>CM070776.1:31009181-32209181 GCA_036346955.1 Dipus sagitta
CTCCCATGCAAGCAAAGTTTTGGACTTAACAAAATATAAATATATGAATTAAGAAGCACTTTACTATTAGACAAGCAACTTGTAAGTGCCTAGGAAATATTAAAAATTTAACTATGCTTTAAAGTATCCTAATTTATCTCCACTTTTAATTTTAGTTTTTTGACATTAAAGAACAAAACAATACAGAGTTTATATCAGCAATGCACTGTGGTACAGACAGAATATTCAACAGATATGGATGAGGGGTTAATAGACTCCTAGGAAAGCTAATTTCAAATTACCTTATTCATTATTTTCAGAAATGTCATACCCTGTTGTTCACTTCTATAGAACAGCATTCATCTACATCAGGCTAAATGTGTATATCAGGAATGTTTTGCAATTTTAAACAGCAAGAAAGGTAATGACTGTTTCCAAAGGAAGTTGAAGGCAGAAATATATTTCCAGTACCTCATAAGGTGCTTGAATATATGAGTGACTAATGCTGATTGTTTGGAAGCTAGATAAAATTCAAGAGAAACTAAATCAGTAGTCTAATAGAAAAAACAGTTAAGGGGATAAGCACAGTTGAATGAAACAAATTAATGGAAATGATGCAAATGAGAGTAGAGGGCAAGTTGTCATCCACTGTGATATTGACTGAATAAATATGCTGTAAGAACATTGCTGGTTGAACATTTAGAATTTTTTTTGTTCATTTTTTATTTATTTATTTGAGAGTGACAGAGAGAGAAAGAGAGGAAGATAGAGAGAGAAGGAGAGAGAATGGGCACGCCAGGGCTTCCAGCCACTGCAAACGAACTCCAGATGCGTGTGCCCCCTTGTGCATCTGGCTAACATGGGTCCTGGGGAATCAAGCCTTGAACCGGGGTCCTTAAGCTTCACAGGCAAGCGCTTAACTGCTAAGCCATCTCTCCAGCCCTGGTTGAACATTTAGAAATAACATATTGCGTTCCACAACATGCACAATGCAATATTCCATTTCCCTATTTTGGTTTCTTTATCTCTAGTGAATTTGAAGACATCTTTCTATCAAGTATGTGTTAAAATAAATATGAACTGATTGGCAAAATGGACTTTTTTAGGCCACTACTTATAAATTCTAATGGATAGGAAAAATTGGCAGTGCCATTTCTGAGGTTATCTTGAAAAATCTGTTCATAAATATAAGATCAAATTTACAGAGTTGACCACTGTCTTTTCCTGAAAGGATAGTGTTATATTAAAAGATATCATGTGAGTGGTGGCATTTTGTATGGTACTTGCTAAGATACATAAGGAATGAAACTATTAGATTTTAATATTTCCATAACTTTGTGGGTGATAAATTTGAGGAAACAGATGAAGGAATGATTGTATGGGAAAGAAAACAGAATAAATGTTTAATTGCTTAATGTTAAGGCAAAGGCCTCTACTCAGAAGTCTAAGAATGATTCAGCCACTCAGTCTTTATTGTGTAGGACATCACTCAGAGAAAGTTCTCCAGTTAATTCAAAAACAGCTTTATTACTTAATCCATGCCAAGAGAACTACGAATTTAACTTCTTACACAAAAGTGAATAAAGAGAGTGTAAGTGGAATCATGGCTAATAATTTGAACATAAGTTTTCCAAATCAGGACATTTCTTTAAATGAGAATACCTCAGCCTGCTAAGGCAATTTTTTTTTTTGTTTTCTGTAGCTGGATTACACTTGTAGCTCAGTTGTTCACCAACACCATATGTTTCTCAATTTCTTATATCACTGCTCCTGGTAAGATGGAATATGAACCTGCTCATGAAAGTCAAGAAGCACCCCCATCCATTCTCTAATCAAGATACATCAGGGGGTTAGGATTTAATGAAATCCTATAATAAAATATTTTTTGTTGTTTTTTTTTTTTCAAGGTAGGGTCTCTAGCCCAGGCTGACCTAGAATTCATATATCATCCCAGGGTGGCCTTGAACTCACAGCAATCCTCCTACCTCTGCTTCCCAAGTGCTGGGATTAAAGGTGTGCACCACCTCAAATGAGCTTTTTTCTTTTTTTGTTTATGTTTATTATTGTTGTTATTATTGTTAACAATGTATTTTGTATGAATACATGTGTTGATACCCTCTTTTCCCTCATCCCTGCAGGCTGGCATAGGAAGTTGAGGATGATTATTAAATATCAAGTTAGAAGAAGTGACAAAGTGGCAGGGTTATAGGAAGAGGAGATTTTATTTATATTTAATGGCCCTAAATGTATGCTCAAATGAAAACACTGCAACTAGGTATCTATAAAATAAAAGACTTCTTCATATGACTATATAAAATCTAGTGAATCTATTGTTTACCAGTTGATCTCAACAAAACATGAAAAACAAATGACTTTAAGGATATTAGAATTTTCTTATTGCATGGTCTAACAGGCCTAGAACACTAGACCTATATTTTATGTGTCAAGCAATCTTTCAGCTATTTTGCTTTTAATTTGGGTCCTTGGTAAACCACAGACAGTTTTGGGAAATGTGGCTGTTATTTATAGACCATCACAACCCTAAACTGTACTTTCAATAGAGCTTAAAATGGACTGAATCTCTAACAGTATCAGCCCTAGATTCTTTTTGAAGGGAGAAAAAATCTCAACGTAACATCCCCCCAGCCCCACCCTTTGTTTTAATATCAGCAAATGAAAAGGAGCTATAAAATGCATTTTAGTTAATGAAAAAATGTGTTGAAAAGTAAATGAAATAAGGTAGAAAATGAATTTTTTGAGCATTTTTTCTTTATGAAGTATGACTAAATCACAGAGAACACAATTATTACAAGCTACTATTTAAGTTGTTCATAGGGAAACAGGGCATTAGAAAATATACAGACACACTACTATGAGTATACTTTCTTTGAAGAATTTGGAAGGCCAAGGGGAAAAGTTAATCTTATAGAGATGTGAGATCTGTTTTGAGGATAGAGGTTGAAAGGTCTATGAAGAAGATGTGTATAGCACAGGGCTGTCGGAATGTCAAGAAAATAAGACAAGGTAGAGTCACAAGTGGGCGAAGAGAAAAAAAAAAAGAGAGAGAGAGAGAGAGAGAGAGAAGCTTGAACAGGAAAGCACCAAAGGAAGAGGTGGGCTAAGAGAAGGTAATGATGAAGCTTATCCGCACAGTACATTTGAAAAAATAAAAGCAATTCAATAATCAGTACAGGGTAACAGTCTCTGTCAGGGAAAGAAACAAAATAACATGTGTTCAACATGTACAAATAAACCTTTGATCTCTAATCAGATTAGAATTAAATATTTCTGTGTATACCTCAGTAAACCATGGAGAAGGACTAGTGAGCTGAGGAAGAAAAAGGTTCTGACCAAAATAAGGCCAGATCCATTTTATAGCATAAAGCTTTCTTCAACATCATTGGAAAACACAAGCTTCTTAATATTTCCAAGCATATCAGGAAAGTACTTTAGCAATAGCCTATAACTAATCCACATGATATGAGACACTAGAGAAAAGTCAACAGATGTGCACTTGGAAGAAAATAAAAATTAATACTTATGCTCAGGGTCTGTAGCAGACAGCTTCAGGTTTGCTGAGATGAACTTCCAGACCAGGCACAGTTATGGAGGAAGGGATTTATTGAAGCTTGCAGATCCAGGGGAAGTTCCATAATGGCAGAAGAAGCTGGCCTGCTTTCACAGGACCAAACACACAGAGAAGCACAAGCCTAAAATCAAAAGCCACACAGCACAGCATACTTTAGGAGCTCCAGCTAGGCACACTTTGCATATATTTAGATTGAAAGATTGAAATATCAAACCCACCACAACACCTTAAGATCTGCCCAGTGACATCACCTTCAGCCAAGTGGCTGCAGATGCAAACTACAAACTAATAAAACACTGAATATATTGGGAGCCATCTATTCAAACTACCACAGGGTCTTAATTAAATGTTATGATAATTTTATGAACTCTTACTTTTAAATATGAACACTGGATTTGTAACAATAGTTGGCTTGGGGGAACATGCTTTGCATTCTCTGAAGTGAGATGATGATAATCATACATCTGTCTGATTCTTAATCCCTGTTCCCTGACATCTTAGTAGTAATGCTTATTTATGTATTATATTTGACCAGACAAACATTCAGAGCTGACTCTGGAGTAATAAACATCAGGAGCTTGATCCATATATCATTACTAAAAATTGGACTGACAGTTTAACACAATTATGTGTTCACATTCTTTACATCTTCCCTTTCTCTCTTACTGACTTCCCTACCTCCCTTTCTCTCCTTTCCTTCCCAAACTCCACTTTGAAGACCTAAAGATTCAGAATTTCCATAGATATATACCAGGGTTTGGATTTTTTTTTCTAATACCACTATGTTTTTGATGCATACAGATTAATGCGGGCCTTTTAGAAACACAAAAGGTTTCTAAATGGAACCTGTATTCTGTGTTCGTGACTGTAGGAGACAGCTTCAGTTTCACTGAGTTGAACTTCCAAACCAGACACAGTTACGGAAGAAGGAATATTTATTGAAGCTTACAGATCCAGAGAAAGTTCCATAATGGCAGAAGAAGTGCCAATCAGAGAGAGAGAAGCAGCAAGCCAAAAGTCACACAGCACACTTCAGGAACTCCATGTAGAACTAGGTACTTTGAATACCTTTAGGTTGGAATTTCAAACCCACCACCACACTTTAAGATCCACCCAGTAACACCTCCTCCAGCCAGGTGGCTGCAGATCCAAACTACAAACTAATAAAACACTAAATATATTGGGGGCCATCTATTCAAACTACCACAGAGACTGAGTAATCATATCTGATTGGTTTTTAATTTAATTTTATCTTCTTTCTCAGGGGAGAGCATGAATGCAGTTCCCCACTATCACAAATTATGCATTCAAGTTTCCCACATTAGGGGAAAACACAGGGGTCAGCACATCCTAAGTGCAATGGATGAGCCTTGCCTTGGGAAAACCACCTTCCTAATCATGGTTTCTCCACTGCCAGGTAAGTATATATATATGATTTTCTAAATTGCAATAGAAAGAAATCTTCTACCTCCAAATATCTGCAATATGTTTAGGTTGATTTTAAAAATACATTTGGCATGTCCATCTGTCTCCCCCAATTCCTGATCATCTCTTTGTACTTTCTCTTGGTCTGCTTAAAGCTGAAAGAAAGGAGGGGGAATGATATAAGGAGGTCAGGGAGAGGTTGGAGAAGGAGAATCAACTAAAACAAATTTTGTTTGAAAATGTCATAATGATAACTAATACTTTGTATGCTAATGAATTATTTAAAAATACACTTGGCATTGCAAAAGAATTTTCAATTAGCATCTAGTAAACAGGTTTCTTTTCTAACTTCTGAAATGGCTTGCATGTAGATTATTTATACAAGAAAATTTAATAAGAACAAGTGAATAGACAACAAGAAATAAAGTACCTGATCCATATTGACAGAGAAAGTCATAGCAAAGTGAAAATGAGCAAACTTTGTTGAGTTATTCAGAACCCCTATAAAGGTTTGTTACAAGTCATTGGGAGCTCAGGAATAGAATCATAGAATTCCAAATCCTGAGTTCATGTTTATATTTAATCAAAGAAGTGGACAAACCAAATTGAGTAGGATAATTATTAAATTATCACATTTATGGGCTGGAAAGGTGGCTTAGTAGTTAAGGTCCTTGCCTGTAAAGCCTAAGAAACCAGGTTTGATTCCCCAGGACCCACATAAGCCAGATGCACATGTTGGCACATGCATCTGGAGTTCATTCGCAAGTGGATAGAGGCTCTGGTGCCCCATTCTCTCCCTTTGCCTCTTTCTCACTCTCAAATAAATAAAAATTTTAAAATTATTATATTTATTTATGGAAGTACAAAACCAAGGGAATGAAAATGGATACACTCACTTGGTCTGACAGCCCATGTGATAGGCCTGGAAGAAACATGAAAAGATTTAGAGAGGAAAGAAAAGAAAGTAAAGAGAGCTCCTGACATGTGGAGGACAGGAAAGGGTAGAAAGGCATCAAGGGGGTTCTCTCCTCATCTTAGCCCAGCCAGGTCAAAATGAGGAGACACTCACCAGAACCTGAAGGTTAAGGAGCAATGAATGAGCAGCCAAGAGAAGCCCCTGTTAAGGAGCAATGAATGAGCAGCCAAGAGAAGCCCATGGTGAGGGTTTATTTCTAACTTATTGAGGTGGGCTTCACCTTCAGGCTCAGGTGAGCCAAAGTGAAAGCTGATTGGTCCAGGCTAGAGGCTGGCTCAAGAAGAGGCTATCCATGATATACCCAACCACATTGTCAGGATCAGATTTAAATTCTAGGAAAGAGGAAATCCCTTCCCAGAGGAGCTCAGGTTGTTTATGGAAAAATAGATCTAGTGAACTCCTTTAGGCAGGAGAGAAGCCCTCTGATCTCTAGCAAAGTGAAGATTATGAGGGCAGACATTATTGCCTTTACTTTTGGGGCCCAGTCACCCTAAACTACCCAAAAGAGCTGCCTAACTCCCTCTCAGGTTGAACTTACTCAAGAGCCAATAATTTTTTGGTTAAAGAGGGATATTAAAATAGGTGAAAGATCTATATACACTTGGAAATATCAAGGTTAAGGATACTTTGCATTTGCATTAGATGAATCTGATAATTTTGTAAGACCTTAACAGAAAGCCAGGTTATCAAAAGCCTTAAATGCATAAATTATTAAGAACTCCCTTTCCAAAATGAGTATCTTGGATATAGTACAAAATGTCCAGTATATAGCGACAATATGAATAAAAGATGAATATGTTGTAAAAGGCACAAAGATGGATAGATGACATTTGCAAAATGATGTAAATTTGTACATAATGATAGAATTTAGTTCATTTTATGAAAGCTGATAATGCCAACACTTATAAAAGAAGCAATTTCACGTTAGTTTTACGTTCTTCAGCTATGGGTACTTTTTTCCCAAAGAAAGAAAAGCACATTTTTACTCTTCAGAGATCACAGAATTAGACAAGCATCACTTTCTTCCCCCTCCACCCAGAATCTGAGAGTTTTTCATCATTGCCAAACCTTAAAATTGAAAATCCCATGAAAATGAATTTTAATATTTTAATGTGAATTGTTATGCCATATATTAATTCCAATTAGCCTTATTTTCTTACTTTATAAATAGAAAATAGAGTTGCAGGTGGAGACAAAATTGGAATGATATAATTCTGGACAGTGGCCAGAGGGAAAAGTGTAAAAAGCTATATTGAGCACGGATTTACATAGCTTTACCATCTGTCTTTGAAGACTTATATCTAGCCTTGTTTCAGGAAGAGGAAATATATCAGATAACTCTTTGAAGTTATTTAAAGGTTATGATGGTTAATCTTAATTGTCAACTTGACTGGATTTAGGTTCACCTAGAAGACACATCTCTGAATGTGTCTGTGAGGGTATTTCCAGAGAGTTTTACTGAGGAAAGAAGATGCAATCTGAATGTAGGTGGCAACATTCCATGGTCTAGAGTCCCATACTGAATAAAAAGTTAAAAATAAGAAAGTGAGCTGTGCACCAGCATTGATCTCTGTGCTTCCTAACTGTGGACACAATGCAACCAGCTGTCTCATACTCACACTGCCATGCTTTTCTGCTATGATGGACTATATCACTTCTGAAACCATGGCCCAAAATAAAATTTTCTTCTATTATATTGTTTTTATTAGGTATTTTGTTACAGAAATGGAAAAATAGGAACCTACCCCCTCCAAAAAAAAAAAAAAACTGGGTTCCCCTGCATCAGAGGGTATGCACAGAGTGAGTTAGCTAGAGCTCCTTGTTCATTCCTCACCTGCAAGTTCCTTGCCTCCCCATATCCCCACTCTTGCTGCTGGCATGGGGCACTGGACTCTGCATGCATGCTGTGCTAGCAGGCCTTTTGATACCTGCTTCCTGATTGACTGGCCCCTGGATCCCCAACTTCCTGTTCCCCTGTGCCAGAAGGGGGGTGTGCCCACACAGTGGGGCTCCAGTACCCCTGCTGCTGGCATGGGGCAGCCTGGACCCTGTGTTCTTGTTGAAGGGGAAGAAATCCAGGCTAGAGGCATACAGAACAAATACAATAAAATTATTGAAGAAAATTTTCCCAATCTCAAAAAAGAGAGGCCCATCCATATACAAGAAGCTCACAGAACACCAAATAGACAGGACCAAAAAATAAATTCTCCAAAGCACATCTGTCAAGAAACCACAGCTATTGGATCTTTGACAAAGTAACCAACAATGTTCACTGGAGAAAGGGCAGCGTCTTTAGTAAATGGTACTGGTCAAATGGCACAAACACATGTAGAAAAATGAAACTAGCCCAACTCTTCTCACCATGCACAAAAATTAACTCCAAATTGAATAAAGTCCTCAATATAAGACCTCAAACTCTTTTTAAAAGTTTTTTAAAAGATTTATTTATTTTATATTTATTTGCAAGCAGAGAGAGATAGAGAGAGGAGACAGACAGAGAGGAATGGGAGCTCCAGGGCCTCTAGCCACTGCAAACTAACTCCAGATGGATGTGCCCCCTTATGCATATGGGTTATGTGGGTACTTGGGAATTGAACCTGGGTCCTTTGGTTTCACAGGCAAACACCTTAACCTCTAAGCCATCTCTCCTAGCTCAAACGAAGGCAGCTTTGACACATTACCGCTTGAGAATTCAGGCAACTTTGGCGCCCCTGCCAGGCACTAGATAGGCGGCTTTGGCAAGTGATAGCCAAAGCCCAGGCTGCTTGGCAACTGCCCCAGGCTGCCTCAGGTTCCCATAGTGCTTGAGCCCAGGTGGATACGCCCACCTACGTACCAATACACTGTCATGGACAGATCACAGTGAAAAGAAATAACATGAAAAATCAAATGCAAGAAAATCCAGTTAGGGGCTGGAGAGATGGCTTAGTGGTTAAGCGCTTGCCTGTGAAGCCTAAGGACCCCGGTTCGAGGCTCGAGTCTCCAGGACCCACATTAGCCAGATGCACAAGAGGGCGCATACATCTGGAGTTCCTTTGCAGTGGCTGGAAGCTCTGGCACGCCCATTCTCTCTCTCTCTCTCTCTCTCTCTCTCTCTCTCTCTCTCTCCTCCCTCCCTCCTTCTCTCTGTCACTCTTAAATAAATAAATAAACCAAAAAAATTAAAAAAAAAAAGAAAGAAAATCCAGTTAGATCACCCAGCCCTACAATGAATACACCTAACCAAAACATAGAAGAACCAGTAGGATCAGAACACCAAATTGAAGCTATGAGCAATGCAACCCTGACCAACGTACTGGCAGAACTTGCAGGAAAGCAACAAAGGGCAGATAATCATGTAGATGTTGCCATCACTAAACTAGAACAAATAGATAACAAATTGGAAGGAGTACAAAGAGAGTTAAGAGATTTGAGGGAGAGCGAAAAAAAAAGAAGAGTTTAAAAATCAGCTGGCCATGCTAAATGAAGACATAAAGAAATGCAAGGATGAATTCCAAGAGTATCAAGAAAATCAGAAAATGATGAGAAAACGGAGCTTGAGGGAGGGATGGAAATTATACATAGAAAAGTAGTAGAAAATGCAAACTTAATTGAACAAGTCCAAAACTCTCTAGAACCTCTCAAGAATAGAGTCAGCCAAGTGAAGGATAGAAACTCTGATCTGGAAGACAAGATGGAAGAAACACTTAGAAATTTCAAAAATTTCAGTAAGTTCAAAAGTTCCTGTGAACACAACATGAGGGAATTGTGGGATACACTTAAACATCCTAATAACAGGATCATTGGAATACCAGAAGGAGAAGAAATTCAAACCAAAGGCATGGAGAACATATTCAACAAAATAATTGAAGAAAACTTCCCCAGTCCCTTAAAAGAAAGGCCCATCAAGATACAAGAAGCCAATAGAACTCCAAACAGACTGGAACAAAGGAGAAACTCTCCAAGACATATTATCATTATGACTCTAAACATTGACACCAAAGAGAAAATCCAGAAAGCAGCTAGGGAAAAACAGCACACCACCTTCAAAGGTAACCCCATCAGAATTACTTCAGACTTCTCAATGGAAACCTGAAAGCTAGAAGGACCTGGAATGAAACACTGCAACGTATAAGAACCTATGGCTTCCAACCAAAACTACTCTACCCAGCAAAAGTATCCCTCATAATAGATGGCAAAAGAAAAACATTCCATGACAAAACTCACCTTTACAATTTTATGAACACAAAACCAAATCTACAGAGAGTATTTCAGGAAATTCTCCATAGAGAAGAAACAAATAATCAAACTCAATTGCCTACAAGAAGCAGATCACAACAACCAAAGTCAGAGTAGGCAGAAAAAACTTCAAAGTCCATGAAAACACAAACCCACATTTACCATCACAATATGGCAGGGATCAAATCAATTCTCACAGTCATTACCCTAAATATTAATGGCCTTAATTCACCCATCAAGAGACACAAGCTAACAGGATGGATCAAAAAATTAGACCCCTGAATCTGTTGCCTTCAAGAAACCCAACCCAGCACTAAAGACAGACACCTCCTCAGGGTGAAAGGGTGGAAAACAATATTCCAAGCAAATGGGAATAACAAACAAGCAGGCATAGCTATATTAATATCAGATAAAGTAGACTTCAAACCAAAAATAATCAAAAAAGACAAAGAATGCCACTTCCTACTTATCAAGGGAACGATTCATCAAGAGGATATTATCACCGTAAATCTGTATGCACCAAACACAGGGGCACCACAGTTCATAAAGCAAAACCTACTTGACAATAAAACAGAAATAACCTACAACACCATCATAGGTAGAGACTTCAATACACCATTATAAGTAATAGATCATCCAAATGGAAACTCAACAGGGAAGTAAGAGAGCTCAACAAAACCATAGATCACTTAGACCAAATGGACATCTACAGAACGTTCCATCCCAAATCCATAGACTACACATTCTTCTCAGCAGCCCATGGAACATTCTCTAAAGTAGGCCATATACTGGGTCAGAATGACTGCCTCCACATATGTAGGAAGATTAACAGAATTCCCTGCATGATATCAGATCACAATGCTATATTGGTAGAAATCAACAACATAGACCCACCAAGAATCCCAACGGCACCTGGAAACTGAACAGCGCACTTTTAAACAATAAATGGATAGTGGATGAAATAAAAAATGAAATTGCAAAATTTCTGGAATTGAATGACAATGAGAACACATTGTACCAAAGCTTGTGGGACACAATGAAGGTGGTCCTCAGGGAAAAATTCATAGCACTCAATGACTTCATAAAAAACACAGGAAGGTCCGAAATCAATAACCTAACCATCCACCTAAAGGCACTGGAAAAACAATAAAAATCCAACCCAAAGAGCTCCAGAAGGAAACAAATAAATAAAATCAGAGCAGAAATCAATGAATTGGAAACCAAGGAAACAATTGACATAATTGACAAAACAAAGAGCTGGTTCTTTGAAAAAATAAACAAGATTCACAAAACCCTGGCCAATCTGATCAAGCAAAAAAAGGAGAAACATCAAATTAACAAAATTCAAAATGAAAAAGGAGAGATCAAAACAGACATAAGTGAAATTGGGAGAATCATCAGGATTTATTTCAAAAGTCTCTACTCCACAAAACTGGATAATGTGGAGGACATGGATAGATTCTTGCACGCATACCATCTACCAAAGCTAAACACAGAGCAGAATAATCACCTCCATCAACCCATCCCACTAATGGAGATTGAAAAAGTAATAAAAAGCCTCCCAAAAAAGAAGAGTCCACGACCACATGGCTTCTCAGCTGAATTCTAACAAACCTTCATGGAAGAAATCAAACCAAACTTCCTCAAACTGTGCCACACAATTGGTGAACAGGGAAAGCTACCCAACTCGTTTTATGAAGCTAGCATCACCCTAATTCCAAAACAAGGCAGAGATGCCAGAAGAAAGGAAAACCGCTGGCCTATTTCCCTGATGAATTGAGATGCAAAGTTCCTAAACAAAATCCTCACAAACCCAATTCAAAAACACATCAAAAGCATTATCCACCTTGACCAAGTGGGGTTCATCCCAGGAACACAGGGGTGGTTCAACATATCGAAATCTGTCAATGCAATACAGCACATAAAAAAGGTTAAACATAAAAACCATATGATCATTTTGATAGATGCAGAAAAGCCTTTCACAAGATACAGCATCACTTCATGATCAAAACATTGGAGAGAATTGGCATAGTTGGTTCATATCTTAACATAATAAAGGCAATATACAAAGTTCCGAAGGCCCAAATAATACTTAATGGAGAGAGACTGGAGGAATCCCCATTAAGATCAAGAACAAGACAGGGTTGTCCATTCTCACCTCTGTTCTTCAATATAGTACTGGAAGTCCTAGCTCAAGCAATAAGACAGGAGAAGGAAATAAAAGAGATACAATTTGGAAAGGAAGACGTTAAGTTATCTCTATTTGCTGATCACATGATTGTATAGGTAAGAGACCCAAGAGACTCCATCCCAAATCTCCTGAACGTGATTAACTCCTATAGCAAAGTAGCAGGATACAAAATCAATGCACAAAAATCAGTAGCCTTTCTATATGCAAATGACAAAGATACACAGGAAGAATCAATGGACATAGTCCCATTTTCAGTAGCAACAAAGAAAAATAAAATACCTTGGAATAATGTTAACCAAGGAACTGAAAGATCTATACAACGAAACATACAAACACTCAAAAAAGAAATTGGGGAGGACTTGAGAAAATGGAAAGACCTCCCATACTCCTGGACAGGCAGAACTAACATTGTGAAGATGACAATCCTACCAAAGGCAATATACAGATTTAATGCAATTCCAATTAAAATGCCTACAGTGTTCTTCACAGAGATAGAAAAAATGACCTCAAATTTCATATGGAAAGGCAGAAGGCCTCACATCTCCAAACATATCCTCAGCAAAAGAAATACCTCTGGAGGCATCACCATACCTGATCTAAAGCTATATTACAAAGCCATAGTAATAAAAACAGCATGGTACTGGCATAAAAACAGGAGTATAGACCAATGGCATAGACTTTCGGACCCGGACTTTGGGTCAAGCAATTATAACTACTTGATATTCGACAACGGCCCAAAGAATATAGGCTGGAAAAAGGACAGCATCTTCAACAAATGATGCTGGACAAACTGGATAACCATATGTGGGAAACTGAAACTTGATCCACACATTTCACCATGCGCTACACTCAAGTGCAAATGGATCAAAGAACTCAATATAAGACCAGAAACTCGAATACAACTGGAAGAAAATTTAGGAAGCACTTTCCATGACATAGGAATGGAAAAAACTTCCTGAACAAAAGCCCAGTAGCTCATGATCTTAAACTCAACCAATGGAATCACATGAAGCTGAAGAGTTTCTTTACAGACAAGCATACAATCAGCAAAGCCAATAGATTACCCACAGTATGGGAGAAAATATTTGTGGATTATCCAACTGATAGAGGTCTAATCTCCAGAATCTACAAAGAACTCAAAAATCTAAACAGTAAGAAGTCAAACACCCCCCTCACAAAATGGGGCAAAGAGATGAACAGGCCGTTCACAGAGGAAGAAATTCAAATGCAAACACACACTTAAGAAAATGTCCATCATCCCTAATCACCAGGGAAATGCAAATTAAAACAACTGTGAGATTCCACCTTACCCCAATAAGGATAGCAAACATCAAAAAATCAAATGAAAGTAAATGCTGGCGAGGATGTGGAGAAGTAGCAACACTCATCCACTGTTGGTGGGAATGTAGGATGGTACAACCACTTTGGAAAACAATGTGGAGACTGCTGAAAAAGCTGAGTACAGAGATTCCAACAGACCCAGTTATTCCCTTACTGGGCATCTACCCTAAAACCTTCAAACCACAGGCTAGAGATATTTGCTCAACTGTGTTTGTAGCGGCTCAATTTGTAATTGCTAAGAGCTGGAATCAGATGTCCATTACTAGACAAATGGATAACTAGAGATGTGGTATATCTACACAATGGAATTCTATACAGCAGTAAGAAAAAATGACACAATGAAATTTCAGAAAAAGTGGTTGAACCTGGAACAGATTATTCTCAGTGAATTTATCCAAGCATAGAAAAAACATCCGCACATAATCTCACTCATCTACAGCACCTAACCGGAATCTAGCCAAGATACCTTACATATCCTGCAAGCATATCTTGGACTAGACACTAGGATGGAAGGGTAGGGAGGGGAAGGCATCAAAGGGGTGGGAAACAAAAATATAGACCCAAACAGCAATGGTACCATAAAATTCTACTTACTAAAACCAGACCAAATGGCTGATCCTTCACCAGGCCCTTACAGGGAACACCTGAACCACAAGACACTGGAGAGTATAGGATCAAACCTAACCTTAATCTTCTACATCTTCCCTCCCTCCCTCCCTCTCCCTCTCCCTCCTCTCTCTCTCTCTTCTCTCTAACTCTTGTATATTAATTATCTTTTTCCTCATTTTCTTAGTGGGCACTGACCTGTAACTCCCAGTACCAGCATGGGTCTATCATCCACAATGAGCTATTGGTCAGAGAGACCTACAAGGTTTCCTAAAAGAAAGACAGATTTCTGTCAGAGTACTTGATGACCCACCAAAGGCTAGTGGTAAGACCCTACTGCTGAAGACACCTTATGTGGTTGACATGCAAAATAGAATGGCATGGCTAGAAGTTGGAAGACAGTCAGTCCTCAGATAGTCAGCGTGTCTAGTGCCAGAGTGTGCTACATGGGTGACTGGGGGATAATGACCAATATCTGTCTAAGCAACTCATGGTGTAACCTACCTAGCAGCAAATAACTTGTTGTGATGCCCACACAAGTGCAGTGGTGGCACACAGCCATGGTGGGGAACCAACTGCTCTCAATTTGGCTAACTGATCCCCTCACTGGTATGGGACCCATAGCTGGAGCTGGGAAACAAATCAGAACCATATCCAAACATAAGCCCACTCTCCAATATCAAGCTACCATCATTCATGGGCTACAAGAGGGCCTACACCTATTAAATTCTCTATGAAAAAAGTAAGGGTTATCTTTTTTGTCCTGGTGCTAACTTACTGTCCGTTGGAGAATCTGCATCTCTTTTTCAGATAGATGTAGATCCTAAGGAGAGAGCAACCCCATCATACCTAAAAAGGGCCCCATCTGAAACTAAGAAAAATTGCCGAAACAAGCAAGGGTGCTGTTTTCCTGATGAACTGGGTACCAGTAGAGGGGTGAAGGAGATCAACAGAGAAAAATCAACTGCTACCAAATCAGAGAGCCAGACCCTCAGAGGCCCCCAACACCTCATCACTGAAGCAGACCAAAAATGAACCCAACATGGCTCAGGGAAATTTTGTGGAAGAGGGGGAGGAAAGAATGTCAGAGCCACATGTTGGGTCATGATATGCAGAGACATTTATCTTACACATGACTGTGGGGTAACTCCACAATGCATGACACATATACCTCAACAAGGAGGGGCCATTGGGAGGGGGTAGGTCACGGATGAGCCTAATAATGGTACCAAACTGACTGTATTTGCTGAATACAAAAGTAACTAATAACGAAAAAAAAGGAACAACAACAACAACAACAACAAAAAGAATGTCAGAGCCACATGTTGGATCATGATATGCAGAGACATTTATCTTACACATGACTGTGTTGTAACTCCAAAATGCATGACCCATCTACCTCAAGAAGGAGGGGCCAAGGGGGGGGGGGATATCACAGATGAGCCTTATAATGGTACCAAACTGACTGTATTTTCTGAATACAAATCTAACTAATAAAGAAAAAAAGAAAAACAAACTTATCAAAAATTTCAAAAAAATGAGAAACACTTCCTGAATAAAAAAATTTTTAAAAAATGTTAAAAATAAAAAAAAAACTAAACAGTAAGAAAAGAAATCAAAAAATCCTCTCAAATAATGGGGTAGAGTATAAGGAATAAGGAATTCTTAATGGAAGAAATATAAATGGCTAATATTCAAGTAAATGTTCAACATCCTTAACCATCAGTGAAATGCAAATTAAAACAGCTATGAGATTCTGCCTTACTCCAGTGAAGATGACGATCATTAAAAAAAAAAAAAAATCAGGCACTTCCCCTTAGATGGCAGCGTAGGTACCATGTCAAAGCAGCCTGGGGGAAAAAGGCCAAAATAAGAAACCCAGCAAAATACACACTTTTACTAAAAAGTGAGGTGTATAGAAAATTGAATCAGCAGCAGAGAAGTAGCAGAGATCCAGAGCATCCAGAGTCAACACAGGCCAGCAGAAGCGGCTCTGGCAGGTCCGCATGCAGGACCTTGGTGGCAGCGAGGCAGCCAGCCACCAGGCTCAGCGTAACCCGGAGGAAAAGCCAGGTGAGGGGATTTTCCACTGACACTGGAGTTCTCCACAAATTCAGGAAATATGAAGGGAGATTATCACAAGGTAGAAGAACGTGGAATAGTGAGAGAACGAGAGCAGCATCGGCAGATTCCCCTCCCCCACCGCCAGTGCCCAGCTCCCTCGAAACAAGCAGTGGTCCAGGGACCAAAGGCATAGTAGTTGTGTTCAAAACAATCATAGAGCAAAACTTCCCCCAAATTGGGTAAGAGGTGCCAATGAAGATGCAGAAAACCTTTAGAACACCAGCCAGACAAAACATGGAAAGAACCTCTCCTTGCCATATTATAATCAAACTACCAAACACACAAAACAAAGAAAAAATATTGAAAGTAGTCAGAGAGAAAAATGAAATTACCTACAAAGGCAAGCCCACCAGGATTACAGCAGATTACTCAACACAAACTTTAAAAGCCAGAAGGGCATGGAGTGATGTATTCCAAGTTCTGAAAGATAACAACTGTCAACCAAGGTTACTTTATCCTGCAAAGCTATCCATTCAAATAGATGGAGAAATAAGGACATTCCATGACAACAGCAAGCTAAAGGAGTATTTGAAGACAAAACCAGCTCTACAGAAAATACTTGAAAGAATCCTCCATGCTGAAGAAAAAGAAAAGCATACATATAAGGAACCTGGAAAAAACAAACAATACCCAAATACTAGTTAACACAAGAGAGCAAAGGTAAAACTGGAAGAACTACAAAAAATGGCAAAAATGAATACACACCTTTCAATAATTTATTTTAATACCAATGGCCTCAATGCCCCAACCAATAGACATAGGTTTGCAGACTGGGTTAAAAAGCAGGATCCTTCAATTTGTTGCCTCCAGGAAACCCACCTTTCTACAAAGGATGGACACTATCTTAGGGTGAAAGGTTGGAAAACGATGTTTCAAGCAAATGGACCTAGAAAACAAGCAGGGGTTGCTATCCTAATAACTGACAAGGTAGACTTCAGACCAACATTAGTTAAGAAAGATAAGGAAGGCCACTTCATATTGATTAAAGTCACCCTCCCACAGGAGGACATTACAGTCCTAAACATATATGCACCTAAAATGGGGGCCCCCAAATTAATCAAACAAACACTACTAGAACTAAGGTCACAGATAACACCAAACACAGTGGTAGTGGGTGACTTCAACACCTCACTCTCATCAATTGACAGGTCATCCTGGGAAAAAATAAACAGAGAGGCATCTAGACTAAATGAGGTCATAGAAGGAATGTACATAACAGATATGTACAGGACATTTCATCCAAATGCTGCAGAATATACATTCTTTTCAGCAGCACATGGAACATTCTCTAAAACTGACCATATATTAGGACACAAAGCAAATCTTAACAAATACAGGAAAATTGAAATAATTCCTTACATTATATATGACCACAGTGGAATCAATAGCAAGAAAGGGTATAGAGCATACACAAAATCATGGAAATTAAACAACACACTACTAAATGATGAATGGGTCAATGAAGAAATCAAGAAGGAATTCAAACAAATTTATACAATCAAACGATAATGAGAACACAACATACCAAAATCTCTGGGACACAAGGAAGGCAGTCCTAAGAGGTAAATTTATAGCTTTAAGTGCCTATATTAAGAAATTAGAAAGGTCACAAGTAAATGACCTAATGTTTCACCTTAAGGCCTTGCAAAAAGAAGAACAAGGAAAACCAAAAATCAGTACATGGGGAGAAATAATAAAGCCTAGGGCAGAAATTAATGAAATAGAAACCAAAAAAAAAAAAAAAAAAAAAAGCAATCCAAAGAATCAATGAAATAAAGCGTTGGTTCTTTGAAAGGATAACAAGACTGATAAACCCTTAGCAAATATGACCAGAAGAAAGAGGGAAGAGACACAAATTAATAAAATTAGAGATGAAAAAGGTAACATCACAACAGGTGCAAGAGAAATTTAAAAAAAAATCATAGCGACATACTATAAAAGCATATACTCCACTAAGTATGAAAATCTGAAAGAAATGGATGATTTCCTTGATTTATGTGACCTACCTAAATTAAATCAAGATGAAATTAATCACTTAAATAGACCTATAATGAGCATGGAGATCCAAGCAGTTAACAAAAATCTCCCAACTAAAAAAAGCCCAGGCCCAGATGGATTCACTGCTGAATTTTACCAGACCTTCAGGGAAGAACTAACATCATTGCTTCTTAAGCTTTTACATAAAATAGAAAAAGAAGGAATTCTACCAAACTCCTTCTTTGAAGCCAGCATCACCCTGATACCAAAACCAGGCAAAGATAGAACAAAAAAAGAAAATTACAGACCAATGTCCCTCATGAACATAGATGCAAAAATTCTCAACAAAATATTGGCAAACAGAATACAAGAATATATCAGAAAGATCATTCACCCTGACCAAGTAGGCTTTATCCCAGAGATGCAGGGATGGTTCAACATACACAAATCTATAAATGTAATACATTATATAAATGGACTGAAGGACAAAAATCACATGATCAACTCATTAGACACAGAGAAAGCGTTTAACAAAATCCAAAATCCCTTCATGATAAAAGTCCTACAGACACTGGGAATAGAAGAAACATATCTCAATATAATAAAGGCTATTTATTACAAGCCTACAGCCAACATATTACTAAATGGGGAAAAACTGGAAGCTTTTCCACTAAAATCAGGAACAAGACAAGGGTGTCCACTGTCCCCACTTTTATTTAATATATTTCTGGAAGTCTTAGCCATAGCAATAAGGCAAGAGACACACATAAAACGGATACAAATTGGAAAGGAAGAGGTCAAGTTATCATTAGTTGCAGATGACATGATTCTATATATAAAGGACCCTAAAGATTCTACCAGCAAACTGTTAGAGCTGATAAACACCTACAGCCATGTAGAAGAATACAAAATAAATACGCAGAAATCAGTAGCTTTCCTATTTGCTAACAACAAACACAGAGAGCATGAAATCAGAGAATCACTCCCATTCACAATTGCATCAAAGAAAATAAAGTACCTTGGAATAAACCTAAACAAGGAAGTAAAGGATCTCCAGAATGAAAACTTTAAAACACTCAAGCGTGAAATTGCAAAATACACTAGGAAGTGGAAAAACATCCCTTGTTCCTGGATTGGAAGAATCGATATTGTAAAAATGGCAATCTTACCAAAAGCGATGTACACATTTAATGCAATCCCCATCAAAAATCCAACGGCATTCTTCATGGAAATAGAAAAACAATCCAAATATTCATTTGGAATCACAAATAATCTCAAATATCTAAAATAACACTGAGCAACAAAAATAAGGCTGGTGGTATCACCATACCTGATTTTAACCTATACAACAGAGCCATAGTAACAAAAGCAGCATGGTACTGGCACAAAAGCAGACATATAGATCAGAATACAGGACCCAGATGTAAGTCTAGGTATCTCTAGCCACCTGATATTTGATAAAAATGCCAAAAATACTCATTGGAGAAAAGACATCTTCTTCAGCTAATGGTGAGGTGAAAACTGGATACATATATATATATATATATATATATATATATATATATATATATATATATATGTAGAAGAATGAAAATAGATTCTTCTCTCTCTCCATGGACAAGAATTAAGTTCAAATGGATTAAAGACCTTAACATCAGACTGAAATCTCTGAAACTGCTAGAGGAAAAAGTAGGGCAAACCCTTCAACATATTGGTCTTGGCAAAGACTTTCTGAATATAACCTCAATTGCTTGGGCAATATAACCACAGATTAACCACTAGAGCCTCATGAAATTACAAAGATTTTGTACTGCAAAGGACACTGTGAATAAAGCAAAGAGGCAACGTACAGAATGGGAAAAAATCTTCACCAGCTATATATCTGATAGAGGATTAATATCTAGGATATACAAAGAACTCAATAAGTTAAATAATAAGAACTCAAACAAGCCAATAAAAAAATGGGGCTATGCAGCTAAATAGAGAGTTCTCAACAGAGAAATACGGATGGAGTATAAGCATCTAAGAAAATGTTCTATATCCCTAGTCATCAGGGAAATGCAGATTAAAACTACATTGAGATTCCCTCTGACTCCTGTCAGATTGGCTACCACCATGAAAACAAATAATCATAAATGCTGGCTGGGGTGTGGAAAAATAGAAACCCTTCTACACTGTTGGTGGGAATGCATTCTGGTCCAGCCATTGTGGAAATCAGTGTGGAGGTTCCTAAAACAGCTAAAGATTGATCTACCATATGACCCAGCTATAGCAGTCCTAGGCATATCTCCTAAGGACTTATCCCATTTCCTTAGAAGTACATGCTCAACCATGTTTATTGCTGCTCAATTCATAATAGCTGGGAAATGGAACCAGCCTAGATGTCCCTCAACTGATGAGTGAATAATGAAGATATGGCACATTTATACAATGGAGTTCTACTCAGCAGTAAAGAAAAATGAAGGTATGAAATTTGCTGGAAAATGAATGAATCTGGAAAGAATTATACTAAGTGCAGTAACCCAGCCCCAGAAAGCCAAGCGCCACATGTTCTCCCTCATATGTGGATCCTAGCTACAGATGATTGGGCTTCTGTGTGAGAAGGAAAAAACTCAGTAGTAGAAACCAGTAAGTTAAAAATGACATATACAGGGAAGAGAAAGGAAGGGAAGATGGTACTTAATGGGTTGGTATTGTATATATGTAAGTAGAAGAATAAGAATAAGAAGATTAACGGGGGTACAAAGGCCCAAAGTGAGGTGCAGGGAAGACATTGAGTAAAGGAAAGGTGGAGGGAGGGCTAATCAAAATCTAAGAGGATATAAATAAGTCATATGGTATCTTCTCATTTTGGACAGTGGAACACTCAGGAGCCACAGACCTTTGCTAGAAAATTTTCACTGCCAGGGATGGGATACCTTCCTGTGGGTTGTTGGCCAGGGAGGTCCTTGATGCCCCCAAACCATTATAGGCCATTGCCGAGGCCCTTGGTTTCCTACCATTAATAGATGGTAAGCATATTGCTGAAGACTCCACATATATGGGCTGCAAGGCCACTGAGAAATCATGCTGGAACTGAGCTGATAACCTCCTCCATGTAGACCAGCTGACCGAAAGCTGGAAGAAGCCACTCTACATGCAGTTCATGATTGGAAAATGCTTGCCAAAGGTGCCCTAACACAAGGAGACTTCCGCCTCTGGCAGGCTGATTATACTGAGAGATGTCGAGACGCTGCCTGCCGCAACACATCCACTAGATCCTCTTCTAAATCCTGGACATTAGATAAACTTTTGGGCAATGCTCCTTATGATACTAATCAGGAACAGGCAAAATTCTTCCCTGGACTGCTCTCACAGATCCAACATGCTGCCCTTAAGGCTTGGAAAAATCTCCCATCTAAAGGATCAGTTGTAACTTCCTTAGCTAAGGTACGTCAAGGGCCAAATGAGCCTTACAGAGACTTCATTGGTCGCCTTACTGAGGCCGCAGAACGACTTATGGGAAGGGAAGAAACAGATAATGAATTCATAAAACATCTTGCCTTTGAGAACGCCAATTCAGCCTGCCAGGCAGCCATCCGCCCCTTCCGCCGTGGCAAAAATATCTCTGACTTTATCCAATTATGTGCCGATGTGGATTCTGCCTCTCGCAGCATTGGGCTAGCCATAGGAGCGGCCTTAAAGGGCTTCACACAGGGAAATAACAATAAAAATTGCTTTAATTGTCAAATGCTAGGTCATTTTTCCAGAGAATGTACAGCCCCTAAGGCTGCACACCCACCTCATTCCTCCCTCTGTCCACGTTGTAAGGCAAACATTGGGCCTCTGAATGTCATTCCAAAACGGATATCCAAGGAAACCCCTTATCACAAAAACAGGGAAACTTGACATGGGGCCTACCCCAGGGTCCCCAGATGATCCCTGGACAGAACCCTGGGGCTATCAGGTTCGTCCCTCAGTCTACCCAAAATGCGACATCTCTGCCCTCTCCCGGGCAACTGCTGGCAGTGCAGGACTGGACCTCTGTTCCGCCTCCAGAACAATACTAACACCAGAGTTGGGAACGCAAATCCTCTCTACGGGAGTCTTTGGCCCCCTACCTCAGGACACTTTTGGCCTTATCTTGGGACATGCCAGTTCAACCATTCATGGCCTCACCATTTCTCCAGGAGTTATTGATAATGCTATACTGGGCAAATTAAACTCATGGCTACTGCCCTTCAGGGACCTATTACCATTCTTCCTGGCCAACGTATTGCTCAGTTAATACTATTGCCCCTCAATGATAAGGCGCCTTGCCGGAAACAAAAGAGAGGCCCGCATGGGTTTGGGTCATCAGATATTTACTGGGCACAAGAGGTCACTCAAACAAGACCCCTTCTTAAATTAAAGTTACAAGGAAAAACCTTTGAAGGTCTTATAGACACTGGTGCAGATGCCACAATTATTTCCAGTAAAGACTGGCCTGCATCTTGGCCCCTCACAGCCTCCATGACCCATCTTAAAGGAATAGGACAAACTTCTAATCCATTGCAAAGTTCTGAAGTTATTCAATGGGAGGATGAGAAGGGCAATCAAGGCAGTATTCAACCTTATGTGGTCACATTCCTGCCCATTAATCTCCGGGGCCGAGACATCCTCTCTCAAATGCAACTCATTATGTGCAGCCCTAGTGAGTTGGTAGCTCACCAAATGCTTAATCAAGGCTTCTGCCCAGGACAAGGATTGGGCAGACATTCTCAGGGAACAAAGGAGCCAATCCCAGTTACTATAAAGACTGATCGTGCTGGAATAGGCTACGAAAATTTATCCTAATGGGTGTTGACATGCCTGTACCCCATGAAGATAAGATATCCTGGAAAACAACAAAACCTGTGTGGGTTGATCAATGGCCCTTAACTTCTGAAAAATTAGCTGCAGCCACGATGTTAGTGCAGGAACAATTTGCTGCAGGCCATATTGAACCTACCACCTCTCCGTGGAATACTCCTATCTTTGTTATAAAGAAAAAGTCTGGAAAATGGAGATTGCTCCAGGACCTTAGAGAAATTAATAAGGCCATGGTACCTATGGGAGCCCTACAACCAGGCCTCCCCACTCCAGTGGCAATTCCTGCAGGATATTGTAAAATCATTATTGACCTAAAGGATTGCTTTTTTACAATTCCCTTGCACCCTGAGGATCGGCAGCATTTTGCATTTAGTTTACCTGTGGTAAATTTTAGAGGCCCTATGCCAAGATTCCAATGGAAAGTCTTGCCTCAAGGGATGGCCAACAGCCCTATGCTGTGTCAGAAATTTGTGGCTCAAGTAATAGATCCATTTAGATATAGATAGCCTTCCTTGTATATCATTCATTATATGGATGACATTCTCTTGGCTGGACCCGATCCCACTGAACTACTTATTTGCTCCCAAGAGCTTTCTAGGGCCCTTACCAGAGCTGGTCTTCAGATAGCTCCTGATAAAATTCAATTAAAACCCCCTTACTTATTCTTAGGCTTTGATCGTTTTCATAACAAAATTCTTTCACAAAAGATTCAGCTTAGAACTAATCATCTAAAAACTTTAAATGATTTTCAAAAACTCATAGGAGATATCAATTGGCTCAGGCCTTATCTCAAGCTAACTACTGGAGAGCTTAAACCCTTGTTTGACATCCTTAAAGGAGACCCAGACCCTGCCTCCAGCCGCTCATTAACAGCCCCTGCCCTAGAGTCTCTGAAGATAGTGGAGGCTGCAATTCTGAGCCAAAGGGTCACTTTCATCTCTTATGAGGAGCATCTTCTCCTGGTCATCTGTGCCACTGACTTTACTCCCACTGGGGTGCTCTGGCAGGAGGGGCCCCTCTTCTGGGTCCATTTACCCGCTTCACCACCCAAAGTCCTTACCCCTTACACCTCATGGGTGGCAGAATTAATACAAATTGGACGTGACCAAAGCAGAAAAATATTTGGTAATTTCCCTGATAAAATCATTCTTCCCTATTCCACTACCCAAATCCAGTGGTTAATACAAAATGATGATGACTGGGCAATATCTTGCACCTCTTTTCAGGGATCCCTTGATAATCATTACCCTGCTAACAAGCTCCTCCAATTTCTGAGAATTCAACCTTTTGTTTTTCCCACATTAACCTCTCCCTGACCCCTTCCCCACGTCCCCCTAGTTTTCACTGATGGCTCCTCTAATGGAGTAGCAGCCTTCACTGTAGACAATCAAACCACTTCCCTGCAATCCCCATTCCACTCTGCTCAACTGGTGGAGCTTTTTGCTGTTTTACAGGTTTTTCAACAACTTCCAAATACTTCCTTTAATCTGTATACTGATAGTGCTTATATTGCTCAGTCCATCCCTCTTTTGGAGACTGTACCATACATAAAACCCACTACCAATGCTGCCCCTCTGTTTTTCTCCATTCAGCAATGCATACATTCTAGGCAACATCCTTTTTATATAGGCCATATTCGTGCTCATTCTGGACTCCCTGGGCCTCTAGCCACAGGCAATGCCATGACTGACAAAGCCACCCAGTTTGCTTTCCTTGTTGAGCTCGATCCTGTGGCCCAGGCTAAAGCAGCTCACTCTGTACATCACGTTAATGCTCAAATCTTGCGTCTTCTTTTTAAAATCACTAGGGAACAAGCCCGCCAGATAGTTAAACAATGTACAAACTGTGTCACCCTCCTACCCGTCCCCCACTTGTGGGTGAACCCTAGGGGATTAATTCCCAATGAGATCTGGCAAATGGATATAACACACATTCCCTCATTTGGTAATCTTAAGTACCTCCACATCACTGTGGACACTTTTAGTGGATTCATCTTTGCCAGCCTCCATGCTGGAGAAGCTTCAAAAAATGTCATTGCTCATGTACTCAATTGCCTTGGTGTCATGGGAAAGCCCCAAATTATTAAAACTGATAATGGTCCTTGATATACTGGTAAAAACTTCCAAAATTTCTGTCATCAACTACAAATTAAACATACTACAGGCATACCATACAATCCCCAGGGCCAAGAAATTGTTGAACAAGCCCATCAAACTATTAAACGTACCCTCCAAAAATTAAAAACGGGGGATTTATATCCCATAAAAGGCTCCCCAAACAATATCCTTCATCATGCCTTGTTTGTCCTAAACTTCTTAACCCTTGACGCTCAAGGACATTCAGCTGCTGATCGTTTTTGGCACACTAACACAAAAAATACCTTTGCCAAAGCTGTGTGGAAGGATCCTTTGACTCTGAAATGGAATGGCCCAGACCCAGTCCTCATTTGGGGCAGTGGGTCAGTTTGTCTGTTTGATACCCAAAATGATGCCGCACGATGGCTACCAGAATGTTTAGTCAAACAAATCAACGAGCCTATAAGTTCTCAGTAATATATGCCCAAGAACACCCTGTTCCTGAGGCAACTCCCTCTTTTCTCTTCCAGGTTTCCAATACCCAAGATTCAGGATGAAAACGGCCGACCCCCGACATCTACTGTTCCTCTGCTCCTTGTTGCCCGTTGTCCCCCTAACTACTGCTACCGTCTTTCAATGGGAATTTCAAGTAAAGGAAGGTCCCATCAACCAGGACTCCACCACCCTTATTGGTTCAGGGTGCTGCCCTCTTACAGGGTGCCAGACAGCCCTCACCTTTAAAATCACTCCCAAAACTATTACTGCTACATATAGGCCTTAAGCCCACTTTTCTTATGACAATGAGGGCAGTTGCGAAATTATGAATCCACCTATGTAGATATTGTGTAGATATTGGAGCTGCAATATTCATGAAGCCATCAACAAAAATGGTATTCTCCACCTCCAAGGAGAAGAGTTTATGCTTGTTATCTCTGACCCTTGGAATGAGCGCTGGGAAAAGGGAGTCACAGGCAAATTCTATAATGATGGCTGGTCCTCCTACCCTACAGGAAATATATATATATATATATATATATATATATATATATATATAGACAATTAGTCCCTGCAGACTCCAAGGATCAAGTAAATCAATTAATTATAGAAAATGAACAACACCTCCACTCTGCCATCCAAAACAATAAGGTAAAATGGGATTCTTGGCCAGTATATCTCCAATATGCCGTCCATCTACTTAATGCCTCCCAGGTAAATGCCTCCTCTTGTTTACTTTGTGCCTCCCTTTCATGCCCAATCCTTGCCGCAACTCCCCTAAATGCTTCCTCTACCCTCAACCTTTCCTTTAACCAATCTCACTATAACACCACTCCTCCTGTCTCTCCAGTCCCACTATTCTCTCACCATCTAAACAACATTTTCACATTGCGCTGCTTTCTCACTAAAGAATCACTACCTACTGACTTTACATGCACACAAAACACCTCTGTAACTACGGAACTTATATCCCCTCCACTGATTTATTTCTGGTGAAATGAGACCTTGTTTACTCGCATTAATAGCACCACCCTGGGACCCTGTATTCTGGTATCCATAGTCCCCCAACTCACCATGTATAGCCCTGATGAATTTGCCTGACTCTTTCATACCACTCGCAAGAGAGTAGCCTTCCTTCCATTGGTGGTAGGTGCAAGCCTGACCACGTCAGTTGTTTCTGCAGGAGTGGCAGGTGGGGCGTTGGGACACTCCTTGTATTCTGCCAGCGAATTTTCTGAAAAACTACAGCAGATGATTGATTCCACCACCAATAGTCTTGAATCTCTCCAAAGACAGATCACTTCCCTGGCCAGAGTTGCCCTACAAAACCGGCGTGCTCTCGACCTCCTTACAGCAGAAAAGGGAGGAACGTGTATGGCTCTCCAAGAGGAGTGCTGTTTCTATGTCAATGAACCCAGAATCATTGAGGAAACATAAAAAATTTACAAACACTTAGTCAAGAGTTGCGTTCCCGATATGATCCCTCCTCCTCTCAACTTTGGGCCAATTCCCCCTTCTTCTCCTGGTTGCCATCGGTACTAGGACCTCTACTTATCTTAATCCTTTTGTTCACAATCGGACCTGTTATTATAAATAAGATTATGTCCTTTATACAACAACAGATTGAAGCCATTAAGATGCAGCCCTTACAGGTCCATTATCACAGACTGGAGCTGGAGGATCGAGGCGTTGCCATCGAAGACCTACCTGCAGCTGCCACTGTCCCTTGATCATGCATTCTGTACTCATTCACTATGCTACTATCCTCTACCCCTCTGCTATTGCTGTGGTCTATTTGTCTCAATGCCAAAAGGCTTCCCCTCCCTTAAGACTGCATAGGATTAAGACCTATGCATATCGGCTCACAGTGAGGTGGGCACGATATGGGCACCAACATGGGTGCGAGGCAGAGCACTGCAAGGGAAGGTCCTTTTTTGACCATTTCTGAATTCCCTGAGAGCAAAACCTGACTGGCATGGAGGTTGGTACCACACCTGTTATTACATAGGCCCTGCCTCCCCTCCCCAAAAGGTACCAAGGGCCAGGATTGTGGGACGAAAAAATGACAGCCCACGGGAGGAGTCAGGTCAATACTCCCCCAGTTGGTTAAAGCCCACCGCTGAATAGCGGGCCTCCCCCTCTTTTGTATAAAAGAAGGGAGGAGATGTTGGGAGCTATAAGCCAAACCTCCACCATGTTGACAGAAACCGCCATGTCGCGAGTTAAGTTTCTGTTTCCTGGTTCTTGAATCACTTACTGGAAATCCCAAGAACCACTGTGCTCAGAACACCATACCTGGGACCTTCCCAGAAGCGCTACATGTGGCCTCACCTTCCAAGTTCCCGGTTCTGCTTACGTGCTATATGACTAGCCTTCCTTCCCCGGATCTCCCTATATAAACCCTCCTGTACTAATAAAAATTGAGACCTTGATCAGACTCTAGACTTGGTCTCCTTCTTGTGTCTGTTTGCCTTCTCCCATTCAGGTTAAATTCCCCTCGGGCCTCTGTTGAACCCCCGCAGGCCGGGGCAACCCCCAACAGGGGTATGCAGAAATTTTTGGGTAAGAAGGGTTCTGGGGAGGGTGGAATTAAGCCTAGCCTTAAAACATTTGGCTCCAGCTTGTAATTCCCAGTACCAGAAATCAGTTACAATCAACATTGATCTATTCATCAGAGAGACTTACAAGGTCCCCAATACAAGACAGATTTATTTTAAAATACCTGATTACCCACCAGAGGTAAAAGGTAAGACCTTATTACTGAAGACATGACATTGTGCCAACACAGAACATTCAGAGATCTGGATGGAATCTGGAAGGAAGCCAGTCTCCAGATGGTCTGCTCATATAGTGCTGTAAAGAACTACATGATCTGTTGTGGGAAAATGGCAAACATCCTGTGTGCTAACAGGTATCACTGCTATGCCAAAGCAATCAGCCTAACAAGATGGACATGCCTGTACAATAGTTGCACCCAGCCTAGATGGGTAACTAACAGCTCTCTGATTGGTTAAGAGATCCACTTAGTGGAAGGAGCCCTTAGCTGGAACTGGGAAGTAAGTCAGAATCCTATGGAAACTAGAAATCATGGACTCCAACAAGAAGCTCCCCACTAGTCCTGAGCCAAAAGAGTGGCTACACCCACCTAAATATCTCTTCATTAATAATAATTTTCCCATTTAACTTAAGCTAATCTCAGTCTCTTTTGGAGAACCTGTTTTTATTTTTCAGAAGGCAGCTAGATCAAGGAGATAAACACCCCCACACACATTATCCAGGGACCAGGTGAAACCACAAAGGAATTGGTGAAATGAGCAAGAGTGTGCTTCAATAGCAAGCCTGTCGACCAGCCCCAGAATCATGCAGACAGACACTGAGGATATTCAAAATGCACCAAAGCAGAAATCTAGAACCTACTGAGAGAACAACACTAAAGGAGACTTACATCACACCCACCACAGCTCAGAGAATTTTGGGGAAGATGGGGTGGAAAGAATCTAAGAGCCCCAGAGTGGAAGGGAATGTCCAGAAGTGCTATCCCTCCCTTCCTTACAATGACTGACTGCTGCTCTCATGTCTCTTATCCCACAACCCCAGGGAGAATACCAGAAATCTCACTAAGGAGGGCTCTCAATGGAATGGGGACAAGGATGGAAATGATGGTACTAATGTATGATGTATCCATTCAACTTTGTACTTAATAAAAAAATTAAAATATCTGGTCCAAGAAGTGGGGCCATTGCTGTGACTGTCAGGCCATGTGGGCTGTAAACCTTTAGAATTAGTTTTCAGGAGAAATATGGAATAGTTTGAACCTATAGTCCAGAGAATCCCTAGGATGCTATAAGCATAGCTTAGTGAGTTATTTGGGTGGGAATTCAGAAGACCAGAATGCCAATAGAAAGGCATATAGTAAAAATTGTGTTCACATAGTGTCAGAAAGGAAATAGGATTCAACTGGGTGCTGGGCTAGAGGCCATTTATGTTATACTCAGACAAAAAAATCTGGTTTATTTCTGCCTGTGTCCCAAAACCTTTAGGAGAGGCTAAATTCTAAGGCAATGGAATAAATTGTTTGGTTGAGCTCATTATTTATTCTAGGTATTAATATCTCATGTATAAAATTATAGCAATGATTAAATAGACAGTTTCAAATGAATTATAAGTATATAATAAATGTATAAACTATTCCATACCTTTAACCATCAGAGGAATGCAAAACAACACTATGATGAAACTCTATCTCATCTCAGTAAGAATGACTATCATGAAAATACAAACAACAGAAAAAGCTGGAGAAGATTCAGGGAAGGGGGAACTCTTACACAATGTTAGTGGGAGGACAAAAAATTCTAGCCACTATGGAAACTAATACGCATGTTCAACTCCCCCAAAAACTAAAAATAGAACTACTATATGACCCCTAGAGATATACCCAAAGAAATGAAAGTCAGCACACAATAGAAATACCTGCAAGGCCATGTGTGAAATTATTCATAGTAGCCAAGTTATGCAATCAGCCTAAATGCCTGTCATGAGATAAATGAATAAAAAATAGGCTTTTATATATCCAAAAAGAATGAAATCAAGTTGTTTTCAATAAAATATAAAGTGAAAATGCCAGACTCAGAAAAACAAGTATTATAAGCTTTTTGTCATAGGTACAAACTCAAAAACAAACAGCAAGCAAACAAAAACAACAATACCCCACTGACACAAAAGTAGAAGAACTATTAGTAAAAGAAAAGGGAACCAAGAAGGGGGAAGGGAAATATATAAAAATGGGAGAAGATAAGTGTAATCACAGTACATTATCTGCATATGTGAAAGTGGATAATGACACCTGTTATTTTTAAGCATTATGTAGATGTTTGAAAAGAAAGATCAACATACCTACGAAGTCACAAAACAGTTAAATTTTATCAGAGTAGTAGGTAAGCAAATAAAAATAAAGAAAATATCAAACATTACAAAAGCAACAAATGAAACAAATGAGCATATACCTTGCAATAATGACTCTTGAATGTTAATTGTATCAATTCTCAAAAAAAAAAAGGCACAGACTAGCAGATTGAATTAAAACATAGGAACTATATATTTGGGTAACTTTATATCCATTTTGGAATAAACAAGACAATTATAAAGCAAGTGACAAAGAGCTGAGGAGAAAAAAAAATCATGTAATATGATGGTAGGCTTACATACAACCATGTCAATACTTATATTCAATGTAAACTCAAATTCTATGGCAGAAATTGTCAGGCTAGATATCCATTTACAAAAGATAAAATCTTTAAAGATGGAGTTAAAAGTTAGAAAGGTTTAAAACCTGCAATCCTAAAGTATAAGAACTCTGGTGTGGAGGATAAGAAGTAAGGACAAGGACAAGGCCAAAAAGGCTGATTTTATAATGATAGGCCATTCCACCAAGAAGCATACTGATCCCAAATTCCTACATAGTTTAAATAACAAAATTTCAAAAATTCATGAAAAATTTCAAAGAACTAAAGGTAGAAAAATGAAAACCATGGTTAGATATCCTAATATCCTTCCTATTCATAAATTAATTACATAATATATGTAGCAGACAGCTTCAGGTTCGCTGAGATGAACTTCCAGGCCAGGCACAGTTTTGGAGGAAGGGATATTTACTGAAGCTTACAGATCCAGGGGAAGTTCCATAATAGCAGAAGAAGCTGGCTTGTCTTCACAGGTCCAAGGAGAGAGAGAGAGAGAGAGAGAGAGAGAGAGAGAGAGAGAGAGAGAGAGAGAGAGAGAGAGAGAGAGAGAGAGAGAGAAGCACAAGTCTAAAGGCAAAGGACAAAAGCCACAGCACACTTCAGGAGCTCCTGCTAGGCATGCTTTGCATATCTTTAGATTGAAATCTGAAACCCACCACCACACCTTAAGATCCACCTAGTGACATTGCCTCCAGCCAGGTGGCTGCAAAATGCACACTACAAATAATAAAAAACTGAATATATTGGGGACCATCTATTCAAACCACCACATTCCGTCCCTGGCCCCCAAATTTATAACCATCACACATTGTAAATTGTACTCAGTTCAATTTCAAAGGACCCACAGTCTTGACCAATTTAAAATAATAAGACCTGTAAAATCAAACAAGTTAAATACTTCCAACATATAAAGGCACAGAGTAAACATTTTCAACTGGTATAAGGCATAGAAAGGAGAGACTAAAACAATACAAACTCAACCACCATCAAACAAACATCAAACTTCTGCAGTTCAAGTCCAATACAACCAGAGACTGACAGTCTCCAGATTTTCCAATTCTGCCCCTCAAGCTGGGCAGAATAGCCAGAGAACACTTCCATCTCAGGACAAGAGTACACTCTATGGTAGTGCTTGCATAGTCCTGGTATATCCAAAACACCTTGAGGTCTTCATGAAAACCATGGTACATCTTCCAAAGGCTCTTTCAGCCTATCAGCCTCATGCCACATCTCAGCAGCAGTTCTTGGAACCGTGTGCAATTCATGACCACTCCTCACATTTTCCAAAGGCTCTTTCAGCTACCAGGTCATCAGGCCCTGCCTCATGCAGCATCTCAGCAGCTGATCCTGAAACCGTGTGCAATTCATGACCACTCCATGCATTTTTCATGCTTCTGAAACCAATACCAGGTGTGCAGTACACAGCCATATTCTTAATTCACAGACAAAATAAATAATAACCTTGAAAAGCAGGTTCCTTCTCCAGTCAACTCTTTCCAAAAGTGTTTGCATTTCTATGATAGTCTTTCCTCAGACATCCTTTCCATGGTAAAGCAATTGGACCATCTTCCTTAAGATTGTTAATGTGTTTGACAATAGCAGATTCAGTAACCTAAAACCAGTCTCAGTGCCTGTAATTTTAACTTGCTTGAGATTTTCCAGCTTAAAAATCTTAAATCTCTCAGTCCAATATCTCTAGCCAAGCATATCAGTCCATTATAAATTTAACCTCGATCAAACTTTCTGGGCCTGGGCAGCAGGACGCAGCCAGTCCTTATGCCAGTAGCCCAGTTCCATCAAAGTCCTCTGCAGTCTTTCCTTCCCCTTAGAAAGCTCATAAGCCAAGCCTTGAAGTTCAGTGCTGTCTGCACTTAGCATTCTCAGACTCTCATCAGAATAGTCCATAAAACTTGGCTTACCACTCCAGAAGACATCTTCAGTTGCAAGCACCAAGTCCATGCCTATTCCTCCAAAACAGAGGTTCCAAAAGATCAACATCCACATAGTCTGGTTCATCTCAGCTCACTCCTCGGTACCAAGTTCTGTAGCAGACAGCTTCAGGTTCGCTGAGATGAACTTCGAGACCAGGCACAGTTATGGAGGAAGGGATATTTATTGAAGCTTACAGATCCAGCGGAAGTTCCATAATGGCAGAAGAAGATGGCCTGTCTCCACAGCCTAAAGCCGAAGGCCAAAAGCCACAGCACACTTCAGGAACTCCAGTTAGGCACATTTTGCATATCTTTAGATTGAAATCTGAAACCCACCGCCACACCTTAAGATCCACCCAGTGACCTTGCCTCCAGCCAGGTGGCTGCAGAATGCAAACTACAAATAATAAAGAACTGAATATATTGGGGGCCATCTATTCAAACCAGCACTATATATATATATAAAATGTACAAAGATTAGCAATAATAATCATTGAAGAAACATTAGTTTACTCTCTCAATTAAAAGTAGGGCTGGTGAAATGGCTCATTGCTTAAGGCATTTGCCTGTGAAGCCTAAGGACCATGGTTCAATTCCCCAGGACCCATGTAAGCCAAATGCACAAGGGAGCGCATGCATCTGGTGTTCGTTTGCAGTGGCTAAAGGCTCTGGTGCACCCATTCTCTCTTTCTCTCTATCTGCCTCTCTCTCTCTCTCTCAAATAAATAAATAAATAATATTAAAAAGTGAATCACCATTCATAAATGATAAATGCTTATTCAGTTCAAATATTAACATAGTATTTACCATGTATTATGCTAAGTCATCAGTGCAAGAAAAGGTACCGGGCATGATGGCTCATACCTATAATTATGGCACATGAGAGGCAGAGGCAAATGGATAGTCACAATTCCAATGCCAACCAGGACTACATAGTGACACCCTGTCTCAAAAGCTTGGAAGAAAAAAAGGGAGGAGGAGAAAGGAGATTGCATATATTTTTGGTTTGTAAATAATTTAGAAAGCATAAAGGATGTCTCTATTATTTATTTATTTTTTTTTTGGTTTCTCAAGGTAGGGTTTCATTCTAGCCTAGGCTGACCTGGAATTCACTATGTAGTCTTAGGGTGGCCTTGAACTCCCCATGATCCTGCTACCTCTGCCACCCGAGTGCTGAGATTAAAGGCGTGCACCACCATGCCCGGCACTATTACTTATTTTTTACAGTTACATATATTTTTATATATTACTTTTATATATAGATATAGTTAGATATATTTCCCTTTAATTATTTTTGTTTTAAATTGAGGTTTTTTTGCTTTTAAGGGGAAAACATTTTAATTCCTTGAAGACATTGTGCAAAGTAGGTTAGGCCATCGAACCTCTCATAAATTTGGCTCACAGAGATTGAAGAAGCATCTGAAATGAAGTCAAACTTGGGAAAAGCTGAAATAGAACTTTTCATTCAGTATTTTTTTCAAAGTGTCTACTTGGAGAAAACATGTCTAAGAAATATATTACAGATGCAAAAATCTTTAAAACAGAACCCGAGGAAAACAGTTCAGAAATGGTTTTAAAATGAGTCTGGTAAAACTCAAACTATTTCCCCATGAAAAGAATGCAGCTGGAGGCCGCATTTTTATCTGGCAGGGAATTTAAGCTAGTCAGGGCAAGCTTGCCCAGTTTCACATCAATTATTATATTATGCCATGTAGAGAAAAAAAAAACATTAAATATTCTTCTTGTAAGTTTTCTTTGATAGCTTTTCAGAAATGAAAGACTATTTCATCTACTTACAACAAGATGAAATAACACTCATGAAATATAATCTCCAAGTTGGTTATTATCAGCTGACCAAACATGTGCTGCTGAAGTCCTTGATTCTGCTGTCACCACCCTGAAATCAAACATATGGCAGGCTAACAGCAATTGTGACAAATGGCTGCTGAAGGACCCATAAGTCCAAAAAAGAACACTCCAACCACATTCCTTGCAATGAAGCCTGAGGCCTTTTGTGCCTTACAGTTTAAAATAAAATAATTGGAAGCCAAATAAGACAGCCAGTGGTCTGGATGCAAAGAAGAATTCTTTGCAGAACTGTCACTAACAAGATGACTCTTAAGGTGTAGAGAGAAAACAAGTCATAGAAATACAGCTGAATTAGAACAGAAGGTTCCAAATATGGTATTTTAATGACTCATAATAATTCTAATTTCAATGGTTTCTCACTATACTCCTTAATAAGTTGGAGAAAATTGGTATTTTTATTTTCTAGAGGAGAGGCTAAATGACTTACCTTCATTTGAACAGCTTATGAACTTAACAAAAAGTTGAATTTTAGATTTTCAATTACCTATCCAGGGTACTATATACTTTTAAGGTTCAAATTACGTATTTGAACCAATTCACTCAACAAACTTTTATTGGATTCTTTAATGATATCCTTTACATTGATTAGCTAATTGTTTCTAATGAGTTGAAGCAATATCTCCCCATATAAATAGCAAGCACCTTGTGGACAGGGGACTTGGAATATTTTAGGTGCTTTATGAAGGCTGATTGACTAATTAATAAGGAAAGATACATTTGTTAATGGAAAATAAAGAGTGGAAAACAATGCAGCTAAGAGAAAGCAATTACTCCCAATGCTATCTTTGTCATTAAATTTAGGACATAATATCAGAGAGTATTATCTTTATAAGGATTCTTTGATCTTATTTACCCTTTATTTAATTTTCCATCTATTGAGGAATACTTTTTTTCTTTTTTTGAGGTAGGGTCTCACTGTAGCTGAGGCTGACCTGGAATTCACTACGTAATCTCAGGGTGGCCTCGAAATCACGGCGATCCTCCTACCTCTGCCTCCCTAGTGCTGGGATTAAAGGAGTGCGCCACCACGCCTGGCTTGAAGAATACTTTGTATAGAGCCCTTCAAGAATAACCATCTAGTTTTGCTAAAATACTTGTGACTGATGTGGAATTTTATTATCTTTAATCATGTCCACTGGGACACTAATTCATTCTCTAAAATTCTGATCTGTTCAACAACTACTTTTTGAAAATTCATATCTCACATAGCATGGTAGATTCCAGAGACAACAAGAACAGGTCAAAATCCCTTTCATATACAGCCCAAATGGATGTTACTATCATGCTTTGCCACAGACAAGTGGTGGAAAGGGTATGGTAGATTGTGTGGGAGTTACTCAGAGTGAGGCCTGAAACAAATGCATATCAGTAGGGCTCACATAGATGTCAGTCATACTACACCACCTAACGTCAAAGAAGGTGGGGGGTAGATGTGTAAATGCAAATAGAGGAAGAAGAACAAGGAGGCATAGTCATTCATTAGCAGTTTCTGCCACAGTATTTTCATTATATACATTTTTCAGGTAAAATAAGTGATGGCTTTCTCCAAAGATTCTGTACATGTAAATAGTGACCAGTGCTCAGATTTCAGCTGCCTGGGGGTCCACACTCTCCAGTGCTTTATAGTGTGTAGCCTTGAGATCATCATCACTTGGGAACTTGTTAAAAAGGCATAGTATTGAATTTTACTCCAAAACTATTGAGTGAGGAATTATGAGATGAATCCCAGCAACTTGTTTTACTCTGTACTACTCTGACATATATTCATATCTAATAACCATTTATATTATACCATTACCAGACCATTACCATTCCATACCATACCATATCATGATGCTTTTTACTTAAGAGTTTCTGGAGTAATTTTCTTGCTGCCCATTAACATTGTCAGTGGTGTCTGACAGTATTAATGGTCAACTAGAAAAGCATCAAAGGGGTGGGAAACACAAATCTAGACCCAAACGGCAATGGTACCATAATCTTCTACTTACTAAAAGACAGACCAAATGGCTGATGCTTCACCAGGCCCTTACAGGGAACACCTGAACCACAAGACACTGGAGAAGGTAAGATTAAGACTAACCTTAATCTCCTACATCTTCCCTCCCTCACTTCCCCTCTCCCTGTCTCTCTCTCTCTTATCTCTAACTCTTGTATATTAGTTATCTTTTTCCTCATTTTCTTAGTGGGCACTGACCTGTAACTCCCAGATCGAGCATGGGGCTATCATCCACAATGAGCTTTTGATCAGAGAAACTTACAAGGTTTCCTAAAAGACAGACAGATTTCTGTCAGAGTACTTGATGACCCACCAAAGGCTAGTGGTAAGACCCTACTGCTGAAGATACCTTATGTGATTGACATGCAAATTAGAATGGCATGGCTGGAAGTAGGAAGAGAGTCAGTCCCCAGACAGTCAGCGCGTCTAGTGCCAGAAGGTGCTACATGGGCGACTGGGGGAAATTGACCAATATCTATCGAAGCAACGCATGGTCTAACCTACTTAGAAGCAAATAACTTGTTGTGATGCCCACACAAGTGCAGTGGTGGCACACAGCCATGGTGGGGAACCAACTGCTCTCAATTTGGCTAACTGATCCCCTCACTGGTATGGGACACACAGCTGGAGCTGGGAAACAAGTCAGAACCAGATCCAAACGTAAACGCACTCTCCAATATCAAACTACCATTAATTGTGGGCTACAAGAGGGCCTACACGTATTAAATTCTCTATTAAAAAAAAAGTAAGGGTTATCTCATTTGTCCTGATGCTAACTTACTCTCCGTTGGAGAATCTGCTTCTCTTTTTCAGATAGATGTAGATCCTAAGGAGAGAGCCACCCCATCATACCTCAAAAGGGCCTGGGCTGAAACTAAGAAAAATTGGAGAAACAAGCAAGGGGGCTGTTTTACTGATGAAACGGATACCAGCACAAGGGGGAAGGAGATCAGCACAGAGAAAAATCAACTGCCTACCAAATCAGAGAGCCAGAGCCTCAGAGGCCCCCAACACCTCATCACTGAAGCAGACCAAAAATGAACCCAACATGGCTCAGGGAAATTTTGCGGAAGAGGGGGCAGAAAGAATGTCAGAGCCACATGTTGGGTCATGATATGCAGAGACATTTAGCTTACCCATAACTGTGGGCTAACTCCACAATGCATGACCTGTATACCTCAACAAGGAGTGGCCAAGGGGAGGGGGTAGGTCACGGATGAGCCTAATAATGGTACCAAACTGCTCTATTTGCTGAATACAGAACTGACTAATAAAGAAAAAAAAAATCCCCCCCAAAATAAATAAATAAATAAATAAATAAATAAATAAATCTAAGGCCAGTAAAAAAAAAGAAAAATCAACATAAAATATTTTTAATATTTTTATATGCAGGAATATTATTTGTACTTTTTATATTTTAAAATAATAGCTTTTCTACTAATGCATTGTTTTGTTTTAAATGCTTCTTATGCAATGTTCTGTTTCCTTGCAGTAATTCCCAAGCATCTAAGAATGCTCTTTTATCTCTCACATTCTCTAGGGATTTGCTTCCCACATAGTAGGCAATCCGTTGCATTGGTTTGATTGAATGGGGAAACATATCATATATAATGTTTCTCATTATATTAATGATATATGGCACTCAGCTTTAGATGTTAAAATTTTTCAATCATATTTTCCATGACTACTAAAAACTTCATAGAAAGGAAAAGTTAATATCTTTAGTGTAAAAAGGAGAAGAATACCTAAAAACTGCTATTTGGGGGACTTGGGATATTTCTCAGTGGTTAGAGGTACTTAATTTACATGCTTGCCAACCTGAGTTCAATTCCCCAGTACCCACGCAAAGCCAAACAGAATGTGTGTGTGTCTATAACCCCAACATGCCTATGACAATGGTCAGTGGAACCAGGAAAATCCAGAAGCTTGCAGGTCTATCTCGTGTCAAAACAACGCAAGAAGGCAAGGAGAGGACTGGCATACCAAGGTTTTTCTCTGTCTTCTACATGTATGCCATTGTACAAATAAGCCCAAACACACACCCATGCACACACACACACACACACACACACACACACACATACATTCATATATACATATACATACACACAGACACAAAAATTTAAAAAATCTGCCAAAATTATAACGAGGCATTTTAAAATGCTACTCAAAAATCCATATAAGTATTCCATTTTTTCTTTTTGCCAAAAGTTCACAATTAGCTAATATGTAAAGCACACTAAAAGACATTAAAATGCAAATTGCATTATAGCATACTTCACAGACTTTAATGGAATTTCAAAATACTTCAATAATATTGTAATGTATATATTTCTCTCTCTATTTCTCTCTCTCTCTCTCTCTCTCTCTCTCTCTCTTTGTGTGTGTGTGTGTGTGTGTGTGTGTGTGTGTATTTGTGTTTGCCCTTGCTTCATGGCACTGGAATTACCAGACACATAGACTTTCTGTATGCTAGTGAGTCAGTGAGTTAACTGGAGGTTGCAGCAGCTAGGGATTAAGGCATAATTAGAAGGTTGGTCATTTCTGCCCTACCCCCCAAATCCAGTGATGGAAAAGGTATTTAAGGCTAAGTTGATCACCAAAGACCAATGATGCCTTATAGTGAAGCCTATGCAAAGCAAAGAAACTTCTGGAGGATGCTAAGTTTCTAGAGTCAGCATAGAATCTCTACATCCCTTTTACTATTAGTTGCCCTATGAATCTCTTCATATGTATCCTTTTGAAACAAATGTAAGTGAAATATATCCCTGAATTTAGTTAGCATATTATCTGAGTCTGAGAAGGGAGGAGTGGTACCCTCAATAAATAGCTGATCTATAAGTATAGGGAATATCCTGTTACTTTCAAATGGGTTCTCAGGTGGTGACATTCTTGTAGGACTTATGAGTCTTTAAACCATAGGTTTTGGTAATATCTCCAGTGTCTGTAGCTAATGGAATTAGAGAACATCCAGCTGGTACCTGCTACAGAATTGCTTGCTTGCTTAGTATATAGGAGGGACTTCCTCCCTTTGTCAGAAGTGTTCTGTAACAGCATAGTAGGAAGAACTGAGCTTGTATTCCCTATTTAGAATGTCTGAAATAATTCTGATTACCTCAATTAATTATTGAGTCTGCATTTAGTATGTATCATTCAGGAGACTACTTTGAAGAAATATCTTAAGTGTTGTTTACATGGTACGGTCTCCTGTTAAGATTTACTGTTAGATGGCGTGATTACCTTCTATTTTTCACCGTATTTCTTTTGCTCTTATAAATCAGGATATTGTGATGATAATCAGAACACTGTTTAACATGCATATATATATGTAGCAAATAGTCTTATGAGATTCTTCATGTTTAAAATTTAAGGTGAAATTCAAATTGAAGTATTTATGTATTTTTTATTTTTATTGACAACTTCCATAATTATACACAATAAACCATAGTAATTCCCTCTTCCCCACTTTCCCTTTAAAACTGCACTCTGCATCATACTGCTCCCCCTCTTAAGTCTCTTTTATTTTTGATGTTAATCATCTTTTCCTCCTATTCTGATGACCTTATGTAAGTAGTGCCAGGCACTGTTAGGTCCTGGATATCCAAGCCATTTTGTATCTGGAAGAGTTCATTGTAAGGAGTACTACCCTTCCTTTGGCTCTTGCATTCTTTCCACTACCTCTTCATCAATGGACCCTGTGCCTTGGAATGTGTGACAGAGATGTTTCAGTGTTGCGCACTCCTCTGTCACTTCTTCTCAGCACCATGGTGCCTTCTAAGTCATCCCAAGGTTACTGCCATCTGAAAAGAGAAGCTTGTCTAACCAAAAGGGAGAGTAGAATTAATATATGGGTATGAACATTAAGAGAAGTGATTAGTGGGCAGTTTGGTGGGCATAGTATATACATTTAGCCAGACAGCAGCAGAAAGTATATCCCTAGGGCTCATGATTTCCCCCATCATAGGTTTTTCAGTATCAGGCATGTATATTTTCCTCCTATGGAGTAGGCCTCCAGTCCAATTAGAAAGGAGTTGGTTTCCCCCATAACAGACTTGCCACTATTGCACCTATTGGCTCATTTGGCCTGGCTGGCCAAAGTTCAGGCTTGCAGTGTCCACTGTTGTTTATCTCCACCGGTGATGTCTCTCTCCCATGGAATTGCACGCAGTGTAGCTTTTTCCACCTTTCTGTCATCTGGTCTACACAGAGGAAGTTTTCAGCTCAGCTCCAGGAGTAGTTCTCAGTAACCTTTCAGCAAAAGTATGTGGAGTCTTCAGCAAGAAGGTCTTACTATCTATTCCTGGTGGGAAACAAGGAACCTCAGCAATAGCCTGTAATTTTTTGAGGAGTATCATGGACCTCCCTGGCCAACAACTCTCTGGAAGGTATCTCATATCTGGCACTGAAATTTTTCTACTAACAATCTATGGCTTCTGGGTATGCCATTGTTCAAAAAGGTAGGTTTCCATATGATTTATTGATACCCTCTTAGATATTGATTAGCCCTCCCCCCACCTTTCATGTACTCAATCTCTTCCCCTGACTTCACTTAGCCTTTCCATTTCTATTAATCTATTCTACTTACATATATAAAATACCAGCCTCTTAAGTCCCTATCTCGCTTTCTATTCTCCTTTATAGCTTACTGGCCTCTGCAACTGAGTTTTATTCCTACTCACATAGCAGTCCATTCATTTGTAGCTAAGATACACACATGACAGAGAACATGCAACGTTTGGCTTTCTGGGCCTGGATTACCTCACTAAGTTAATTCTTTCCAGATCCATCCATTTCCCTGCAAATTTCATTTTTCTTTACTGCTGAATAGAAGAACTCCATTGTGTAGATGTACCATATCTTTATTATCCACTAATCTGTGAAGGGACATCTAGGCTGGTTCCATTTCCTAGCTATTGTATGTATAGAATCATATCATCTGCAAGTAATGATAGTTTGATCTCTTCCTTTCCAATTTGTATCGCTTTTATGTGTGTCTCTTGCCTTATTTCTATAGCTAAGACTTTCAGTACTATAGTAAATAAACGTGAGGATGGTGTACACCCTTTTCCTGGTATAGTTAAGCATTTATTTGCAAGTGAATCAAATATAAATTGATATCATTAAGTGAAAAAAGGCAACTCATATGCTATTTACCAAGTTCTAATGGTTAATAAACAGCAATACATTAAAGCACCCCACAATCTAGTCACTATTGTACTAAAGGAATTTTAGTTAGCTGTGTGAGACTTTAGACAAATACGTTGCATGTCAATTCACATTTTTAGTGTTCAAATCTCTACTCTCAAGTTCTTAGTTTAGACTTTCCATTATTCAAGAGCATTAATTATGATTATTTGGTCTTTCACCACTTTTCATTTTCTTCCTTCCATTTCTCTATGCTTACTATTATTTGTAGAACCTGAGGTTGACTATAAGATTTCTGATAATGAAACCAAAGTGTTTCAGTTCCTCAGTGATAACCAAGACATTCCAGCCTTGTCCTATATATTTACTTTCTCCCTTAATTTGGCCCTCTTTTCCAATGGAATTCTTATGAAAGATCAGTTTGGGTATTAACTTGGATTTCCAATAAGTATGCTGTTCACTCACTGTGGTACTTTGAATATATGACCCCATAGACTCAGGTGTTTTATTAAAGCTTGTAACTTGGGTCTCCATCTGCCTGGCAGGAGGAGATGTCACTGGTGGTGGTCCTGAATTCCAGCCCAAAGAGAAGTATGAACTCTTCAGGTGATCCCTGTGCTTTCTGTTTTCTGGTGTTACTGGATGGTGGTTTATGAATGGAAGCCAGCTTCTTACATCATTATGAAACTTCCCATGGATCTATAAGCTTGAAATAAATCTCTTCCTCCTCTCAACTGTACCTGGTTTGGATGTTCATCCCAGCACCATGGAGTTGACTACAATACTCACTTCCAATTCTTTCAAAACATATATAGTTGAGAACAATTTATTTGGCATGACATGTGGAGTACTGAAATAGGAGTGATGAAAAAAACCTTATTTATTCCTCAGTTTAAATTTCTGAGCAATCAGAAATATACCTGAGTTAAAATGGATATATTTTTGAGCAAATAACAAAACTCAAACATTAAAAATAGAATGAGCTCTGGCTTAATATTAAGGTGAGTTAAAGAATCATATGCCTGGTTAAATTAGCATTGCACAGAAGTGGAGCCAGAAGGAGGGTAGAGTGTAATAGTCCTCTTCCCTCTAGGGTGAATTTTCTCTCAATATATTACAGGTCTGCTACAAGACAGTAAATTGGTAAGAGATACCAACATGGCAGATGGCAGAAGAATACAGAAGAATCTTAATAACCAACTCCTGTAATATATATTCTGGAAGCTCCTATTTTAGCATTTTTTCCTTAATGAGTACTTCAAACAGAAATTAAATAAAGAGTTGAACTGTTTAACTTCATGATCCTCCTTAGAGAAGGGGTGCATTAAAGTCTTCATGGGAATTTATAAAAGAAATAGGTTACAGAAGTAACTTTTTGATGACAAGGTTATGTATTCACCCTATCTTTAAAGGTCTCTGGGAATCCTATCTCCTATTTATAGCCCATGAATTTGAGGGTACTACTAGATTGAGCACATGGCTAGGATTAAGTTAACTAATGTATTGTATTTCCCAGCACACAATGATTGGTTCAGTGATGATCTCATATTTCTCTAAGATTCTATGAAACACAGTGAGATTTTTCATAAGGACTCTAGGGAAAAGATATCCTTTTCTGCCTTATTTGAACATAAGAGGCCAAAGCTGCATTACTGCCTTAATATTGCTACTACAAGAAGGCTGAGACTAGTATTAATAAAATACAAGGCCAGAGATATGTGACAGAAAAAAAACCAAAGTCTTGATTTCACCTTTTGAACACTGAATCCATCTGTACCTATAGCTAGTCCTTCCTCTGGATGTTTTAATGAAGTAAACCAATAAATTCATTCAATTCTTTTCTTTTTCTTATGTAAGTTTATGTCAGGTGCTCAGTTATTTGCACCCAAAATTTTCTTGGCTCATTAATGCATGGAAAAAGTCAAACAGTTCTATAATTAAAGATTGATCCATAATAAAAAAAGTCCCACACCTTTGCAGATTTAGTAATTTAATAATCAAGGAAGACTAAGAGAAACCTTTCAGAAAAGCATGTTTGATGGTCCATAATATTAAGTTATCCTAGCAGTAAAGCTCTTGGACAGTCATCTACCATTCAGTTTGTATACAATTAAAACACAACCTGAACTCATCACACACAAAAATTATCTCAACATAATTTCCAGTTCTAGAACATGCATCATACATGCACTTAGTGAAATAAATATTCTAATAATAAGTGAAAAAGGCAGAATAATGGCCTCTATTTACTATTGAATAAAATGAAAAATCAGAATGTAGAACATTGCAAGAAGTATTCCCTTCCAAAAAGTGAGAGGGAAACCACAATTATATTGCTTGGGAATGTTACAATTTGAGAAGAATGATTTGCTTAAACAACTTTACAATGCAAACAAACAAACAAAAATCCCAGTGGTTGCCAGAGATTGAAGTGAGAGAAGGTGAAGATGAATATGTGTTGCACAGAGGTCTTTTAGGGCAGTGGAAATACTTCATATAAAACTATAATGGTAGAAACATTTAATTAGCCATTTGTTTAAACTCTTAGAATGGACAAGAGGAATGAATCCTAATGTAAGCTGCAAAATTTGGATAATTATGTATTAATATATGTTCATTAATTGTAACAAATGTGTCAGTCAGGAAGGGGATATTTATTATACAGGAGACTGAATATGTGGGAGCAGGAATATGGGAAATCCCTATCAATCTTGCTGTGAACTTAAATATACTATAAAAATTGTATTTTTTCATAAAATAATCAAGAAACTCAAGAATGAGGCTTTAAATGTAACAATTTCACTGAAAAATATTTTTCAAACAATTTGAAATTTTAATGCCCCCTAAAATGTTCAGGCTTCATCTTTTGATGATTAAGTTATTTCAACTTTAGCAAAGTAATCCTTTCATGTAGCATTTGATATACATGCTATGTAGATATAAGATTTAACTATTTATTCACAGTGCTTTAAAATCAATGCATATTATAATATTTCCAAAATTATTGTATACACTAAAGTGCTTTTTTCCATCTTAGTTATCTTTGTTGGATCATTGCTAAATGCTTATTTTTCATATTTAAGAAACTATGCATCACTAAGCAATAAAGAAATGTTAATGCTTCCCTTTCCAAGAGAGCCTACAACAATCTTTTAAGAATATGAATTTAAAAGTATATTGTAAAATGCCAACAACACGATAACTTTTCAGTGTCTTTTAAAACTACTACTAAAAATACCAAACACAGTCTAAAAAATTCTCTTTAAGCTTGATAAAAGCAGGAATTTATACCCCCCATACTTTTGACAAGTACCTCAAAGGTGATGGGAGAATGAGTAGGTCTGTTAAGTATACCAGAACATTCCCCTCATATTTGAATCAGTTGTTTCCACAAGAAGCTGATGTATGATTTCTGCAACTTTGTTATCTCAGTTTAGATCTGTTAAGATGTATGTCATTTGTAACCTCTTTCTCTATGGCATATATTGCAATAAGTACAAACACACCACACCACACCACACACATATATACCTTTAAAAATCATATATATATATTCAATGTCTAATTTATAGATGTAGAGACTGAAGTTCATACAAACAAAATTACATATCACAGTACCCAATGGTTGTGATGAAGCTGAGACATGTACCAAAATCTAAATCTATAGACAATAAATGCAAATCAATAAAAATGCACAAAACTTCAGTGCTTTAATAGAATTCTCCTAAACCCAGATCTCCAGGCAACCACAGACACTGAGGGAAGTTGGAAGATGCTTTGAACATGGAGTTCATTGATCCACATATGACTTGAAACTCCATATAGCAAGTATTAACTCTGGTGCAAAGCTGGGTTGATTTGAATAGTTCTAGAATTTTAGAAGTTAGGAAATCTTGGTGGATTCTAACTTTGTGTCACATGGTGGATTCCAGGCTAGAGTTTAGGACAAGAACTAATATCCTTTGTAGCCAACAGGGTATACCTTTTGAACCATATATGTTAGCTCCAATTCACATTATATTGCCTTTTGTCGCCCATAAACTTTTAGTAAAATCTGTTTAAAGAACTTGTGTGATTATTTTTTGATATTTTTCAGGGAGAGAATTAGGTGTCCATGTTTATCCAAAGAGTTAACATGAGAACATCCCATTTATTATCTTTAAAAAAGTTTTTTAAAGGTATTTATTTTTTATTTGAGACAGAGAGAGAGAGAGAGAATGGGCACACCAGGGCATCTAGCCACTGCAATGAACTCTAGATGCATGTGCCACCATCTGCATCTGGATTACATGGGACCTAGAGAATCGAACCTGGGTCCTTAGGCTTCTCAAATATGCACCTTAACCACTAAGCAATCTCTCCAGTCCCCATGTATTATTTTAGTGAGAGTTATCAGATTCTCTGAAAAGAAAGTGGACCAAGGATAATAATGAAGAGTTTGAAGGATAGTTGGTTCTTTCCCTCAGGTATGTCCTTTAAGTTAAAATACACACACACACACACACATACACACATATATATGGATAGATAGATAGATAGATAGATAGATAGATAGATAGATAGTGGGCTGGAGGGATAGCTTAGTGGTTAAGATGCTTGCCTGCAAAGCTAAAGGACCAAGGTTTGATTCCCCAGTACCCATGTAATCCAGAAAATCCACAAGGTAGCACATGTATCTGAAATTCATTTGCAGTGGCTGGAGGCCCTAGTGTGCCCATTCTCTCCACACCCTCTCGCCTGTTTCTCTTTGACTCTCCCTCCCTTCTTTCCTCCCTCCTCCCTCTTTCTCTCTGTCAAATAAACAAATAAAAATAAATTAAATTTTTAATACTTGCCATCCTAATTACCATATCAGTAGTAGCTTGTAAATGTAATTTGAATCTTGTTAAATATTGACCCTGATGATATTTTTTTCCCTTCTTAAAATGTTCTTTGTGCTGAAATTCATTTTCTTCTAATGTTTTCCCAAGTTTTTTTTTTTCAAGTTTCTTCATGAGTACTTTTCCATTCCTGGTTTTGTCCTACAGTTCTCCATGTCCTGAGACCAATTTTGGCTTTATATTACACAGGGAGATTTCATTGCCAAGACCTTAATCAATTAATTATCCAAAGGCTATGTATTATCATGAGAAAGATACACACCACTGTACATTTACATAATGTACAGAATTTGATCCTGTGTTTGTCATACAAGAGAGGTAACATACACACAGACACACACACAAACCCTTAAAATCATTTTACATATAAGACAATTACAGCACATGTGTAATTGGGTGTGAAGAGATTACTCATGTAATGAGACTTTCTATGGGGAGCAGGGTAGGCTTCCAAAGAAGTCTGATTTCTTAAGAAGGCAGGCAGGATGACTGGATTTGGACTTTACTGTGTGAGATGGTGAAACCTGGGTAACATTATCTTACATAGGTGTTCTGAGAATTGCATGTTTTGAATTCCTTCCTCGTGTTAAAGTATGATAGGGTCTGAAAGCTATCACTAAGCAGTCAGATAACAAAAGTGAATTCAGGCTTTTTATTAGGGACTCATTTCTTTATTTAGTTACTTATTTGACAGAAAGAAAGAGGGAGAGAAGAGAGAGACAGAGAGAGAATGGACATGCCAGGGCCTCCAGCCACTGTAAATGAACTCCAGACACATGTGCCTCCTTGTGCATCTGGCTAACAGGTGTCCTGGGGAATCGAACCTGGGTCCTTTAGCTTTGCAAGAAAATGCATTAACCACTAAGGAATCCATCCAGCTCCAGGGACATTTTTAAAATAATCTTGATTTAGACTTAACTACTATTTATACATGGATCTTCAAATTCATAGCTTTAGTCCAATTATGTCTTCCAAATTATAGAAATCCCTGGTTGATCTTTCTATGCAGATGTCTGATACAGCTCTGAAGTTCAACCTGTTCAGAACTGAGTTCCTATTCCAACTTTGTTAATGATCTCATAGTCCATGCAGTTTTATAAATTGGAAACATAGGATATACCCTAAAGTTTCCTCTCTCCTCATCTCTCTCATACTTTTTTTTCTATTAAATACAAGGTCTTACATAAGTCCTACTGAGTTTACATTTAATAACCTTGCTCAGTGAACTTACACAATCACAGAAAAAAAATCGCCACATACTCTCACTCATCTACAGCACCTAAATTGAATCTACCCAAGATACCTTACATACCCAGCAAGCACCTCCTAGACTAGCCACTAGGATGGAAGGGGAGGGAGGGGAGGGCATCAAAGGGGTGGGAAACACAAATCTAGACCCAAATGGCAATGGTACCATAATTTTCTACTTACTAAAAGACAGACCAAATGGCTGATCCTTCACCAGGCCCTTACAGAGAACATCTGAACCACAAGACACTGGAGAGGGTATGATCAAGACTAACCTTAATCTTCTACATCTTCCCTCCCTCACTTCCACTCTCCCTCTCTCTCTCTCTTTTATCTCTGACTCTTGTATATTAGTTATCTTTTTCCTCATTTTCTTAGTGGGCACTGACATGTAACTCCCAGAACCAGCATGAGGCTACCATCCACAATGACCTTTTGATCAGAGAGACCTACAAGGCTTCCTAAAAGACAGACAGATTTCTGTCAGAGTACTTGATGACCCACCAAAGGCTAGTGATAAGACCCTACTGATGAAGACACCTTATGTGATTGACATGCAAATTAGAATGGCATGGCTGGAAGTAGGAAGAGAGTCAGTCCCCAGACAGTCAGCGCGTCTAGTGCAAGAAGGTGCTACATGGGCAACTGGGGGAAAATGACCAATATCTGTTGAAGCAACGCATGGTCTAACCTACTTATCAGCAAATAACTTGTTGTGATGCCCACACAAGTGCAGTGGTGGCACACAGCCATGGTGGGGAACCAACTGCTCTCAATTCGGCTAACTGATCCCCTCACTGGTATGGGACCCATAGCTGGAGCTGGGAAACAAGTCAGAACCATATCCAAACATAAGCCCACTCTCCAATATCAAGCTACCTTCAATTGTGGGCTACAAGAGGGCCTACACCTATTAAATTCTCTATATATAAAAAAAAGGTTATCTCATTTGTCCTGATGCTAACTTACTCTCTGTTGGAGAATCTGCTTCTCTTTTTCAGATAGATGTAGATCCTAAGGAGGGAGCCACCCCATCATACCTCAAAAGGGCCTGGGCTGAAACTAAGAAAAATTGGAGAAACAAGCAAGGGGGCTGTTTTCCTGATGAAACGGATACCAGCACAAGGGGGAAGGAGATCAGCACAGAGAAAAATCAACTCCTACCAAATCAGAGAGCCAGAGCCTCAGAGGCCCCCAACACCTCATCACTGAAGCAGACCAAAAATGAACCCAACATGGCTCAGGGAAATTTTGCGGAAGAGGGGGCAGAAAGAATGTCAGATCCACATGTTGGGTCATGATATGCAGAAACATTTAGCTTACCCATAACTGTGGGCTAACTCCACAATGCATGACCTGTATACCTCAACAAGGAGGGTTCAAGGGGAGGGGGTAGGTCACGGATGAGCCTAATAATGGTACCAAACTGACTGTAAAAATAAAATAAAATAAAAAATAAAAATGAAAAAAAAAATAACCTTGCCAATCCTCTTCTAGATCACCATTGTACTACCTCATTTCAATTCCTTATACTTTCTTTTTTAATTTTTTTCTTTTGTTTTGATTTCTATTTATTTATTTGAGAGTGACAGACAGAGAGAGGAAGAAAGAGGCAGATAGATAGAGAATGGGCACACCAGGGCCTCCAGCCACTACAAACAAACTCCAGAGGCATGCACCAACTTGTGCATCTGGCTTATGTGAGTTCTGGGGAAGTGAGCCTCAAAACAGTGTCCTTAGGCTTCCCAGGCAAGCACTTAACTGGTAATCCTTCTCTCCAGCCCTCTTATGCTTTCTTAAAAGCTCCAGAAGGAGAGAAATAATTAAAATTAGATTAGAAATTAATGAATTGGAAACTAAGAAAACAATTAAGACAATTGACAAAACAAAGAGCTGGTTCTTTGAGAAAAATAAACAAGATTGGCAAACCCCTGGCCAATTTGATGAAGCAAAAACAAAGAGATGCTTCAAATTAACAAAATTCAAAATGAAAAAGGAGAGATCATAACAGACATGAGTGAAATTGGGAGCATCATCAGGACTTATTTCAAAAACCTCTACTCCACAGAACTGGATAATGTGTAGGAGATGGATAAATTCCTAGACACATAGCATCTATCAAAGCTAAACTCAGAGCATATTAATCTCCTAAACACATTCTCCTATCACATTCATTGAGATTGAAAAAGTATAAAAAAAAAAAACCTCCCCAAAAAGAAGAGTCCAGGACCAGATGGCTTCTCAGCTGAATTCTATCAAACCTTCATGGAAGAACTCAAACCAATCTTCCTCAAACTGTGCCACACAATTGGTGAACAGGGAAAGCTACCCAACTCCTTTTATGAAGCTAGCATCACCCTAATTCCAAAACCAGGCAGAGATGCCAAAAGAAAAGAAAACTACTGGCCTATTTCCCTGATGACTTAGATGCAAAGATCCTGAACAAAATCCTCGCAAACCAAATCTAACAACACATCAAAAGCATTATCCACCTTGATCAAATGGAATTCATCCCGGGAACACAGGGGTGGTTCAACATATGGAAATCTGTCAATGTAATACAGCACATAAACAAGGTTAAACATAAAAAACTACATGATCATTTTGATACATGCAGAACAGGCCTTTGGCAAAACACAACATCACTTCATGTTCAAAACATTGGAGAGAATTGGCATGGTTGGTTCATATCTCAACCTAATAAAGGCAATATACAAAGCTCCTAAGGCCCAAATAATACTTAATGGAGAGAGACTGGAGGAATTCCCATTAAGATCAGGAACAACACAGGGTTGTCCACTCTCACCTCTGTTTTTCAATATAGTACTGGAAGTCCTAGCTCAAGCAATAAGACAGGAGAAGGAAATAAAAGGGATACAATTTGGAAAGGAAGAAGTTAAGTTATCTCTATTCGTTGATTACATGATTGTAAGAGACCTGGGAGACTCCATCCCAAATCTCCTGAAGGGGATTAACTCCTATAGCAAAGTAGCAGGATACAAAATCAATGCACAAAAATCAGTAGCCTTTCTATATGCAAATGACAAAGATATAGAGGAAGAAATAAGGGACATGGTCCCATTTTCAATAGCAAGAAAAAAAAAAAAACATGAAATACCTTGGAATAACGTTAACCAAGGAAGTGAAAGATCTATACAATGAAAACATAAAAACACTCAAAAAAGAAATTGAGGAGGACTTGAGAAAATGGAAAGACCTCCCATGGTCCTGGATAGGCAGAATTAACATTGTGAAGATGACAATCCTACCAAAGGCAATATACAGATTTAATGCCATTCCAATTAAAATCCCAATGGTGTTCTTCACAGAGATAGAAAAAATGATCTCAAATTTCATATGGAAAGGCAGAAGGCCTCGCATATCCAAACATATCCTCAGCAAAAGAAATACCTGTGGAGGTGTGGTGGTTTGAATAGAATAGATGGCCCCCAATATATTCAGTTGTTTGTTTGTAGTTTGCATCTGCAGCCACCTGGCTGGAGTCAGTGCCATTGTGTGGATCTTAAGGTGTGGTGGTGGGTTTCAGATTTTAATCTAAAGATATGCAAAGTCTGCCTAACTGGAGTTCCTGAAGTGTACTGTGGTTTTTGAGCTTTAGGCTTGTGCTTTTTTCTCTCTCTGCTTGGGCCTGTGAAGGCAGGCCAGCCTCTTCTGCCATTATGGAACTTCCCCTGGATCTGTAAGCTTCAATAAATCCCTTCCTACATAACTGTGTCTGGTCTGGAAGTTCATCTCAGTGAACCTGAATCTGTCTGCTACAGATTTTGGTACCAGGAGTGGGGTGAGATGTACCTGGCAATGTGCATGTTGATCTTTTGGAACCTTTGGTTTGGAGGAATAAGCATGGACTTGGTGCTTGCAACTGAAGATGTCTTCTGGAATGGTAAGCCAAGTTTTATGGACTATTCTGATGAGAGTCTGAGAATGCTAAGTGCAGACAGCATTGAACTTCGATGCTTGGCTTATGAGCTTTCTAAGGGGAAGGAAAGACTGCAGAATACTTTGTTGGAACTGGGCTACTGGCATAAGGTCTGGCTGCATCCTGCTGCCCAGGCCCAGAGAGTATGATCAAAGTTAAATTTGTAATGGACTTATGTGCTTTGGCTGAAGATATTGACTGAGAGATTTAAGATTTTAAGCTGGAAAATCTCAAGCAAGTTAAAATTAAAGGAATTGAGACTGGTTTTAGGTTACTGAATCTGGTATTGTCAAACACATTAACAATCTTAAAGGAAGATGGTCCAATTGCTTTACCATAGAAAGGATGCCCGAGGAAAGACTATCATTGAAATGCAAACACTTTTGGAAAGAGTTGACTGGAGAAGGAACCTGCTTTTCAAGGTTAGGATTTATTTTGTCTGTGGATTAAGAATATGGCTGTGTCCTGCACACCTGGTATTGGTTTCAGAAGCATGAAAAATGCGAGGATTGTTAGTGAATTGCACATGCTTCCAGGAGCTGCTGCTGAGATGCAGCATGAGGTAGGGCCTGATGCCCTGATAGGCTGAAAGAGCCTTTGGAAAATGTGAGGAGTGGTCATGAATTGCACACGGTTTCAGGAGCTGTTGCTGAGATGCAGCATGAGGCAGGGCATGATGCCCTGATAGGCTGAAAGAGCCTTTGGAAGATGAACTATGGTTTGGATGAAGACCTGAAGATGTTTTGTATATACCAGGGTTGTGCAAGGGCTTCCATACAGCACATTGTTGGTCTGGGATGGAAGTGTTCCCTGCTACTCTGCCCAGCTGGAGGGGCGGAATTGGAAAATCTGGAGACTGTCAGTCTTTGGTTGTATTGGACTTGAACTGCAGAAGTTTGAAATTTGTTTGATGGCAGTTGAGTTTGCATTGTTTTAGTCTCTCCTTTCTATGCCTTATACCAGTTGAAAATGTTTACTCTGTGCCTTTATATGTTAGAAATGTTTAAATTGTTTGATTTTACAGGTCTTCATATCTTAAATTGGTCAAGACTGTGGGGATCTTTGGAATTGAACTGAGTACAATTTACAATGTGTGATGGTTATAAATCTATTGGGGGCCAGGGGCGGAATGTGGTGGTTTGAATAGAATAGATGGCCCCCAATATGTTCAGTTGTTTGTTTGTAGTTTGCATCTGCAGCCACCTGTCTGGAGGCAATGTCACTGGGTGGATCTTAAGGTGTGGTGGTGGGTTTCAGATTTCAATCTAAAGATATGCAAAGTGTGCCTAGCAGGAGTTCCTGAAGTGTGCTGTGGCTTTTGACCTCTAGGCTTGTGCTTTTTTTCTCTCTCTTTTTGGGCCTGTGAAGGCAGGCCAGCCTCTTCTGCCGTTATGGAACTTCCCCTGGATCTGTAAGCTTCAATAAATTCCTTCCTCCATAACTGTGCCTGGTCTGGAAGTTCATCTTAGAGAACCTGAATCTGTCTGCTACAGGAGGCTTCACCATACCTGATTTAAAGCTATATTACAAAGCCATAGTAATAAAAACAGCATGGTACTGGCACAGAAACAGGAGTGTAGACCAATTGAATAGACTTGAGGATCAGGACTTTGGGTCAAGCAACTACAGTTTCTTTATATTTGACAAAGGCCCTAACAGTATAGGCTGGAAAAAAGACAGCATCTTCCACAAATGGTCCTGGACAAACTGAATAACCATATGCAGGAAATTGAAACTTGAACCACACATTTCGCCATGCACTACACTCAAGTCTAAATGGATCCAAGACTTCATTGTAAGACCAGAAACAAAGATACTACTGGAAGAAAATATAGGAAGCACTTTCCATGGTATAGGAATGGAAAAAGACTTCCTGAACAAAACCCCAGTAGCTCACGATCTTAAACAGTCACTCAACCAATGGGATCACATGAAGCTGAAGAGTTTCTTTACAGATAAGCATACAATAAGCAAAGCCAATAGATTACCCACAGAATGGGAGAAAATATTTGCTGATTATCCAACTGACAGAGGCCTAATCTCTAGAATCTACAAAGAACTCAAAAACCTAAACAATAAAAAGTCAAACAACCCACTCACAAAATGGGGCAAAGAGCTGAACAGGCAGTTCACACAGGAAGAAATACAAGTGGCAAACATACACTTAAAGTAAGTAGATTTTAAAGTAACTAGACTTTTACTGGGATTATCTCAGTTTTTTTTAACTTTTGTATCTTATATATTTATTCTTTATTAATACATAAACATAGTCTTGATTATCCTTCCCAATCCTATGTCCCATCTCACTGCCTCTGTACTCTGCACTCACCTTACAACCCACAGCACTCTCCCCTTTTGTCTTTCATATCATTGGATTTTGAAAATAGATAAAAAAATGAATAAAATAACTACATTATAATGTCTACTGTATAATACCCTCCCTGTTATTAAAGCCCTTACCTACTACATTTAACATCTTAACACAAGTGAAAATATATAAGTAAATAAATAAATAAACAAAATCTGCTAGCCTTGATCAGCTACAAGTTAAAGAGCAAATACCTTAGGATGACATGAAAAGCTTCTATGTTTTTTGTATCAACTTTTATTTCTTAAGTTTTATCTCTATATTCCCCTGCCATGACCCTGTTCTTTCTTATGTACCCTAACTTTAAGCAATACCAAAAGACTTAATCCTAAAATGATCTGAAACTACTTTTACTTCTCAAATCATTTCTTTTCACATGTTGGTCCTTTTACCCATAAGATCTTTTATGCCTCTGATTCTAAGCAACCCTATTTATTCCTTTACTCAATGTAAATAGTATCTCCTTGGTGAGGCTTTCCTTCACTTTCCCAGGACACATTATTTACTCAGTACTATATTTATAATGAACATAGTAATTATTTAATATTTATTTTGTGCCTAAAACTGTTATGCTCCTTACATACAACATCTTAGGCAATCTGTAAAGTCACTTTATGAACTGAGTATTGATAAACCCTATTTTAAACATGAGAGTATTAATGTAAAACTAAATGTCACCAGGGGTTACCTAGGATCACCACTATCAAGCAGTTGGCCTCCAACATGAACCCGAGTTATACCTTATCTACACCAAAGCACATTACCATGATATTTATTACTTAGGTTTATGTTTAATGATCGTTCTTTCCTTACAGACATTGGTATATTTCTTAGGCCAAATTTGCAGTAGGTACCTAGCATGTATATATTTTATGTTCAGGATCTGTGGGGATGAGACTGGGCAAATGCCAATCAACAATATAATACAGACATTATATCTACAGTTCAGAATTAAATCATACAATCATATTTAAAATCTTGGAAAATTGATTGAGAAAAACTGAAAATAGATAAAAATTCATCTTTCTAAATATAAATGAGGAAAATGGTTACTATTTCTTCAAAACTATCTAATGATTGTAATGACAAAAATGTAAAAGGTCTCTAATCAGCATATGTCACAGCATTCAGATCTTTCACTTGAATGGTCCATAAAGAGAAATGACTTTAGATTCTGCCATCTGTTCCCTGCATCAAGATTAAGTACCATGAAAAGGACTGAGAATACATTTTATGCAGGAACTGTCATACAAAGACTAGACATTAAGACTGAAATTGCAGTGCTCAAACTAAAGAGCTGAACAATAGCCCAAAATGGAGAAATTCTAACATCTGGCAAGTCAGGGAATGAGAAATGGGAAAAATGAAGCTCACTATTTGTCTACCATTCAAAGATGAAGTAATAAAGACCATGCAACTTAATCATAGCTGTATTGTCAGTTTATGCGTGTCTTTTGTGCCATTCAATTCTACCTACCTGGGTTCCTTTCTTCCCTATTGGTCTTACTCATCCTTTGTGATACAGTTCAAATACTATCTCCTTTGGGTTATATCTCCTGGTCCTCTAGTCAGTACTGATAACTTACTCTTCTTGCTTACAAAGAACCATATTTGTATCTCAATTTAGCATTTTTATCTAGATTCAGGACAAATTGTGAGCTTCTTTAGAGAAGAGAACATTTTTTTTCTTATTTTCTGTGCTCAAGCCAAGCACTCATTTCAGGCCTTCTCTTACATTAGGCTGTCATTGAAGACTTGCTGAATCAAAATAAATCTTTAGAGGTTCAAAAGTGACTCAATTATAAATATTTTTATCCCAAATGACTTGTTCCTCTAAGGACAAGTTTCAAAGAATCATGAAGACTCAAATAGTCTACTTTGAGCCAATTTGCACATAATTTTTACTGAAATTTTAGCCCTGAGTTAAACTCTTTGTTAGCACAAATGACTTTCTCAGAGGGAAAGCTCAGATATTACATATAATTTTGGCTGAGCCATGCTTTGTTATCTTTCAACTATGCTCAAGTTGCCTCTTTGTGTTAATTTCCTAGAAATCATCCACAGGAGGTACTGTTGTACTTATATAGAATGTTCTCTATTTTCTACAGTTATCAAGGGTCTCAGCAAATAGGTTTATGATCAAAGAGAGCCCTGAAGATAAAGTAGCACAGGCATGAGTTTTGTAGTGTGGAAGAAATGGAAAGGGAAAGGTTTGAGCAGAAAAAGAAAAGATAAAACTGATGGAGAGAGATCAGTTTCTCTGAATTGTACTCATAATCTTACTATTCTACACTAATTTCTTTTAACTTTCTAGAGTAGTCTCCAGTGTTAATCTCATACTCCTTTTATTCATCCCTGCATTAGCCAAAAAAATCCAGTGTTATTTTGAGAGGATATGTGTAGCATCATTTATGAATTTTTGGAATTTTCACAGGTGAAAATGGCATTGTTTTAAACAGACATTACTTAAAATCATATGGGGTCGGGGAAAAGACAGGCAAGTGGCAGTCCTATTTAATAGAATTTTATAGACATAAGGACTACATCAACCAATACCTGCTATTTTAGGGAGGAATAGAATAGACCAGAAACAATACTACATATGAAAATGTCCTTTACTGTTCCTTTTCTTCTGTCTTTTATAACAGATACTGTGTTATAGATAACTGTGAGAGGATAATTTTGCTGTTTATATGACAATTCATTGAGATCTGGGAACACCACTATGCTTAGAACAGTATAGTTTATTGTAAATAAGTTAGTGCCATTTTTTAAATTAATGCACAGTTATCTTTAAAATGAAATAATTTATAAATCTCTATCATCAGTAAATTTAAATATAATTTATTAAAATAAAAACAAATTATTATAATAAAATTATTCATTAAATCCACGTAGCTACACATTTTCCATATTTTGGAAGTTAATTTCCATTTACCTACTAAATAAAATGACTTGAGTTCACATACTTGTTTTTTTTCTCAATTTTTTTACATTAGTGATTTACTCAGTGAATACAGGCAAGTTTGTTATCATTGTTAGCCTCCTCCCTGATCTCCCCCCTCCACAGGGACCCTCCTCGTTGGGGAATATGGGTCATGAATTGTGGGATTAGCCATTAGTTATTAGTAAGAGGCAATGTCTCTGTGTGTAATGTCCCAACTTGTGGCTCTAACAATCTTTCTGCCCCCCTCTTCTGCGAATTTCCCTGAACCATGTTGCATTCATTTTAGGTCTGCTTCAGTGATGAGGTCTTGGGAGCCTCTGTGTCTCTGGATATCTGGTTTGGTAGGAGTTGATTGTTCTCTGTGTCTATCTCCTTCACCCTTGTGCTGGTACCAGGTTCACCAAGAAAACAGCACTCGCTCTCGCGGGTCAGGCTTACATGGCGGCGACTGCGGCAAAGCGAGAGCCTTGGAGACGCCACTGCCGCTAGCACAGCCGGAGACCAGAGGCGACCGTGGGGGCTGCTGACAGGTCCCGCACTCCTTCGATGACTCGGAGAAGTCCCGTTATATCAGAGTAAGATGGACGGTAGCTTTGATTGTGATTGTGGTGAGCTGGAGCCACCTGATCACTAACACGACATCTGTCACCAGCAGTCACCAGGGCTTCCTGTTGAAATACATCAACAAAGGAAGAAAAGCAAAATGGAAATAGTGCTTGCCAGCACCTTAGCATGCTGCTACTCAGGGCCAGTCCAACACTGAATGTATCTGCACTGTGAGGAAGATGTTCATAGAAACCGGTTGGGCGCATATTTATTCACATTTTGTTAAATGTTAAGTCGTTTAGCACAGTAAATCTGAGTGCATAGTATGTCATTTCATTCCGTTTGAGTTTCTTGAGTGTTTTCTTTAAATGTCTGCGGAGTTGCTGGCCCCTTTTTGAACTATGAGTACTGCAATCTTTTTCATTCTCAGTATGAGTAGAGACTTTTGAGCTTTAATCCAAGGGGAACTCAATGGCCTGGCTGGCATATGCAATGAACATAAGACACCATCTTGCTGCAGAAGCATAGTTATTTTTATTCTCCCCTTTTGAGATATCTTTCCTTTTGATGCCAGTTTTCTTCCTTGTTTACACAAGTTCAGCAATTCGAAAGGAAAAGGCAATAGTGAGGGTTTCAAAATGGCTGAGAAATTTGAACATTCATGGCTTTGATCTGGGCTCCAGGTACATGGACTTGAAACCACTGGGCTGTGGAGGCAATGGCTTGGTTTTTTCTGCTATAGACAACGACTGTGACAAGAGAGTAGCCATCAAGAAAATTGTCCTTACTGATCCCCAGAGTGTCAAACATGCACTCCGTGAAATCAAAATTATTAGAAGATTTGATCACGACAACATTGTGAATGTGTTTGAAATTCTTGGTCCCAGTGGAAGCCAGTTAACAGATGATGTGGGCTCCCTCACGGAGCTGAACAGCGTCTACATTGTTCAGGAGTACATGGAGACAGACTTGGCCAACGTGCTGGAATAGGGCCCCTTACTGGAAGAGCCAGGCTCTTCATGTACCAGCTGCTACGTGGGCTCAAGTATATCCACTCTGCAACCGTGCTGCACAGAGATCTCAAGCCAGCTAATCTTTTCATTAACACTGAAGACTTGGTGCTGAAGATAGGTGACTTTGGGCTTGCGTGGATCATGGATCCTCACTATTCCCATAAGGGTCATCTTTCTGAAGGGTTGGTTACTAAATGGTACAGATCTCCGCGTCTTTTACTTTCTCGTAATAATTACACTAAAGCCATTGACATGTGGGCTGCAGGCTGTGTCTTTGCTGAAATGCTGACTGGTAAAACCCTCTTTGCAGGTGCACATGAACTTGAACAGATGCAACTGATTTTAGAGTCTATTCCTGTTGTACACGAGGAAGATCTCCAGGAGCTTCTCAGTGTAATTCCAGTTTACATTAGAAATGACATGACTGAGCCACATAGACCATTAACTCAGCTGCTTCCGGGAATTAGTCGAGAAGCACTGGATTTCCTGGAACAGATTCTGTTTAGCCCCATGGATCGGTTGACAGCAGGGGAGGCACTCTCCCACCCATACATGAGCATATACTCCTTTCCCACGGATGAACCCATTTCCAGTCATCCTTTCCACATTGAAGATGAAGTTGATGATATTTTGCTTATGGATGAAACTCATAGTCATATTTATAACTGGGAAAGGTATCATGATTGCCAGTTCTCAGAGCATGACTGGCCTATTCATAACAACTTTGATATAGATGAAGTTCAGCTTGACCCAAGAGCCATGTCTGATGTCACTGATGAAGAAGACGTACAAGTTGACCCTCCGAAATACTTGGATGGAGACCGAGAAAAGTACCTGGAAGATCCGGCTTTTGACACCAATTACTCTACTGAGCCCTGCTGGCAGTACCCGGATCATCATGAAAACAAGTACTGTGACCTGGAGTGTAGCCATACTTGTAACTACAAAACGAGGTCATCATCGTATTTAGATAATTTGGTTTGGAGAGAGAGTGAGGTTAACCATGACTATGAACCCAAACTCATTATAGATCTTTCCAATTGGAAAGAACAAAGCAAAGAGAAATCTGATAAGAAAGGCAAGTCAAAGTGTGAAAGGAATGGATTGGTTAAAGCCCAGCTAGCGCTGGAGGAGACATCCCAGCGGGCTGGGGTGGAAAGGGAGAGGCAGGGATTTGACTTTGATTCCTTCATCGCAGGAACCGTTCAGCTCAGTTCACAGCGTGAGCCTCCTGGTGTTGTTGACAAGTTAAACGACTTGAACAGCTCAGTATCCCAACTAGAACTGAAAAGCTTGATATCAAAGTCAGTAAGCCAGGAGAAGGAGGAGAAAGGGATGGCAAACTTGGCTTAGCTAGAGGCCTTTTATCAGTCTTCTTTGGACAGCCAGTTTGTGAAGGGTGGGGAGGAGTGCTTTCTCGTCAGTCAGTTCTGCTGTGAGGCCAGGAAGGATGAACACGTGGAGAAGGAAAGCACATACACCAGTTACTTGGACAAGTTCTTTAGCAGGAAAGAAGATTCTGAGATGCTAGACACTGAGGCAGTGGAGGAAGGGAAGCTTGGGGAGAGAGGAAGTGAGGCAGGGTTTCTGAACAGCAGTGGGGAGTTCCTCTTTAACAAGCAGCTTGAGTCCATAGGCATCCCGCAGTTTCATAGTCCAGTGGGGTCACCCCTTAAGTCAATCCAGGCCATGTTAACACCTTCCGCTATGAAATGGTCCCCTCAGATTCCTTATAAGACATATAGCAGCATTCTGAAACACCTGAACTAAACACTCAGCAGACATTTCTTTGTATTCTTCATGAAATGTGTTTTGTCTTTTCTATTACTAGTGTTTAAGTCATTTTTTACTTGAATCAGAAGGTGTCATTTAGTAAGGAGTTTATTAGTTCTCAGTTTATTAAATCCAGACTTTTTTTTTCTACATGTGAGATAGTTTCATTTAACTGGCATGTTGTTTGCACACAAAAAAAGAATAGAGCAAAATAATGCAATGCAGGAGGAGACAAAAGAAATGCACTGAGACTAGAACATTCTCACAGAACAATGACTGCTTTACAGGAAACAAAAATCTTGCCTTGAAATTTACACAGTGAGACTGTACATAATTGCATGGAAATATCTATTTTTTTCCTGAAACATTTTTCATTCATTAGTATTTTCAAGTTTTTCATACTGTAGACATTTCTTAAAACACATGATACCAGCAGCAACTGAAAATGAATGCCGAGTTTGGTACACATGTGTTATCTACCTCAAGGTAACAGAAGTATGTGGCAAACATAAACCACCCATAGTGTGTCAGTGTGCACTTCTGTTTAGCCAGCATTTCTTGTAGTAAACTGTTCTTAAGACTCATTCATCACTATCAGTGTTCTGGTGCTCATTCTTTATAGTGAAGTGTTAATACATCACATCTTGTTTATTTTAGCAAATCAGTATATTTCCTGTATTTAATTATAAAAGTTAACTTAGTTTAAAATTTTATTTGCAACAACCCTTTTTCCATTTGGCACCATGGTTTGTTGCCTGTCTAGCTGAAGGCATACCGTCAGCCTATCCCGAGGCAGTCCACGTACGTTAAGTGTTCATTTTAAGTAAAGTACTCACTGTGTATAGGAATCCGTATTTTGGAGGTGCTTGATCCATTTACAAAGAAAATTAGGAATTACTTTATTATAAAATGCTCCTAGAAGTCTTAATTGTGTTTATTTCTCAAAACCTGTAATGTTAAACTTGTGTGCATGGAAGTTACATATTGTAGCTTAAAAGTTGTGCATGATAAGACTTTTGTTTTATTGTTTTTACTGTATGTTTTTATTGAATGATCTATTCCCCATCGCTAGGCAAGCATGAATAAAAATTAGGTTAAATGTAAAAAAAAAAAAAAAGAAAGAAAGAAAAAGAAAGAGCACTCTTTCTTGTTTCCCCAATTATTCTTAGTTTCAGCTGAGGCCCTTTGAGGTATGATGAGGTGGTTCTCTCCTTAGGATCTGCGTCTATCTGAAAAAGAGAAGCAAATTCTCTGATAGAGAGTAAAGTAGCACCAGATAAATGGGATAACCATTGTTTTTATTTATTTATGTTTTTAGAGAATGTAATAGGTGTAGGCCCTCTTGGAGCCCACAATTGGTGGGAAATTGATAATGGAGAGTGGGCTCATTTTTGGATATGATTCTGACTTGTTTCCCAGCTCCAGCTATGTGTTCCATTCCATAGAGCATATCAATTAGCCAAATCAAGAACAGTTTGTTTCCCACCATGGCTTTTGCCACTATTGCACTTGTATGAGCATCACATCAGGTTGTTTGCTGTTAAGTAGCTCAGACCATGAGTTGCCTGGACAGATATTGGTCATGTTCCACCAGTTGCTCATGTAGCACCTCTGGCACTAGACATGCTAACTGTCTGGGGACTGACTCTCTTCCAGATTCCAGCCATGTCACTCCATGTTACTTGCCAACAGCATATGGTGTCTTCAGCAGTAGGGTCTTACTACTAACCTTTGGTGGGTCATCAAGTACTCTGACAGAAATCTGTTTTCTTTTGGGAAACCTTGTAGGTCTCTCTCTGATCAAGAGCTCATTGTGGATGATAGCCACATTCTGGTACTAGGAGTTACAGGTCAGTGCCCAAGAAGAGAAGGAAGAAAAAGATAAGTAATATAAAATAGAGAGAAGAGAGAGAAGAGGGAGAGAGGGAGAGAGAGAGAGAGAGAGAGAGAAACAGAAACAGAAGAAGATTAAGGTCAGTCTTTATTGTACCCTCTCCTGGGCCTTATGATTCAGGTGTTCCCTCTAAGGGCCTGGTGAAGGTTCAACCATTTGGTCTGTCTATTAGGATGTAGAATTTTATAGTACCATTGCCTTTTGGGTCCAGTTTTGTGTCCCCCTCCCTTTCCCTTACCACCATCCCCACCCACCTTATTGTCCAGTCCTTGATCTCAAGATATGTGGGCATCTTGAGTAGATTCAGGTTAGGAGCTATAGATGAGTGAGACTATGTGGCGATTATCTTTCTGTGATTGGGTGGGTTCACTGAGAATGACCTGTTACAGGTTTGACCATCTTTCTTCAAATTTCATTGTGTCATTTTTCCTTACTGCTGTGTAGAATTCCATTGTGTAGATATACCACATCTTAGTTATCCATTCTTCTAGTGATGGACATCTGGGTTGATTCCAGCTCTTAGATATTACGAATTGAACAGCTATAAACATCATTGAGCAAATCTCTCTGAACTATACTTTGCATTTCCCGATATCATTAAGAACTCTCAGAGCCACCTACATCATTCATAATCCTCTCTTGCTCCAATATTTACATTCTCTGTATTCTCTAAGAAACACTATCTAACAGAAATATAATAAAAGCCATGTAGATAATTTAAAAATTGAGAAAAGTAAACAAGTAAAATTCATTTTAATAGCATTTTTTAAAAATCCAATATGCCCTGAATAGTGTCATTTAAACATGTCATACCAGTCATGATCAAGTATTCAATAACCACATAAGGCAAGTGTATTAGGCAGGGTTCTCTAGAGGAACAGAACTGCTAGAATGAATTATTTTAAAAGGGGATTTATTGGATCAGCTTACAGTAGTCCAGTAGTAGTTTCAGGCCCGAGAATCACCGAACCTGGTAGTTGCTCTGTCCTCGTGGCCAGATGCCTCAGCAGTCCCGACTCAGCACTACAGATGGTGCTGGAAAGCCTGGAGGCTTCCTGAGGAGCCGCTGGGTTTCGATCCACGGGGGTCTTCAGTTGATGCTGGTCTTTCGTCCTCACTGGTCTTCAATCCATGTTGGAAGGTAGCAAGCAGCTCCGGCAGCCAAATGGAAGGAAGGGAGGAAGGAAGGAAGGGACTCTTTTTAACCAGAGCTTCCTTGTATCAAGTCCCCCTCTGGGTGGGGCCGCCCATTCTGGGGGAAGGGCTCGCCCTGGGGGAAAGACTTCCTCCTTTAGTTGATCCTTCCTAGAAGCAACCTATGGATTACTAAACAGATCAAGTTGACAACACCTTAACTATCACAGTGAGTATCTACCAAGTTGGGAAGTGGAGCTCTGTATCCTTATATTTCACTTATAATGATAGTTCTCTTTCCTATCTGCCAAACACAGCAGGAAACAGTGAAGGAATTCTTGGTTTCCTAAATCAACTTATATGTGCTTGTAATCCACTTTAAAGCTTAAAGAGAGAGGAAGATAGTTAAATTAGTATATATTTTACCCAACCACCAAAATTTGACTACTGGAAGTCCCATGTGTTTTTATCATTAAGGAATTACTCTCTGAATACTTTTACTTCTAAGGTATAACTTCTTACTATGCCTTTAAATACAGTATTACATAATTTTTAAAAATAAAGCAAGGGATATTGATATCATACCATACTGCCTATCTCTAGGTCATATCTCAAAGAAATCCTTTCCTGATGTTAACAAATACATTTAAATACTTATGGAGACCTGGCTTAAATATTCCTAAACTAGCCAGCATATTTTTTCCTTGTAGTAGCTACATACTTAGTTATTATATTCCTTAACAATTTGAGGCTTGCTATGTTATTAAGTTTTGATTCTTCCTTTGCTTGATTTTTTCCTTCTTATCCCTGATAGCTTCTGTTGCAGTTATCTTTCCATTGCTTGTAGAAAACACTGGACCAAGAACAGATAGTAGAAGAGATGAGTTTATTTTGGCTTACATTCTTGAAGGGAAACTCCATAACGGCATAGGAAAATGATGGCATGAGCAGAGGGTGGACATCACCTCCTGGCCAACATCAGATGGACAATAGCAGCAGGGAATGTGCCAAACACAGGCACGGAGAAACTGTCTATAACACCCATAAGCCCAACCCCAACAATACACTGCTTCCAGGAGGCTTCAATTCCTAAATTGCTACCAGCTGGAAACCTAGCATTCAGAACACATAAGTTTATGGGGGACACCTGAATCAAACTACCACAGTTTCTGACTATCTATAACTTGTGTCAGGTATGAGGGCTGGCCATTCACATCCAAATTCTTCTATCTTTTGCTTTGAATGTTCATATCATTGCCCATTCTTGGTTTCTTTAATCAAACCTCTGTCACCATATGGTCAATATTAGATTGTCTTGGGGTCAATCACTGGATCCAATATATGTGTCTCACATCTTCATATTCTTAATACCTCTGCCATTCTGTCTATATTCAAGAGCATTTTGCAACATTCATATCAGTTAAATTTGAGGTAAAATCAATATCAAAACCATAGCTGACAGGCTTGAGAATGAACTGATTCGTAAGATAAACACATCAAATAAACTTGAAATGAGACTTTAGCTACCAAACCAAACTGTAAACAAAAATATTTCAGATGGTTGCAAAGCTTGGTGGATTACAATTATGGATATTTCTCTTTCCAGTATCATGTACTACTACTCCCTGTACTTGCTCCATTGACCATGGTAGTCTTTATGTCTATTGCTTTGGTAACAATTTCTATTTTCTTACTTTGATATATCTGATATAACTAGTTCCTTGTAATATATATATATATATATAATATACATGCAGATATAAATACAGCAATTGTAAGGGGCTTTAAAATTTTTTGTCAGGGGTAAATCCTCATTACTCTTAGAAAGTTTGAAAATTTCCAGACCTTCTCACTTGAAAATGCTGACATATAAACAAGAAAATATAGATATATGAAATTAGATATAATTTAGGAAACAAAATGAAAAATGTCAACTAAATGCATCAATTCATAATTGGAATGAAATTTTCATTTAACTATATTTAAGAATGGTGATCACAACTAGAATGATACAAAAGTCAGCATCAAAAGCCGGGCGTGGTAGCGCATGCCTTTAATCCCAGCACTCGGGAGGCAGAGGTAGGAGGATTGCCTTGAGTTCGAGGCCATCCTGAGACTCCACAGTGAATTCCAGGTCAGCCTGGGCTAGAGCGAGACCCTACCTCGAAAAACCAAAAAAAAAAAAAAAAAAAAAAAAAAGTCAGCATCATTCTCTCTCAGTTTAATATATTATATACATGAATACTGAATAACTATGAAACATACACAAATTGATAAGAAAGCAAGGAGTTTAGTTACAGTAATGTCACTAAATTCTTTTATTGTATTAATAGCTCTGGGCCAAAACTCACATATGTCTTATTACCAAATTTAGTTTTAAATATACATCATGCAACAACTTGACTAACTTCTTTGTTCAATTTTGTTGAAACCTAGAAGTTGTAAATTATCTAAGGGCTTGTTAGGTCCTCATTACAGCCATTCACTTGTACAAAAATGCAGTCAGTATTTTGAATTGCTCCCTTATTTGGCAATTGAGAAGTTCTATGCCCAGAGCAATCGAGACCTAATGTCAGGTTCAAGATGGTCAAGAAATAGTTTTCTTCCTTTAAAGTGAGGTAAGTATGATTTGGCAAACAAAAGCAGAATGCATTTTCTGTCATGTCAGCTTTAGGAAACAATGAATAGATAGGAGGAGAGTTAAGGAAATTGATTTCTTTAAATATACAAGGCCACATTCCATTTATATACATTTTATGTATGTGAAGGAGCTCACAAAGTACCATAGTCTAACCCCCAAAGTATACACAAGAAGTTTGCACAAGAGTCATTTTATCATGGCTCTAGTGATCCATATCCTCAAACAAGGACCTACCTCCTAATACCCTATTAAATTAATCCATTGGTGATGTTAGAGCACTCATGATCCAATCACGTTTGAAAGCTCCACCTTTGAACATTAATTCATTAGTGGGGGCAAGCTTTCAATATATGACTTTTGGGAGGATATTACACAGCCAAATCATAACAGAACAGTTTAGTGCAGTAAATTTATGTCTATTTTGAGTAGATAGGAAGGGAAGAGAGCTTTTTCTATTCCCTAATTTTCATCAACTCAAGATAATTCTTCTTCCAAAACAGTATAGTTTGAGATGGCATATTCTAGGCTTTTACATTACTTTAAAAATATCTGTCTTGTTTTGGGATGAAATATGATTGCAAAATTATTTCATTTTTGTTTATTTGGTATTTTCATCCCATATCTCTTATTATTTTAGTAACTACCTTGCATGTTTAACAAAGATCTATATTTGAATACTGATATTCCTCTTTTGAATGCTAACTGGAACGTTGGAAGTTTTAATTCCAGTCATCTACCTTGCTAATTTAATTGATGTTATTGTCTCATTTTGGCTCTATGCTTTTTTTCTTTATCACATCACATTATACCTGGTTATAGTTATTTTAATTAAAATTATTTACATTTCCTTACATATTCATCTACCACCCCCACCCCCCGGCCCTTCATTCCTCTTTACTTTCCAAACTTTCCTTCGGACATTTTCCCACTCCCTTAAGTATGTCATTTGGTGTAGGTTTCTTTGGTATACTCTTTGTTTCTGTCAGTGTTTTTTCTAAAGAATAATACTGGAATTTTAAATGACATAAGCCTTTGATATTCAAGACTGTCCAGATTTTTCAAGATATCTAACATCTCTTAATGTCACCAAATAAATTCTGGAAACAAAATTTCTGAGCTTTGTAGGTTCCACAGAAGCCTTTAACCTAAATAGATGTATCCCATGAAGATAAAGAAACTATGAATTATTGAGAATCTGTGTGTATGCAAATTTGTTCATTTTATCCCCTTTTCTTAAAATAGAGTTTTGGAAAAAAAAATAGAGTTTTGGAGTATAGGCAACACTAGCTTGACAGTGTTGGCCTCATAAAAATGAACAACTTTGGGCAGGAGAGATGGCTTAGTGGTTAAGCGCTTGCTTGTGAAGCCTAAGGACCCTGGTTTGAGGCTTGATTCCCCAAGACCCACATTAGCCAGATGCACAAGGGGGCACATGCTTCTGGAGTTCGTTTGCAGTGGCTGGGGGACCTGGCACACCCATTCTCTCTCTCTGCCTCTTTCTCTCTTTGTCTGTCACACTCAAATAAATAAATAAATAAATTATAAAAAAAAATTAAAAATGAACAACTTTTGCTCAATATAAGTTGTTAACAAGAAAATAAATTTTTTCAAAAGGGCAGGGGAGATGGCTTAGTGGTTAAGCACTTGCCTGTGTAGCCTAAGGACCCCAGTTCGAGGCTCGATTCACCAGGACCACAAAAGCCAGATGCACAAAGGGCGCATGCATCTGTAGTTCGTTTGCAGTGGCTAGAGGCCTGGCATGCCCATTCTCTTTCTATCTGCCTCTTTCTCTCTCTATTACTCTCAAATAACTAAATAAATAAAAATTTTAAAAGCTCTGTTAAGTGAAAAAAATACGAAGCATATCTGCAAAAAAAGACTTATACCCAAAATACACAAAGAACTCTCAAAACTCAAATATGAAAAAAATATGGTCTAATTTGAGAGTAACAGAAGACATCTAGAGACATGTCACTGAGGAGGATATACAGATCACAAAAAAGTACATGAAAAGATGTTCAATATCACTAGCCATTAAGGACAAACAAAATAAAACCACAATGAAATATTGCTATACAACTATTAGGACAGCCAATGAAAATAGCTAAAATAAAAATAGTGACATCCCCAAATGTGGAAAGGATTATAAAGAAAATGTGCTTGTTATGTTAAGGTTTTTGTCACTGTGACAACATTTGAATAACAAAATAGTTTAAAGGGAAGACTGAATTTTGCTCACAGTTTCAGAGGTTGTTCACTCCATGGCTGGGGTAGTAGGCAACTTCAAAGTTGCTGGAATGAACTTCCAAACCAGACACGTTATGGATGGAATGACATTTATGGAAGCTTACAGATCAAAGTAAAGTTCCATAATGGCAAAAGAATTTGACCACCTTTCACAGGTCCACATAGAGAGAGCAAATCAACCACACCACACCATAAGCAAACACACTCCAGAAACCCAGGCAGAGCTCAAGCATTCTGCATATCTTAAACTGGAATTCAGATCTGCCCCCAATCACATGTAGGGGCTGGATCCTAGGATCCACCCACAGTGACAACAAGTTACAAGATTGAATAAAAGCCCTGAATCTATTGGGGGATATCCATTCAGACTACCACAACTGGCTAGCTCCATATTTCTGGGCTTTAGGTGAGGCAAAGCATACCTCTGCTGATGAATTTCTTTTTTCTTTCTCTTTTATTCCATCCAGACTCCAGCCTGTTGAATAGTGCCACACATACTCAGGGGAATTCCTCCTTTATTTCATCATCTCTAGAAACATGCTCATAGACACATAGTAGTGTGCTTTATTAATCCCCATGGTGACACTCAATTGCATCAAGTTGATGATAAAGGACAATCATAATAAGCATGTAAAAGGATACAGAAACTCTACTGAACAATTTGGCAGAAAACAACAAAATAACTGTTGTTTGTCCCTGCAGCCACCATAGCCAGCAAGCAGGTCACCATCACATCACATTGGGATATGATGGACTGTCTGGATCACATACACTTACCAAATGACCTTAACAATCACACACTAGGCATTTATCCTAAAGAAATAAAGCCACACCCCACTACACATAAAAAGTGGCAAGTTATTTTTGTATAGTAGCCTATTTGCAATAGTCAATAATTAGACATTACCAAATATTCCTATATCTGTCAAATGGTGATACAAACTATGGTACATCCATTCCATTTGCTACTATTCAGCAGTAAAAAGAAATGAAGTATTGATATACATAGAAATTTACATGGATATTAAGGACATTTTGCTGAGTGAAAAAAGACAAATCCAAAAAAATCAAATGTAGTAGCATTTTTATAACATTCTTGAAATGACAATATTTTGGAGAAATCAAACCAGGTTAGTGTTTTCTAGATGTTAGTAATAGTGTGGATAAAGGGTTAAAAACAAGACCACAAATCCTTGTGGTGACATGATAGATCTATATTTTAATTGTTGTGGTGATTACACAAATTATATATTTGGTCAAATGTCATACAAGCTTTATCCCAATGTCAATTTCTTTCAGTTTGTGGTGTTAGGGATTAAACCCAGGGTATCAAACATGCTAGCAAATACTCTACTACTGAGCTACATTCCCAGAAATATAAATTTCTTTATTTTCGTATTCGAGAGATTTCAGATATAACCATGGGATGAAATTGAGTGAACAGGACATAGAACCTATCTATACTATCTTTGCAACTTTCTGTAAATCTGCACTTAAAATACAAAAGTATAAAACAAAAACCATATTATAATATTCTTGTCTGAAAATTATACTTGGCTATTTCCATACATGTTCTCATTCTGCTTTGTTTTAAATTTTCTACGTATTTCATAGTTTTGATTTGACACTTGATAATTTTAGTATCTCAAGCTTTATGTATCTGTTCATATTGCCCATTAATTTTTCTGATTCATGCTTAAATTGTTTGGTTATGTTATATTGTGATTTTTAACTCAGAAGTTTATTGTTATTAGTACTTTATTTTTAAATAATTTATTTATATAAGAGAAAAAAATAATAGATAGACAGATGAGAGAGACTGGGAGAGTGTATGGGCCCACAAAGGCTTCTGCCACTGCCAATGAACTGCAAACATGTGTTCCACTTTGTGTGCCTGGCTTTATGTGAGTACTAAGGAATCAAACCTGGGCATAAGGCTTTGCAAATAAGTGTCTTTAACTGCTGAGACATCTCTTCAGGACTTTATTTTTTTATTTCTTCAAAGTCTGAATTAAAATTGACTTCTAAAACAAATTTCTATTTGCTTCTCTAGTCCACTGGAAGATGGTGTCAAACCTGGTGTGTGTGTGTGTGTGTGTGTGTGTGTGTGTGTGTTGCAGTCAGGTTCGCATTGCTGGTAGAAATCACCCAACTAAGAGCAGCTTGTGGGAAAAAAGAGGTTTATGTTGGTTTGCAGGCTCAAGGGGAAGCTCCATGATGGCAGGAGAAAACAATCGCATGAGCAGAGGGTGGATATCACCCCCTAGACAACATAAGGTGGTCAATAGCAACAGGAGAGTATGCCAAACACTGGCAAGGGGAAACTGGCTAACACTCATAAGCCTGCTCCCAACAATACACTGCCTCCATCAGCTGTGAACCTAGCATTCAGAACACCTAAGTTTATGGGGGATACATGAATCAAAGCACCATAGTGTGTGTGTGTGTGTGTGTGTGTGTGTGTGTGTGTGTGTGTGTATATATATATATTCTTATGTAAATAATGTGACTAGAGGCCATTTTGTGTTCTTATTTAAGTAGCAGACCAAGGGATGCAAATTTTCTTTCTCCTGTATTAGAGTTTGATTCATTCAGCTTATTCCATTGGTATGGTTGGTATGAGCCTTGAATCTCTCTCTCCCTCTTTCTCCCTATGTGTGTGTGTGTGTGTGTGTGTGTGTGTGTGTGTGTGTTCTGTCTGTAGAGGATGACTTATAACGAGCTTCAGTTGGATTGGGCTTGGTCCTATCTGTCACACCATGTGCAGTCTTGAAAGAATGGAACTTAAAAATCTCCAAAGTTTAGCCCAATTCCAAAAGTTGTCCTTGGCACTTGCCCCATTTCTCCTCTCTCCTGAATTCTTGTTTGACTCTTTTTTATTTTAGGCTTTATTGATTCTCTACTTACATTTTCATCAACAGTGGTGGGGTCTTTTCTACTTTATTCAGTGTTTTAATGTTTCAGTAGAGAAGGAAATACATGTTCTATATTCTAAAATACAGCCAGAAATGGAGGCATGACAAATTTTATTTTATGTATGTTTTTGAACACTCTCCTTTGTAATCTCCAGCCTTCCAGAAAACACTGCACCCATGAATGTCACTCCTCATAAAGTAGTACTTGGGTTCTATTCAGTTTTCTTTTGTATACTAACTGTGTATTGTTCCAATCTTATGTTCCTAAAAACTTAAACTAGGTGATTTTATTTGAAAATGAAATGGAAATCCATAAGCCCCACATAAGTATCATAGTAGAAATTTTAAAATCACTATAAGAGGGTGATAAGAGCATAAACACAGATAATAACATTCAAATCTGAATGGAAAATTGGTTGGTAGCTTTCAATCAGGTTCATATATAATATTTACCAACAGCTGTCTAGGAAACTTGTGATCTAAGCTACTCAGCAGCAATCAACCTGATGTGATGCTCACACAAGTGCAATAGTGGCTAATGATTTGGCTAATGGATCTGTGCAGTGGAATTGAACCCATACCTGGAATTGGGAGAAAAGTCAGAACCATATCCACAAATGAGCCCACTCTCCAATATCAAGCTCCCACCAACAGTGGGCTACAAGAGGGCCTACACCTATTAAATTCTTTCTAAAATAATAATGGGTGTCCATGAATCTTGCACTGACCTCACTCTCCATTGGAGAATTTGCTTCTCTTTTTCAGATGGACACAGAACCTGAGGAGAGAATCAGCCCGTTGCACCCCACTAGGGCACCAGCTGATGGCATAGAGTTAGCGGGGTAATGAGCAAGAACTGCTTTCTCAGTGAACCTGGTATCAGCACAAGGGTGAAGGAGATAAATACAGAGAACACTCAACTCCTACCAAATCAGATATCCAGAGACATTGAGACTCCCAAGACCTCTTTACTGAGGTAGACCTAAAATGAACCCAACATGGCTCAGGAAAATTCATGGAAGTGGGGGCAGAAAGATTGTTAGAGCCACACATTGGGTCATTATGTACAGAGACATTGCCTCTCCCCCATAACTGATGGCAACCCCCACAATGCAACCCCCACAATCCTCATGGGGGGACGACAGGGAGAAGGTTACAACATGGCTGTATATACACTATATACATAACTAATAAAAAAGGGGCAAATATCAGCATAGTAGATAGAATTAGGCAACCAGGAATCTTTGGCTTCAGCATGCCTGGGAAAGTAAATAAGGACCAAAATCCTACCTGCAAATTTTTCCAAAACAGTAATATGGAATTAGATTTCTTATAAGGAACAAGAAAATTTGTTTTCTTCTCAAAATCATTATCTAGGATGAGCCTCTCTCTCTCTCTCCCTCTCTCTCTCTCTCTCTCTCTCTCTTCTCTCTCTCTCTCTCCTGCAGTGAATTCTGAGGTTGGATTTAATTGAAGATAAAACAAATTCTCATTAAACCCCCAAGGAGGGAAACAGTTTCTTCTTAAGTAGCTCATGTTCCTGGCTTCTAAAGATATTTCTTTTCCTTAAAAGAGTTAGTGGGGGGCTGGAGAGATGGCTTAGCGGTTAAGCGCTTGCCTGCGAAGCCTAAGGACCCCGGTTCGAGGCTCGATTCCCCAGGACCCATGTTAGCCAGATGCACAAGAGGGCGCACGCGTCTGGAGTTCGTTTGCAGTGGCTGGAAACCCTGGCGCACTCATTCTCTCTCTCTCTCTCTCTCTCTCTCTCTCTCTCTCTCTTTCTGCCTCCTTCTTTCTCCCTGTCGCTCTCAAATAAATAAATTAAAATAAACAAAATTTTTTTTAAAAAAGAGTTAGTGGCAGTTTGATTAAAATTGTCTCCTCTTCTTGTAAGAAAAAAAAAAAAAAAGGAATCATGCTTCCAAAGAAATTCATGCTTCAAAATAAAATAAAGATTGGACTACACCTACTTTTGCTTTCTTACTTTTGTTTCAGGTAAATGGTTACTGTTTGCTCTCCTCTAGAGTTTGCTTGATTAATGCTAAGTATTCTCTTTTCACTGAGTTCAGAACATTCTGGACTATTTTCTAAAGTTGATTTTATTAGGAAGCACATATTGACATTATATATCTTTTAATTATATCATCTCTAATTACATACCTGATGTTACCATGAATTTCTACTTTCTCTTGGTCTATATCTTTTATAGCACATAGGAGAGGGAACTGTCTAATATTGGAACATTTTTATCTCCTTCTACAAAATCAGAACTTGCTCAATCATGGACAATGATAACAAGGTTTTACAAAGCATTGTACATAAATCAGGCAAGTACATCATGCAGAAACTCTGCAAGAAGCAAATGGTGGTAGAAGTGTTATTTAAATCTCCAGATATCTTTAATTGGAGTAAAATGCTAAGCTGAGAGATACAAAAAAGGAATACAGAAAGCTACATGGGCAATTATGCAATGAAGCTATAACTGGCAATCCAGAAATAAATTCAAAACAATGATTCAAGTAAGCCATGAAGTAAAGGTGGATTATATAATAATAATAATAATAATTATAATAATATTAAATAACATGAAGAGTTCCTTACAATTTACAAAGGATTTAGTCAACAGATTAATTTGTTAAAGTGTCTAATAAATTAATATGCCCATGCAATAATTACTTAGAAAACCTGGAAGAAACTAAAAATGAAATAAGTTAGAGAGCTAGTAAGTTAAATTGTGCTTGAAAGACATCACAAAGAAAAAAAAAAATACTTTCACTATCTAAATCACAGGTCTTATCAAGTAATTTTAGTCCAAAATATATTTTGAAGGCCCTCTATTACCAACATGGACAAGTTGAAACTCCTTGGTGAGGAAATGAAGGTATAAAATCTGTTCCCAGTTAGTAATTTTAGTCTCATCTCTAAAACATTTTTTTTTTCATCTCAACAATTTATCATTGATTACCCACCTGAGGTAAAAGGTAAAAACCTATTGCTGAAGACAACGCATGCTGCCAACACAGAGCATTGAAAGATCTGGCTGGAATCTTGGAGGGGGAACCAATTCCCAGATGGTTAGCCTGTATAATGCGGGGGGGGGGGAGGGGGAGGGGGAGTGGCCAACAATGTTGTGAGCAAGCAGGGGACATTGCTATTCAGCAGCAACCAACCAGACAACACATACACACCTGTGCAGTGGTGGCACATAGCCTTGGTGGGTTACCGATGGCTTTCTGATTGGGTAAGAAATCTGCTCAGTGGAAAGGAACCCATAGCTGGAACTGGAAACCAGGCCAGAATCCTATGAAGACCAAGATTATGATCTCCAACAACAAGCTCCCTCTAATCTTTAGCCAAAAGGGGGGCCACATCCATTGAAATCTCTATAAATTAACAATGCTTATCCCATTTAACCTATTCTGACATAATTCTCCAGGCAGAATGTTTTCATTTTTTCAGAAGGTAGCAAAAACCAAGGAGATAAACCACCCTTGTACATCAGCCAGGGCTCAGGTGAAACCACAGAGGAACTGGTAAGATGAGCAAGAGTGCTGCTTCCATGGCAAGCTTAACAATCTGTGCTAGGGTGAAGGAGACAGACACTGAGGACACTTAAAATGCACCAAATTAGAAATCCAGAAGCTGCTGAGAGCTCAACACTAATGTAGACTTAAAGCACACCCACTGTATCAGACAGCTTCAGGTTCGGTGAGATGAACTTCCAGACCAGGCACAGTTATGGAGGAAGAGACTTACTGAAGCTTAAAGATCCAGGGGAAGTTCCGTAATAGCCAAAGAAGCTGGCCTGCTTTCACAGGTCCAAGCAGAGAGAGCAGCACAAGCTGAAAATCCGAAAGCCACATAGCACAGCACACATCAAGACCTCTAGGTAGGCACACTTTGCATACCTTTCTATTGAAATCTGAAACCCACCACCACACCTTAAGATCTGCCCAGTGACACTGTGCCTACAGCTAGGTGGCTGCAGATGCAACCTACAGAGTAATAAAACACTCAATATATTGGGGGCCATCTATTCAAACTACCACATTCCACCCCTGGCCCCCCAATACATTCATAACCATCACACATTGTAAAATTGTACTCAATTCAATTTTAAAGGTCCCCACAGTCTTGACCAATTTAAGATAGTAAGTCCTGTAAAATCAAACAAGTTAAATACTTCCAACATAAAAAGTCATAGAGTAAATATTTTCAACTGGTATAATGCATAGCAATGAGAGACTGAAACATTACAAACTCAACTACCATCAAGCAATCATCAAACTTCTGCAGTTCAAGTTCCATATAACTAGAGACTGCCAGTCTCCAGATTTTCCAATTCTGCCCCTCCAGCTGGTCAGAGTAGCCAGGGAACACTTCCATCCTAGGCCAACATTGCACTCTATGGTAGCCCTTGCATAGTCCTGGTATATACAAAACGTCTTCAGGTGTTCATACAAACCATGGTCCATCTTCCAAAGGCTCTTTCAGCCTATCAGGGGATCAGGCTCTGTCTCATGCCACATTTCAGCAGAAGCTCCTGGAACCATGTGCAATTCACGACCACTCCATGCATTTTTCATGCTTCTGAAACCAATACCAGGTATGCAGGACACAGCCATATTCTTAATTCGGGGAAGAAATAAATCCTAACCTTGAAAAGCAGGTTCTTTCTCCAGTCAACTCTTTCCAAAAGTGTTTGCATTTCTATGATAGTCCTTCCTCAGGCATCCTTTCCATTGTTTTTATGTAAAGCAGTTGGACTATCTTCCTTAAGATTGCTAATGTGTTTCACAATAGCAGGTTCAGTAACCTAAAACCAGTCTCAGTGCCTGTAATTTTAACTTGCTTGAGGTTTTCCAGTTTAAAATCTTAAATCTCTCAGTCCAATATCTTTAGCCAAGCACATCAGTCCATTACAAATTTAACTCTCTGGGCCTGGGCAGAAGCTGCCAGCCCTTATGCCAGTAGCCCAGTTCCAACAAAGTCCTCTGCAGTCTTTTCTTCCCCTTAGAAAGCTCATAAGCCAAGCCTTGAAGTTCAATGTTGCCTGCACTTAGAATTCTCAAACTCTCATCAGAATAGTCAATAAAACCACTCCAGAAGACATCTTCATTTGCAAGCACCAAGTCCATGCCCATTTCCCCCAAACAAAGGTTCCAAAAGATCAACATCCATTTGGTCAGGTTCATCTCAGTCCACTCCTCAGTACCAACTTCTGTAGCAGACAGCTTCAGGTTCACTGAGATGAACTTCCAGACCAGGCACAGTTATGGAGGAAGGGGTTATTTATTGAAGCCTGCAGATCCAGGGGAAGTTCCATAATGGACAAAAGGAGCTGGCCTGCCTTCACAGGTCCAAGCTGAGAGAGAGAGAGAAGTGCAAGCCTAAAAGCCAAAAGCCACATAGCACAGAACACTTCAGGAACTCCAGCTAGGCACACTTTGCATATCTTTAGATTGAAATCTGTAACCCACTACCACACCTTAAGATCTGCCCAATAACACTGCCAGGTGTCTGCAGCCAGGTGGCTGCAGATCCAAACTACAAGCTAATAAAACACTCAATATAGTGGGGGCCATCTATTCAAACTACCACACTCACCAAAGCTCTGAGAAGTTTGCAGAAGAGGGGACTGAAAGAGTGTAAGAGCCACAGGTTTGGCGGGCATATCCAGAGACATTGCCCCTCCCCCAATGACTTACTGCTGCTCTCACAACTCATAACCTACATCCCCACGGGGAATAGCAGCTACCCCACTGAGGAGGGCCCTCAGCATAATGGAGGCAGGGAGGGAAATTATGATACCAACACATGATGTGTCCATATAAAGTATATACTTAATGAAAAAACTTAACTGCTATACTAATTGGTCCCAAAACAGACTGTGCATTTTTCTTTTTTCTTTTTTTCTGTTTTTGTTGTAAAAAGAGTACAGATTTTTCTTTGCAAAGTTAACATTGTATAGGGTAAATATATATGTAAGCATAAGTCTCTATTACTGTTCAATAGCTCCATCTAATATAATTATCCCAAAATAACCATTTTGCCTACCAGGAGGTTGCTGGATTTTATTTTTTGCCTAATATATATATATATATATATATATATATATATATATATATATACACATATATATATATGTGTGTGTGTGTGTGTGTGTGTGTGTGTATTTATTACATACATACGTAGTATAGATACATTATGTGTTGGTACAATCCTTTCCCTCATCCCTGGCCCATTCTGCTGGGAGCCCTCCTTAGCAGGGTTACTGGTGTTACCCATTGGGGTTATATTTAAATTATATATTAATATTATAATATAATATATATAATTTCTTTTTATATTATATATATTATATATAATATATATTACATATATATAATTATAATATATAATATATTAATTATAATATATATAATTATATAATATATATAATTATATTATAATATAATTATAATAATATATAATATATGTAATATATATATGAATATATATAATATATATTATATATAAATAATATATAAATATATATAAAATATATATAATATATATATAATATATATATTATTTGTTTGCAAGGAGAGAGAGAGAAGAAGGTAGGAGGAAAGAAAGTGACAGAGATAATACTCTAAAAATGCATTTTTAAACAATTCTCTCCCTCTAAGTCATCCCTCTCTCTCCCTATTCCCTTTCTCTGTTAAAAATTTCAGCCCCAGCAAAGCCAAAGGACCCAGTTTCTATTCCCCCAGTACCCATGTAAAGCCAGATGCACAAGGTGGTACATGCATCTGGAGTTTGTTTTCAGCTGCTCCGAGACTCTGGTGTGCCAATTCTCTCTTTCTTTCTATATGCCTCTCAATCTCTCTCTCTCTCTCTCTCTCTCTCTCTCTCTCTCTCAAATAAATAAATAAAATATTTTTAAAATAAAATTTGCAGCCCATTCCACACACACACACCAAGGTAGCTCCACATTTTGTTTAATGTGAGGCAAGTTAGACTAAACAATGCTACAATAACTCCAGATATGCAAGAAACAAATCCTTGGAATGGTGATGAGGTGAAGGTATTTTGGGTAGAAGGGAGTATGTAATAAGTTTTCTATTTACTTTTTAGAATATATTAAAGTACAAGTAGGTATGTGGGACTTAAACTTATTTTATATGGTATAATTTGGCTTAGTATTGCTTTGTTTTGTTTTTGTGAGTCAGGGTCTTCCTATGTAGCCCTGGCTAACCTCAAACTCTTGATCCTTCTTTATTATCTCAAGTGTTGTGATTACAGATGTGCATCACTCCACAAAGCTTATATTCAGTAACTTTATATTCTAGAGCTTGTTCTATTTTTGTGCAGCAGCATTTTCAAGGACAGATATATCAACCTTATTTTCTTAGGGTATTACATACTTAACATGTTACTAAGTGCAGATATATTATTTAACCTTTACTAATGGATAGATAGGTTATTTTTTATTTTTCTTAATTTAGTAACTGAACATTTATTTTTGGCTCTCTTTTATTTTGCAATACCTTTTTTGTAGTTTATATGCCCATTGCTTCCATGTGTCCATGTCTATGAAATGATGTCTACTGAATTTCCAAAAAAGTTCCAAAGCTTATTATAGTAAGAGGTTAATTTCCCCACATTATAACATCAGAACAAAGATACTTCCAGTTACTCTCTCTGGATTTTCTAAGGGTAGATACTCTACTACCTCAATCACTACATTAAAAAAAAAAGTTTATTATAGAAGATGATCCATGGAAGAGGAAATTTGTGAGATTTTTCATGAATTTTGATGTAGTAAAGCATGGTCTGGAATTGTTTCACTCTTACATTTGGACCTGTTTTCAGCTACTAATATCTACAACTCTTTACTTTATGTTTTGTTTAAATATTTTGTTTTTTGGTGATAGAGAGATAAAGTGAGAGAGAATGGGTGTACCAGCGCCTCCAGCTACTGCAAATGAACTACCAGATGTATGCACTGCCTTGTGCATCTGGCTTACATGGGTCCTAGAGAATAAAATCTGGGTCCTTCGCATTCTCAGGCAAGTGCCTTAACTGTTAAGCCATCTCTCTAGCCCATGTTTTGTTTGTTTTTGTAGTCACAGATGCACAGGGCAGGTTAAAATTGTTGGAGCACCCAAGGAATGGCCTTAAGCCAGTAACTCTGCCATTTGTGTACAAATACTGTAGGTTTTCCTTGAAGCTTTTGTGGCAAAACACTGACAGCTTCTGTGTTTCCTGATCCTCAGTTGCCCACTGATGTAGAATTCTTAATACCACACCATGTATTTACTTCTTTCCCTGTTTTCATTCCTTTCTCCCATGGCAACGGTTCCTGGGCTCACTTTCCAAACGAACTACTTGCAGCTGAACCCTTATCTCGTGGTTAAGAGAAGAATTTAATATGCCTCCCCAATATCTGTTATTTGGGAAGATTGTGGAACTTTTTAGAGGTGGAGCATAGCTGAAGGAAGCGTGTCTCTTGGAACAGGCCTTGAGGTTTTATAATCTGGCCACACTTGCTTATATCTCTGTGCTTCTTTACTCTGGTGACAAGTTAAGCAGGAAGGGCATCCCGCTGAAGCCTGCTATGCCTTCCATACCATGCACAGATTTCCCTTCAAAACTATAAAACAAGCTTTTTTCCTTCCATAAGCTGTTTCGGGTCAGGTACTTTTTGTCCTGGCAATAAGAAAGTAGATAATACCTAGGAGAAAAGAAGGAAACTGGCAGACCGGTGAAGATTAGAATGGATCAAATGCTCCCCCACTACACTGTAATGCCATAGATGAGGCCTGAGCCAGAGAAAGGAGGTTTGTTTTGGCATGATATTGTAATTTGGATTTGTATGAACGCTTTTAAGATTCTAAAGCAATTAGTATTTACTCAAATTGTTTTATATCTAAGAGAGGCAAAAAATTTATCATTTGGCTATTACCATGTCATTAAGGGCTAGAAAATAAATGTTGGGACTAGGAATGTAGCTCAGGACATAAGGTGCTTGCCTAGCATGAACAATGCCCTATATTTGATTCCCAATAGTGCATAAAATTAGGTGTGGTGGTGTACACTTACAGTCTTTACATTCTTAAGGTGAAGGCAACAGGATCATCAAGCTCATCCTTGGCTACTGAGTTGGAGGCCAGCCTGGGAAACATGAGATCCTGTATCAAATCGATCTTGATTTGAATGTTTTAAGCCAAAGAATAGGGAAAACAATGCCATTTTTCTGTTTGTATGCTCCTGAGTTCAGATTACTCAATGATCTAGGTTACATGAGTATTTTTTTATAACATTCACTCCTATCACAGGTTCTTTTGGTGATTTGGAGAAAAAAATAACCTTGCTATAGTTAAGTTTCCTTATCTGTACAATTTAATGTGCATAAGATTTTTGAAGGAAGAAATGAGACGCTGTAAAGAAAACATTTAGCCTGTTACACAGTAGTTTCTCATTAAATGCTGACCAGCAATATTATTATGATCTCCTATTAATAATGTAACCATTCCTTAAATTTAACTGTAACACTTCAGGTTTTATGTCTCCTTCAGCCTTATTCTATACATATCTAAACAACTTCATTGTTTATCAAATATACCTTTACACTTACTCTGAAATCCATTATTTCTCCTTCATGTCTACTGCCACAAAGCCAAATTTTTGGTATTGTTCCTCATCTAAGCTTTTGTAATTGTCTCCTCTTTGCTATTCAACACACCTCATTTTTATTTCTTCCCAAGAATTCTGTAGACTAATTTTAGTCTTAAATTACAATTTACCTGTTTTATTTATTTATTTGTTTATTTGATAGGACCAGGGAGGGGAAAAGGCAGATACAGAGAAACAGAAAGAGAGGGGAGAGGGAGAGAGAGAATGGGCATGCCAAGACCTTCAGCCACTGCAAACAAACTCCACACACATGCACCACCTTGTTCATCTGGCTTACATGGGTCCTGGAAAATCAAACCTGGATCCTTTGGCTTTGTAGGCAAACACCTTAACTGCTAAGCCATCTCTCCAGTCCTACAAGTTACCTGTTTTATAAAGCTTTCTTTGATCCTGGAAAATATGTGTGATATCATTATCCTGCTAATTGCTTCCATGAGTACCTCTTTTGTGGCACATATTATATTCATTGTTATATTATTAATTAAGGCTTTAAAGCAACTGTAGCACTTGCTATATTATCCTAAATTATGGTGATAACTAAGCCAGATAGAATGAATTCATATTAGTCTAAATTCCATCTTAGCAATTGTGAGACCCTTTATCCCCTTTACAGGTAGTATAATTCATAGCATCATGCAAAAAGAAAAAGGGAGGGACTAGTGTGATGGCAGAACTTGGTTTAAATCAATCCAGTATACTAGACCTGAAAGAGAAAAGAGAACTGGACATATGTCCTAGGGATACTGACCTTCAATTGAGCCTATAATGTGGCTATTTCAGGAAAAGCTAGTGTGTGGCTCCCATGGATCTGTGGTGTGACCTTAATTTTATAAAGTTCAGATTTTAGTCATGGGAAATTGATGAGAGAAGAGTAGAAGCAAGACTAAATCATATGACTTGTGTGTAAACATGGACTCTGGTAGGGACAAACAATCCAAATGATAGTAATCATTAATAATTGAGTTGGAAACAAATTTTTACACCATATCAGGCCTTCTGATTGCTCTTCTAAATATAACCTTTACATCTTCATTAGCATGGGTCACCTGCCAGGTCCTAACTTTTGTACATGTCTTGCATCTACTAATCTGACATACATAACGAAAGCTAAATATCCTATCCTAAAGAACAACTAGGAGGGAAACCAAGAGTCCCACAACTTACTACAGCTCAAAGTTTCCAGTGCTAAACTTGGATAAAGCAGAAAATTTTGTACTTCAGCTAAGTGGGACACCATCTTTATGGAAATTTCTAATGTTTCCCCTCTTTCATTTTCATAGTATCTCCAAAGTTCAAGGTTGTGCCTTCTTTGACAGAAAAAAAAAATAACACATAAAATTTCTACTGGAGGTTTATTTCTTAGGCTAAGAAAACTGATTTTTATATAATTATAGAAATATTCAATAAGACACACATTTTGAAAGGTTCATTTCAAATCAGGCAAGTAATTAGAGGATGAAATATGTTGTGTGAATAACAAGCATATTTGCCAATTTTAGTAATCAGACCAAAACTCAAAATTTTATTGCATCAAGATTGCATTTTAATATGGTTGTGTGATGGCAAAACCTCTATAAGTGAATAAAGGTACTGTCATTAAGCAATGTTACAGATCTTTTAAGGAATTTCAACATTTACCTCTACATAATCACTTTGGAAAAGTACTAAAGTACTTGCCCTATGACTCTTCAAGTTCATTTTTTTGATCTACCCAAGAAAGATGTATGCATGTCCCAGACAAAATAATAATTAGTAATGTATTCTTGATATGTAAAACTATATAGCAATGAAATGAATAAGTCATAGAATAGCATTGATGAATTCTACATATTATGCTGAGTGAAAGAACCCAGATACCCCGAAAATACATAGCTACAATCTCATTAATACCAAATTTTGGAAAAAGTAAGGTAGCTAAGTAAGATAAAATACAAAATATTGATTACCTAGGGACGAATATGTATGAGAGCATAGAAAAATATATAAGGAGAAAACTTCAAAGTGTATGAAAATATTTGTATATTGATTTGGCAAAAGGTTATAGGAAACAGAGAAGAAAATGTGCATTTATACATTAAAAATTAGCAAGCTGCACAATTAAGGTTAGCACACTTTATAGAGCTTACTTCATGTTTATTTCAAAGGAAATTACCACCATCGTAGACTGCCATGAAAACAAAAGCAATTTTATTTAATGCATTTACATTCAAATAGCTAAAGCAAGATGTGTTTCAACGTTCAACATATGTGTATGCCTAAAATGACCAGCTTTCAAGAAATCTGATTGGGTCACATAACAAGTAGCTAAAAGGCTTTACAAACTAATCTCATAATATTAACATTTATAAATAAATACAATTTATAAGAACATTTATCTTGTATCCCAAGAGGATTAGTTTGGCAAAAAAGAAAATTTCAGGATTTCAAGTCTGAATACACACTTCTATTATGGTTCATCTTATTGCTCTGCAATAGTAAAAGTGTTACAGGAACTTCAAAAATACCAAAAGGAAATATACCTTGGTGATTAACATGTACTTTCTCATCTTAGAAATAGGACTTTAGGCAATGGCTTTAGTTTGGTAAGAATACTTTGAGGTGGTTTGAATGAAATATCCCCCATAGGCTAATGTATTTTGAATTCTCAGTGAGTGGCAATTCGGAGAGTTGTAGAGCTTTAGGGAGGTGGAACTTTGGTGGAGGAAGTATGTCACTAAGGGAAGACCTTGAGGGGATGTTCAGAGCTAGATCCCTGTGAGTACTTCCAACCAGATGATATGACACGATGTGATGCCCTGTTATCTGCTCTACCATGCTTTCCTCACCATGATGAAGTTTTCCTTCAAAATGGTATGCTGAATTGTACCCTTTCCTCCAATAAGCTGCTTTTGCTCAGGTGTTTTGCCACACCAACAAAAAGGTAACTGCAAAGTAGTCCTAAGGATTAAGGATGTTAGTATATTTATAGGGCTTAGAATAGCTCATTGAACATTGTTTGTGCTAATACATGTCAAGTCTTTTCATCATTTAAAAGAAGCCATGTGGCAAGTGAAAAAGAAATTTGACTAGCTTATCTTCTTTCTAATATAATAAACTAACTTTTTGTGACATATCTTTGTAAATAAGGATTCATGTTGTCCCCCAAAGAGAAGTACCCCATATATAAGTCCCTTTAAAAAGCAGAGAATCCATGCATGCAATGAGTTAACACACATGAATATAACACGCATGAATTTTATTAGTCTGAGAGCAAGAAGAGCTCCATTAGTTGATCAGTAGACATATGACTAAAAGTAAAAAATGCTTATTGCTCTAACCATTGAATTTTGGAGTGGTTTGTTACATAAAACATTGTGTTAACAGCTGACTAAAACATTAGGTATCTGCTGGTCTCAAAGAGAGATTGACAGACTATGAATTGTGGACCAATTTTGCCCCATGCCCAATTTTTTATAATATTCATTAAGAAATTCTTTTACATTTTAAAATATTGTTTTAAAAATAAAGAAGTATATGAGACAGAGATTTTATGTGGCCTGCAAAGCTGACAATACTGTCCTTTATAGAAAAATATTGCTGATTCTTAGTCTAAAATAAAAGGAAAGGAAGAGGAAAGCCATGACAAAATAATGGGTCAGGAGTTCAAAGTTATCCTTATCTACATGGCAAATTCAAGACTAGACTGAATTGCATGAGACACTATCTCAAACACAAACACAAAACCAAAAAAAAAAAAATCTTAATAAAAAACAAAATAAAATAATAAATAACTTACAGGCTGCAATTTCTGCAGATTAAAAAGAATGTATGGGTTCTTTGGTCACTGCACATAGTTAAGAATGAGTTTCAACTTATGGGTAAGATGGCAGCATAGGAACCATGCCAAACCAGCCTAGGGAGGGATTTAAGCAAAATCACAGCAAAATGCATTCTTCTTCTGAAAAGTGAAGGAGTATAGGTTATTTCTAGACACTGTGAAGAAGCTTGAGAGACCAAGATCCACCGGAAAGGAGGAAAGCAGCTAGAATCACACTGAGGTGCTTGCAGCCCGCCAATCCATGTGATCTGAGCACCACCCCCCTACCCAGCACTGTCCCAAGCCAGTATCAGAGCAAAAACAAGGGCATTTTCCAACCTCATCCGCCTTATTGCAAAGTTAAGAAATCTGAAGGAAAGACAGTTGAGATCATGTAAGGAACTACTGAAAGGGATACAGGAGGAACTGCATGAGCAACTACACGAGTTTGCAATCTCCCATCCCCCAACAATCAGAACCATGAACCTCTAGCATTCAGCTCCCAGTGGCAGCACAGCCAGCAGACTGGATCACAGGTACAGCTGCACAGCACAACATGGAGGGATCGTGGTGGGCACTCAGCACTGGTGAGATTGGAAGCCATCCCAAAATGTAATGAGGCCAAATGACAATATATATATTGGGTTGAATATTATTGCCTTGCTTTCATATTATAGGGCCTTTGTCTTTTGCTTCTGTCATTATTGGGGGCAGGGTCTGATCCAGATCCAGGTTGACCTGGAACACAATTCAGAACAGAAATCTCTATCTCCCAGGTGACAAGAGTAAGGGTGTAGAACAACACACACCCTTAGGGATTTTGGCTTTATATGACTATCTGCTTGTTTTAATCCCTACAGTTGCATACTCTGGGCTGGTTTTATTGAATGTGTACAATGTTCAGTTGAAGCTTAGAATTTGCCAGTAAATTGTTCCACCCAGTCCACTAGAATACTTGCTTAGCAAGCAAACTCAACACCTAAGGACTACTTCGGCAGCTGGATTAGGGAATAAGAGCTACACCTGGCACCTTGAACTCATATCCTGAAAGTATATAAAGGTGGATTGCCACATCTAAAAACACTGCAGATAAGTAGATAACACAAGAAACAAATCAATTCAGGATACAGAAGTTGCTACATTATAACACAAGAAACACAAAGAATCAAGACAATACAGTCCCACCAAAAATTACAAATCCATCAGAAATGATCACCAATGAGACTGTTTTAGATGAAATGCTTGACAAAGATTTCAAAACAATGATTTTACCTATACTCAAAGAAATCAAAGAAGAAATGAAAGGAATCAAACAAGAAAACAATGGAATTAAAGAAGTAAGCAAACTCCTGAAAGAGAACACAGGAAAACCAGCTTAATGAAATAAGTAGGTCATTACAAGACATGAGTAAGGAAATAGAAATACTGAGGAAAAACCAGGCTGAAATCCTAGCTCTGAAGAACACAGAGAGTCAAATAAAAAGCTCTGTGGAAAGCCTCACCAGTGGAATGCATGAAGGAAAAAATAGAATATCTAAACTAGAAGACAAGGTGGCAGACCTAATACAGTCCAACAAGCTAATAGGAAGGTATGAATAGGAATTTCAAGATATCCAGGACACTATGAAAAGATCAAAAATAAGAATTCATGGTGTGATAGAAGGAGAAAATTTTCATTCCAGAGGCTCAGGAGGTATTTTCAACAAAATCATAGAAGAAAAATTTCCCCAAATTGGGTAAGAAATGCCAATACAGATACAAGAAGCTTTTGGAATACTAAACAGACAAAACCTGGAAAGAACCTCTCCTTGCCATGTTATAACTAAACTACTAAACACACAAACAAACCAAAGAAAATATATTGAAAGCAGTTAGAGAGAAAAAGCAAGTTACCTACAAAGGCAAGTCCATCAGAATAACAGTAGATTACTCATCACAAACTTTAAAAGCCAGAAAGGCTTGGAATTATGTATTCCAAGTTCTGAAAGATAACAACTGTCAACCAAGATTACTTTATCATGCAAAGCTATCTATCCAAATTGATGGAGAAATAAGGATTCCACAACAAAAACAGGGTAGAGGAATTTATGACAACTAAACCAGCTCTACAGAAAATACTTGAAGGAATTCTTCACATTGAAGAGAAAGCAAAACACACACAGGAGGAACAGAAAAAAATAAACCACACTCAAATAACAGTTAAAACAAGCGAGTAAAGGAAAACAGGAAACACAACAAAACAAGATTAGTGAGAATAAATAAACCTTTCCATAATAACTCTTAATATCAATGGCCTCAATGCCCCAACAAAAAGACATAGGCTTACAGACTGGATTAAAAGGCAGGACCCTGCCATTTGTTGCTTCCAGGAAACTCATCTCTCAGTAAAAGATAGACATTACCTAATGAATGGAAAATGGTATTTCAAGAAAATGGGCCTAGGAAACAAGCAGGGGATAGACTTCAATATTAATGAGGAAAGATAAAAAAAGGTCATTTTATACTGAATAAAGAAAAACTCCAACAAGAGGACATTACAATCCTAAACATATATGAATCTAACATGGTGGCTCCATGTTTCATCAAACAAACAGTATTAGACTTAAAGCCACAGATTATATGAAACACAATTGTAGTGGGTTACTTCAATACCCCACTCTCATCAATTGACAGGCCATCCTGGCAAAAAAATAAACAGAGATATCTGAATTAAATGATGTCATGGAACAAATGGACCTAACAGATATCTACAGAACATTCCATCCAAATTCTACAGAATATACATTTTTCTCAGCAACACACAGAACATTCTCTAAAATAGACCATATATTAGGACACAAAGCAAATCTCCACAATTACAGGAAAATTGAAATAATCCCTTGTATTCTATCTGACCACAATGGGATTAAACTGCAAATCATCAACAAGAAAAGCCACAGAGCATACAGAAACTCATGGAGACTAAACAGCACACTATTGAATGATGAATGGGTCAATAAGAAATCAAAAAGGAAATCAATAAATTAATAGAATTAAAAGATTGTGATAATACAACATATCAAAACCTTTGGGACACAATGAAGGCAGGACTAAGAGGGAAATTTATACCTCTAAGTGCCTCTATTAAGAAATCAGAGAGTTCACAAATAAACAATTTAATGCTTCCCCTTAAACCTTGGAAAAAGAAGAACAAGGCAAACCAAAAATCAGTAGATGGAAGCTGGGCGTGGTGGCACATGCCTTTAATCCCAGCACTTGGGAGGCAGAGGTAGGAAAATCGCCGTAAATTCAAGGCCACCCTGAGACTCCATAGTGAATTCCAGGTCATCCTAGGCTAGAGTGAGACCCTACCTCAAAAAAGCAAAGAAAAAAAATCAGTAGATGGGAAGAAATAATAAAGATTAGGGCAGAAATTAATGAAATAGAAACAAAAAAATTCCAAATAATTAATGAAACAGAGAGTTGCTTCTTTGAAAGGATAAGCAAGATTGATAAACCCTTAGCAAATCTGACCAGAAGAAAGAGAGAAGAGACAAAACCTAATAAAATTAGAGATGAAAAGGGTACCATTACAACAGATACCAAAGAAATTCAGAAAATTATAAGGACTTACTTTAAGAATATATATGCCTCTAAGTTTGGAAATCTGAAAGAAATGGATAATTTCATTGATTCAAATGACCTACCAAAATTAAATCAATATGAGATAAACCATTTAAATAGACCTATAACAAGTATGGAGATCCAAGCAGTTATATAAATACCCCAACTAAAAAAAGTCCAGGCCCAGATGGATTCACAGGTGAATCTTATCAGATCTTCATGAAGAACTAACATCAGTGCTTCTCAAACTTTTCTGTAAAATAGAAAAGGAAGGAATTCTACTGAGCTTTTTCTATGAGCATCACGTTCATACCAAAACCAGGCAAAGACAGAACAAAAAATGAAAATTACAGACCAATCTTCCTCATGAACATAGATGCAAAACTTTTGAACAAAATATTGGCAAGCAGAATACAAGAATATATCAAAAAGATCATTCACCCCTACCAAGTTGGCTTTATCCCAGGGATGCAGGGATGGTTCCACATATGCAAATAGATAAATATAATATAAATATAATACATCATATAAATGGTCTGAAGGACAAAACTCACATGATCATCTCAATAGATGCAGAAAAGGCATTTGACAAAATCTCACATCGTTCCATGGTAAAAGTATTACAGAAATTGGGAATAGAAGGAACATACCTTAACATAATAAAAGCTATTTATGACAAACCTACAACCAACATATTACTAAATGGGGAAAATCTTGAAAAGTTTTTCCACCAAATTAAGTAAGAACACAAGGGTGTCTACTGTCCCCACTTTTATTTAATATAGTACTGGAAGTCTTAGCTATAGCAATAATGGAAGAGACACTCATAAAAGGGACACAAATTGGAAAGGAAGAGATCAAATGATCACTATTTACAGATGATATGATTCCATACATAAAAGACCCTAAAGACTCTACCAGCAAAGTGACAGAGCTGATAAACATGTTTAGAAATGTAGCAGGATACAAAATAAACACATAGAAATTAGTAGCTTTCCTATATAATAACAACAAACATATGGAGGATGAAATCAGGGAATCTCTCCCATTCATAATTGCCCCAAATAAATAAAGTACCTTGGAATAAACTTAACGAAGGAAGTGAAGGATCTCTACAATGAGAACTTTAAAATGCTCAAGCGAGAAATTGCAGAAGACACAAGGAAATGGAAAGACATCCCATGTTTTTGGATTGGAAGATTCAATATTGTGAAAATTTCAATCTTGCCAAAAGCAACCTACATATTTAATGAATCCCCATTACAATTCCAATGGCATTCTTCACCAAAATAAAAAAAAAAAAACATCCTAAAATTCATTTGGAAGGACAAAAACCTTAGAACAGCTCAAACAAATTTGAGCAAGAAAAATAAGGCTATATTAAGTTATATTACAAAGTTGTATTAACAAAAGAAGCATGGTACTGGCACAAATATAGATATGTAAATCAATGAAACAGAATCCAAGACCCAGATGTTAATCCCGGACGCTACAGCCATCTGATTTTTGACAACACTGCCCAAAATATTCATTGGATAAAAGACAGCCTCTTCAAGAAGTGGTGCTGGGAGTGGCGGCTCGGGCTCCAGCAGCTGTGACTTGGGCTCCGGCAGCAGCGACTCGGGCGCTGTCAGTGGCGGCTCGGGCTCCGGCAGCAGCGGCTCGGGCTCCAGAGGCAGTGACTTGGGCTCTGGCAGCGGAAGCGGTGGGGTAAGCCATGAATCTGGCTCCAACAGCAACATCAGCCGCTCCGGCATCGGCCACAGTGGCTTCAGCAGTGGCAAATCCAGCAGCAGCAGCTCCAGCGGCTTCAGAGGTGGCGGTGGATCCCGCAGCGGCAGCGCCAGCGGATCAGAGGCGGTGGACCCAGCAAAGGCAGCTCCAGCAGCTTCAGCAGCAGCGGATCCAGCAGCGGCAGCTCCAGCAGCAGCAGCGGCGGATCCAGCAGCACCTTCAGCGACAGCAGCGTGGACCCAGCAGCAGGGATGCCGATCTGCAGGGCCACAGTTGCCAGGCTTGGTTTGACCCACAGGAAAAGCCAGTGCCCAGTTCCAGAAAACAGAACGGCGGCCCAACGTCCCAGCCAGCAACTTGACTGAGACCAAAAGCATCCAAAAAGGTAACTGGGATTGAACCAGGGAAGGGCCTCACTTGGTCACAAGCTGACTTGGATCCCTAAACAGACCAGAAATCTTAACCTCTTTGTAGATAGAGGATCTGGTTCTTATAATACCTACTCTTGCATAAATGCTCGGTGCTGTTTTTGACTGAATGTGTATGGGGTTTAGTTAAATTTTAGAATATACCTGTATTTTATTCCACTCAACCTACTTGAATACTCCCATAGCAGGCAAACTCAACCCCTAGGAACACTTGTCTAGATACTCTGAGAGTGGTAAGAGCCACACCTAACATCTTAATCTCCTACATTGAAGATATACAACATCAGATCAATTGATACAGCTAAGAATACCCAGCTAACAGGAAAATCTAAGCAGTAACTTAATCCAAGATGCAAAAATATATACATTATAACACAAGAAACACCAAAAACCAAGGCAATATAAATCCACCAAAAAGTATCAATGCATCAGAATTGACCTCCAGTGAGAACGAGTTAGAGGAAATGCCTGAGAAAGATTTCAAAAGAATGATTGTAAATATGTTCAATGAACTCAAAGAAGAAATCAAAGGAATCAGAGAAGACACAGGACACCAATTTAACGAAATAAAGAAATCAATACAAGACATAAATGTGGAAATAGAAATAATAAAGAAAAACCAGTCAGAATTACTAGCAATGAAGAACACAGTTAATGAAATAAAAACCTCTGTAGAAAATCTCACCAGTAGAATGGATGAAAGAGAGGACAGAATATCTAAGCTAGAAGACGAGGTGGCAGATCTAATACAATCCAAAAAAGAGAAAGACAAACTAATAGAAAAGTATGAATGGGAATTTCAAGATATTTGGGACACTATGAAAAGATCAAATATAAGAATTCAGGGCATAGTAGAAGGAGAAGTGTTTCAATCCAAAGGTCATCTTCAACAAAATCATAGAAGAAAACTTCCCCCAAATTGGGAAAGAGGTGCCAATGCAGATACAGGAAGCATTTAGAACACCAGCCAGACAAAACCTGGAAAGAACCTCTCCTCGCCATATTATAATCAAACTACCAAACACACAATCCAAAGAAAAAATGTTGAAAGCAGTCAGAGAGAAAAATCAAGTTACCTACAAAGGAAAACCCATCAGGATCACAGCAGATTACTCAACACAAACTTTCAAAGCCAGAAGGGCTTGGAGTGATGTATTCCAAATTCTGAAAGATAACAACAGTCAACCAAGGTTATTTTATCCTGCAAAACTATCCATTCAAATAGACGGAGAAATAAGGACATTCCATGACAAAAGCAGGCTAAAGGAGTATTTGAAGACAAAACCAGCTCTACAGAAAATACTTGAAAGAATCCTCCATGCCGAAGAGAAGGAAAAACACACATATAAGGAACCTGGAAAACAACAAGCAATACTCAAATACTAGTTAACATAAGAGAGCAAAGGTAGAACTGGAACCACAAAAAAAAAAAAAAATGGCAAGCATAAATACACAACTTTCAATAATATCTGTTAATATCAATGGCCTCAATGACCCAATCAAAGGACATAGCTTTGCAGACTGGGTTAAAAAGCAGGATCCTACAATTTGTTGTCTCCAAGAAACTCACCTTTCTACAAAGGATGGACATTATCTTAGGGTGAAAGGTTCGAAAACGATGTTTCAAGAAAATGGACCCAGAAAACAAGCAGGGGTTGCTATCCTAATATCTGACAAGGCAGACTTCACTTCAACGTTAGTCAAGAAAGATAAGGAAGGACACTTTATATTGATTAAGGGCACACTCCAACAGGAGGACATTACAATCCTCAACATATATGCACCTAACATGGGGCTCCAAAATTCATCAAACAAACACTGTTAGAACTAAGGTCACAGATAACACCAAACACAGTGGTAGTGAGTGACTTTAACACCCCACTCTAATCAATTGACAGGTCATCCTGGGAAAAAATAAACAGAGAGGCATCCGGACTAAATGAGGTCATAGAAGGAATGGACCTAACAGATATATACAGTACATTTCATCCAAATGCTGCAGAATATACATTCTTTTCAGCAGCACATGGAACATTCTCTAAAATAGACCTTATATTAGGACACAAAGCAAATCTTAACAAATTCAGGAAAATTGAAATAATTCCTTGCATTCTATCTGACCACAATGGAATGAAACTACAAACTAATAGCAAGAAAGGATATAGATCATACACAAAATCATGGAAACTAAACAATACACTACTAAATGATGAATGGGTCAATGAAGAAATCAAGAAGGAAATGAAAAAATTTATAGAGTCAAACAATAATGAGAACATAACATACCAAAATCTCTGGGACACAATGAAGGAAGTTCTAAGAGGTAAATTTATAGCTTTAAGTGCCTATATTAAGAAATTAGAAAGGTCACAAGTAAATGACCTAATGCTTCACCTTAAAGCCTTGGAAAAAGAAGAACAAGGCAAACCAAAAATCAGTAGACGGGAAGAAATAATGAAGATTAGGGCAGAAATTAATGAAATAGAAACCAAAAAAACAATCCAAAGAATTAATGAAACAAAGAGCTTGTTCTTTGAAAGGATAAACAAGATTGATAAACCCTTAGCAAATCTGACCAAAAGAAAGAGAGAAGAGACACAAATTAATAAAATTAGAGATGAAAAAGGTAACATCACAATAGATGCCAGAGAAATTCAAAAAATCATAGGAACATATTATAAAAGCATATACTCCACAAAGTATGAAAATCTGAAAGAAATGGATGATTTCCTTGATTTATATGACCTACCTAAATTAAATCAAGATGAGATTAATCACTTAAATAGACCTATAACAAGCATGGAGATCCTAACAGTTATCAAAAATCTCCCAACTAAAAAAAGCCCAGGCCGAGATGGATTCACTGCTGAATTTTACCAGACCTTCAGGGAAGAACTAACATCATTGCTTCTTAAGCTTTTCCATGAAATAGAAAAAGAAGGAATTCTACCAAACTCCTTCTATGAAGCCAGCATCACCCTGACACCAAAACCAAGCAAAGATAGAACAGAAAAAGAAAATTACAGACCAATCTCCCTCATGAACATAGATGCAAAAATTCTCAACAAAATATTGGCAAACAGAATACAAGAAGATATCAGAAAGATCATTCACCCTGACCAAGTAGGCTTTATCCCAGAGATGCAGGGATGGTTCAACATATGCAAATCTATAAATGTTATACATTATATAAATGGGTTGAAGGACAAAAATCACATGATCATCTCATTAGATGCAGAGAAAGGATTCGACAAAATCCAACATCCCTTCATGATAAAAGTCCTACAGACACTGGGAATAGAAGGAACATATCTCAATATAATAAAGGCTATTTATGATAAGCCTACAGCCAACATATTACTAAATGGGGAAAAACTGGAAGCTTTTCCACTAAAATCAGGAACAAGACAAGGGTGTCCACTGTCCCCACTTTTATTTAATATAGTTCTGGACGTCTAGCCATAGCAATAAGGCAAGAGACATGCATAAAAGGGATACAAATTGGAAAGGAAGAGGTCAAGTTATTATTTGCAGATGACATGATTCTATATATAAAGGACCCTAAAGACTCTATTAGCAAATTGTTAGAGCTGATAAGTACCTACAGCCATGTAACAGGATACAAAATTAATACACAGAAATCAGTAGCCTTCATATATGCTAACAACAAATACACATTGGATGAAGTCAGAGAATCACTCCCATTCACAATTGCATCAAAAAAAAATAATAAAGTTCCTTGGAATAAACTTAACCAAGGAAGGAAAGAATCTCTACAATGAGAACTTTAAAACACTCAAGCGAGAAATTGCAGAAGACACTAGGAAGTGGAAAAACATCCCTTGTTCCTGGATTGGAAGAATCAATATTGTGAAAATGGCAATCTTACCAAATGCAATCTACACATTTAATGCAATCCCCATCAAAATTCCAAAGGCACTCTTCACGGAAATAGAAAAAACAATCCAAAAATTCATTTGGAAGCACAAAAAACCTCGAATATCTAAAATAATATTGAGCAATAAAAATAAGGCTGGTGGTATCACCATACCTGATTTTAACCTATACTACAGAGCCATAGTAACAAAAATAGCATGGTACTGGCACAAAAGCAGACTTGTAGATCAATGGAACAGAATAGAGGACCCAAATGTAACTCCAGGTAGCTATAGCCACCTGATATTCGATAAAAATGCCAAAAATACTCATTGGAGAAAAGACAGCCTCTTCAGCAAATGGTGTTGGGAAAACTGGATATATATCTGTAGAAGGATGAAAATAGATTCTTCTCTCTCTCCATGCACAAGAATTAAGTCCAAATGGATTAAAGACCTTAACATCAGACCTGAAACTCTGAAACTGCTAGAGGAAAAAGTAGGGGAAACCCTTCAACATATTGGTCTTGGCAAAGGCATTCTGAATACAACCCCAATTGCTCAGGCAATAAAACCACAGATTAACCACTGGGACCTCATGAAAATACAAAGATTTTGCACTGCAAAGGACACGGTGAAAAAGCAAAGAGGGAACCTACAGAATGGGAAAAAATCTTCGCGAGCTATATATCTGATAGAGGATTAATATCTAGGATATACAAAGAACTCAAGAAGTTAAATAATAAGGAATCAAACAAACCAATCAAAAAAATGGGCTTTGGAGCTAAATAGAGAATTCCCAAAGGAAGAAATACAAATGGCATATAAGCATCTAAAAAAATGTTCTATATCACTAGTCATCAGGGAAATGCAGATTAAAACTACATTGAGATTCCATCTCACTCCTGTCAGATTGGCTACCATCATGAAAACAAATGATCATAAATGTTGGCGGGACTTCCGGCCAAGATGGCGACCACCTAGCTGCGCTGCAAATCCCGGGGAAAGAAAGGCAAGATATTAAGGGTACATAGTGGCTTTTAGGGGAGAGAAATCTGGGAGGGCACAGAGGCGGGGGAACAGGGAATCACGGATCCCCTCGTGGGCGTGTTGCCCACCCCTCACCCCAAATTACCGCTGCGTTCACAGCACCGCCCCTGCCGCTGCTGCTGCACCGGAGCCCGTGCGGCTGCCACCACGTGCCGATTGTTCCCTGCGCACGGAAGCTTAGACTGCTCTGCACTCTCTTCCACTTGCCCACGTACTGAGTGAGCCCAGTCCAACAGCAGGGGCCACGCAAGCTCAGACTGTGTCTCTCTCTTGTGCCAGCTCAGGTGCCGTCCCCTACCAGTCTGCCGCGCCGGCCGTCCGCCATTGTCCTGTGGCTGGGAGTGCAGACTGCTTCCGGTTCCCAGCCTTCCCAGCCAGAGTTCGAGGAGCTTCAGTGCTTGGTGCCTCAGTGCCACTCCTAGCTTGAACGCAGGCACCTTTGGCACATTACCGCTTGAGAACTCAGGCAACTTTGGTGCCCCTGCCAGGCAGTAGATACACGGCTTTGGCAAGTGAGAGCCAAAGCCCAGGCTGCGTGGCAACTGCCCCAGGCTGCATAAGATTCCCATTGTTCTTGAGCCCAGGCTGATACGCCCAACTACCTGCCCATACACTGTCATGGGCAGAACACAGCGCAAAAGAAATAACGTGAAAAATCAAATGCAAGAAAATCCAGTTAGATCACCCAGTCCCACAATGAATACATCTAACCAAAACATAGAAGAACCAATAGGACCAGAACACCAAATTGAAGCTATGAGCAATGCAACCCTGACCAACCTACTGGTAGAACTTGCAGGAAAGCAATGAAGGGCCGATAATTGTGGGGATGCTGCCATCACTAAACTAGAACTAATAGATAAGAAATTGGAAGGAGTTCAAAGAGAGTTAAGAGATTTGAGGGAGAGTGAAAAAAAAGAAGACCTTAAAAATCAGCTGGCCATGCTAAATGAAGACATAAAGAAATGCAAGGATGAACTCTAAGAATCATCAGGAAAATCAGAAAATGATGTGAAAAGGGAGCTTGACAGAGGGATGGAAATTATACATAGAAAAGTAGTAGAAAAAGCAAACTTAATTGAACAAGTCCAAAACTCACTAGAAGCTCTCAAGAATAGAGTTAGCCAAGTGGAGGATAGAAACTCTGATCTGGAAGACAAGATGGAAGAAACAGTTAGAGAGTTCAAAAATTTCAGTATGTTCAAAAGCTCCTGTGAACAGAACATGAGGGAATTGTGGGATACACTTAAACGTCCTAATATCAGGATCATTGGAATACCAGAAGGAAAAGAAATTCAGACCAAAGGCATGGAGAAGTTATTTAACAAAATAATTGAAGAAAACTTCCCCAGTCTCTTAAAAGAAAGGCCCATCAAGATACAAGAAGCCAATGGAACTCCAAACAGACTGGACCAAAGGAGAAACTCTCCGAGACATATTATCATTAAGACTCTAAACATTGACACCAAAGAGAAAATCCTAAAAGCAGCTAGGGAAAAACAGCACACCACCTTCAAAGGTAACCCCATCATAATTCCTTCAGACTTCTCTATGGAAACCCTGAAAGCTAGAAGGGCCTGGAATGAAACATTGCAAAGTCTAAGAACCTATGGCTACCAACCCAAACTACTCTACCCAGCAAAAATATCCCTCATAATAGATGGTGAAAGAAAAACATTCCACGACAAAATTCAGCTTTACAATTATGTGAACATAAATGTTGGCGGGGATGTGGAAAAAGAGGAACCCTTCTACACTGTTGGTGGGAATGCTATCTGGTCCAGCCATTGTGGAAATCAGTGTGGAGGTTCCTAAAACAGCTAAAGATTGATCTACCATATGACCCAGCTATAGCACTCCTATGCACATATCCTAATGACTCATCTCATTTCCTTAGAAGTACATGCTCAACCATGTTTATTGCTGCTCAATTTATAATAGCTGGGAAATGGAACCAGCCTAGATGTCCCTCAATTGATGAGTGGATAAAGAAGAAAGGGCACATTTATACAAGGGAGTTTTACTCAGCGGTAAAGAAAAATGAAGTTATGAAATTTGCAGAAAAGTGGATGGATCTGGAAAGAATTATACTAAGTGAGGTAACCGAGGCCCAGAAAGCCAAGCGCCACATGTTCTCCCTCATATGTGGGTCTTAGCTAGAGATGATTGGGCTTCTGTGTGAGAAGGAAAAAACTCAGTAGCAGAGGCCAGTAAGTTAAAAAAGGAGATAGAAAGGGAAGAGAAAGAAAGGGAGGAGGGCTTTTATTAGGTTGGTATTGTATATATGTAAGGAGAAAGATTGAGATGGGGAGGGGATATGATGGAGAATGCAATTTCAAAGGGGAAAGGGGGGAGGTTAATGCCATGGGATATTTTTTATAATCATGGAAAATATTAATAAAAATTGAGAAAATAAAAAAAAGAAGTGGTGCTGGGAAAACCGGATATCTATATGTAGAAAGATGAAAATAGATCCTTGTCTTTCTCCATGCAAAAGAATCAAATCCAAGTAGATCAGGGACTTTAGTATCAGATCTGAAACACTGAAATTTCTAGAGGAAAAGGTAGGGGAAACCCTTCAACATATTGGAATGGTTAATGAATTTCTGAATATAAGCCCAATTGCTCAGGAAATAAAACCACTAATCAACTACTAGTATATCATGAAATTACAAAGCTTTTGTACAGCAAAGGACACTGTGAATAGAGCAAAGAAGCAATCTACAGAATGGGAAAAAATCTTTGCCAGCTACACATCTGACAGGATTAATATCCAGAATATACAAAGCACTCAAAAAACAGATCAATAAGAAATCAAACAACTCAATTAAAAAAAATGGTCTATGGAACTAAATAGAGAGTTCTCACTGGACGAAATTCAGATGGCATATAAACATATAAAAAAGGGTTTTACATCCTTAGCCATCAGGGAAATGCAAATTAAAGCTACCTTGAGATTCCATCTGTTTCCTGTCAGGATGGCTACCATCCAGAAAACAAATGACAATAAATATTGGCAAGGATGTGGTAAAAGGGGAATGCTTCTACACTGTTGGTTGGGAATGTAGTCTGGTACAGCCATTGTGGAAATCAGTGTGAAGGTTTTTGAGACAGCTAAAAATATATTTACCATATGATCCAACTATAGCACTCCTAGGCATATATCCTAATGACTCTTCTCACTACCTTAGAGATACTTGTTCTACCACATTTATTGTTACTCTATTCACAATAGCTAGGAAATGGAACCAGCCTACATATCCATCCACAGATGAATGGATAATTAATATGTGGTACATTTACACAATGGAATTCTATACAACAGTAAAGAAAAATTAAATTATGAAATTTGCAGGGAAATGGATGGATCTGGAAAGGATTATACTAAGTGAGGTAATCCAGGCCCATAAAGCCTAATGTTGCATATTCTCTCTCATATGTGGATCCTAGCTACAAATGTATAGACTTGTGTGTGAGCTGGAACCAAACATCAATAGTAGAGGCCTGTAAGCTAGTAAAAGGCTAAAAGGGAGGTAGGAGAGAGAAGGAGTTAAGGGGATGGTATTGTATATATGTAAGTAGAAGAACAGATTATAAGGAGGGGAAAGGCCTAAGCAAGGTCAGGGGAAGAGATTGTGTAAAAGAAGGGTGGGATGGAAGGTCAATCAAAATTTAAGTTATTTTGAATAAGACATATGAAAATCTACTTTCTTGAATAATGGCACATCCAGAAGCCATATACTGTTACTAGAAAATTTTCAGTGCCAGGGATGGGATACCTTCCATTGAGTTCTTGGCCAGGGTGTTTCCTGTTGCCTCCAAAACATTATAGGCTATTGCCAAGCCCCCTGGTTTCCCATGAGAAAGAGATGGTAAGACCCTATTGCTGAAGACTTCACATGCCTGAGCAGCAAAGTCATTGAGAAATTAAGCTGGAGATGAGCAGAAAACCTCCCTGAAAGCTGAAAAAAAGCTGCACTGTATGCAGCCTTATGGGAGACAGAAATCAGCAGTGGCGAAAACAGTGGACAATGGAAGCCTTAAGTTTGGCCAGACAGGCCAAATGTCTGAATGAGTGCAATAGTGGCATGTCTGCCCTGGGGAAAATCAACTGATCTGTAATTGGACTGTAGGCTCAGTCTATGGGAGGGAATACATGCCTGGTACTAAAAACCTAATCAAAAGCCTGAGGGATATATAGCCTGCTCTTGTCTGGATAAATGCATATATTATTCTCACCTAATTTCCCTGAAAGCACTACAACTCATATATTAATGCTACCCTCACTTCTGGTTAGAGAAGATTATCTTTCCAGATGGTGATGACCACTGGGATGACCCAAAAGACAACATAGTGCTCAGAAAAAGGGACGAAGGAGTATCCAGCAATGAAACATCTCTATCACATCGTCCAAGGCTCTGAGTCCATTGTGGAAGAGGTGGTGGAAAGAATGTAAGTGCAAAAGGAAGGGTACCACTCCTTACATACAGCTGTCCAGACAGAAATTGACCTTGAGATCCATGACCTCACAGTCCCTAGCAATACCTTCACATGACCCTTACAACAGAAGAAAAAGATGATGACATCAAATTAAAAGAAAGACTAATGGAAAGTGTGAGGCGATATGATGGAGAGCAGAGTTGTGAAGGGGAAAGTGGGGGAGGGGAGGGAAATACCATGGTTTGTTGTCTGTAAGTATAGAAGTTGTCAATTATATATATATGTAATTATATATATATGTCAATTATATATATATGTATAGAATGAGTTTCAGGGCTGGAAAGATGGCTTAGCAGTTAAGACACTTTCCTTTAAAACCAAAGGACCTAGGTTTGATTCCCCAGGACCCACATAAGCCAGATGCATAATATGGCGTATGTATCTGGAGTTCATTTTCAGCAGCTGGTGGCCCTGTAGCACCCATTCTTTGCTAAGTCTCTCTCTCTCTCTCTTTCTCTCTCTCTCTGCTTCTTTTACTCTCTCTCAAACTGAAAATATAAATAAAATATTTAAATTTGAAAAATTTGTTTTAAAAAAAGAATGAGTTTCAAGCCCCTAAGGTAGGTTTTTTTTTTCTTTTCTTACAGACCTAGTTATATACTTGTGTTCCCGGATCTACATTAGTAGTGCTGGTTCTCACTGAACAGTTGGCCTTAGAAAACAATGTGATATAACATGGTGAGCTTGTGCTAGTACATGCCGATCTTGTCATTTATTCATTCACATTGTCAGATGCTATTGAATAACCAGGTTAACAGTGAAAAGTGATGTTGAGATGGTTAAAAGCATCACATTATCAGAACCACACAATAGCTAGCAATGAAAGCAGTCACTGCTTGCATCCAGATAACCATATTAAAAGACCAAACAGTTCTCTATATTCTACCACTCTGTTGGCAGAGAATCATTCCCATGTGATACAAGCCATTACTCCACAGTACTTATATATCGATGTTTTTGCAAACAATAAACTGGACTCAAAGCTACCTTTGATACATCTTTTCACCAAAATATTATGTACGGGTATTATAATACCATATAAAAAGGTGCTCTTTATTTTTTTAAAAAAAACCTTACATGTTCATTACATTTTATAACATTATTTTGTTGATTTAATTTAAAAAACATATATATATATATATATATATATATATATATATATATATAGAGAGAGAGAGAGAGAGAGAGAGAGAGAGAGAGAGATTTTATTTAATTTGAAAAAAAATGCTTAAAATGAAATTCCCAATTGGAAAAGAGATTAAATGTTAGTTGTATAAATTTATGTTATGCTCCCAAAATCAATGTCTCTAAAGGAAAGACAGAGATGTTTGTCTGAGTCATAAATATAGTTGTCTCCCTCTCTTTATCCATTTCCTGTTACTCTTATTTTATACTTGCCTTTGCTGACATGTTGATATTGCCAATATCGCATTTGAGCCTTAAGTCTGTTCTGAATATTTTTAAATCTGGAACTATGCTCTTGCTATTAGGAATTGCAGTGTGCTTTTATCTATGAAAACAGAAGAAAGCCATGAAGCAGTTATCAACCTGAAAATAATACATATTTGAAAACAACTATAATCTAGATGTGATAATCTTAGGTCAGAAGCATATATTTTGTCAGAATGATGCTTTGGCACTTATGAAAGGTTTTGATATGCTCCTGGACTTGTCTCTGCAGTTCTTGTCACTATAGTTAATTGTCTCAGATGTATTATCCTCAAAGATCTAACTCAGGCTTTTTAAGGTGAAATAAGTGTTAACATAAAATTCTCTTCATCCACAATATCTCATCAAATTCAGAGAAAGCCTTCTGGGAGATGTAGAGATACTTCTTCTGCTCCTCAGTTTTGACTAGAGGTGCTTTTAGAGGTTGTGGAGAGTAGGCATGAAAAATGTTTACCTTTTTTTTCATATATTTTTTTTCTTTATTAGTTAGTTTTGTATTCCGCAAATAGAGCAGTTTGGTACCATTATTAGGCTCATCCGTGACCTACCCCCTCCCATTGGCCCCTCCTTGTTGAGGTATACAGGTCATGCATTGTGGAGTTAGCCCACAGTTATGGGTAAGCTAAATGTCTCTGCATATCATGACCCAACATGTGGCTCTGACATTCTTTCTGCCCCCTCTTCCACAAAATTTCCCTGAGCCATGTTGGGTTCATTTTTGGTCTGCTTCAGTAAAGAGCTGTTGGGGGCCTCTGAGGCTCTGGCTCTCTGATTTGGTAGGAGTTGATTTTTCGCTGTGCTGATCTCCTTCCCCCTTGTGCTGGTATCCGGTTCATCAGTAAAACAGCCCCCTTGCTTGTTTCTCCAATTTTTCTTAGTTTCAGCCAGGACCATTTTGAGGTATGATGGGGTGGCTCTCTCCTTAGAATCTACATCTATCTGAAAAAGAGAAGCAGATTCTCCAACGGAGAGTAAGTTAGCATCAGGACAAATGAGATAACCCTTTTTTTTTTTTTAATAGATAATTTAATAGGTGTAGGCCCTCTTGTAGCCCATAATTGATGGTAGCTTGATATTGGAGAGTGGGCTTATGTTTGGATATGGTTCTGACTTGTTTCCCAGCTCCACTGATGGGTCCCATACCAGTGAGGGGATCAGTTAGCTGAATTGAGAGCAGTTGGTACCCCACCATGGCTGTGTGCCACCACTGCACTTGTGTGGGCATCACAACAAGTTATTTGCTGCTAAGTAGGTTAGACCATGCGTTGCTTCGGCAGATATTGGTCATTTTCCCCCAGTCGCCCATGTAGCACCTTCTGGCACTAGACGCGCTGACTGTCTGGGGACTGACTCTCATCCAACTTCCAGCCATGCCATTCTAATTTGCATGTCAATCACATAAGGTATCTTCAGCAGTAGGGTCTTACCACTAACCTTTGGTGGGTCATCAAGTACTCTGACAGAAATCTGTCTGTCTTTTAGGAAACCTTGTAGGTCTCTCTGATCAAAAGCTCATTATAGATGATAGCCCCATGCTGGTTCTGGGAGTTACAGGTAAGTGCCCACTAAGAAAATGAGGAAAAAGATAACTAATATACAACAATTAGAGACAAGAAAGAGAGAGAGAGGGAGAGGGGAAGTGAGGGAGGGAAGATGTAGAAGATTAAGGTTAGTCTTGATCTTACCCTCTCCAGTGTCTTGTGGTTCAGGTGTTCCCTGTAAGGGCCCAGTGAAGTATCAGCCATTTGGTCTTTTAGTAAGTAGAAAATTATGGTACCATTTCCGTTTGCGTCTAGATTTGTGTTTCCCACCACTTTGAAGCCCTCCCCTCCCTCCCTTTCCATCCTAGTGTCTAGTCTAGGAGGTGCTTGCTGGGTATGTAAGGTATCTTCGGTAGATTCAGGTTAGGTGCTGTAGATGAGTGAGACTATGTGGCGATTTTTTTTCTGTGATTGGGTAAGTTCACTGAGAATGATCTGTTCCAGGTGCAAACATTTTTCCTCAAATTTCATTGTGCCACTTTTTTCTTACTGCTGTATAGAATTCCATTGTGTAGATATAACATAGCTTAGTTATCCATTCTTCTAGTGATGGACATCTGGGTTGATTCTAGCACTTAGCTATTACAAATTGAGTCGCTAAAAACATGATTGAGCAAATCACTCAAGCCTGTGGTTTGAAGGTTTTAGGGTAGATGCCCAGTAAGGGAATAACTGGTTATGTTGGTATCTCCATACTCAGCTTTTTCAGAAGTCTCCATATTGCTTTCCAAAGTGGTTGTACCATCCTACATTCCCACCAACAGTGGATGAGTGTTCCCACTTCTCCACATCCTCGCCAGAATTTATTTTTATTTGATTTTTTGATGATTGCTATCCTTATTGGGGTAAGGTGGAATCTCATAGTTGTTTTAATTTGCATTTCTCTGATGATTAGAGATGATGAACATTTTCTTAAGTGTATGTTTGCCATTTCTATTTCTATTCTGTGAACTGCCTGTTCAGCTCTTTGCCCCATTTTGTGAGTGGGGTGTTTGACTTCTTACTGTTTAGATTTTTGAGTTCTTTGTAGATTCTAGAGATAAGGCCTCTATCAGTTGGATAACCCGCAAATATTTTTTCCCATTCTGTCCGTAATCTATTGGCCTTGCTTATTTGTATGCTTGTCTGTAAAGAAATTCTTCAGCTTCATGTGATCCCATTGGTTCATGAGCTACTGGGGTTTTGTTCAGGAAGTCTTTTTCCATTCCTATATCATGGAAAGTACTTCCTAAATTTTCATCCAGTAGTATACGAGTCTTGTCTTATATTGAGATCTTTGATCCATTTGGACTTGAGTGTAGTGCATGGTGAAATGTGTGGGTCAAGTTTCAGTTTCCTACATATGGTTATCCAGTTTGTCCAGCACCATTTGTTGAAGATGCTGTCTTTTTTTTCCAGCCTATATTGTTTGGGTCTTTATCGAATATCAAGTAGCTATAGTTGCTTGACCCAAAGTCTGGGTCCTCAAGTCTATTCCATTGGTCTATAGTCCTGTTTTTATGCCAGTACCATGCTGTTTTTATTACTATGGCTTTGTAATATAGCTTTAGATCAGGTATTGTGATGCCTCCAGAGGTATTTCTTTTGCTGAGGATATGTTTGGAAATGTGAGGCCTTCTGCCTTTCCATATGAAATTTGAGATCATTTTTTCTATCTCTGTGAAGAACACTGTGGGGATTTTAATTGGTATTGCATTGAATCTGTAAATTGCCTTTGGTAGGATTGTCATCTTCACAATGTTAATTCTGCCTATCCAGGAACATGGGAGGTCTTTCCATTTTCTCAAGTCCGCCTCAATTTCTTTTTTGAGTGTTTTTATGTTTTCATTGTATAGATCTTTCACTTCCTTGGTTAACGTTATTCCAAGGTATTTTATTTTTTTTGTTGCAATTGAAAATGGGACTATGTCCCTTATTTCTTTTTCTGTATCTTTGTCATTTGCATAAAGGAAGGCTACTGATTTTTGTGCATTGATTTTGTATCCTGCTACTTTGCTATAGGAGTTAATCACTTTCAGGAGTTTTGGGATGGAGTCTCTTGGGTCTCTTACATATATAATCATGTCATCAGCGAATAAAGCTAACTTAACTTCCTCCTTTCCAAATTGTATCCCTTTTATTTCCTTCTCCTGTCTTATTGCTTGAACTAGGACTTCCAGCACTATATTGAAAAGCAGAGGTGAGAGTGGACAACTCTGTCTTGTTCCTGATCTTAATGGGAATTCCTCCAGGCTCTCTCCATTAAGTATTATTTGGGCCTTAGGAGCTTCGTATATTGCCTTTATAAGGTTGAGATATGAACCAACCGTGCCAATTCTTCCCAATATTTTGAACATGAAGTGATGTTGAATCTTGTCAAAGGCCTTTTCTGCATCTATCGAAATGATCATGTGGTTTTTATGTTTAACCTTGTTTATGTGGTGTATTACATTGACAGATTTCCGTATGTTGAACCACCCCTGTGTTCCTGGAATGAATCCCACTTGGTCAAGGTGGATAATGCTTTTGATATGTTGTTGGATTCGGTTTGCAAGGATTTTGTTTAGGATCTTTGCATCTAAATTCATCAGGGAAATAGACCGGTAGTTTTCTTTTCTTGTGGCATCTCTGCCTGGTTTTGGAATTAGGGTGATGCTAGCTTCATAAAAGGAGTTGGGTAGCTTTCCCTGTTCACCAATTGTGTGGCACAGTTTGAGGAAGATTGGTTTGAGTTCTTCCATGAAGGTTTGATAGAATTCAGCTGAGAAGCCATCTGGTCCTGGACTCTTCTTTTTTGGGAGACTTTTTATTACTTTTTCAATCTCCATGAGTGTGATGGGTTGATTGAGGTGATTAATCTGCTCTGTGTTTAGCTTAGGTAGATGGTATGCATCTGAGAATTTATCCATCTCCTCCACACTATCCAGTTTTGTGGAGTAGAGGTTTCTGAAATAAGTCCTGATGATTCTCCCAGTTTCACGTATGTCTGTTGTGATCTCTCCTTTTTCATTTTGAATTTTGTTAATTTGAAGCTTCTCCTTTTTTTGCTTGATCAGATTGGCCAGGGGTTTGTCAATCTTGTTTATTTTTTCAAAGAACCAGCTCTTTGTTTTGTCAATTGTCTTAATTGTTTCCTTTGTATCCAGTTCATTGATTTCTGCTCTGATTTTAATTATTTCTTTCCTTCTGGAGCTCTTTGGGTTGGATTTTTCTTGTTTTTCCAGTGCCTTTAGGTGGATGGTTAGGTTATTGATTTGGGACCTTTCTGTCTTTTTTACGAAGGCATTGAGTGCTATGAATTTTCCCCTGAGGACCGCCTTCATTGTGTCCCATAAGTTTTGGTACGATGTGTTCTCATTGTCATTCAATTCCAGAAATTTTGCAATTTCATTCTTTATTTCATCCACTATCCATTTATTGTTTAAAAGTGCACTGTTCAGTTTCCAGGTGCTGTTGGGATTCTTGGTGGGTCTTTTGTTGTTGATTTCTAGCAATATAGCATTGTGATTTGATATCAAGCAGGGAATTATGTCAATCTTCCCAAATATGTGGAGGCAGTCTTTGTGACCCAGTATATGGTCTATTTTAGAGAATGTTCCATGGGCTGCTGAGAAGAATGTGTAATCTGTGGATTTGGGACAGAAGGTTCTGTAGATGTCCGTTAGGTCTAAGTGATCTATGGTTTTGTTGAGCTCTCTTACTTCTCTTTTGAGTTTCTGTTTTGATGATCTGTCTATTTCAGATAATGGTGTATTGAAGTCCCCAGCTATGATGGTGTTTGTGGATATTTCTGTTTTATTGTCAAGTAGGTTTTGTTTTATGAACTGTGGTACCCCTGTGTTTGGTGCATACAGATTTATGGTTGTCATATCCTCTTGATGGATCTTTCCCTTGATAAGTAGGAGGTGCCCTTCTTTGTCTTTTTTGATTATTTTTGGTTTGAAGTCTATTTTATCCGTTATTAATATAGCTACACCTGCTGGTTTCTTATTTCCATTTGCTTGGAACATTGTTTTCCACCCTTTTACCCTGAGGAGATGTCTGTCTTTAATGGTGAGGTGGGTTCCTTGAAGGCAACAGATTGAGGGGTCTAATTTTTTGATCCATCCTGTTAACTTGTGTCTCTTGATGGGTGAATTATGCCATTAATATTTAGGGTTATGACTGTGAGATTTGATTTGATCCCTGCCATATTGTGATGGTAAATGTGGGTTGGTGTTTTCACGGACGTTGAAGGTTTTTGTGCCTACTCTGAGTTTGGTTGTTGTGATCTGCTTCTTGTAGGCAATTGTGTTTGATTATTTGTTTCTTCTCTGTGGAGAATTTCCTGAAATACTCTCTGTGGGTTTGGTTTTGTGTTCATATAATTGTAAAGCTGAGTTTTGTCGTGGAATGTTTTTCCTTCACCATCTATTATGAGGGATACTTTTGCTGGGTAGAGTAGTTTGGGTTGGAAGCCATAGGTTCTTAGACTTTGCAGTGTTTCATTCTAGGCCATTCTAGCTTTCAGGGTTTCCATTGAGAAGTCTGAAGTAATTCTGATGGGGTTACCTTTGAAGGTGGTGTGCTGTTTTTCCCTAGCTGCTTTTAGGATTTTCTCTTTGGTGTCAATGTTTAGAGTCTTAATGATAAAATGTCTTGGAGAGTTTCTCCTTTGGTCCAGTCTGTTTGGAGTTCCATTTGCTTCTTGTATCTTGATGGGCCTTTCTTTTAAGAGACTGGGGAAGTTTTCTTCAATTATTTTGTTAAATAACTTCTCCATGCCTTTGGTCTGAATTTCTTCTCCTTCTGGTATTCCAATGATCCTGATATTAGGACATTTAAGTGTATCCCACAATTCCCTCATGTTCTGTTCACAGGAGCTTTTGAACTTACTGAAATTTTTGAACTCTCTAACTGTTTCTTCCATCTTGTCCTCCCGATCAGAGTTTCTATCCTCCACTTGGCTGACTCTATTCCTGAGAGCTTCTAGCGAGTTTTGGAATTGTTCAATTAAGTTTGCTTTTTCTACTACTTTTCTATGTATAATTTCCATCCCTCTGTCAAGTTCCCTTTTCACATCATTTTCTGATTTTCTTGATGATTCTTGGAGTTCATCCTTGCATTTCTTTATGTCTTCAGTTAGCATGGCCAGCTGATTTTTAAGGTCTTCTTTTTTTTCACTGTCCCTCAAATCTCTTAACTCTCTTTGAAATCCTTCCAATTTCTTATCTAATCCTTCCAATTTCTTATCTATTAGTTCCAGTTTAGTGATGGCAGCATCCCCACGATTGTTGGCCCTTTGTTGCTTTCCTGCAAGTTCTACCAGTAGGTTGGTCAGGGTTGCATTGCTCATAGCTTCAATTTGGTGTTCTGGTCCTATTGGTTCTTCTATGTTTTGGTTAGATGTATTCATTGTGGGACTGGGTGATCTAACTGGATTTTCTTGCATTTGATTTTTCACGTTATTTCTTTTGCGCTGTGTTCTGCCCATGACAGTGTATGGGCAGGTAGTTGGGCGTATCAGCCTGGGCTCAAGAACAATGGGAATCTTATGCAGCCTGGGGCAGTTGCCACGCAGCCTGGGCTTTGGCTCTCACTTGCCAAAGCCGTGTATCTACTGCCTGGCAGGGGCACCAAAGTTGCCTGAGTTCTCAAGCGGTAATGTGCCAAAGGTGCCTGCGTTCGAACTAGGAGTGGCACTGAGGCACCAAGCACTGAAGCAGCCCAAACTCTGGCTGGGAGCGCTGGGAACCGGAAGCAGTCTGCGCTCCCCCACCACAGGACAATGGCGGACCGCCAGCGTGCCAGACAGGTAGGGGATGGCACCTGAGCTGGCGCAAGTGAGGGACACAGTCTGAGCTTGCGTGGCCCCTGCTGTGGGACTGGGATCGCTCAGTAAGTGGGCGAGTGGACGCGAGTGCAGAGCAGTCTAAGCTTCCGCACGCAGGGAACAATTGGCACACGGTGGCAGCAGTGGCGGCTGGCGCAGCAGAGGTGGCAGTGGCGGTGCTGTGAACACGGCGGTTATTTGGGGTGATGGGTGGGCTACCTGCCCACGAGGGGATCCGCGAATCCCTGTTCCCCCGCCTCTGTGCCCTCCCAGAGTTCTGTCCCCTAAAAGCCACTATGTACCTTTAATATCTTGCCTTTCTTTCCCCGGGATTAGCAGCCCAGCTAGGCGGTGGCCATCTTGGCCGGAACTGTTTACCTTTAAATTTACTCCTTGTTTGAGGTTTCTGAATAAACACCATATTAGAACAGGACTGATATTTTCAATACCTAAGCACCTTTGACATCAGTATGAAAAACTTTCTGTTCTGGAAGGAACAGAGTACAACCTTCCACAACAGCAAGGCTTAGTAAACTTAAAATCATCATTCTTTTGAAACCTCTGGATGAGTGCTAGTAAAGGGATACCTGGGCTCCTAACAGACGCAGTAAAATCATAATTTTCACTGAAATTTAATTTTGTGATACAACATTCACAATATACTTGACTACTTAGACTTCTCGTATTTAGTGTTTCAATCATCTGTCTCATCCCCAATCTGATAATTGTAGCTACCTTATATTAGCTGATCCCATCCAATCTTAACATAATTATACTTTTTTCATCCTATTTTATCCTATGTCATTCCATCATTCCCCACAACTATTGAGTATCCACATCCACTATGCACATATTATTGCTGATGCTCAGTGACAGAAGATGAATGAGGCATTATAAACCTTCAAGAAACATTGAATCCAATAGTGAGACCAGATCACACATATCAAACTGATATTAGAAAAAACAACACAATGCCACATGCAAGTATGTGATCACATAATCAGTATATAGCTGAAGAACTCATTTGTAATTCAGCTCCCCTTATGTGGGTCTCCATATCAAGACTTGTAAAAAGAAGTAGAAAGTCTTTTCTGGTTTTAGAACTGAACCATATTCTCCAAGACAGAATAAGCAGAAATAAAGCTGGTATTTTTATCCTTTTTCATTCTTATATCCTTTTATCAATTGCTTCAAAATTCAGAGGACAAATCTGAATAATTATTACTCAGGGACTATAACATAAGATATTAATAAACATAGCATGTTTGAGGTGGGTGGAAGTGAAGAGGACAAGAAAGAGAGAAGATTAGCCAGCCAGAGTGTTGTGGCAGAAAAAAAGGCAAGGAGCTGGGATATGAAGGAAGGAACAGACTGCAAAACACCTTGGTTACCAAAATATGGTTTCCAGCTTAGCTGCTAAAAGAGAGGTATAAAATTAGGTTCAACACAATGAGCTAAATGCTAAATACTATTATAAAGATGCTCTCAAAAAGGAGAAAGGCTAATTCTGCTTGAGAAAGTGTGTGAGGAGATGCAGGAAGGGGAGAGTGAGATAATCTTGCAATGTTTTATACATATGCAATGCATTTTACAAGCTGCAGATGGTTCTGTTTGAGAGCAGCATCTCTCCATCTCTGGACCAGGAGCTGTTTGGAAGGACATAAGACATGAGGCTGGGGAATGGAGAGATAGCACAATCAGTAAAATAATTGCTTCACAAGCATGAGAACATCAGTTTGATCCCCAGTACCCACAAAAATGCCAGGCATGATGGTGTGCACCTGTAATCTAAGTGCTAGGGGGACATTCAGATCCATGGGGCTAGCTTGCCAGCCAGTCTAGACATGTTAATGAGCTCTAGGCCAATGAAAAACTGTATCTCAAAAAGGTGAGGTAGCACCCAAGAGAAATGACACCCAACAGTATGCCCTGGTCTCCATATGCATATGTATGCACATCCACTTACATGTGTGCCCACATACACATGAACACACACACATACATACACACACACACACCACAAACACATGTATGTAAAAAGAGAAGAATAAATGAGACTGAAAATAGTCTTCATGAGGTGGCAGAGGCCCATCAGTTTTTTTTAATACTTTAAAAAATTTTTAGTAGTATATATCATTTGTACACATAAACAAGCTCACACATGGCAGTTTTAGGAGACACAGAAATGTGCCCCCTATGGCCAAGAACAAACACATCATATCTAAACTTGACATGATTTTAGTGGACAAGAGTTCTTTTGAGAATAAGAGAGAAGAGAAAGAAAAGCTGTTTGACTATGGGTTCCATGTGCCCCAAGTATTTCTTCATTTGCTGAGGCTTTCCTCAGAGGTGCCCACTTGTTATTCTCCCAGTGAATGCCTGATGCTGGTGGCAGAAAAAGCTTTAGAATGAGCAGAGTGGCAGTGTAGATGCTGCTGTAGATTGTGTTTGTAGCTAGTGAGGAGAGAGGCAGGGATGGGGAGTGGGGATTTGCCTCCTTGCTTCATGACTTAGCTACAATCACTTTTCGTTTTCCATTTCTATTATTTTCCTAGCTATATCTACCTCATATGTGAATTAGTGGAAAATCTTGCTAAGTGTCCTTGACTATTAACAAAAGCATCTTCCTTTGGAACACAGGATTTGGAATTGATTTTAAATGCTTGCTTCAAACATAAGGATTATCTTATAGCATCTTTTAAGGGGATACTAGAAGATAAAAGAAGAACCCTTAGCTCGCTCACGTCAGGTGTCCAATGATCACTTTATTGGGCAGAGCACACCCCTACTCCTTTATTTCATTCTCAACTCCTCCAAGAAAGTTTATAATTGACTTATGTTAGTTTTCATTTTTCCCAACAGAATATAAATTACCTAAGGGAAGGTATTTTCACAGTTGGTTCAGAACTGTGTCCTCAGAGCTTAGAAAAATGTCTGGTACATAGAAAAAAATCAATCAATATCAATTTGCTGCATTTGTCTGAATGTTCAGATAGGAAGTGGATCAGACACAGGCTGCCTATGCACCACACCCAACCTCACCCCTTGGGAGTATAGCAGCCTGACCTCCACCTGCCAGCAATTGCATCATTTTGACTAAGGGATTTCTATGACTACCACAACCTGTTTTGGTCTGCAGCACATGACAGGTTAGAAGAGTAAATGCTAAGACCCTCTTGGAGGAGCTCTCAATGAATAGCTGAGTGACAGGAGTTGGTAGACTAAAATCCTTGGTTTTGCTTTCCTTCCTCACATTGGTATAACTCTGAAGTGAATGTTGTGCACTAATTTTCTCAATGAAATTAACTAAAGTGGTACTTTCTTTAAATACATATCCTGTATTATCTGCATTTTCTTCCCTGTTTCATTTCCTCACTTTCCTGGGATCACCTTACAAATAAACCATTTTCAGGCAAATTCTTGACATGAGGAAACCAGAGTAAGATAGGAAGTATTCAAAATGTTTTAGCTAATTAATGATTACATTCTTTCACATTTTATGTCTATTAGAATTAAAACTGATAGTCTGGATGAATTTTGTTTAAAAATGTGCAGGTGTAGAGTGAGAGGGACTAAGGGCTCATAATAACTATCAACCAAAAACATACTAATTCTTTCCACATACCAAATAGCAAAGTGGTTTGAGGGATTTATAATATATACTTATATTATAATATAATATAATATAATATATAATATATTATATTATAACATAATATAATATATAATATATATATATATATAATATAATACTTAGTACTGATATTAGCTCAATTGTTATACTACACCCTGGTAAAGTAATAGGAAACAAAAATATCTGCCAAAATACAATAGAAATACTGACTACAATTTTAATTCTCATTTCTATAATTGGTCACATGGCTACAGGTGATGCTTATCATCTTCCTATATTCCCTGCACCATTAGCAAGCCTCTCAGCAGGCCTGTTCTTTATGTAGAGGGCTAACTCACACCTTCATTCATGAAGGGTCTGTGCCATTGACCATCCTGCGTGGATTGGATTGTTGTGTTCTCCCATTGGTCTTATTCACAGTATATGGTAACTTATTCACAGGGATATGGCAACACCAAGAGGTGCCCTGCAGAAGCTCTTGTATCCATGGCATATTCTTCTTATCTCCACTGTCAAAGATCCATCCAATTTTACCATGGTAACCTGGATCAGTCACCTTGACCAACACTGTAACTATATTCTTAGCTATTGACTCAAGGAGTCCAAAGTAACTAGCAGAAAGTTTTAGCTTCCAGTTTTATGGAATGTTAATGTGCTTCCTGGTAGAAGTACTGTCCCATCTGAAACCCAGACTTCTAGGACAGCAGAGGATAAAGTCAGAGAAACAAAAAGCAAAAATTTGCTAGTGGGTCACTTGGGGTGATGTTGAGTGGTACCATTCCAAGTTCTACACCTTGATTCCCTGAACCAGTCCAGGGCCTTCTGTAGAACCCTCCTTCAGCACTTCAGACTTTTGGCACCTAGTTGACTCTATAAGTGTGCCTTTAAAAGACCATTTCACCCTTCTATTAAGCCAACTGCTTCAGAATATAGGGAACACAATAGGAGCAGTGAATTATATGAGCATGAGCCCACCACCACAATTCATTGACTGTGAAGTGAGTTCCTTACTCAGAAGCAATACTGTGTGGAATATTATGATGATAGAGAAGGAATTCTATAATTCAGTAGATGATAATTTTTGCAGAAACATTGCATGCAGGAAAGGCAAATACATACCCAAAAGACGTATACATTCCAGTAAAGACAAAACATTGCCTTTCCATAATGATGTGGTCCAATGTAGACAGCCTTCCACTAGTGGTCACCCAGGAGAATGGTGCCATATTGCACATTCTATCTCTGGTCCTGATAGATTTGACATTCAGCAGCACCAGCAGCCAGGTGAGACTTGAAGAATGGAAGTTCTTTTTCTTGAGATCATGCATAACCTTCATCTCTGCCACTGTGGTCACTTTGTTTGTTGGCTCACTGGTCAAAGATAGGGTTGGCCTACTATTCAAAAAACATTATTTTTGAGGTATAATATCTAGAATCTACAAAGAACTCAAAAATCTAAACAATAAAAAAAAATCAAACAACCTACTCACAAAATGGGGCAGAGAACTGACTAGTTGGTTCTCAGAGGAAGAAATACAATGGCAAACACACACTTAATAAAATGTTCAACATCCCTAACCATCACAGAAATGCAAATTAAAACAACTATGAGATTCCACCTTACTCCAATAAGGACGGCAATCATTAAAAAAACAAATGCAAACAAATGTTGGCAAGGAGATGGAGAAACAGGAACCCTCATTTACTATTGGTGGGGTTGTAAGCTGGTACAACCACTATGGAAATCAATATACAGACTCCTGAGAAGTACCAATATAGAGCTGCCAAGAGATCAAGTTATGCTCTTACTGGGCATTTACCCTAAATACCCCACGCTTAACTACAGTCATATTTCTCAACCATGTTTATAGCTGCTCAATTTTTAATAGCTAAGAAATGGAAGCAACCCAGATGTCCATCATTGGATAAATGGATAACCAAGATGTGGTTTATCTACATTATGAAATTCTACTCAGCAGTAAGAAAAAAAATGACACAAAGAAATTTGTAGAAAAATGGTTGAACTTGGAACCGATCATACTCAGCCAGTCACACAATCACAGAAAGACAATCCTCATGTGATCTCACTTGTCTGTGGTTCCTAACCTGGATCAGCCCAAGTTGCTGACATACCTGATAAGCAACTCAAGGCCTGGACAATAGGGAGGGTAAGGCTTAGTGGAAGGGGGAGGATAGGGCTTGGGGGGGGGTAGTGGAGGGGGATAACACAAAACTGAGCCCAAAATGAACTTGTACCATACAAACCTTGAAGACAGACTAAAAGGTTGAACCCTTAACAGGAGCTTGAAGGGAGCAGCTGAAAAGAAAGGCCCTAGAGAGGGTGAGATGAAGTCTAACTTTAATTTTTTTCTTGTTTCTTTTTTCTTTTCTTTCCTTTTTTTCTTTTCACTTGGCTCTGGCTTGTAACTCCCAGTACCTCAATGTGGTTAACACCCGCAATGAGCTGTTGATCTGAGAGTCCTACAAGGTACCCCAAAACAAATCAGACTTCGGACAAAGCACTTGACTACCTGACTGAGGTTAATGGTAAGACCCTACTGCTGAAGACACCATATGCTGATTGTTCAGAACATGGAGAGACCTGTCTGGAAACCAGAAGAGAGCCAGACCCCAAACAGTTAGCCTGTCTAGTGATGGAAGGTACTACATGAGCTACTGGGGGAAAGTGGCCAACATCTGCCTGAGCAAAGCCAGAGTCTAAGCTACTCAGTTGCAAAACATCTGATGTGACTCTCAAACAACTATGATAGTGGCACACAGCCTTGGTGGGTAGCCAATTGCTTTCTGATTGGCTAAAAGATCTGCTCAGTGGAAAGAAAACCATATCTGAAACTGGGAAACAAGTCAGAAACATATTCAGACAATGATTTTGCTCTCCAATATCAAGCTTTCACTAATCTTGGACTAAACGAGGGACTACACCCACTAAATTCACTCTAAATCAGTAACACTTATCCCATTTAACCTGTGCTGACTTCACTTTCTGTTGGAGAATCTGCTTCTCTTTTCAGATGGAAGCAGGACCCGAGGAGATTAACCAAACCATTGCACTTCAGCCCAACCCCAGCTGAAACCACAGAGGAACTGGGGAGATGAGCAACAGTTCTGCTTTCTCTGTGAACCTGATAATCAGCACAAGGGCAAGGAGAGCCTTCCTCTATTCTGATCTCCACTCAGAGCAAGCGACTTTTCAAGTCATTTCATACTCAGTCTATGTTGGAAGGTGAAAGAAGCTTGAGTCTAATGCCACCACCAGCAGCAGAATTAAATGCACATACTCTGCAAAGCAAAAACAAGCATTCAGGCAACACTAATTTTTCTTTTACATTTTTATATCTGAGCCACTCATTGGAAGTCAATATGAAGGTTTCTCAAAAGACTAAAAATAGAACTATCACATGACCCAGCTCTACCATTCCAGAGTTATATCCAATGGACTGTATACCCTAGGACAGAAATATTTGCATATCAATGTTTATTGATGTATACCTAACAATAGCTAAGAAACCAGCCTAGACGTCCATCAACAGATGAATGGAGAAAGAAAATATGGTACAAATACACAATAGAATTTTATTAAACTACAAATAAAAAAAAATGGGAACATGATTTTCCTGGAAAACTGATTGAACTGGAAGTTAATATGTTACAAAAATAAGCCACACTCAAAAACATAAATAGTGGGACTAAGGAGATAGTTCAGTGGGTAAGAGTGCTTGTCACACAAGCATGAGAACCTGAGAGGCCCTGAAACCATCTGAGATTGATTCTGCAGAATGCAGGTAAAAGGCTGGGTATGGCCACACATGACTGCAACCTTGGTCCTATGGGTATTTGAGAATGGATAATCACTGTGATTGGCTGAGTGAAAACAGCAGCTCCAGGATGAGTGAAAGACTGTCTCAAGGAAGCATGTGAATGAGATATAGAGAACAATGGGTGTTTTCCTCTGGCATCCACATATGGTTGCACATACACATTTAAATCCACCATATATATATATATATATATATATATATATATATATATATATATCACACACCACACACATTATACACACACACACACACACACACACACACACACAGATCAAATACTACACGTTTTCCTTCAAGTTTTTCTTATATGTAGATCCTAGATTTTACTATATGCATATATATGGAGGAGACGGTTGTGAGTCAGTAAACTAGAAAACAGACCATGAGAAAGAAAGAAGAAATCTGAAAGGAGGAGAAATAAAAGAACATAATAAAATGCATATGACATGAAACAGAAATGGAGTTATTGGGGGTAAGGAAGGTACCAATAGGAGGCAAGAAGGAGATGCTGGAGGGGAATTGGGGAGAAAGATCAATGAAAACAAAGTATTTATGTAAATGCAAGAATGAAACCTGTTATTTCATATGTTATATTTGAAAACTAATTATAAAAGAAGCAAACCATTTACAAATAACCAATGAAATGTTCATAATAGGCATATCCATAAACATAGAATTTGATGAGTGAATTCCTAGGACTGGGAATAGAGTGGGAAAAATTTGAGGTGATCAGTAGGGACAGTGGAGTGGAGTTTACCTAGGAATAATTTTTAAAAATCCAAAAATTTTAATGATGGATGCATGGATTTGTAATATGTTAAAAATCCATTGAACTGGGCTGGAGAGATGGCTTAGTGGTTAAGCGCTTGCCTGTGAAGCCTAAGGACCCCGGTTCGAGACTTGATTCCCCAGGACCCATGTTAGCCAGATGCACAAGGGGGCGCATGCATCTGGAGTTCCGTTTGCAGTGGCTGGAAGCCCTGGCACGCCCATTCCCTCTCTCTCTGAATCTGTCTCTTTCTCTGTGTCTGTCGCTCTAAAAAAAAATAAAGAAAGAATGAAGAAAAAACAATTTAAAAAAATCCATTGAACTGCATGCCTTGAATGCATAACTTATGTTGCATGACATATTTTAATAAAATTTTTAAACAGATATTTGTTCAATATATTTTTGTGCATGAACTAAAGAGGTAACTGCTGGGGTAGGGGAGGAAGGATGGATCTCTTGCATCTGACTTCTCAGAGAATGGTAAAGGAAGCTTAAAAATCAGACAGGAATGACAATGAGAGGTATTTCAGTTTGGGAAGCAGAAAAAGCAATGCATAATAATGAATAATAATAGTAAATCTTTCCCTTAAGTGTGTGATCTACTTTTCTACTTTAGCTTTGTTATAATTGTTCTCCAGTTCTTCAAGGTAGTTATTATTGTCTCCATTTTGCAAAAGAAAGAAACAAAGTTGGGCTGGAGAGATGGCATAGCAGTTAAGGCATTTTCCTGCAAAGCTTAATGAGCCAGGTTCAAATCCCCAGAACCCATGTAAGCCAGATGCACAAAGTGGCACATGTGTCTGGAGTTCTATGCAGTGGTGGAGGCCTTGATACACCCACTCACTCTCTAATAAATAAATAAATGAATATATTAAATATATATATATATATATATATATATATATATATATATATAATATAAAATAGTAACAAGGTCAAGATGGGTTAAGTGATTCTCCCTAGATCACCCAAATAATAATTCCAGACACAGAATCCAAATTCATGCCTGTCTTCACCCAGAGACTATATACTTTCCATTAATGATTATGTAATTACATAGCCAACATTTGAAAAAGACTTGCTATGTGACACAACTCTAAGCTTTTTATGTATTCTGTAGTCCCATATCTATAATATAAGGTTTCACTTTCTTCAACTCAGTGAATTAGGCAATTTTTGTTCAAAAATACTAAATGGAGCCAGGCCTGGTAGTGCACACCTTTAATCCCAGTACTTGGAAGGCAGAGATAGGATGATTACCATGAGTTTAAGGTCACACTGAGACTATATAGTGAATTCCAGCATGGGCTAGAGCGAGACCCTACCTTAAAATACAAACAGAAACACCAAAAAAACAAAGCAAATACTAAATGGAAAATCTAAGAAATAAACAATTTATATGTTTTTAATTGTATATTTTTATATCATGATGAAATCTTATGTCATCCCACTTCATCCAGCCCAGAACATCAATTGTCCCTTTGTCTAGCATATCCATGCTGTATCCAGGACCTTCCTGGTAGTCACTTAATGGCTGTGTTGGTTATCAGATTGATTATGATGGTGTTGCAAGCCTTCTGTTCAAGTGACCCTTATTTTACTTATAAAAACCCAAACATATAAAAAAAAAGTGATGCAAAGGAGACACCAGGGCATAAAACATGTAATGACAGATTGATTCTGGGATTGAGTAGCAACACTGTGTGACATACAGGTGTGTAGTACTATTAGCATTTTTAGACATCAATTGGGTGTCTTGGAGCATCTTTCTCCCAGATAAGGAAACAATGCTATATTAGTTTATCTAAACAATACTTTTGAAATTCCAGATGAAAAAAATGAACATGTCACAGACTGATTAATAAAGTATTGTTTGCAAAGAATATTTCTTAGTGTACTTTGTGCTTCCTAAAGTTGAAAAATCAAATAATGTGTGAATGTGCCTATGTGTGAAATCAGAATGTTCCTTGCCAGAATATTATTAGTTATTTTCCTTTTGAAAGACAGCTGGCATGACTAGGGGGAGATGAAATATTAGGTTGTCTATAAATTACTGAAGTTAGCCAAAAAGCTATTTTGTACTGTTTTGAACTTTGTTTTATAGCCAAAAGGTAATTATAGAAATTTTATGACTATCGGACTGAAGTGATGAATCCTAGAAATTGAATATGTGCTCTGTGTGAATAATAAATCATTAAGGATACTGTAGAATAAGTGTAGGCATAATGCACCTCATTTATTAGACTATTCCTAGTATGTTACAAAGCTAGGATACTGACAGTGAACTTGGAAAAGAAGGGCAAGATATAAGAGAATATGTGAATGAATAACTAGTAAGAGGGCATGTCTGCAAAGAGTGTGGTGAAAGGTATCAAAGATGTCTTTAGAGTTTAGAATGAGGGGAAACTTTCTTGTCATTTCTATCCTAAAATAACACCAGGTAGCAACAAGTTAGCAGGTAATTTAACATTCTGGTGTCTTTTAAGGAACAGAGAAATTGACAATGACCTTAATTATGAATTTCAACATTAAAGTAGGCAAGCTTTGGATGTATATGTAATGTATGCTGTGTTCTTCTATTTAGGGATATATTACAAAGTAATTTGAATGGTGAGAACATTCAGAGAATCATAGATATACCATAAAAGCTAATTTCCTTGTTGCCCAAATTTTAATCCAATCCTTTTGATCACAACTTCTAAAAGCAGTGATGGAAAGCAAGCTCATTGTGAGATTCTAAAAACACATGTCATCCTCTCTCTTTCTTTCTCTCTCTCTCTGTTTCTTTCTCTCTCTCTCAAATAATTGAATAAAATAAAAGTAAAAATATATTAGATAAGTGGTAGGCTCTTGGTGTGTCCAGAGCCTATGCATTCCAAGCTGGTGAGGGGTCTCGGCATGTCTGGGGCTTGTGCATTCATGGCACCTGAGTATGTGTGGCATGGCTGGGGCTTGTACATTCTGGGCTGATGAGGGGTTCTATGTGTCTGGGGCCTGTGTACCCAATTTGTGCCAACTATGTGGACCCAAGCTCCAGCCTGGTCCCTGAAGCCCAGTGCCCTACACCCCTATCCCTACCCCCACTCCCCTGCACACTGCTGGCATTTGACTACCAGTGCCCTCTTGACACATCTTTCCTGCCCCAGATGGTGAATACAGTAATATCTGGCAACCATCTTCCAGGGGGTACCAGCGAGTCCTCTATGACCTGCTCAGATGGGTATAGTAGGGGAGAAGGAACAAGTGCTAAGGCCGCACATGCAAGGAACAGCTGTGGTCTTGGGCTTAAGAGATTCCAGACGTCCAATCACAGCTCTCCTATTAGCCACCAGCCCAGAGCTCCAGCCACTAGTACAACTTCGATAATCTGCATATCTGTGGATAAAATCCCATAGCACTCCAATCTGTGTCAAATCCAAAACAGAACAGTTGCTGAAGATCCTACAAGGACAAATATGTTCTTCCTCCTTAATAAAATGACTTTTATCCTGAGATGGGGAGATCTCAGTATTAAAAAAAAAAAAAAAACATGAGACAAGAAACAGAGATCTCCACAAAGGCTGCCTAGTTCCATAGTTCCACAATAGGAGTCACCAATGAAAACAAAGAGAAGACAACATAAACTGAATCTCAAAATAAAAGCACAATAAGATTATTTACCCTAACCAAGCAAATCACTGAACTAGAAGCAGATCATCAAAAAATAAAGAATCATGTAAATAAAATTGAGTGGAATTATCTCTTACGGAACACAGCTTTTGTCACTAGGCTTAACTTAATTGAAAAAAAAAATATAGGGACCTCAAAAGAGAGATAAATGAGTCGAAGGTGAATAGACTATATAGTGAATTCCAGGTCACCTTGGGCTAGAGTGAGACCCTACCTCGAAAAACAAAACAAAACAAAACAAAACAAAAAACAAACAAACAAAAAAAGAAACGGGGCAGAGGGACTTCTGAAAGGAAGATATACAAGTGGCGAAGTTACCTAAGAAAACGTTCAACATTCTTAACCATCAGGTAAAGGCAAATATGAAAGAATTATAATATTCCACCTTACTCCACAAAGAATGGTAATTATTAGAAAATGAATTGATGGTAAATGTTTGTAAGGATGTGGGGGACAGGAACCCTCATGCCCTGCTGGTGGGAGTGCAAACTTGTACAACCACTATGGAAATCAATATAGAAACTCCTGCAAAAGATAAAAATATAGCTACCAACTGACCCAGCCATTCCTCTACTGGGTATCTACCCTAAAGGCTCTACTACTCACTGCAAAGATATTTGCTCAACCATGTTTATAGCTTCTCAATTCACAATCACTAAGAACTGGAATCAACCCAGATGCCCATTGTTTGATGAATGGATAATGAAGATGTGGTAAATATACACAATGGAATTCTACTCAGCCCTAAGGAAAGATAATATAATGAAATTCACAGGAAAATGAACAGACTTTGAACAGTTCATACTAAGCAAACTCACACAAGCACAGAAATGCAAATGTTGCATGGTTTCCCATGGTTTCCATCTGTAGGTCCTAAATTATAACAGCTTATATTGCTGTCATACTGACATGCACATTGAGGGCCAGATAATAAGGATGGAAGTGTTTGTGGGTAAGGGAACTGGGTGGGGGAGGTACACACAAAACAAAATCCAAAATGAATTGGTACCATAGAACCCTTCCTCCTAGATAGCACACTGAAAGATATAACCCCCAATTAGGAGCAGGGAGGTATCATCTGGTAAGATGTGTCCTGGAGAGTGTGGGGCGAAGCATATCCCTAAAATATTCAGCCCTGGATAGTAAATCCCAGTACCAGAAGTGGGTTACAACCCCTGTTGAGTTGTTGATCAGAGAGACCTATGAGGTCTCCCAAACAAGAGAGACTTCTGTCAAAGCACTTGATTACCCACATGAGAGGAAATGTAAGACTATATTGTTGAAGATACCATATGCTGCTGATTTTGCTGATTGAGAGATTTGAGTAAATATGGAAGGAAGTCAACTCCAAGAAGATTAACCTTTATAGTGCTCAAAAGCATGACATGAGATGTTGGGCAAAAATGGGCATTGTTGCTACTAGCAAGCAGGGAACCCTACTTCAATCAACCATCCTGACAATATATACACACCTGTTCCATAGTGCCATCCACCCTAGGCTTTCTGACTGGCTAAGAGATCCTCTCAGTGGAATGGAAACCATATCTGGAACTGGGAACAAAGTCAGAATACTATGCAGACCAAGATTATGGACTCCAATGAGAAGCTTTCACTAGTTTTTGGCCAAAGGAGAGGCTACACTCATCTAAATCTCTCTAAATGAACAATGCTTATCTGCTTAACTTATCCTGATCTCCTTCTCCATCAGAGGACCTGTTTTTCTTCTTCAGAAAGCAATGAGAACCAAAATATATTAACAGGACAAGGATCACTGACTCCATGTCAGCAGGTGAACCACCCCTAGCACAACAGGTAGGGCTCAGATGAAAACACAAAGGAATTGGTGAGATGAGCGAGAATGCTGCTCTGATGGTGAGCCTGACAATCTGAGCCAAGGTGATGGAGACAGACACTGAGGATATTCAAGATGCACCAAAGCAGAAATCCAGAAGTTGCTGAGAGCTCAACACTAAAGTAGACTTAAAACACATCCACCAAGGCTTAAGGAATTTGGGGGAAGAGGGAGGCAGGAAGAATTTAAGAGCCATAGGGTGGGAGGGAATAGCCAGAGGCATTGCCCCCCACCCCTCTTCCACAATGACTGCTGTTATAACAATTCATAACCCACAACTTCATGGTGAATACCATTAATCTCACAAAGGAGGGACCCTAGTGGAGAGGGGGCAGGGAGGTGGGGGAAAGACGGTACCAAAACCTGATGTATCCATACAAAGTTTCAACTTGATAAAAAATATTAAATAAGTTTGAGTTTGCCTAGCTACATGTTACTACTGACACTATTCTATATTATTTATACAAATGATACAATATGGGTGGGCATGGTGGCCTATGCCTTTAATCCCAGGACTCTGGGGGCAGAGGTAGGAGGATTACCATGAGTTGGAGACCACCCTGAGACTACATAGTGAATTCCATGTCAGCCTATGGTGGGAGAGAGAAAGAAATGATAAAATGCTTTTCATCTCCTTTAGGGTTTATCAAAAGGCCTGGAGTCCTCTCTTTTCTAAAAAAAATAGTATGCTATTGTTTTTAATTTGTTAAATTTAATGAAATATGCATTTTTAACATAATCTCTTTGAATGGCTAAAGACTTTTAATCTTATTACTTTATAAAGGGACTTTGTACTACTATTTATGTGATTTGGGGACATTTATAATTTTATTATGCTGAAGTGGACACTATTTCATATAAATTGCAAATCCTTCAGCAAGATGGAAAGGAGGTCTCCTTGAAAAATTTACAATTAGATAAATGAAAAAGACTTTAGAAAAATAGAGTGAGAAAAAATTGTAAATGAAAATAATTAGCATTAAAATTCAGGACACTGAGGGTATTGAGGAAGGAACAACAAATGTTTTACATTACCCAAGAGAATTAAATGCTCACCAGGTTTAAAATATCCTTAGGTACAAACAGCTACCAGCTTCTATGTTGTAAATTGAGTAGCACCAAATTGCATATGAAGGCTATAGCTTCAATAAGATATTGCATGTAAATCTTATAGTAACTATGAAATAGAAGCATAGCAGTTATGTGACCTGGGTGTGGTGGTTCATGCCTGTAATTTCAACATTCACAAGGCTGAAGCAAGAGGATCATGGGTTCAAGTACAGCCTGAACTACATAACAAGTTCCAGGCCATTCTGTGATACATAGCTACAGTCTTTGTCTAGTTTTGATCAAAAAGTGGGATATGGCTGGGCGTGGTGGCACACGCCTTTAATCCCAGCACTTGGGAGGCAGAGGTAGGAGGATTTCTGTGAGTTCAAGGCCACCCTGAGACTCCATAGTGAATCCCAGGTCAGCCTGGGCTAGAGTGAGACCCTACCTCGAAAAACCAAAAAAAAAAAAAAAAAAAAAAGGATATAAACAAATGATACTGAGAAAAGAATCAAAGCTTAGCACAACAGAAAATTATAAAATCATTAACACAAGAAAGAAAGCAAAACAAAGCAATCAGAAAATAAGTAACAAAGGTGGCAGTAGTAAATCTTTACCAATAATAGATTTGAATGTAAATGGGTTAAATTGTCCAGCCAAAAGATATAGAATATCTAAATATATTTTTAAAGTGACAACTATATATTGTCTGCAATAACTGACTCAAGGCTTAAGGGCAAACATAAGCTGAAAATGAAAAGGATAGAAAATATGCAATGTAAATGGTGGCCAAAAGAGCATAGGTGGCTGTATTTGTATCCAATACATTAGACTTTAATTCAAAGACTGTTAGAAGAGACAAAGAAGGTCTCTTTTTTAACAATAAAGTGGTGAATTCATTAGGAGTACATTATTATACATATGTATTTGCATATGTATACAAATCCAATATTGAACCCCTGAATATATAAAGCAAATATTAATGGACATGAAAGGATAAATGGATGGTAACAGAGAAATTCAATATTGCACTTCAATAATAGGTTAAATCTACCAATAAGGATATTAACAAGGAAATACTAGATATTAATTTCAGTACTGACCAAATGGACTGAAGAGCTATATACAAAATTTGTAATCCAGCATCAGCAGTAGAATCTATTTTTTCCTAGCACACATAAAACATTCTCCAGGATAGACCATATGTTAGACCATAGAACATGCCTTAACAAACTTAGAAAGATTGAAATTGTCTCAAGTAGCAATTTAGACCACAATGATATAAAACTAGAAAGCAGTAACAAGAGAAATCTCGGAAAATTCATAAATATGTGAACAACAAACAACATAGTACTCAACAACCAATGAGGCAAAAGAAATCAAAGGGGAAAAAATGTAAATATCTTAATATAAATGAAAAGCAATACAGCCAAACTGACAGTAAGCAGCACAAAAAACTAAGAGGAATAGTTATAACAACAGTACCTACCTATGTAAATAATGATGACATGCAGGAAATCTACATTATACCTCATGGAAGTATAAAAAGAAAAAATTAAGGTCAAAATTAAACAGAATGAAATATTAAAAATCATAGCAAAAATAAATGAGAAGCCAGATCCTAGAAAGAATCAATAAATTTAAGATGACATTTTAAAATTTTATTTATTTATTTATTTATTTATTTGGTTTTTCAAGGTAGGGTCTCACTCTAGCTCAGGCTGACCTGGAATTCACTATGTAGTCTGAGGGTGGCCTCGAACTCACAGAAATCCTCCTATCTCTGCCTCCCGAGTGCTGGGATTAAAGGCGTGCGCCACCACACCCGGCTTTAAAATTTATTTTTATTGACAACTTCCATAATTGTAGACAATAACTCACATTGTGCTCCTCCAGACAGAAAATGGCCTGGATATCCATGACCTCACAGTGCCTGACACTACCTACACAAGACCATCATAATAGGAGGAAAATATCATGACATCAAAATAAAAGAGAGACTAATTAAGATGACATTTTTTTTTTCGAGGTAGGGTGTAACTCTAGCCCAGGCTGACCTGGAATTCACTATGTATTCTCAGGGTGGCCTCGGACTCACAGTGATCCTTCTACCTCTGCCTCCCGAGTGCTGGGATTAAAGGCATGCGCCACCACACCCAGCAAGATGACATTTTTTATGAGGTAGAGAGATGGCTCAGCAGTAAAAGGTGTATGCTTACAATGCCTGATGTCCTGGGTTATATTACCCAGTGCTCACAAAGTGATGCATGTGTCAGTTGGCAGTTTGTAGGATACATCAAGAGCCTCTGGTCCAGTCTCTCTCTCTCTCTCTTTTCTTTCTGTCTGTCTTTCTTTCCTTTTACCAATAAATAATAAAAGAAAATGTTTTAATGGAATATTTGAAAAAGTAAAATATGCAAACCCTTAGCTACTCTAAGAAAAAAATATAAAACTCAAATACATAAAATAAAAATGAAGGTGAAGAAATTACAGCCGATACCTCAAAAATGGTAGAAAACATAAAAGGACTATTATGAATTCTCATTTGCAAAAGAATGTAGGACCTAGAAGAAATGAAGGAATTTCTAGAAAACAGCCTACTAATACTAAGTCAGTGAGAAACAGAAAACTTGAACAGAGCAACAACGATATTGAGGAAAAATCATAAATCTCCCAAGAAAATGCCAGGACCAGAAGGCTTCACCAGTATGGACACACAGAAGATGACTGGGGTGATGTGGCCTAAGGTTGCATACCAAGAAATGCAGAGGACTGCAGGGGAGCATACTGGTCATACCTGAGATTTTGGGCTTTCATGGACTTTACCACTCCAGGTGCTTAGAAAGGAAGGCCATGAAAAAGGGCAAGGGGTTCTCATTCTCTGGTAAAAATGCCTGTCTGAACTAGGTAAAGGCCGTGGAGTGAATTGGAAACTGACTGTACAGAGGCCCCAACAGTGGCTCTCAAACTTTGGGGTGGGATGGTATACTAAAATCCACTGGCAGGGAGCTAACCCACTGGCCATATGCAGACATTAAGTCTGCCAATGTACCCATGAGCAAAGTCAACATGCTAGATCTTTGGGACCCCCAGTCAAACCCAAACCCAGGAACCCTTGAGGGCAACGTTGATCCTTCCAAGTTCAACCCAGATGCTCCCCCCCCCCATTTAAAAAAAATGCTTCAACTGGAAAAAACCAGCCATGAGTTAATAAGGGAGCAGACCCGGAGCTCAGGCAAGATTTCTGGATCTGTTGGAGAACTAGCCAGATGACTTACACCAGAGTACAAATTACCAACATAAACTTGTTCAACACAATCTGAGACAATCTAGCCACCAAAGATGGCACCTGTGTGTGAAATCAGATGGATTCCTTGGCCTCAGTTGTTTTGCAGAACCACATGGGGCTAGACCTGATGACAGCAAGACATTTAAACTATGAAGCTATTTGTTTATGCCATGTATGCTTCTGTAATTTATGCTGGCTTACACCCACTTTAGATGAAAGATAGAAAAGACCCTGCATGTCAAAACCTGGGGCCGGCACTATTACAAAGATTTCTGAGTGTCAGTGCTGGCATGAATACATCTTTCTGTCCTCTGTCCAAAGAGCTCTGAGTCTCAATCTGTCCAGGAACTCCCACAATTACAGTTGCAAGGGGAGCTCCATTATACCAGGGGAAAGTATGGCAGAGCAGAGGCTGGACATCACATCTTGCCACATAAGCTGCAAGGTAGTAAGCAACAAGGATGAGTGAGTGTCCCTAGAAACCTTTTCCCTAGGGTGATACAAACATATGCTCTCCCTAGATAGGGCACAGATGACAGACCAAAGAATGATTACACACATACCAGTTTTGGTGAACCAATGGTTTCATTGTGGATACTTACAGAGCATGGCAAGGGGTTGTTTACAGGTGCAATAGATGACTCAAATGCAGCCACACCAGTAGAAATGCCATCCCATCTTGGATAAACGGTTAATAGCCTTCCCTGAAAACTAGAGGGAACTAAGGAGTTAATGAGTATCACTAAAACTAGCAGGAAATAAAGAAGTCACAGAGATATGAAGCATTGGCAGGCTACTCCTGATTGATAAACTTCCCTTAACTCCAAAAGCCTTGAGGGAACAGAAACCATATGGTGGTATATCCTCCCTAGACAATTTGGCTAAAAAAGCTTATTCTGAGCAAGGATATAAATAACTACAGTTACTTATCTACTTCCCTTGAGCATGCAGCTGATAGATATGATTCTCCTTATAAGCTTGCACCCCAGCCCGGCTTAGTGCTTCAGCCTTCATCCCATGAGAAGGTGGCTGCCCCTCACTGTTTCTCTCAATAAACAGTATGTCTGTAGAAGATCAAGTGCAATGTTCTCTTTTGCTTTTCTCTTACACTTTCCTTACATTTTGGTACTGTGTCTTGGATCAGAGCCCTGTGGGGCTTTCAGGCCATGCCCTCCCTTTCTCTTTCTCTCTTCTGTCAACCTCCCTGCCAATGTTTCACTCCCTCAGGGGCACAAAAACTCACTCTGCTCACTACACTGAACTAAACGGCTACCTGTGACCTGAAACCTCCAGTTTTTCCAGCTTGATACCTGGGGGCTTATTCTTTTTCTTCTTTTCACCCTCTCCCACCTGACTTTTGGACTTCAGAACAGAGGCCTCTTGCTATGTGATCTGCTGCATCCACACTGTCATCAAATTACCACTTTAGACAAGGTACCCTACCCCTGCCCTTAGAAACTCTGGGAGTTTCTCATTTTTCAGTCTGTGGATGATTGGAGACTCCAGGAGCCTCCTACATGTCGTTCCATCAGATACCCCAAGCATTATGAGTGCAGGGATTCTCCCTCCTAATCCTTGGGTTTCATTTGCCCTTACTAAGCCTGCAGACAGCCCTGGTGGTGGGATTGGCCACTCTAGTCCTTGTCCTCCAAAGTGGGCTCTAAATTATCTGTTCCAAAAGACACACCATTGGCATGTCTCAAGGCCAATTTCATTGAACTTGAACTTCCTAAACTCCTGCCTACCAAATTACTCCAGCGCTCTGTTCTAATTTGGTCACAATATTCCTTAGATAGTGGCCACCACTGCCCTGAATTTGGTGCTTATGATTTTAATATTCTTATTGATCTTGATAACTTCCTTCTTCTTTAGAAAACATGGCAATTAGTCTGAGGTTCCTTACCTTTAGGGCTTCTTTGCCCTGCATTCCCGCCTTTCCCTTTGTACTTCTTGTTCTACCAACCAGATTCTCCACTGTCACTAAAAACCCTCTAAAATCCTGACCCTTCTAAAACTCTATCTTTCTCATACAGTTCTGCCATCTGGCTATGACTTGCCCAGATCTCTCTCTCTCACACCAAATTCAAGCCATCTCACTAAATCAAATACAAGCCCTGCCTTCTTAAAGAAACTCCTTTCTTTACTGGGCCTTTTTAACTTCTTCTGCATATGAATATCTAATTTTTCTCTCCTTGTTAAAAGTTAAAATCACCGTACAGCTTCTAGGGTTTTTTCTTTTCTTTTCCCTTTCCCCCTTCTTTTCATTACAAGCCACCAAAAAAAAAAAAAAAAAGAAAAAAAAAAGTCAACTTTAAATTCAAACCACTGGCTGCTGCCCTAATAAGACTAAGTTCTCACCAATGTAAAACATAACTATAATCTTAAAAGGATGTCTCTCCATGTTTCATGTTGTCATATCTGATGTTGGCTAACAATGTCATGTCATGTGTTTTATGTTTCATGTAGTCTGTCCTTCTGTATGACTGAATTTATGGTCATAAATTGTTCCAATTCTTATGGTCATTAAATGTTCAGATGCTCATATATTTTAAGATGATGTTAAATTGTTAAAACCAGGTTTACAATATATTTGAAATAATTAACCTCTATGTTTTTGACAACATGCTTGTTCATGCTTAGTATAATACACATATTTGTATACCAAATTCTAATCCTGCTTCTACAGAAAGAGGTGTATTTTTGAATCAGAAAAGACTTTATAAGGTGAAATGTTGTTGTAAGGTATGTTATTAAAAGGATATGAAAATGGTATGGAAAGGTTGTGGGACTTAAACTGAAGAAGGTTTGGGTTGCCTCTGGTAAAATGGGTTAACTTAAAAGTTTTCATTCTCCATATTTTTCTCACCTTAATTGTTCATATGGTTTAGACTTTACTCTGTAATAATTTGATAAATTTATTTATATTGTCATTTCTCAAATCAAAGTTAAATTGTGCTATACCTGTATTTCATACTGTTAAACTCTGACTACTGAAAAAATCTAAATGTTTAACAAAATAAAGATTCATTTTTAACGAGGTTTTGTTTGTTTATTTAAACCTAATCAAAATGTAGTATAAGAGTCAAAAATATGAAATTAATATTATTGACCTAAATATTAAAAAAGAAGAGAACCTAGGGTGACTGCTGATCCAGAGAAATGGGAGGACAGACAATCAGAATCCAGATAGTCTGTTTATAATTAACCATATTAATATGGTCTTATGGTAAGGACAATAAAGGTTTTGTTAGTTATGAAATGAACTGATTAAGGAAGATAAACTGGAGAGGAAACTTTAAATGTTGATAAATGTTTGATGAAAAATATTGTTACAGAGTGGTTACATAGATTGTAAGGTAAAAGTATGTAGAAGAAGGTATGAATAAAGTATGTAGATGAAGTTATGAGTAAGCTTAATTAAAAGGTTAAAGAAAAGTTGATTAAGTCTTAAAGTACTTGATCAGATTACAGACTCCTTGAGATATATAAGATAACCTTTAGCCTAGGGCTTATATCAGACTAACAAAGGATGGCCCTGGCTGGTAGCAGGATGCTATGGTATTCAGGTTGTAAACTTAAAACTTAAACTCATTGATATTAATGTGGTCATTATCGTCATTATCATATCACTGTGAAATACTGGCTGTAAAGTTCTCAACAAAGTTTGCCATGTTCCTCTATTTGTCAACCTTTTACTATTTAATAAGATTTACTATTTAATAAGATCTTAAAACAAACAAACAAGAAAACACTGTAACCTTAAGATGGTTCCTGTCTTGTTCATGCTGTTTTACTGGGTGATTATCACTGATATTATTGTCTAAGTCTTACAAAAGGTGATTCAGTCATTGTAACTTTGTTCTTAGGGAAACCGAAAAAATGCCTCCTGTTCTAGTAAAGCATGCAATATATAAACAATGTTAATATAGATTGTCCAGGCTTCATATATTCTAGCAGTCATAAGTATTGCCTTATGTTAAACTTAAAAGCAATTCAATGATTAAAGGTAGTTGATGAAGAAATCACTTTATGTCTGTCACAATGTCTTTAATGTATTTTAAAATCAGACTAAGACTAATTTAGCTCAACAATGACCAGGTTTGGCTTATTCTTAGGCTATGTATAATCACTCTCAGTCAAGGTTCAATTTAAGTAATTGTCTCATTTCTTGTTTCTTAAGTTCATTGATTACAGATATATTGATACGTAAGACATATTCCCTGCTCTAGAAAAATGATCTTAAATGCTGCTGTTCTGCTTCTAGTTTGTGGGGTCATTGGTACCCACACAGGTATCTAAACTAATCAAAGATGTTATCAAATACAAATGTCAAAACTTTATGCTGTCTTACTTGACATGTTCTGCCTGTTCTTATAACTATTAGATATTTAAAAAATAAGATATGCCTACATTCTAAAGAGCTGATTCTCTGTTTTTCTCTTGCCTTAATTGTTTACATAGTTCAAACAATTCTCTATAATAAGGTGATAGATTTATTTATAATGTTATACCTCATATTATGATAAAAGAAAAGTTAAAGGCCCCTGGCCCAAAGTTATGTCTTGTATTGTAATGAACTTTTATGCTAATTATGTCCCATACTACATAGTCTTTTGTACTGACACTGTAATTTTTGTACTATTTCAAAGCTATAGTTTGTATTACAGCTTCATGCCAATACTAAAATTATCTGTTGTTTCTTCTTAACTCCATAACACAGCTACAGAAAGTTGCTCTACTGAATTTAAAGATTACTATAAAAAATATAGAGACATACCTATGAGTGGAACAAAGAGCAAACAAAGAAAGAGACCATTATACCAATGTCTGCCTTATTATTTATGAAAAAATACAAAAGAAAAGCAAAATATGAAAATAACCTTTTTATAAGTAAAAGGGCTTTGATTTAATTGTCTTACCTTATATAAAAAGTAATTCTAATTGTTCCATACACTTAAATGTAAAATATGAAAGTCTTTTGGAAATAAACATAAGAGAGAACCTCTGGAATCTGAGGAAAGGCAAACACTTCTTAGATTTGATACCAATAAATGTTCTCTGAAAATAAAAATAAGTAAATTGGACTTCACCAAATGTATAACATTTTCTATACATATGATGAAAAACAATATGAAGAGGACAAAAAGAAGATACAGAGTAGGCAAATATATTTGAAATTGTACATTCAACAAAGTTTTAGTATGCACAGGAGGTATAGAACACTCAGAACTCAATAGTGACCCCCTCAAAAAGAATTCAATTAGAAAGTTGATAAAAGGTACAAGCAAACATTTTACTGAATAAATATGCAAGTGAAAAATAAATATACAAAAGTTAGACATTAAAGAAATATGAATAGGTTGGGAATAATGGTGTGCATCTTTAATCCCAGCCCTCTGGAGGCAGAGGTAGGAGGATCACTATGAGGTTATAGCCAACCTGAGACTACATAGTGAATTACAGGCCAGCCTGGGCTAAAGTAAGACACTACCTCAAAAAAAAACCAAAAGAAGAAAGAAGAAGGAAGAAGAAGATGAGAAGAAAAGCAAATTAGGAGCACAAAGGGATATCACTCCACTATATCAGGATGGCTAAAATGAATATATAAATGAACAATGATACCACCAGATGCTGGTATTGTGAGTAAAAACTGAGTCAGTTATATATTGCTGTCAGAAATGTAAAATGGTTCAGCCAACCTGGGAAACAATTTAACAGTTCTGCAAAAAAGTATTTCACATATATGTACCATGCAACTAAGCAATTATACTCTTGGGCAGTTATCCTAGAAAAATGGAAATTAATTTTTACATAAAACCTGTACACATATGTTCATAGAAACTATATTTCTAACAACTCACACAGGAAACAACTTATATCTTTGAAAAATGGAATAATGTTAAACTATGTTATATCCTTGTGGACTCTAGACTTTAAAAATTAAGATGAAAGCAGAAAGTGGACTATTTGGGAAGAAGGAGACCAGGAGGAGGGTCTTAAAGAGATGGTGTGGTAGTTGGAATAGATAGCCCCCAATAAATTCGGTGTTTTATTACTTTATAGCTTGCATGTGAAGCCACTTGGCTGGAGGCGGTGTCACTGGGCAGATCTTAAGGTGTAGTGGAGGGTTTGAGATTTCAATCTAAAGATATGCAAAGTGTGCCTAGCTGGAGTTCCTGAAGTGTGCTGTGCTCTGTGGCTTTTCTCTTTCTGCTTGGTCCTATGAAAGCAGGCCATCTTCTTCTGCCATTATGGAACTTCCCCTGGATTTTTAAGCTTCAGTAAATCCCTTCTTCCATAACTGTGCCTGGTCTGGAAGTTCATCTTAGTGAACCTGAAGCTGTCTGCTACAGAAGTTGGTACCGAGGAGTGGGCTCAGATGAACCTGACTATGTGGATGCTACTGGCTACAGCTGCCCCACTGACCAGCATTTACTGTGGCAGCTAGTAAATTGCTCACAGGAAAAGCAGTGAAGATTCAGAAGAACAAGGTCCAGGCTGTTGAAATATCAACACAGAGAGCTGAGTGGAACAAAGAGGTAGCGTGGTTTGAGTGCTCTGCTGGAAAGTAAGCATACTCAGGTGGGTAAGCCTTCCATATTCCTTCAAAGCCTGAGTCACAGAAAGCCTTCTTTAGAAAGTGCCAGCTCTAATTTAAAAGGGGCAAGGTTGTAGCTTGCTGGGAGGGGCATGAGGGAATTCTAGTAGAAAATACTCTACACTCACATAAGTCCTCTCATCTGGAACAACACAGTCTTAACTTTTCTGAATTACTGAGACTAGCAATGTTCCCCATTCCATGTGAAAATTAATAAAAATGATAATCCAATGCAAAGGAGAAACTATAATATCCCAATGAGGAAGGAATACTAAGTAAAGGCATAATACCTTCTATTTCATTTTTATTGCCTTTTTATTTTAGTAGTTTAGATATTTGTCTATACTTTTATTATTATTATGTACCTTAATTATTGGGATAATGTATACTGTATTTTAACTTGTGTCTTCTATGCCTTCTTTTTCTCTACCTATAACACATCTCTTCTAAATTTCTACATCTATAATAGTATCTCTACTACCACTCACACCCGCAACCTATATTCCTTCTTTCACACTCATACTTTACCATCTCTCTCTCCCTTACCCAATGCCTTAGCTCATTATATAAATGTTGATAAATCTATCTGCAAAATCTCTGTGATCTCAATTTTCCCAATCTAGCACCCACTTGCTAATTTCTCTAAGCTTTATTGGGGACACAAATGCAGTGAACAAGTTTCTTCTACTGAAAGCCAATGTTTGAAGTACCAGTAGATCATTGAATGGAACTGCAGCTGTCTCCCTGCTAAATTGCAACATAAAATATAATTCCTAAAGAAGATAAGTCACCAGCAGGATTCACATAAGACATAAAAACTAAAAGAGTGGGGAAAGGGAAAAATTAGAAGTGAAAGATACATCTATCCCAACAGATGTGCAAAACACCGCATACACACACATGCATGCACACACACACACACACACACACATACACAAATGGCACAATGATCCACCAGAACATTTCCACACCCTCACAACACTCCAATAACTAAAACTGACATAGCTAAAATGTGAGGGAAATAATTCACAGCTCTAATTTTAAAGAGGATGAAAACCATATAGAAGATTCAAATAAGGGCTGGAGAGATGGCTTAGCAGTTAAGGTACTTGCCTGCAAAGCTAAAGGACCCAGGTTTGATTCCCCAAGATGCACAGAAGCCAGATGTACAAGGTGGGACATCTGTCTGGAGTTTGTTTGCAGTGGCTGGAGGCCCTGGTGCTTGCTCTCTTTCTCTCTCTGCCTCTCTCTCAAACCAATAAATATATTTTAAAGAATTTTTTTTCGAGGTAGGGTCTCACTCTGGCCCAGGCTGACCTGGAATTCACTATGTAGTCTCAGGGTGGCCTCGAATTCATGGCAATCCTCCTACTTCTGCCTCCCGAGTGCTGGGATTAAAGGCGTGCGCCAACACACCTGGCTTTCAAACAAATAAATATATTTTGAAAAGAAGATTTAAAAAAGCTGATGAACAAAATAAGGAAATAAATTGAGAACCTAGGCAAAATTTGGTCAAAAAGTGGTCAGACACTTGGAAGGGAAATTAAACAAATGTCATAGAAAAAAAAATGGTATGGGAATTGAGACACCATAAAAGAATGAAACACAAATGCTGGGAATGAAGCAATTAATCAATTAAAAAAAAAAAAAAACTCCAGAAAACATCGTTGACAAACAAGATCATGCAGAAGAATAAATACAGAGATGGAGAATAAAGACTATAATAATAAATCCTACACATATAAAGAAAAAAAAAAAACGACCAAAATGTTCAAGAACTATCGGACACATTCTACAAACCAAACCTAAGAATTCAAGGTAGAGAAAGGTGAAGAAATAAAGTTGAATGGCATAGAGATTATATTCAATGGACCTATAGCATAAAGTTTCCCAAAACCAAAGAACTGAAAGAAAATCTGAACATAAGATGCATTTAGAGCCCCAAATGGACATAACCAGAGAAGAACCTGTCCACGACCTATCATAGCCACAATGTCAAAAGATGCAAGGAAACAATATTAAAATCTGTAGGAAAATTGCCAACCCATATATAAAGGTAGAAACATAAGAAAAACAGACCATTCATCAACAACCTTTAAGGCCAAGAGAACATGGAATAATGTATTTTAAGCCCTAAAAGTACATAACTGTTATCCATAATTGCTGTACCAAGCAATGTTATAGCATCACATAGATGGAGAAACATTGAAAAATAAACTTTGAAAAAAATATTGAAAGATAAGTACAAATTAAAGTAATTCATGACAACCAAGCCAGCATTGCAGAAAATACGTTAAGGGACACTATATATGGAGGAAGAAGAAAGACAGTTTCATCCACAAGAACACAGGAACTAATACATTTCATGATAGGAACAGATTAACAGAAGACAGTCATGAGAAATTAATCAGGTATAGCACAGAAAACCAACAAAACCCTAATACTAAATGGAGGAAAAAAAGAACTACCCAAAATCACACCAACCAGGACAACTAACAAGTCAAAAGAAATAGCAAATGTCTCTCATAACAACCTCAAATGAAAATGGCCTCAACTTATTATTAATTACAGGATGCAGACTAACTGACTAGATAACAAACAAGATCCAACTATTTGTTGTCTACAAGAAACACATACAGGTAACAAAATATCCAAAACTTGAGAGTAAAAAGATGGAAGTCAACCTACTAAATAAACAGAGCCAAAAACCAACTAGTGCAGTAATTATAATAAATATCAGTGGAAATTAATGGAAATATTAATGGAAATTTCACACAAAACTAATCAGGAGATATGAAGATCATTGCATATTAATCAATTAAAAATAACAATAAGATATAAAATTGCAAATACTTATTTAAAAAACATTTTTATTAATTTGAGAGAGAGAGACAGAAAGAGTGAGTATGGGCATGTCAGGGCCTCTTGTCACTGCACATTAACTCTAGATGCATGTACTACTTTGCTATTTGGCTTTACTGGGGAACCAAACTTGGACTGATAGGCTTTGCAAGCAAATGCTTTAACTGCTGAGTCATCTCCCCCACCCACAATTGCAAATATTTAAATACCAAAATTTGGGGGTTCCAATTTCATTAAGTAAAAATTAAAAGGCATAATAGTTCACAATCTTGACACAATAATAATAATAGACTCCTATATTTAGATAGATCTTCTAAATGAAAAATCAGCAAAGAATCATCAGAGCTAAATTATACTATATTTCAAATTGACTTAAAAGATACCTACAGAATAGTTCATGCAACAGATAAGCATTAGACCTTCTCAGCAGCACAAAGAATCTTCTCTAAAATTGATTACATTACAGTACAGTACACAAGGCAAGCCTTAAAAATACAAAAATGTTCAAATATTATTATATCTTATCAAATTACAGTGGAATAAAACTAGAAAAAACAATAGAAACCAACCTCAGAAATGAAACAAATGCTTCATGAATAATCAAAACTTTTGGCCAGTGTGGTGGCGCACGCCTTTAATCCCAGCACTCGGGAGGCAGAGGTAGGAGGATCACCGTGAGTTCAAGGCCACCCTGAGACTCCATAGTGAATTCCAGGTCAGCCTGGGCTAGAGTGAGACCCTACCTTGAAAAACCAAAAAAAAAAAAAAAATTTAAACTTTTGAATGAACATTATGGCTTTGAAGAAATCAGGAAGGAAATTTAAAACTTCCTAAAATCAGATGAAAATGATAGTACAACATACTAGAACTTTGGGGATAAATTCAAGGCATAATTAACTACAAAAATGCTTATAATTACTCACATTAAACTCTAAACTCATATGGTATAGCAAAACTAAATCCAGAAGGTATATACAATTTAAACAAGCTCAAATAATGAGTTTGAAACAGCAATTAAAAGTCTCCCCACCACTGAACAAAAAAAGGGATTAGATGACTTTGCTGCCAAATTCAAACAAACTTTTAAGGAAGATGTCATGCTAATGCTTCTCAAATTGTTCCACAAAAGTAGAGAAAACACTACTAAACTCACTTTATGAACCCAGTATTACTCTGATCCAAAAACCAGATAAAGCATGATAAAAAGGAGAAAACTACATCAAAATCTCTGATGAACATAGATGCAAAATTCTTGACAAAATACTTGCAAGTCCAACTCATGAACACACTAACAAGTTCACAACAAAGTTGGTTTCAACCTAGGGATGCAAGGTTGGCCCAACATACACAAATCAATAAATATCGTACACTGTCTGTATAAATAGTCTTAATGTTAGAAATCATTTGATCATCTTGCTAGATGCAGATGTATTTGACAAAGTACAACATGGCTTCATGATAGAAGTCTTGGATAAGTTAGGAATAGATACAATATACTTCAACATAAAAAAGCTATATATGACAAACATAGCTAATAATATACTAAATGGAAAGAACAGAGAATTTCCTCTAAAATATGGAATATGACAAAGGTGCATATTCTCTACTCTTATTTAATATAGTACATGAAGTCTTAGCTGGGGCAATAGGATAAGAGAAGGATACAAAGGGATATAAATAGGAAAGGAAGATGTCAATTACTCAGTCTGCATAAAACATGATTCTATACTTGCAATACCCTAGAGAATCCATCAGAAAACTTTTACAGCTTCCCAGCACTGTCAGTATACTTGTAGAATACAAATATCAACATGCAAATATCAGTAGCTACTCTATATCACAATAATTAATTGCTGGAGAAAGAAGTTAGAAAAAAAAATACCATTTAGGATAGCTAAAAAAAAAAAGAACCTAGAAATAAAACTAGCTAAGGAGGTGAGTGATATCCACAGGGATTTTGACTCCAAAATAAGAAATTGAAGAAAACACTAGATTATAGAAAGACTTTTTATACTTCTTGTCTGGAAGAATTAGTATGATTCAAATAGCCCGTTACCAAAGCCAATCTACAAATTCAATGTAATCTTCATCAAGATTTCAAAGATATTCTTCACATAATTACATAAAGCAATCATAAAATTCATATGGAAACACAAAGACTACACATAGGCAAAACAATCCTAATCAGAGAGAACATTGTTGAAGGCATCATAATACCTGATCTTAAATTACACAATAGAGCCATATTTACAAAGATATCATAGCACTGCCACAGAAATAGACATGTACACCAATGGAAAAGAATAAAAGAGTAGGAAATGAACCTGCACATAATTAGCAAATGCACCAAAAACATGGACTGGAAAGATGACAATATATTCAAAAAATGGTTCTGACAAAACTAAGTATCTACCTACAAAAAACTGAAATTAGATCAATATCTTTGCCCTGTACAAAATCAATTCAAAACGTATCAATGACCTTAATTTAAAATATGAAACACTAAAACTGTTAAGGAAAGTATAAGAACACTTCAAAATATAGACCTAATGATGAACTTTCGGAATAGAATTCTAATAGCACAGGACATAACCACAAGAATTGACAAATGGGACTACATGATTGTGGAAAATCTTCACAGCAAAGGTGACTATCATGAAAGTGAAAGACAGACTACAGAATGGAAGAAAACCTTTTCAGTTATACTTCAGACTGGGAGTATACATAAAATGAACTTCAAAACTTAAACAACAGAAACCCTGCCTATCAATAAATAAATCTGAAAAATCAATAAATCTGAACTGACAGCTCTTAAAAGAAATTTAAAATGGCCCATAAATAGTTTTTGAAAGGTTCAACATAATTAGTCCTCAAGGCAATTCAAATTAAAGTGGCCTTGAGATTCCATATCCCTCCAGTCAGAATGGCTATCATCAAGAAAATCAGTGGCAACAAATAAGGGTGATGATGCTGGACAGAGGAACACTTACTCATTCAGGTAGGAATGTAAACTGGTGCAGCTACTATGGAAACAAATATGGAAGTTTCCCAGAAAAATATTGAACTACCCTATGACGCAGTCACACCACTCTTGGGTCTATACCTAAAGGAATGTATATCCTAGCACAGAGATACTTGAACACCCATAGTTATTGCTATTCTATCTATTCATAATAGCAAGAAAATGGATTCAGTCTAGGCAGCCATTCTGCTATCACCAGGAGAATAGATAATGAAAATGTGGTTCATATACACCATAGAAATTTATCTCTAAAGAAAAATGAAATTTTCAGGAAAATAGATCGCTCTAGAAATGATATTAAGTGAGGTAAACAAGACTCAGAAAGTCAAATGCTGCATGTTCTTTCTCATGTATGTGTACGTAGGTAGGTATTAGTGTGTATATAGGTCACAAAATTAGAGAAGGGAAGAAAAGTTTTTCAAGAAGTGGAGAAGGTAATAGAGTACATGTCACATCAAGGTGGACATGTGATTGTAAGTGGAAGTGGACAAGTAGGGGAAGCAAGGGAATGGAAGTTCAACAAAAAATATGTATGAAAATGCCACAGTGAAACCTATTACTATGTATTCTAGTTATAAAATAAAAGAATAAAGGAAAAAACTAAACACAAATAAATTAAGCACAATTAAACAACATTAGAAATAAAATGACATAAAATATCAGAGTTTAAATTTTATCATCAACCTTAGGTTCATACAGTTGAATAATTACATAAAATAGATAATCCCCTAGAAAAATATAATGTATTAAAATGGACTAAACTAAAATCTGTATAAATAGTCTTTGAAGAATCTGAGTCAATGGCTAAAAATTCACTCCCACACAAGCACAAAATGATTTTAAGGGTTAATTATACAAAAAAAATAAGCAACATAGAATTCCAATATTCCATAAACTCCCTAGATAATAGAAAATTAGGAAATACTCAATTATTTTATTGGGCTCACATGATTTTTATTAAAGAAAAAATCATATAAATATAAACATCCTAAAAATTTAATAATTATCAAGAATATTATCAATGATGTTTTACTTGGAATGTTTGGTTATTCATTTTATCATATGTAGCATAATCAGATTAGGGTTAATTCAGTAATAACAATGAAACCAGTCACTTGAAAGACTTGCTATGCAAGAAACAACAAAAAAACCCCACAAAACAGCAAGAAGTCTGGCATGGTGACCCATGCCTTTAATCCCAGTGCTCTGGAGGCAGAGGTAGGAGGATTGCAGAGACTTTGAGGCCACCCTGAGACTGCTTAGGGAATTCCAAGACAACATGGGTTAGAGCAAGAACCTACTTCTAAAAACAAAAAAAGAAAGAAAGAAAGAAGAAAGGAAGGAAGGAAGAAAGGGAGGGATGGGGAGAGGGAGGGAGGGAAGAAGGAAGGAAGTCTTACTGTGAAGCTCATGAGGTCTAATCAGACAACTCTGACCTCTATTGCCAGATAAAATCCAGTATGTAGGGTAGATTTTTGTTTTATCCCTTCGATCAGAACTTAAGCAGTTTCCATAACCCTTTTGTATTTTGGTTATATTTTGTCACAGAAGAGTCTCAGTTTAAATAAAGTATCATCAATGATTAAAACTTTAATGTTCCTTTAAAGTTCAATTTTATTCCACCTCTAATTATTTCAGTCCTACAGTGAGAAAGGGAAAGTGGTCAGTATCTTTTCACTTCCTCTTTAGAGTGTATTTTTAATTCATCTCTGCTATTTTGCTTATGAGATTTTATGAATTGTACAAGAAGTGAGGATAGGTGAGAGAAAAAATAATAAATTAATTCTTAATAGTGTTATGAACCAGCATTGTCTGAGCATTGTTGGTATCTAAAAAACCCATTTTTAATGGTGTATGTTTTATATTTTTATTTATTTATTTGAAAATAGAGAAGAAAGACAGGGAGAATGGGTGCATCAGAGCCTCCAGCCTCTGCAAACAGACTCCAGATGCATGTGCCACTTTGTGCATTTGGATTTAAGTAGGTACTGGACAATCAAACCCAGGTCACTAGGCTTTGCATACAAGTTCCTTAACTGCTGAGCCATTTCTCCAGCCTGAACAGTTTTCAGGGGGAATTTGAGACTGTCCTATCCTTCATATTTCCCAAGAAGAGAGGAAATCACTGCGTTGTGTCTCCTAAGATCTAAGTGGCAGGCATGGGCTTTGATGCCTTTCTTCTCAAATTCATTTGCCTAGGGTTAATGTCAACATGAGCCAGCCTACTTTCAGGTCTTTCCACTAAGAAGTCTTCAGACTCACAGAATGCCTATGGCTTTCTCCAAAATCTAACTTTCAAGTCTTTTATTGACCTCTCCTGCTGTTTTTGGACTTGGGGATTGCTGGTCAGCTAAGGGTTATGAAACCAGTTTGTAACTACTTCCTTCACAAGACCAGCATGGTGGTCTCACACCTCACACAGGAATGTGTTATTACCTTGGGTCCTCATCCAAATTCCAGACTGAAATCCTTTTTAAAATCTTGTTTCACAAGGTTAGTTTATTATTAGGCAAATCCATCAATGTAATTCAACACAATAGAGAAAGGATAAAACTACATTATTTTAATAGAAGCAGAGAAACTATTTGATAAAATTCAAAATCTAGAACACAGAATTTCCTACAGCCTAGCAATAGAAAAGAATTTCTTAATCTTGAAGTGATCAAAAATTTCATAGTAATTACCATTTTATGGTAAACTTTTATCAGTTTTTCAATATTATAGGTATGGTAATATATATGGCAATGTAAAATAGGAATCACTGACCAGAGGAACTCTTTTGTGTTTTCATCAAAGAACCAGTCAAAGTACATGTACTTCCATATTTTCAGTTGAAATGAAATGTTGAAAAAATCTCATATTTATGGGTCCCTACTTTACTTTTTTCTTTTTAAAATATTTTTTCTTATTATTTATTTATTTCAGAGTGAGAGAGAGAGAGCGAGAGAGAGAGAGAATGGGTGCACCAGAGCCTTTAGCCACTGCAAACGAACTCCAGATGCACATGCCACCTTGTGCATGTGGTTTATGTGGGTCCTGGGGAATCAAGCCTCAAACGAGAGTCTTTAGGCTTCACAGGCAAGCACTTAACTCCAGCCCTACTTTTTTCTTAATAACTAACAAAAATTTGTTTTCATTACCTTATATTCTTATTCACTTGTAAAAATGCTTAAAACTACTCAGCAGTTTTCAAATATATGAAAAATTGTTATTAATTGTAATCACTATGTTGTATAATAAATAGCTTGCACCTATTTTTCCTAAAATTTTGTATCCTTTGGTCAACATCTTCCCAATTTTGCCCTCTCCATCCTCTGTTTTATTCTCTTCTCATGCGTTCGACATTTTTAGATTTGTTTATTTACTGGGTTGCTTACATTTCTTACATATTTTCGATAATAACCTCACATGTATGGTTTTCAACTATTTTCTCCCATTCTTTAATTTGTCTCATCAATTTTTATTGTTTCTTTTGCTGTGTAGAAGCTTTTATGTTTGATATATCCAATTTGTATTCTTTTATTTTTATTGCCTGTATTTTGTAAAGTCATATCCAAAGAAATCACTGCCTAAACCAACATTATGAAACTTCCCCCCTGTATTTTCTCTTAGTAGTGGTACAGATTCAGGTTGCATGTTTGTCTTCATGTATTTTGAGTTGATATTTTATATTCTGTTACCTAAGGGTTATATTTCATTATTCTGCATGTGGATATTAAGTTTTCCTGACACTATTTATAGAAGAGATTCCCTTTCCCTATTAAATGTCCTTGGCAAATTTGTCAGGAATCAATTGACCATGAATGCATGAACTTATTTGGGAGCTCTTTTGTCTTTTCCATTGGTCTCTCTGCCTATTTATATGTGAGGAGTATGCAGATTTAATTTGTACTTGCAGAATATTTGAGGCTGGGTAGACTGAGGTCTCCAGCTTTGTTCTTCTTGCCTTGATACTTCTGCTTTTTTTTTTCATTGTGTATGTGTGTGTGTGTAGTATACATGTGGTATGATTTGTGGTGTATGTATGTGTGTACCCCATGAGAATGCATGCAGTGGCCAAAGGAGAAGTCAACTGTCCTACTTATCACTCATCTGCATAGTGATTTCCCTGGGAGGGAGTATCTCCCTCAACCTGGAGCTGTTGTCCATCAACATGCCCCAGTGATTCTCTGATTCCCAACTCCCCTCTCCTATACAGATTGGAGTTATATATATGCATTGCCATGCCCAGCTTTCTACATGGGTTCTGAGTAGTCAAATTTGGTAGTCTCCAGCAAAGAGGCTCTCATGCTTAAGTGGCTTTTGGCTCTTAGCGAAAACAGAACTCCCTAGTGATCTTCTGCATTTTTATGCCTCCATGCAGAATTTATGACTTTTTTGTTTTTATGAAAAATGCAGCATTAAATTTACATATCATTTTGGAGTAACATGGGCATTTTGACACTATTCAGTTCATGAACACACAATATTGTCCATTTATTTACAAATTTCTCAATTACTTTCATCAATATTTTATAATTTTCAGTAGAGAGATCTTCATGTCCTTGGTTAAATTTATTTCAAAGTAGTTTATTTTATTCATTTGAAACTTCTATGACTGAAGTTGTTTTCTTGAGAGCACTTTTCTGAAAGTTCATTGTTGTATAGAATTGGTAATGATTTTTATTCAATAATTTTGTATACTATGACTTTAGTGAATTCATTTACTAATTATAAAAGTTTTAGTAGGGTCTATAGAACCTTCTAAATATTAAATCATGCTATCTACCAACTGTCTTACTCCAATGCAACATATCATAGGTGATTCGACCTACCATACTTAGGAAGGTGATTAAAATAGAATTTATAAGAATAGGAAATATAGTGTGGGGAACCATTGGGCACTAGGAAACCAAAAGTGCCTCCATCTTAAGTAATGACTCCATTTTGTAGTAAGTTGTCTGTTCTGGAAAGTCACAAGGTCTGCAGTTGTTTGTTAACCCATGCACGGAGAAAGAACAATGTAACCCATAAAGAATGAGGGAGTCATTATCTTGTGGCTTTGGGGCTGGGGCCTTATCCTGTGGCTGTGAAACATCTTGTGCCTTTGGGGCCGGGACCTTATCCTATTGAAACAGAACTGTAGCAATACCTAAACTGCTGACAAACTTCCCTGTTCTGCTGTATAAAAGGCACCCTGAGAAAAATAAAAATTGCAGCTTGATCAGACTCCTGTCTTGCTGTCGGTTCCTTGTGTCTCTTGTCCCTTTCATTTCAGGTTTTCTGGGGTCCATGCTCCCGTTGAAGCCCCGCTGGCCGGGGCAATATAGAATAAAATTAGAGAAAATTTATGCAGAGAATTTAGAGAAAATATTTTAATTGTTAAGAGATTATACCAAATACACTAAATCATATATATATATATATGAAAATCATTATATTTCTGTATATTAGTAACAAACTTTAAAAATGTTATATTTAAAATAATGTCATTTTCAACAGCAATTTAACAAGATGCCCAATACAAGGCAACTACTAAAGATGCACATAATATTTGTGGAGAAAATTATAAACTGTTATTACATGACTTTGAGGAAAACACAAATAAAGTGTAAAAACACTATGTTTATGGAAAGGAAGAATCATTATTCAAAAATCTGTTAATTGTACCAAAATCAATCTAAGAATTTAATATAATTCCAATTAAAAGACTCATGGAAATAATGAGCCTAAATTTGGAGTGTGGTAAATGTAAGAATGGATATATTAAAGTTTCTATTGTATTATTTATTTATGAAGCTATGTAATTGATAGGCATCTTTTCATTATAGCAGTTTCTTTCCAGATTTAGAAAATGTTATACTTAGAAAATTGTATTTATTATTTAGAAAAGATTACATGACTTTAGAAGATGTGTGAAGGTTTCAGCAATCAGCATCATAAATTAAGTGCTATTTGGTATAGATTCCTACCTTTATGCTTTTGATTGTGCACTGTATTTTCTATTTCTTACAATTATGTAATTTGAAGCAGGCAATTAGTTTTCCTATGCCTTGTTTTTGACATTTATGAAATATGGTTGTTATATAAAGAATTTAAAATTTAAAAATAGAACAAACTGTAAGGAAACTCCCAATTTCAAGCTATGCTTCTCCTATTTTCTCACATTGGAAAAATAAAATGATGTAAATTAGTCCACACAGTGGAACTATAGCACACTGGGATACACCACACCCTGATTGAAGTCCCATGCCTCAGGTTATATTGCTGTACCTGCATTATGTCATGGTAAGGGTGGTCATCTTGCCATACAAAGTTGGTGAGAAAGCCCAGCAGAACCCCACATGTGAGTTGATGTGGAAACTCTACCCATAAAATCCCCCTAGTACATGGCAAACACATGGATATCATTTGGAGCCACTGACTCTTTACAAATAATTTATTATTATATGACATACTTTAAATTGAGATGAAAAATTACTCCAGCTACAAAAGAAATAAGCTTTAGCATTATACCCGAAACACTATTTCACTGTTAAAAGCAAAACAAATGACATTATGCTTTAAATAAGGGTGTATAATCAGAAAAAAATTAATCCTGCAAATTCAAATTCCCAATTATAAATTTTAAGATGATGGTAGAATCTTGTTCCCTGTAGGTGTGATTTTACATTGAAATTTAAACTAAATTTTAAACTAATTTAAATTAAATTTTAAACTGAAAGAATCTCCTCTTTCATAATTAGGTATCAAGAAAGAGCCAAAATGGTCAACTTGGTGAATTGTACAATTTCTTGTTTACAATTGTATACAACGGTGTTTTTATATTAATAAAGACTGATCCAAACTAAATAGTATGGTGACAATTAAAAAATATCAATGACAAAGTATGCTGACAGAAACTTTAACTTATTTCTCTATGAGCAGAAATTGTCCATCTGGATATATATATATATATATATATATATATATATATATATATATACTTTGACTATATATATATGCCATATACAACCATAACCATTCATGTGCATAAAAAGAATTTCTAAATAACTGCACTATATTTCATTTACTGCTACTTTAATTATTCAGCCATCAGTTATCATCTCTTATCAGACAGTGTTACAAATATGGATGGAGTTGTAAGGTTAAAAAATTCCATGTATTAGCCAAACTTTTCCAACTGTGAACCAGAAAATAGTCTCAGTTTGTGCTCATTCAAAAATCCTTTGTTGATCTTAAAGGAAAAAAGAAAAACAACAGCTCTGGCTTCCTATGCTAACATGTGGTTGAAGAAGAAAATGTAGCAGGGGTATTTGCACTTTGGACAATGCAATGTGTAAGACCAAGTTCATAGCTATCATGGGAAAAATACAGCCTGCAAGTAACAAGTAACAGGTTGGATATGCCTGAAGGCCCTTTCAAGCCAAAGGAAGGCATCTTTAAACCATCTACCCATATAATCAACATTGCAAATCATTCTTCAAAAGATTTCTGGTCTTTTGGTGAGAACTTCTTTATGATAGATCTTGTTTATAATAGTCTCTTGGTTTAAAAATATAACATTAATTTCAACATTCAAATCAGTAACTATTTGAAATTCTTGCATCTTTGCCACTAAGTTTAAAATAGTCAATCTCAATCCAGGGAGCTGAAGAAATTGCTCAGTGGTTAAGAGGCTTGACTGCAAAGCCTAAGGACTTAGGTTTGGTTCTCCAGTACCCACGTAAAGTCAGATGCACAAAGTGGTATATGAGTCTGGAGTTGGTTTGCAGCGGATAGAAGCCCTGGCACACCCATTTTTTCTCTCTCTCTCTCTTTCTGTCTCTCACACTCTCCTAAATAAATAATAAATGAATAAATAAATAAAAATATTACAAAATGTTCAATCCATAAGTCTCATTCAAATAATGAGTAGTATAAAATAGGAATAGGAATCACATTCAAATAATAAATAGCATAAAATAGGAATGTGGGAATGCACAAGCATTCTAAATTTTATTTATACACTGTATTTAATTTAAAGATATCCTTATAAATGTGTTCTTAATGATATTCAAATGTTCCCATTATAACCTGAAAAGATTAACACAGGATTCAAAGAAAACATACATCTTCATTCATCTTTTCTTTTTAGGCTGTCCAATCCCTATTAAGACTAGTCAGTCCTTTTCCTAATATTTTTTTTTTCAGATTTGGAGAGATGGCTCAGTGGCTAAAGACATTTATTTGAAAAGCCTGACAGCCCTGTTTTAGTTCCCTAATAACCACATAAAGCCAAATGCACAAAGTGGTGCATGCAATTGGAGTTTGTCTGCAATGGCAAGAGACCCTGGTGTGCCTATTCTCTCTCTATCTGCCTCTCTCTCTCTCTCTCTCCCTCCTTATAAATAATAATGAAAATTAAAAATAAATAAAAAATGAAATTCTTCCAAAAGTTTTTCCAGAAGTTACTGATTAATTCAGCAATATTTATTTATTTATTTATTTAGTTTTTCGAGGTAGGGTCTCACTCTAGATCAGGCTGACCTGGAATTCTCTTTGAAGTCTCAGGGAGGCCTCGAAGTCATGGCTATCCTCATACCTCTGCCTTCTGAGTGCTGGGATTAAAGGTGTGCACCACCATGTATGGCTTAATTCAGCAATATTTATTGAATATCTACTAATTTACTTTACTGTTCTAGACACACGATATAAAATTAAACCAAACAAACAAAGGTGATTGATGATGGGCTGGAGAAATGGATTAGTGGTTATGGTGCTTGCTTGCAAAGCCAAAGGACCCAGGTTTGATTCCTCAGGACCCACATAAAGCCAGATGCACAAGGTGGTGCTTGCATCTGGTGTTCATTTGCAGTGGCTGGAGGCTCTGGCATTCCTATTCTCTCTCTCTCTCTCTCTCTCTCTTTTTCTAAAATAAATAAAAAAAAGAAAAAAGTGATTGATGGATGTGTAGTATAATGCTAGTAAATGTTCCACAAAAGTAATTAACCTGTGCACAAAAATAGAATTATGGTTGGTGCCATTATTTTAAGGTAGAATTGTCCAAGGAGACCATAATAAGGAGGTGATATGTAAGCAAAGACATAAATGAAGTAAACCCCATAAAAAATGCTCAGGAAGACAGTCTGTGATAGAACAAAGAATTCCATGTCCCAAATCTCTGAGATGTGAATGTTTGTTGTACTAGAAGAAATCCCAGTGGCCAGTGTATGGCTTGAGCTTAGTTAAAACAAAGAAAGAGGGCTGAAGAAATGGCTCAGCGGTTAAAGACACCTGCTTGGAAAGTCTCACTGCCTGGGTTCACTTCTTCAGTACCCACCTAAAGCCAGATGCAGAAAGTGGCAATTTGTATGCAGTTTGTTGGCAGTGGCAGGAGGCCCTGGCACACCCATTCACTCTCACTCTATCTGCCTCTTTCTCTGTCTCTCAAATAAATAAAATATTTTAAAGGCTGTATAATTTAAAAAAGAAAGATAAGGAAGGAAGGGAGGGAGGGAAGGAGGGAGGGCAGGGGAAGGAAAGAAAGGGAAGGGGAGAAAAGAGTTAGTAGTAGGAATTGAGGTCAGAGAAATAGCCAAAAACCATAAGACAAAGGGGTCTTTAAGCCATAATAAAGACTACAGATATTCTAAAGGTGGTAGAAATTTATTAGAAGATTTAAAATATGATAAAAAAATACCCTGACATACTTTTTACAGTGCTCATTCTTGAAATTATGCAAGAATGAATTGTAGAGGGGTAAGAATGAAAGATCAGAAGAGAATAGGAAGTTACTAAGGCACTCTAGGTGAGAGGTCACAGTGGCTGGGACATGGAGTATATTAGAAAAATTGGTGACACAGTGAGGGTAAAATCTGTAGGGTTTACTAATGGATTAAAGGTGGTAGGTAAGAGAAGAGTGAGAGATGACTCCAAATTTATAACTTTAGAAAATGAATGAACAGTGTTACCATGTAATAAGATGGAAAACACTGAGGAAAGAACAGATGAGGGGAAAGAGAAACTAGATTAAACATGGAAATTTAGATCTTTAGATCCCCATTAGAATTCTAAGATCAAGTAGTAGATATGAGATTGTAACTTAGAAGAAGGCTGGAGCTGAAACATTTGAAGTTGATGCTTATATATTATATTTGAACAATAAAGTCACCTAAGGAGAGAGGGTAGATACTGAGGAATAGATGTCTGAGGCTTAGTACTGGGACATATTTAATAGACAATGTATAGAAATCTAGAACAAAAAAATAATGAAGGAGACTGCAAAAGGGCAGCAGTAAGGGAAGTAAAATCCAGTCTTAAAGCCAAGTGAAAAAAAGTTCGTTGAGGAAGAATAACTAACTTTGATGAATGGCTGGTAACTGAAAGTTCCAGGAACATAAAAATTGAAAACTAACATTGGATTTGACAATGTGAACGGGACTTAATGAGCCAGATTTCAGTGGAATGTTGATGATATAGTTAAGACATAGTGGTACAGTCAGATTTGCATTGCTGGTAGAAGTCACCCAACCAAGAGCAGCTTGTGGGGAAAAATAAAGGTTTATTTTGGCATACAGGCTCCAGGGGAAGCTTCATGATGGCAGGGAAAACAATGGCATGAGCAGAGGGTAGACATCACCCCCTGGCCAACATAAGGTGGACAACAGGGATATGAAAATGTGCCAAAGGGGAAACTGGCTATAACACCCATAAGCCCACCCCAACAATATACTCCCTCCAGGAGGCATTAATCCCCAAACCTCCATCAGCTGGGAACCTAGCATTCAGAACACCTAAGTTTATGGGGGACACCTTAATCAGACTACCACATTCTTCTCCTGACCCCAATAAACCAATAACCATACATGATGTAAAATGCAGTGCATTCACCCAACTTTAAAAGTTCCCATAGCTTTTATCAATCCCAATGATGTTCAGATATCCCATAATCCAAGGTCTTTTAACTGAGCCATAATACCAAAAATCTTCTCCCCCAAACCCATAATGGCACAGAATAAACATTCACACTGCAAAAGATTGCATTGAGCATAGCCAAGAAACATTCAGCCAATACAAGATTTAAAACAACTAGGGCAAATAACTCTGTAGCTCGAATTCCAACAACTCTAGCAGTGACAAGTCTCCTAGTTTGATAATTCTGACCAGCAACAAGTCTCAGTAGTTCTAATTCTGCCCCTCCAGCTAGGCTACTTACAGTCTTGGAAAACTTCATCTGGGGCTAGCAGCTCTCCTTGGCAGCCCTCTTGTGGTCCCAGGATCTCCACTGGGCCTCCACTGCAACTCACAGTTCATCCTCATGGCCCCATGGGGGTCTCCATGCAGGCATCCAGCAAACCTGCTTCACACTGCCCATAGCCATTTCCAAAACACAAGACCTCATTGTAAACCCTCTCTTTCCTGCATTTCTTATACTCCATAATACCAGGTAGGGTGCCAATTTGTTAATTCAGGAGGGAATAAAGAAGACTTTGAAGAACAGGGAACTCCTTGAGTACTTAGGCCCCTTCAGAAGAGTCTACATTCTTCCTGTTGCCCCAGTACAGGTCAGCTGGCCCAATCTCAAAGGTTGTAATCTCTCAATTACAGCTGGATGGGCAGCAGTTCACCCAAAGATTTTTCTTGCTGTGCCATATCCCTCTGCTCACACCAGTTCATTTCTATGCAAAGCAACCCTGCACAACTTCTCAGGACATGGGCATAACAGCAAGCTTCTCACACAAACTGCCTCTAGCTCAGTCCAAGCAAAGCTCTTTCTCACCCTCATAAGCAAAACCTCACAGTCCATAGTTCTTACTGTATTCAAGTCTTCTAACTCTGACCAGAATAGTCCATCAAGCTGCACTTACAGCACTACACGGCATCTCTTAGGCTAAGGTTTCAAATCCTCCCACATTCCTCTTGAAAATAAGCTCCAGAAGGCCAAAGCCATACAATTCAGTGTCTAGCAGCACCCCCATTCCTTGGTACCACTTTACTGTTACAGTCAGATTTGCGTTGCTGGTAGAAATCACCCAACCAAGAGCAGCTTGTGGGAAAAAGAAGTTTATTTTGGCTTACAGTCTTGAGGTGAAGCTCCATAATGGCAGGGAAAAATGATTGCATGAGCAGAGGGTGTATATCACCCTGGCCAACATCAGGTGGACAACAGGGACAGGAGGGTGTGCCAAACACTGAAAGGGGAAACTAGTTATAACACCCATAAGCCCGTCCCAAATTACACTCCCTCCAGGAGGCATTAATTCCCAAATTTCCATCAGCTGGGAAGCATTAAGAATACCTTAGTTTATGGGGGACACCTGAATCAAACCACTACAAATAGTTTGGGGTGGGGAAGTAAAGATTTATTTATTTTTTTTTTCAATATCTGTTATAAATTTTATTTTAAAAATACATCACTTTCTTTTTTTTTAAATTAGTTTATTAGTCAGTTCTGTATTCAGCAAATACAGTCAGTTTGGTACCATTATTAGGCTCATCCGTGACCTACCCCATCCCCTTGGCCCCTCCTTGTTGAGGTATAAGGGTCATGCATTGTGGAGTTAGCCCACAGTTATGGGTAACATAAATGTCTCTGCATATCATGACCCAACATGTGGCTCTGACATTCTTTCCGCCCCCTCTTCCGCAAAATTTCCCTGAGCCATGTTGGGTTCATTTTTGGTCTGCTTCAGTGATGAGGTGTTGGGGGCCTCTGAGGCCCTGGCTCTCTGATTTGGTAGGAGCTGATTTTTCTCTGTGCTGATCTCCTTCCCCCTTGTGCTGGTGTCCGGTTCATCAGGAAAACAGCCCCCTTGCTTGTTTCTCCAATTTTTCTTACTTTCAGCCGGGGCCCTTTTGAGGTATGATGGGGTGGCTCTCTCCTTAGGATCTACATCTATCTGAAAAAGAGAAGCAGATTCTCCAACGGAGAGTAAGTTAGCACCAGGACAAATGAGATAACCCTTACTTTTTTTTTTTTTATAGAGAATTTAATAGGTGTAGGCCCTCTTGTAGCCCACAATTGATTGTAGCTTGATATTGGAGAGTGGGCTTATGTTTGGATATGGTTCTGACTTGTTTCCCAGCTCCAGCTATGGGTCCCATACCAGTGAGGTGATCAGTTAGCCAAATTGAGAGCAGTTGGTTCCCCACCATGGCTGTGTACCACCACTGGACTTGTGTGGGCATCACAAGTTATTTGCTGCTAAGTAGGTTAGACCATGCATTGCTTCGCTAGATATTGGTCAATTTCCCCCAGTCGCACATGTAGCACCTTCTGGCACTAGACGCGCTGACTGTCTGGGGACTGACTCTCATCCAACTTCCAGCCATGCCATTCTAATTTGCATGTCAATCAGATAAGGTGTCTTCAGCAGTAGGGTCTTACCACTAACCTTTGGTGGGTCATCAAGTACTCTGACAGAAATCTGTCTGTCTTTTAGGAAACCTTGTAGGTCTCTCTGATCAAAAGCTCATTGTGGATGATAGCCCCATGCTCGATCTGGGAGTTACAGGTCAGTGCCCACTAAGAAAATGAGGAAAAAGATAACTAATATTCAAGAGTTAGAGATAAGAGAGAGAGAGAGAGAGAGAGAGAGAGAGAGAGAGGGAGAGGGGAAGTGAGGGAGGGAAGATGTAGGAGATTAAGGTTAGTCTTAATCTTACCCTCTCCAGTGTCTTGTGGTTCAGGTGTTCCCTGTAGGGCCTGGTGAAGGATCAGCCATTTGGTCTGTCTTTTAGTAAGTAGAAGATTATGGTACCATTTCCGTTTGGGTCTAGATTTGTGCTTCCCACCCCTATGATGCCCTCCCTTCCCTCCCCTTCCATCCTAGTGTCTAATCTAGGAGATGCTTGCTGGGTATGTAAGGTATCTTCGGTAGATTCAGGTTAGGTGCTGTAGATGAGTGAGACTATGTGGCGATTTTTTTTCTGTGATTGGGTAAGTTCACTGAGAATGATCTGTTCCAGGTTCAACCATTTTTCCTCAAATTTCATTGTGTCATTTTTTCTTACTGCTGTATAGAATTCCATTCTGTAGATATACCACATCTTAGTTATCCATTCTTCTAGTGATGGACATCTGGGTTGATTCCAGCTCTTAGCTATTACAAATTGAGCCGCTATAAACATGGTTGAGCAAATCTCTTTAGTCTGTGGTTTGAAGGTTTTAGGGTAGATGCCCAGTAAGGGAATAACTGGGTCTGTTGGTACCTCTATACTCAGCTTTTTCAGAAGTCTCCATATTGCTTTCCAAAGTGGTTGTACCATCCTACATTCCCACCAACAGTGGATGAGTGTTCCTACTTCTCCACATCCTCGCCAGCATTTATTTTTATTTGATTTTTTGATGCTTGCTATCCTTATTGGGGTAAGGTGGAATCTCATAGTTGTTTTGATTTGCATTTCTCTGATGATTAGGGATGCTGAACATTTTCTTAAGTGTATGTTTCCCATTTCTATTTCTTCCTCTGTGAACTGCCTTTTCAGCTCTTTGCCCCATTTTGTGAGTGGGGTGTTTGACTTCTTACTGTATAGATTTTTGAGTTCTTTGTAGATTCTAGAGATTAGTCCTCTATCAGTTGGATAACCCACAAATATTTCCTCCCATTCTGTGGGTAATCTATTGGCTTTGCTTATTGTATGCTTGTCTGTAAAGAAACTCTTCAGCTTCATGTGGTCCCATTGGTTGAGTGACGGTTTAAGTTCATGAGCTACTGGGGTTTTGTTCAGGAAGTCTTTTTCCATTCCTATATCATGGAATGTACTTCCTAAATTTTCTTCCAGTAGTATTCGAGTTTCTGGTCTTATATTGAGATCTTTGATCCATTTGGACTTGAGTGTAGTGCATGGTGAAATGTGTGGGTCAAGTTTCAGTTTCCTGCATATGGTTATCCAGTTTGTCCATCACCATTTGTTGAAGATGCTGTCTTTTTTCCAGCCTATATTGTTTGGGTCTTTATCGAATATCAAGTAGCTATAGTTGCTTGACCCAAAGTCCGGGTCCTCAAGTCTATTCCATTGATCTATAGTCCTGTTTTTATGCTAGTACCATGCTGTTTTTATTACTATGGCTTTGTAATATAGCTTTAGATCAGGTATGGTGATGCCTCCAGAGGTATTTCTTTTGCTGAGGATATGTTTGGAAATGCGAGGCCTTCTGCCTTTCCATATGAAGTTTGACATCATTTTTTCTATCTCTGTGAAGAACACTGTGGGGATTTTAATTGGTATTGCATTGAATCTGCAAATTGCCTTTGGTAGGATTGTCATCTTCACAATGTTAATTCTGCCTATCCAGGAACATGGGAGGTCTTTCCATTTTCTCAAGTCCGCCTCAATTTCTTTTTTGAGTGTTTTTATGTTTTCATTGTATAGATCTTTCACTTCCTTGGTTAACGTTATTCTAAGGTATATTATTTTTTTTGTTGCAATTGAAAATGGGACTATGTCTCTTATTTCTTTTTCTATATCTTTGTCCTTTGCATAAAAGAAGGCTACTGATTTTTGTGCATTGATTTTGTATCCTGCTACTTTGCTCTAGGAGTTAATCACCTTCAGGAGTTTTGGGATGGAGTCTCTTGGGTCTCTTACATATATAGTCATGTCTTTAGCGAATAAAGCTAACTTAACTTCCTCCTTTCCAAATTGTATCCCTTTTATTTCCTTCTCCTGTCTTATTGCTTGAGCTAGGACTTCCAGTACTATATTGAAAAGCAGAGGTGAGAGTGGACAACCCTGTCTTGTTCCTGATCTTAATGGGAATTCCTCCAGTCTCTCTCCATTAAGTATTGTTTGGGCCTTCGGAGCTTCGTATATTGCCTTTATTAGGTTAAGATATGAACCAACCATGCCAACTCTCTCCAATGTTTTGAACATGAAGTGATGTTGAATCTTGTCAAAGGCCTTTTCTGCATCTATCGAAATGATCATGTGGTTGTTATGTTTAACCTTGTTTATGTGGTGTATTACATTGACAGATTTCCGTATGTTGAACCACCCCTGTGTTCCTGGAATGAATCCCACTTGGTCAAGGTGGATAATGCTTTTGATGTGTTGTTGGATTCGGTTTGCAAGGATTTTGTTTAGGATCTTTGCATCTAAGTTCATCAGGGAAATAGGCCGGTAGTTTTCTTTTCTTGTGGCATCTCTGCCTGGTTTTGGAATTAGGGTGATGCTAGCTTCATAAAAGGAGTTGGGTAGCTTTCCCTGTTCACCAATTGTGTGGCACAGTTTGAGGAAGATTGGTTTGAGTTCTTCCACGAAGGTTTCATAGAATTCAGCTTAGAAGCCATCTGGTCCTGGGCTCTTCTTTTTTGGGAGGTTTTTTATTACTTTTTCAATCTCCATGAGTGTGATGGGTTGATTGAGGTGATTAATCCGCTCTGTGTTTAGCTTTGGTAGATGGTATGCGCCCAAGAATTTATCCATCTCCTCCACATTATCCAGTTTTGTGGAGTAGAGGTTTTTGAAATAAGTCCTGATGATTCTCCCAGTTTCACGTATGTCTGTTGTGATCTCTCCTTTTTGATTTTGAATTTTGTTAATTTGAAGCTTCACCTTTTTTTGCTTGATCAGATTGGCCAGGGGTTTGTCGATCTTGTTTATTTTTTCAAAGAACCAGCTCTTTGTTTTGTCAATTGTCTTAATTGTTTCCTTGGTTTCCAATTCATTGATTTCTGCTCTGATTTTAATTATTTCTTTCCTTCTGGAGCTCTTTGGGTTGGATTTTTCTTGTTTTTCCAGTGCCTTTAGGTGGATGGTTAGGTTATTGATTTGGGACCTTTCTGTCTTTTTTACGAAGGCATTGAGTGCTATGAATTTTCCCCTGAGGACCGCCTTCATTGTGTCCCATAAGTTTTGGTACGATGTGTTCTCATTGTCATTCAATTCCAGAAATTTTGCAATTTCATTTTTTCTTTCATCCACTGTCCACTTATTGTTTAAAAGTGTGGTGTTCAGTTTCCAGGTGCCTTTGGGATTCTTGGTGGGTCTTTTGTTGTTGATTTCTAGCAATATAGCATTGTGATCTGATATCATGCAGGGAATTATATCAATCTTCCTAAATATGTGGAGGCAGTCTTTGTGACCCAATATATGGTCTATTTTAGAGAATGTTCCATGGACTGCTGAGAAGAATGTGTAATCTGTGGATTTGGGATGGAAGGTTCTGTAGATGTCCGCGTTAGGTCTAAGTGATCTATGGTTTTGTTGAGCTCTCTCACTTCCCTGTTGAGTTTCTGTTTGGATGATCTGTCTATTACTGATAATGGTGCATTGAAGTCCCCAGCTATGATGGTGTTTGTGGTTATTTCTGTTTCATTGTCAAGTAGGTTCTGTTTTATGAACTGTGGTGCCCCTGTGTTTGGTGCATACAGATTTATGATTGTAATATCCTCTTGATGGATCGTTCCCTTGATAAGTAGGAAGTGGCCCTCTTTGTCTTTTTTGATTATATTTGGTTTGAAGTCTATTTTATCCAATATTAATATAGCTACACCTGCTTGTTTCTTATTCCCGTTTGCTTGGAATACTGTTTTCCACCCTTTCACCCTGAGGAGATGTCTGTCTTTAATGGTGAGGTGGGTTTCTTAAAGGCAACAGATTGAGGGGTCTAATTTTTTGATCATCCTGTTAGCTTGTGTCTCTTGATGGGTGAATTAAGGCCATTAATATTTAGGGTAATGACTGTGAGATTTGATTTGATCCCTGCCATAATGTGATTGTAAATGTGGGTTGGAGTTTTCATGGACATTGAAGATTTTTGTGCCTACTCTGAGTTTGGTTGTTGTGATCTGCTTCTTGTAGGCAATTATGTTTGATTATTTTTTTCTTCTCTGTGGAGAATTTCCTGAAATACTCTCTGTAGGTATGGTTTTGTGTTCATATAATTGTAAAGCTGAGTTTTGTCATGGAAAGTTTTTCTTTCACCATCTATTATGAGGGATACTTTTGCTGGGTAGAGTAGTTTGGGTTGAAAGCCATAGGTTCTTAGACTTTGCAGTGTTTCATTCCAGACCCTTCTAGCTTTCAGGGTTTCCAATGAGAAGTCTGAAGTAATTCTGATGGGGTTACCTCTGAAGGTGGTGTGCTGTTTTTCCCTAGCTGCTTTTAGGATTTTCTCTTTGGTGTCAATGTTTAGAGTCTTAATGATAATATGTCTTGGAGAGTTTCTCCTTTGGTCCAGTCTGTTTGGAGTTCTATTGGCTTCTTGTATCTTGATGGGCCTTTCTTTTAAGAGATTGGGGAAGTTTTCTTCAATTATTTTGTTAAATAATTTCTCCATGCCTTTGGTCTGGATTTCTTCTCCTTCTGGTATTCCAATGATCCTGATATTGGGACGTTTAAGTGTATCCCACAATTCCCTCATGTTCTGTTCACAGGAGCTTTTAAACTCACTGCAATTTTTGAACTCTCTAACTGTTTCTTCCATCTTGTCTTGCAGATCAGAGTTTCTATCCTCCACTTGGCTGACTCTATTCTTGAGAGCTTCTAGTGAGTTTTGGACTTGTTCAATTAAGTTTGCATTTTCTATTATTTTTCTATGTATAATTTCCATCCCTCTGTCAAGTTCCCTTTTCACATCATTTTCTGATTTTCTTGATGATTCTTGGAGTTCATCCTTGCGTTTCTTTATGTCTTCATTTAGCATGGCCAGCTGATTTTTAAGGTCTTCTTTTTTTTCACTCTCCCTCAAATCTCTTAACTCTCTTTGAAATCCTTCCATTTTCTTATCTAATCCTTCCAATTTCTTATCTATTAGTTCTAGTTTAGTGATGGCAGCATCCACACGATTGTCGGCCCTTTGTTGCTTTCCTGCAAGTTCTACCAATAGGTTGGTTAGAGTTGCATTGCTCATAGCTTCAATTTGGTGTTCTAGTCCTATTGGTTCTTCTATGTTTTGGTTAGATGTGTTCATTGTGGGACTGGGTGATCTAACTGGATTTTCTTGCATTTGATTTTTCATGTTATTTCTTTTGCGCTGTGTTCTGCCCATGACAGTGTATGGGCAGATAAGTGGGCATATCAGCCTGGGCTCAAGAACAATGGGAATCTTATGCAGCCTGGGGGCGTTGCCAAGAAGCCTGGGCTTTGGCTGTCACTTGCCAAAGCTGCCTATCTACTGCCTGGCAGGGGCGCCGAAGTTGCCTGAGTTCTCAAGCGGTAATGTGCCAAAGGTGCCTGCATTCGAACTAGGAGTGGCACTGAGGCATCAAGCACTGATGCCACCCGAACTCTGGCTGGGCACGCTGGGAACCGGAAACAGTCTGCGCTCCCCCGCCACAGGACAATTGTGGACAGCCGCGCGGCAGACAGAGGGCGAGTGGACGAGAGTGCGGAGCAGTCTAAGCTTCTGCACGCAGGGAATAATCTCACTTGCCAAAGCCGCCTATCTACTACCTGGCAGGGGCACCAAAGTTGCTTGAGTTCTCAAGCGGTAATGTGCCACAGCTGCCTGCATTCGACCTAGGAGTGTCACTGAGGCACCAAGCACTGAAGCCGCCCAGACTTTGGCTGGGAACGCTGGGAACCGGAAGCAGTCTGCGCTCCCCCGCCACAGGACAATGGTGGCCCGCCGGTGCGGCAGGCAGGTAGGGGGTGGTACCTGAGCTGACGCAAGCGAGAGATACAATCTGAGCTTGTGGGGCAGCTGCTGTGGGACTGGGCACTCTCAGTAGGTGGGCGAGTGGACAAGGGTGCGGAGCAGTCTAAGCTTCTGCGCGCAGGGAACGATCGGCGCACGTTGGCAGCCGTGCGGGCTCCGGAGCAGCAGCAGCGCAGGGGTGGAGCTTTGAACACGGCGGTTATTTGGGGCGAGGGGTGCCTACCCGCCCGCAAGGGGATCAGCGATTCCCTGTTCCCCCACCTCTGTGCCCTCCCAGATTTCTCTCCCCTAAAAGCCACTATATACCCTTAATATCTTCCCTTTCTTTTCCCGGGATTTGCAGCGCAGCTAGGCGGTCGCCATCTTGGCCAGAAGTCAATACCGAAGTAAAGATTTAATTGACCACATTTTCAAAAAATTTGGCTGTAATATGGAGCAATGAATTTGTAGATGAATATGAAAACAAAAGGGATTTTTTTTAAATATTGGAATTATTCAGGCATGTTTATATGCTAATTAGAATGATAGTCAACTAGACATCATAGGAGAAATGGGGAATACTTACAAAAGCACTGTATTTGAGGTGATGAGATGGGTATGAGATGGGAGATTGGTCTTAGGTAAAACCAGATAGTTGTTATTGTAATAGAGAGAAGAAACAAATAGTAAGACTGAAAAATGTGGTGGTTAGAAATCTTTTTGAGTAGTTTCTCAGAAAAAAAAGAAGTTAATCACCACTTCAAGGAGTACAGAAATGTTGGGGCTCTGAGGCAAGGGGCAATGGAGTGACAAAATCATCTTGGATAATGGGAAAATGACTTGCACTAGGAAAGCGTACTTGGGTTGCCAGGCACCACTGAAGGCTCATGGACAAATTTGACATGAACCTCCCTGCATGCCTTATTGCCAGTCATGTATAGAAACTGAATTACAAGCATGCAATATTTGGTACAATGACCTTAAACAAAAATTGAAGTTCTGTCTGTGACTGTTAACTGTCTTGATCTAATTCATTCTATTTATTTTGAGGCCACATAAGAAATAAAAATTTGCAATACAATAATTGAACTGCAAATTCATGTAAATCATGGGTTTGGTTAAAAGGGGTAACCAGAGATAGACACAAATTCCAGGGAAGTTAAATGACTTCATTAATTCCTCTAATTCTTTCATATAGATTAGCCTTTGGATAACCAATTTTTGTGATGGGTCTTTATTACTGAGAAAGAAGAGAGAAAGGAAAATTAAAAGCTTACATTATTGAATTTATTTCCAATTTTTACATCATGTAATAAACCATTCCCACTAATATCTGAGAGCAAGAATTGCCAGCAATATAACCTGGACCTGCTTGAGTTTCTGTCATGCCTGATAGGCAACTCAAGGCCCAGACAATAGGGATGGAAAAGTTTGGGAGGAGGGGAGGGGAAGGAGAGGGGGGAAACAAACACAAAATTAACCCACAATGAGCTCATAACATAGAAATCTTTACCCTTGGAGATATCCTAAAAGATATAACCCTCAAAAGAAATAAGGGGGGCACCTGAAAAGTAGGGCTGTGGTGAGGGTGAGATGAAGCCTAAGCTTAAAAGGAATTTTTTTTTTTTTTTTGGTCTCTGACCAGTACTGGAGATTGGTTTCTACCACTTGCACCTCACCCAAGCCACAGTTGAATCCACAGAGGAATGGGGAGATGAGCAAGAGTGCTGATTCTATTCTGTTCCTGATAATCAGCACCAGGCTATAGGAGACAGACCCTGATGATACTCAACATCCCCCAAAGTAGAGATCCAGATGCTCCTAAGAGCTCATCACTGAAGTAGACTTAAAACCCACCTACTATGACTCAGGGAATTTTGTGAAAGAGAGGAATAAAGATTGTAAGAGCCACAGGTTGAGACATCGTGCCCAGAGGCATCCCCCTCCAAAAAAAATAGCTGACTACTGCTCCCACAACTACAACCCATGGAGAATATCTGCAATATTGAGGAGTGTCCCCAATAGAATGGGGGCATGGATGAGGGAAAAGAGTGTACCAAGCCGGGTGTGGTGGTGCATGCCTTTAATCCCAGCACTCGGGAGGCAGAGGTAGGAGGATCGCCATGAGTTCGAGGCCACCCTGAGAATACAGAGTGAATTCCAGGTCAGCCTAGCCTAGAGTGAAACCCTACCTCAAAAAAAAAAAAAAAAAAAAAAAAAAAAAAAAAAGAGTGTACCAACACATGATGTGTTCATACAAAATATCTTGTTAATAATAATAATAATAATTTAAAAAGAAAAAAATCCTCATGGTTATTTTTGCCAAAGGGTTATTTTTACTGATCTTGTCTTAAAAAAAATAAAAAAGAATTGGCACCAATAATCATACATATACACCAATAATCATACATATAGATGTGGGCTTAGCTGTGAGAAGAGAGAAACCAATGGAAAGAGAAAGCAGTTTTAATGAACAACACATGAGGGCTTTTGTGTTGATTTGAATCCTCCTTCTTCCTGTTCAGGTGCAACATACTTTCATATAATATGAAAAGGAAAGTCTACTAAAAGAAGCCTAATCATTGAAATGAGTGCTTTGTGGGGACTGAGAGTAGAGTACCAGTTACAGTTACCTTGCTATCTACATTTCAAAAGTTAGGATGGAGGGCTGGAGATAGCTCAGCAGTTAAGAGGCTTACCTGAAAAGGCAAAGGACCCAGATCTAATTCCCCAGTATCTACATAAAGCCAGATGAACAAGGTGGGACATGTATCTGGAGTTTGTTTGCAGTGGCTAGAAGCCCTGGTATACCCCTTTATTCTCTCCCCCCACTCTTAAATAAGTAAATGTCTTTTTGAAAAAGTCAGGATGGAGATATAGTCTAAGATAATCTTTAAACAAATATCAATTTATTGGAATCCTTTATGTAGAAACACTTAAAAGGCCTTTTGCTGTCATTCTCACTCTTCTGTTCTTTCTCACTCTGTCATGTGTTATAGCAGGCAACTGCTATCAGTAGCTTATGGTACATAATTCTGAAAAGTGCCCTACATATCCCAGGAGAGTTCTCTAAGAATTCTCCAGTTAAATGAATTCTGTATAAGATTGTCTCCCTTTTTGCAGACTTTGCACACTGGCAGATGTTTTGCACACTGGCAATAGCTTTTTAAAAATAATATGCAAGTGATGCCAGAAGGATAAATAGCTACCTATGTTTTCCAGTTATTCTTTAAGGAAAATGGGCAGGAACTACTGAAGATAATAAATAGAATCCAGGCTCCTTATGAAGGTATTTGGGATCAACATTATAATGAACCACATGATAATGGACTTTATTAAAGAAAAATAAGCCTCACCATAAAAGCAACAACAATGCAAGGACAAATGATGGAAAGTCTTTTTGGAGGCATAAAACAGCATTCATCTCTTATCTTCATTGGATGAATCTATTGGGTTGCCCATCTGGTCTTTCATGAAGTAAGTCCTAAAGCAGCATTCAGGCGAAAGGTTGACTGAACATGAGGGTTTGAGACAGCGTCAGTTATAATACCTGGCAGTTGGTTGTGCTGACCTTGCATACCTCCAATAGACGAAATTGCTCTCCTTACATGGGATCCTCAGGGCAGAGTCTATGAGAATCTGCAGAGTAGTTGACATCACATCAGGGAAATGCAAATTCAAGCTGCAATGAGATATTACCTCACTTAAATTATAAAAAGAATCCTCAAAAACAGAAAAATTCTGAAAAAGATACAAATGCTGGCAAGGATGTGCTGAAAAATTATTGGTGGGAATTAGTACTGCCTTTTTCACTCTCCAACATCTCCCACTCTAGGTGGGAGCCCTTCTCCATCAACTCTTCTCAGTTAATACATTTTACTGACTTTCACAAATATATTGTATATTCTATTAATAGTAACAATACTTATTATATCTAATTTAGTTTAAAAAAATTTTGTAACTCAGGAGTTAAAGCAATTGAGAACATGTGTACCAGTGAAATAAGCTGTCATTTTTTTCAGAGGAGTACTGTAGGTTATTTTATGCTATAAGAGTTTAAAGTATGTTTATCATTTTATTACCAAAAGAGAAAAGTATTTTCTCATGTCAGTATCAATAATATATTTATAGAGCTGGAGAGATAGCTTAGCAGTTAAGGCATTTGCTGCAAAGTCAAAGGACCTCTGTTTGATTCCCCAGGACCCAGGTAAGCCAGATGCACAAGGTGGTACAAGCATCTGAAGTTTGTTTGCAATGGCTGGAGGCCCTGGCACACCCATTCTCTCTGTCTGTCTTTCTCTTTCTCTCTTATAAGTAAATAAAAAGTAAATAAAATATTTAAAAATAAATAAATAAATAATAAAACATGATATATTTATAAAAAGTGAAACTTAGGGCTGGGGAGATGGTTCACATGGTAAAGTACTTAACACACAAGCAAGTGAACCTAAGTTCAAACGCCCATCACCCACATAAAGGGTGGGCATGGTATAATCCCAGTGCTAGGGAGGCAGAGACAGGAGAATCTCTGGTGCTTGCTGGTACACACACATATGACATATGGACATCATTCACACATACAAAGAAATACGTAAAAGTTTATTGAATTCTGCTGTTTTCCTTTGAGCAATTATTTGTTCTCTATCATAGCCGCAAGGCTACCTTTAAAAAATTCATCAAATTGGCTTTTAGTGGCTCTTTTGTAAGTTGCGCCATGATAGTGAGGGGTTTTGTTCATTTGTTGCTGTTGTTTTTGTTGTTGTTTCTGAGACAAAGTCTCTCTATGCAGTCCAGGGTGGCCTCTAACTTGAAATCCTCCTGCCTCAGCTTCCCAGTGCTGGGACTACAGGCATGCACAAACACATTTAGCTTAACCATGAGTTTTTAAAAAGATTTCTCATAAAGAATCTAAAAACAGATGATAGATATTAATGAATAAAATTTACATAGAAATACAAAGCTATAAGAGGAGCTGATCTCTTTTTCTTCAAAAATAAACCATATAGTGACATCTGGTTAGGATGGTGGTGTAAGAACAATGCCAAAGCAGCCTAGGGGAGAAAAAGCAAAAAAGACCCAGCAAAATACACTCTTCTACTAATAAGTGAAGGTGTATAAGAAATTATCAACCACAACAGACAAGTAGGAGAGATCCAGAGTGTCTAGAGACCTCAGAATTAGGCAGAAGTTGCTCCAGCACTGGCAGCACCAGATGCATGCTGCTTCAGCTGCCAGACTCTGCTTGAGCTGCAGTAAAAGCCAGATGAGGGGATTTTCCACTCACACCATCCTTTTCACAATCTTGAGAAACCTGAAGAGGAGGACAGCAGAGACCAGCAGAGTGGCTAGTGAGGAAGAGGATCAGGAGGACCAGCGGGACAACTTCAGCCAACATTCACAGCTTTCCCTCCACCCACCACCAGTGCAAGCACCAGCAAGCACTGGAGGCCGTGGAAGGGAACTCAGCTACCCAGCACCCAGCACAGGCTATCAGAACAGCGACACATGGACCCAACCAGCCTAACTGAGCCCACAGCACAGCAAAGGTGGACCCAAGCATTTGCACAGTATAGCTGAGACCAAAGCCATCCCAAAAGTTAACTGGGCTTACACCAGGTCAGTACCCGCCAAAAAAGCCAATATATAGGCTTACATCAGGGGTGCTAATTGCACCTTCCATGTCAGGGTAAATTGTGCATTAAATCTGATGGATGGTCAGATTTGTTATTCTTAAATTAGCTATATTTATCGAATATCAAGTAGCTATAGTTGCTTGACCCAAAGTCCGGGTCCTCAAGTCTATTCCATTGATCTATAGTCCTGTTTTTATGCCAGTACCATGCTGTTTTTATTACTATGGCTTTGTAATATAGCTTTAGATCAGGTATGGTGATGCCTCCAGAGGTATTTCTTTTGCTGAGGATATGTTTGGAAATGCGAGGCCTTCTGCCTTTCCATATGAAATTTGAGATCATTTTTTCTATCTCTGTGAAGAACACTGAAGGGATTTTAATTGGAATTGCATTAAATCTGTAAATTGCCTTTGGTAGGATTGTCATCTTCACAATGTTAATTCTGCCTATCCAGGAACATGGGAGGTCTTTCCATTTTCTCAAGTCAGCCTCAATTTCTTTTTTCAGTGTTTTTATGTTTTCGTTGTATAGATCTTTCACTCCCTTGGTTAACGTTATTCCAAGGTATTTTATTATTTTTTTGTTGCAATTGAAAATGGGACTTGTCCCTTATTCCGTTCTCTGTATCTTTGTCATTTGCATAAAGGAAGGCTACTGATTTCTGTGCATTGATTTTGTATCCTGCTACTTTGCTATAGGAGTTAATCACCTACAGGAGTTTGGGATGGAGTCTCTCGGGTCTCTTACATATATAATCATGTCATCAGCGAAACAATATAGGCTGGAAAAAAGACAGCATCTTCCACAAATGGTGCTGGACAAACTGGATAACCATATGCAGGAATCTTAAACTTGATCCACACATTTCACCATGAACTACACTCAAGTCCAAATGGATCAAAGGTCTCAATACAAGAAAAGAAACTCGTATACGACTGGAAGAAAATTTAGAAAGTACTTTCCATGATATAGGAATGGAAAAAGACTTCCTGAACAAAACCCCAGTAGCTCATGAACTTAAACCGTCACTCAACCAATGGGATCACATGAAGCTGAAGAGTTTCTTTACAGACAAGCAAACAATAAGCAAAACCAATAGATCACCCACAGAATGGGAGAAAATATTTGCGGTTTATCCAACTGATAGAGGCCTAATCTCTAGAATCTACAAAGAACTCAAAAATCTAAACAGTAAGAAGTCAAACACCCCACTCACAAAATGGGGCAAAGAGCTGAACAGGCAGTTCACAGAGGAAGAAATAGAAATGGCAAACATACACTTAAGAAAATGTTCATCCTCCCTAATCATCAGAGAAATGCAAATTAAAACAACTATGAGATTCCACCTTACCCCAATAAGGATAGCAAACAGCAAAAAATCAAATAAAAATAAATGCTGGCGAGGATGTGGAGAAGTAGGAACACTCATCCACTGTTGGTGGGAATGTAGGATGGTACAACCACTTTGGAAAGCAAAAGGGAGACTTCTGAAAAAGCTGAGTATAGAGATACCAACAGACCCAGTTATTCCCTTACTGGGCATCTACCCTAAAACCTTCAAACCACAGGCTAGAGAGATTTGCTCAACCATGTTTATAGCAGCTCAATTTGTAATAGCTAAGTGCTGCAATCAACCCAGATGTCCATCACTAGAAGAATGGATAACTAAGATGTGGCATATCTACACAATGGAATTCTATACAGCAGTAAGAAAAAAATGACACAATGAAATTTGAGGAAAAATGGTTGAACCTGGAACAGATCATTCTCAGTGAACTTACCCAATCACAGAAAAAAAAATTGCCATATAGTCTCACTCATCTACAACACCTAACCTGAATCTACCCAAGATACCTTACATCCCCAGCAAGCACCTCCTAGACTAGCCACTAGGATGGAAGGGGAGGGAGGGGAGGGCATCAAAGGGGTGGGAAACACAAATCTAGACCCAAACGGCAATGGTACCATAATTTTCTACTTACTAAAAGACAGACCAAATGGCTGATCCTTCACCAGGCCCTTACAGGTAACACCTGAACCACAAGACACTGGAGAGGGTAAGATTAAGACTAACCTTAATCTCCTACATCTTCCCTCCCTCACTTCCCCTCTCCCTCTCTCTCTCTCTCTCTCTCTCTCTCTTATCTCTAACTCTTGAATATTAGTTATCTTTTTCCTCATTTTCTTAGTGGGCATTGACCTGTAACTCCCAGAACCAGCATGGGGCTATCATCCACAATGAGCTTTTGATCAGAGAGACCTACAAGGTTTCCTAAAAGACAGACAGATTTCTGTCAGAGTACTTGATGACCCACCAAAGGTCTAGTGATAAGACCCTACTGCTGAAGACACCTTATGTGATTGACATGCAAATTAGAATGGCATGGCTGGAAGTTGGAAGAGAGTCAGTCCCCAGACAGTCAGCGTGTCTAGTGCAAGAAGGTGCTACATGGGCGACTGGGGGAAAATGACCAATATCTGTTGAAGCAACGCATGGTCTAACCTACTTAGCAGCAAATAACTTGTTGTGATGCCCACACAAGTGCAGTGGTGGTACACAGCCATAGTGGGGAACCAACTGCTCTCAATTCGGCTAACTGATCCCCTCACTGGTATGGGACCCATAGCTGGAGCTGGGAAACAAGTCAGAACCATATCCAAACATAAACCCACTCTCCAATATCAAGCTACCATCAATCATGGGCTACAAGAGGGCCGACACCTATTAAATTCTCTACAAAAAAAAGGGTTATCTCATTTGTCCTGATGCTAACTTACTCTCCATTGGAGAATCTGCTTCTCTTTTTCAGATAGATGTAGATTCTAAGGAGAGAGCCACCCCATCATACCTCAAAAGGGCCCCGGCTGAAACTAAGAAAAATTGGAGAAACAAGCAAGGGGGCTGTTTTCCTGATGAACCGGATACCAGCACAAGGGGGAAGGAAATCAGCACAGAGAAAAATCAACTCCTACCAAATCAGAGAGCCATAGCCTCAGAGGCCTCCAACACCTCATCACTGAAGCAGACCAAAAATGAACCCAACATGGCTCAGGGAAATTTTGCGGAAGAGGGGGCGGAACGAATGTCAGAGCCACATTTTGGGTCAGGATATGCAGAGACATTTATCTTACCCATAACTGTGGGCTAAGTCCACAATGCATGACCCATGTACCTCAACAAGGAGGGGCCAAGGGGAGGGGGTAGGTCATGGATGAGCCTAATAATGGTACCATACTGACTGTAAAAATAAATAAATAAACAAATTAGCTATATTTGGGGGTTGTCATTTGTTGCTTCCTGATTTATAGTGCCTTTGTCTCCTCTTCTGTTGTTCACTGGGGCAAGGTATCACTCGGTCACAAGCTGACCTTATAACTTGTAACTTGACATGATTAAGGGTGTGGAGCAACATATATACTTAGGGACTTTGACTTTGTTAGAGGATCTATTTGTTTTAATACCTAATCTTGCACAAATAATCTGTGCTTGTTTTCATTGAATGTGTATATTGTTTAGTTAAATTTTAGAATTTTCCCATATTTTGTTCCATGCAGCCTACTAGAATACTCTCATAGCAAGCAAACCCAATACCAAGGTCCATTTTTTGTGGTTACTCTGAAAGTCTTTTAAGAGCCACACCTAGCACCTTAAGATCCTACCCTGAAGATATATAAGACCAGATCAACTGATGCATCTAAGAACATTGCAGATAATTAGAAAACCCAAGTGTCAAATTAATCCAAGATGCAAAAATCTCTGAAGTATAATATAAGAAACACAAAAAATGAAGACAATATAATTCCACCAAAAATTATAAATCCATCAGAAATGACCTCCAGTGAAACTGATTTAGAAGAAATGCCTGAGAAATGTTTCAAAAGAATGATTGCAACTATGTTCAAAGAAATAAAAGAATAAAAAACAAACTTCTGAAGAACACAGAAAACCAACTTAATGAGCCAAGGAAACAAGCACGTGTTGCTATCCTAATATCTGAGCAAATGAGGAATGATAAAGAAGATCATTTTATATTGATTAAAGGAAAAATTCAACAGGAAGACATTACAGTTCTAAACATATATACACCTACAATGGGTACTCCCAATTTAATCAAACAAACATTACTAGATTTAAGGTTACAGATAACACCAAGCATAATTGTAGTGGGTGACTTCAATACCCCACTCTCATCTGTTGACAGATTATCCCAGCAAAAAATAAACAGAGACATCTGGATTAAATGCTATCATAGAACAAAGGGACCTAACAGGACCTAACAAAACATTGATTACAAATGCTACAGAATACACATTTTTCTCAGCAGCACAGGGAACATTCTCTAAAATAGACCATATAGTAGGACACAAAGCAAGTCTTAACAAATAAGGGAAATTGAAATAATTTCTTGTACTATATCTGATCACAATGGGGTTAAACTACAAATGAACAACAAGAAAAACTACAGAGCATATACAAAATCATGGAGACTAAAAAGTACACTACTGAATGATGATTGGGTCATTGAATAAATTAAACATAAAATCAAAACATTCATAAAATCAAATGATAATAAGAACACAACATATCAAAACTTTTGGGACATAATAAAGGCAATTCTAAAAGGAAAATTTATAGCTTCAAATGCCTATATTAAGGCATTAGAAAGATTGCATGTAAACAACTTAATGCTTCACCTTCAAGCCTTGGAAAAAAAGAGCAACACGAACCAAAATCCGTAGACAGGAAGAAATAATAAAGATTAGGGCAGACATTAATAAAATAGAAACATAACAAAACAAAAACCCAATCCAAAGAATCTATGAAACAAACCGTTGGTTATTTGAAAGGCTAAACAAGATTTGTAAACCCTTATCAAATCAGACAAAAATAAGGACAGAAGAGATACCATATAATTAGCAATGCAAACGGCATCATTACACCAGATACCAAAGAAATTTAGAAGATCCTAAGGACATACTTTAAGAACATATACTCTACTAAGTTAGAAAATCTGAAACAAATGGATGATTTCCTAGATATATATGACCTACCAAAATTAAATCAAGATGAGATAAACCATTTAAATAGACCTATAACAAGTATAGAGTTCCAGGCAGTTATAAAATATCTCCCAACTAAAAAATGTCCAGCCCCAGATTCACTGGTAAATTTTACCAGACCTTTATGGCAGAACTAACATCAATGCTTCTCAAACTTTTCCATAAAATATAAAAGAAAGGAATACTACCAAACACCTTCTATAAAGCCAGCATCACCCTGATAACAAAACAAGACAAAGATTGGACAAAAAAAAGTACAAAAATGAAATGGCATGGCTGGAAGCTGGAAGAGAGTTAGTCTCCAGACAGTCAGCATGTCTAGTGCCAGCAGGTGCTACATGGGCGACTGGGGGAAAATGACCAATATCTGTCCAAGCAGATAGCCTACTTAGCAGCAAATAACCTGTCGTGAATGCTCACACAAGTGCTACAGTGGCGCACAGCCATGGTGGGAAATCAACTGCTCTTGACCTGGCTAACTGATCCCCTCAGTGGTACGGGACCCATATCCAAACATAAGCCCACCCTCCATTATCAAGCTACCACCAATCATGGGATACAAGAGGGCCTACACCTATTAAATTCTCTATAAAAAAGTAAGGGTTATCTCATTTGTCTGGTGCTAACTTACTCTCCATTGGAGAATCTGCTTCTCTTTTTCAGTTAGATGTAGATCCTAAGGAGAGAGCCACCCCATCATACCTCAAAAGGGCCCTGGCTGAAACTAAGAACAATTGGCAAAACAAGCAAGGGTGCTGTTTTCTTGGTGAACTGGGTACCAGCACAAGGTTGAAGGAGATCAACACAGAGAAAAATCAACTCCTACCAAATCAGATATCCAGAGACCCAGAGGCCCCCAACACCTCATCACTGAAGCAGACCAAAAATGAACCCAACATGGCTCAGGGAAATTTTGCGGAAGAGGGGGCAGAAAGAATGTCAGAGCCACATGTTGAGTCATGACATGCAGGGACGTTTATCCTACCCATAACTGTGGGCTAACTCCGGAATGCATGACCCATATACCTCAGCAAGGAGGGGCCAGGGGGAGGGGGTAGGACATGGATGAGCCTAACAATGGTACCAAATTGACTGTATTCATTGAGTACAAATCTAATAAAAAAATAAAAAATAAAAAAAATTCTGAACAAAATATTGGCAAACAGAGTACAAGAATATATCAGAAAGATCATTCACCCCAACTAACTGGCCATTATCCCAGAGATGCAGGGATGGTTCAACATATGCAAATCAATAAATGTAATATACTATATAAACGGACTGAAGGACAAAAATCTCATGATCATCTCAATAGATGCAGAAAAGGTACTTGCCAAAATCCAACATCCCTTCATAGTAAAAGTCCTACAGAAACTCAGAATAGAAGGAATATATGAAGGCTATTTATGACAAACATACAGCCAACATATTACTAAATGGGGAAAAACTGGAAGCTTTTCCACTAAATTCAGGAACAAGACAAGGGTGTCCACTGTCCCCACTTTTATGTAATATAGTAGTAGAAGTGTTAGCTACAGCAATAAAGCAAGGGCTACTCATAAAAGGGATACAAATTGAAAGGGAAGAGATCAATTTATTGTTATTTGCAGATGATCTGATTCTATACATAAAGGACCCTAAAGATTCTACCAGCAAACTGTTAGAGCTGAAAAACATGTATAGCAATGTAGCAGGATACAAAATAAACACACAGAAATCAGCAGCTTTCGTATATAATAACAACAAACATGCAGAGGTTGAAAACAGGGACTCTCTCCCATTCACAATTGCTTCAAAAAAAAAAAAAGTACCTTGGGATAAACCTAACCAAGGAAGTGAAGAATCTCCACAATGAACACTTTAAAACACTCAAAACAGAAATTTCAGGAGACACTAGGAAATGTAAATATATCCCATGTTCTTGGATTGGATGAATCAATATTGTGAAAATGTCAATCTTACCAAAAGCAATCTACACATTTAATGTAATCCTCATTAAAGTTCCATTTGCCTGCTTCACAAAAATAGAAAAAAAAATTTAAAATTCATTTGGAAGCACAAAAAAACTTTGAATGGCCAAAACAATTTTGAGCATCAAAAATAAGGCTGGTGGTATAACTATACTCAATTTTAAGCTATATTACAAAGCCACAGTAACAAAAACAGCATGATACTGGCACAAAGATAGACACATAGATCAATGAAATAGAATGGAGGACCCAGATGTTAAGCCAGGTAGCTACTGCCATCTGATTTCAAAAGCACAAATAAAATTCACTGGTTAAAATACATCCTCTTCAACAAGTGGCACTGGGAAAACTGTATATCTATATGTAGAAGGATGAAAATAGATCCTTGTCTCTCTCCATGTGCAAGAATCAAATTCATATGGATCAGAAACCTTAATATCAGACCTGAAACTCTGAAACTGCTAGAGGAAAAAAAGTGAGGAAAACCCATCAACATATTGGCATAGGCAATGACTTTCTGAATATAACACCTAAACATTCTAAGTCAGGTTACCCAGATACAGAAAGCCAAACATTGCTTTTTCTCTCTCATATGTGGATACTAGCTACAAATATGCATGAGCTGGAACCAAAAATTTGTAGTAGAGGCCAGTAAGCTAGAAAAGGGAAAGTGGGAAGTACTTTAGGGGATGGTATTGTATATATGTAAGTAGAGGAACAGATTACAGGGAGTGGAATGGGCTAAGTGAGGCTAGGGGAAGAGATTAAGAGAAGGGTGGGGAAAGGGTCAATCAAAATTCCAGATATTCTGAATAAGACATATGAAAGCCTACATTTTTTGGATAATGGCATATTCAGAACCCATAGATTCTTACTAGAAAATTTTCACTGCCAGTGATGGGATACCTTCCAGTGAATTTTTGGCCCAGGAGGTCTCCATTGCCCCAGAAACATTATAGGCCAACCAAAGCCCTTGGTTTCCAAAGAGAAACACGTGGTAAGACCCTATCGCTAAAGACTTCACATGACTGGGAGGCAAGGGCACTGAGATATCAAGCTGGGGCTGAACAAAACACCTTCTCCCTATAGACCAGCCAACTGAAAGCTGGAAAAAGCTGTACTGCATGCAGCCCTATGGGAGACAGAAGCCATCAGTGGTGAAACAGTGGACAATGGAAGCCTCAAATTTGGCCAGACAGACCAAGTGACAGAACCGGTGCAATAGTGGCATATCTGCTCTGGGGGAAACCAACTGTTCTCTAATTGGACTGGCTGCTCTATGGGAGGGAATACATGCCTTGTACTGAAGACCTAATCAAAAGCCTATGGCAGGGATGGTCATGAGCCTTAGTGGTGTAAAGCCTGATTTTGTCTGGCTAAATGCATATATTATGCTAACCAAACTGCCCTGTAAGCACTATACTTAATGTTCATATTCATATATTAACACTACTCTCATGTTTGGTTAGAGAAGCTTCTCTTTTCAGGTGGCAGTGACCACTAGGATGACCCAAAAAGCAACATAGTGCTCAGAAGAAGCAATGGAGGAGTGTCCAGCACTGAAACTTCTCTATCACATCTCTAAGGCTCAGGGTCCATTTCATAAGGGGTGGAAGAAAGAATGTAAGAGCCCTCTAAAATAATAATGGTTATTCTATTTAACCAGTGTTGGCTTCACTCTCTGTTGGAGAATCTGCTTCTCTTTTGCCAATAGAGAAGCACTTGAGCCCTTGAGCACTTCAGCCCATCTCACCTCACAAGGGCTCCAACTGATACCAGAGGGTAATTGGGGAAATAAGCAAGAGTTCTGCTTTCTTGCTGAACATGGTACTAGCATGAGGGTGAAAGAGATAGACAGAGAACACTCATCTCCTACCAAACCAGATATCCAGAGACACAGAGGCTCCCAATACCTCATCACAGAAGTAGACCTAAAATGAACCCAACATGGCTCAGGGAAATTCATGGAAGAGGGGGCGGAAAGATTGTTAGAGCTACACGATGGGACATTATGCACAGAGACATTGCCTCTTACCCATAACTGATGGCTACCCCCTCAATGAATGACCCACAATCCCCAACATGGAGGGTCGCTTCAGAGGGGGAGGACAGGGAGGAGGCTAATGATGGTACCAACATGGCTGTTTACACACTGAGTGTGTACATAACTAATAAAGAAAAGAAAAATAATGTAAGTACCAAAGGAAGGGTACGACTCCTTACAGACTGTCCAGACAGAAATTGGCCTTGATATACATGACCTCACAGTGTCCAACAATACCTTCACAAGACCCTCATAGTAGGAGGGAAATACAATGATATAAAAATAAAAGAGAGACTAATGGAGAGAGGGAGGGGATGTGATGGTGAGTGGAGTTGTGAAGGGGAATGTGGGGAGGGGAGGGAATTATCATAGTTTATTTTCTGTAAGTATAGAAGTTGTCAATAATAACTATACATTAAAAAATAAACCATATAGAAATATTTCCAGTTTTACTTAAGGAAATCTATATTCTCTATAGTGTACGAGTCTTTTACTATCATGATGTTTCTTGGGTAGACAAGTATCTTACTTTTTTCTTAGCATGAATCATTTTGCCACAAAACTATTCCTTGATTGGTTGTAGCCTGTTCATTTTACATCTTCAGCTTCATCAATATCACTCTCTCTCTCTCTCTCACACGCACACACATACACACACACACGTGTGTGTGTGTTTGCATGTTCATTTGTGTAATTGTGGAGATGCATACGCCACAACACTTATATGGAGGACAGAGGACAAGTTTCAAGTCTGTTGTTGTTTGTCACTGCTCTAACCTGGCTACCTGACCCCAAGCTTCTGGTGGCTTCTTCTGTCTCCACTTCCATTTTCACCCATAGGCATAGCAGGGATTACAATATACCTAACATAGGATTTTTCACATGGTTGCTGGGGTTCTGAATTCAGGCACTCATACTTGCTCAGCATCTCCCCAGATCTATCTTACACTTTTTATCAGTGTGTATTCATTGTGAATAATAATTGTTTTATTATGACATTATCATACATGCATATAATGTACATTGATCATATTCATCCCTTCTAACCTCTCTTGTTTCTCTTACTCCATCCCACCAGTCTCCTTTCTCTTCCCAAATAATCCCCACTTTAATGTCCTTTTAATAAATTCTAGGTGTCCCATAGTAAAAAAAATAGATAATATTCATCCGAGTCTGGCTTATTTCCCTCTACTTCCATTTTCCTGCAAATAACGTAATTTCATTCTTCATTATGGCTGACACTCCATTGTGTGCATGTGCCACATTTTCTTATCTATTCATCCATTGATGGGTATCTAACATGATAATTTAGTTATTGTGACCAATGCCTCGGTAAACAGGGGCATATACCCAGAAGTGGAAAAGCTGGATTACACAGTAGTTCTGTTTAGTTTTTTAAGGAACCTCCATACTGATTTTCATTGTGTCCAAACAAAGTTTTTTTTTTTTTTATTTTAGCTAAAAGGCAGAGAAGCAATGACAAAATATTTTTAATAGTGGAAGTCTACAATTGCTCAGAAAAAAATCAATTTTCTAATCTTCTTAAAATTTTTACTTTCGTCAGGGATCATTAAATTCTTAAGATTTTCCACAGTCTTCTTGGAAAATACTGAGGATCATACATCAAGAGATTAACACATTTACTCTATAAATGCAATGACATACATGGAATCCTTTAAAATCAATATAAATGTACTCTTTTTATTTGTACATACTGTAGGTCAGATGTACAATGTTCCCAACAGGCTTGTACGCTTGAACACTTGGGCCCCAACTGATGGTGATTCTTAGAAGATTATGAAATCTTTAGAAAGTGAAGCCTGTTTCAGGATGTGGGCCTTGAGATTTAATTCTGGTCTCACTCCTTGTCCTGTCTTTGATTCCTGCTCCAGGAAAGTACAGAGGTGAGCAGCTCTAGTTACATGCTTCAGAATCCCTGGAGCTTTGCCTTCTGCTATGCCTTCCCTGTCATGATGTACTGTGTCCCTGAAAACTGTGAGCCTGAAATAGCTCCTTACTCTCATAAGTTTCTTTAGCCAGGTATTTTATCATATATACACACACACCTGGCCAGGTATTTTATCATAGAAACAAGGAAAGTAACTGATAAAATACTCATCTTGAGATAGTTAAGGCATGTTAAAATGTTTTTCTATTTATCTTACAAGGTATTTCTTTTTTTTAAATTTGTTTTGTTTATTTATTTATTTGAGAGTGACAGAGAGAAGGAGGCGCAGAGAGAGAGAGAGAGAGAGAGAGAGAGAGAGAAGAGAGAGAGAGAGAATGGGCACACCAGAGCTTCCAGCCTCTGTAAACGAACTCCAGATGCGTGCGCCCCCTTGTGCATCTGGCTAATGTGGGTCCTGGGGAATTGAGCCTCGAACCGGGGTCCTTAGGATTCACAGGCAAGCGCTTAACCGCTAAGCCATCTCTCCAGCCCTCTTACAAGGTATTTCTATGGAAATATAATTATCAAAGTATATAGCCAAAATTTTTAATACTGTTTTTCTTATCAACACTATACCAAAAAAAGCAGTAACAGTTGGGCAGGCAGGTGCATGCCTTTAATCCCAGCACTGTGGATGTAGAGGTATGAGGATCACTGAGTTGGAGGCCAGCCTAAGACTACATAACAGTGAATTCCAAGTCAGCCTGGGCTGGAGCAAGACCCAACCTTGAAAAACCAAAAAAAAAAAAAAAAAAAAAAAAAAAAAAAAAAAAAAAAAAAAAAAAAGACAAGAAAAGGCAGTACCTATTGCATGTCATCTTTTTCTTATTTCCTGCCTTTTCAAGACCTGAAATTTGGAGGCCATTTTTTCATTCAGTCTTTCTGTAAGTATGGATTATGTATGTCTATGCTGAGTGTCCTTCATTCATTATCAAGACACAAAAACAAAAATAGGAAATAACTGTGACATTTATTAAGAAGCAAGCTAGGCTTTTGGTTAAGATAGTGGAAGAAGAGTCATGCCAAAGAAATGGGGTGGGGAGCAGGATACTATACAACGCACCCTTTTCCCAAAAGTGAAGCTGCTCTCACACTTAATTAGAAAATATGTTTTATTTTACAGATGTCAGAGAATACATGGGTCCAAGATCTATCAATATCAAAAGAAAAGATAGCCAACTGCCTACCACAAGACATGTCACCTCTACCACATATACTAGGGCTCAGAAGATATTGCAAAGGAAGCACCAATTTTAACATGAACAATGCTGTCACTGCTAGCCTGACAAGTAGCTCCAGGGAGATGGCTACAGACACTGTGATCACTCAAAACTCATCAGAGCAGAAATTCAGAGGCTACAGAGAACTCAACACTAAATCAAACTTCTAACATGTCCTCCAAGACTCAGGGACCATTGTGGAAGAGAGGATCAAAAGAGTGTAAGAGCCACAGGGTGGGAAGGAATATCCTGAGGCATTCCCTTTCCCTTGTCCATGCCACAGAGACTAACATATTCATAGCCCCACAGTGAGTACAAATAACCCCACTGAGGAGGGCCCTCAGTGAAATAGGAGGCAGGAGAGAGGGTATTAAGAATATAACCTTTAAAAATTAATTAATTATTTTATTTAAAAATTAGCAAGTTTAAAGTCAAAAAGCTAACAGCACTTCATTATTATTATACTGATAAATTATTATTATATTTTATGTTATTAATTACATAGTCACTTTAAGCATTTTTTTCTTAATAATATAAATAACATACATATACTTCAAGTCTTCGACTTTTCTTTTTACTTTTCCTTTGGACAGACCAGAAGAATGGTGTTAGAAGACCGGACATGCCCCTACATCAATGTCATCAAATTTCCCTTAAGTTTTGTCCTAGCAGTTGATTTTTAAAAAATTTTTGTTGCTATTTATTTTTATTTATTTATATTTATTCGAGAGCAACAGACAGAGAGAGAAAGAGGGACAGAGAGAGAGACAGAGAGAGACAGAGAGAGAATGGGCATGCCAGGACCTCCAGCCATTGCAAACGAACTCCAGATACATCTGTCATCTTGTGCATCTTGCTTACATGGGTACTGGGGAATGGAGCCTCAAACTGGGGTCCTTAGGCTTCACAGGCTAGCACTTAACCACTAAGCCATCTCTTGAGCCCCATGTCCTAGCAGTTTTACAGTTTCAGGTCTCATATCTAAGTTTATTCATTGTGAATTGATTTTATATGACCTGAGCTAAGGGTACAATATCATTTTTCTGCATCTATATATCCAGTTTTCCTGACATACATTGAAGAGATGTTGTTTCTCATTATGTATTTACGGCAACTTTATGGACCTGAATGCATAGGTTTATTTATGGGGTTTTTATTATTTTCCATTATCTCTGTATTTATTTATATGCCAGGACTATGCAGTTTTAATTAGTAGAATTTTGCAAAATATTTGAGGCCAGGTAGTATGAGGCCTCTAACTTTACTCTTCTTGCTCAAGATTGTCTTGGCTCTTCTTTTTTTTTTCCCTCAATTTTTATTAACATATTCCATGATTATAAAAAGTACCCCATGGTAATATCCTCCCTCCCACCACTTTCCTGTTTGAAATTCCATTCTCCATCATGTCCCCTCCCCATCTCAGTCAGTCTCTCTTTTATTTTGATGCCATGATCTTTTCCTCCTCTTATGATGGTCTTGTGGAGGTAGTGTCAGGCACTATGAGGTCAAAGATATCCAGGCCATTTTATGTCTGGAGGGAGCACGTTGTGAGGAGTCCTACCCTTCCTTTGGCTCATACATTCTTTCCGCCACCTCTTCCACATTAGACCCTGAGCATTTGAAGGTGTGATGGAGATGTTACTCAGTACTCCAGTCACTTCTCTCCAGCACTATGATACCTTCTGAGCCGTCCCAAGGTCACTGCCATCTGAAATGAGAAGATTGTCGACCAAAGTGAGAGCACCATTAATATAAAAGTATGAATATTAAGAAAAGTGCTTACTGGGCAGTTTGATAAGCATAGTATATACTTTTATCCAGACATCAGCAGATGTTATACCACTGGGGATCATGACTACCCCTGTTGTAAGTTTTCAGTATCAGGGATGTATTCCCTCCCATGGAGCAGGCCTCCAGTTGAATTGGAGGGCAATTGGTTTCCACCATGGTAGATGTGCCACTATTGCACCAGTTGGCTCATTTGGCCTGGCTGGCCAATAAGAAGGCTTGCAGTGTCCACTGTTGAGTATCTTCACTGGTGGTATCTCTTTCTCCCATTGCATGTAGAATGGCTTCTTCCAGCTTTCTGTCAGCTGGTCTACATGGAGGAGGTTATCAGCTCAGTTCCAGCAGGATTCCTCAGTGGCCCTACAGCTCATGTATGTGTAGTCTTCAGAAATAGGGTCTTACCATCTATTCCTGGTGGGAAACCAAGGGCCTCGGCAATGGCCTATAATGTTTTGGGGGTATCAGGGACTTCCCTGGAAGGTATCCCATCCCTGGCACTGAAAATTTTCTAGCAACGATCTATGGCTCCTGAGTGTTCCATTGTCCAAAACCGGAGGTTTCCATATGATTTATTTATATCCTCTTAGATTTTGATTAGCCCTCCCTCCACCTTTCCTTTACTCAATCACTTCCCCTCACCTCACTTTGGGCCTTTTCACCCTTCTTAATCTAGTCATCTACTTACATTTATACAATACCAACCTATTAATTACCCTCCTCCCTTCCTTTCTCTTCCCTTTATATCTCCTTTTTAGCTTAATGGCCTCTGCTACTGAGTTTTTTCCTTCTCACACAGAAACCCAATCATCTGTAGCTAGGATCCACATATGAGAGAGAACATGTGGCGCTTGGCTTTCTGGGCCTGAGTTACCTCACGTAGTATAATCCTTTCCAGATCCATCCATTTTCCTACAAATTTCATAAATACATTGTTCTTTACCACTGAGTAGAACTCCATTGTATAAATGTGCCATATCTTCATTATCCACTCATCAGTTGAGGGACATCTAGGCTCGTTCCATTTCCCAGTTATTATGAATTGAGCAGCAATAAACATGGTTGAGCATTTACTTCTAAGGAAATGAGATGAATCCTTAGGATATATGCCTAGTAGTGCTATAGCTGGGTCATATGGTAGATCATTCTTTAGCTCTTTTAGGAACCTCCAAACTGATTTCCACAATGGCTAGACCAGATTGCATTCCCACCAACAGTGTAGAAGGGTTCTTCTTTTTCCACATCCCCACAAGCATTTATGATCATTGTTTTCATGATGGTAGCCAATCTGACATGAGTGAGATGGAATCTCAATGTACTTTTAATCTGCATTTCCCTGATGACTAGGGATGTAGAACATTTTTGTAGATGCTTATACGCCATCCGTATTTCTTCTTTCATTTTTTAATTGGCTTGTTTGATTTCTTATTATTTAACTTTTTGAGTTCTTTGTATATCCTAGATATTAATCCTCTATCAGATATATAGCTGGCAAAGATTTTTTCCCATTCTGTACGTTGCCTCTTTGCTTTATTCACAGTGTCCTTTGTAGTACAAAATCTTTGTAATTTCATGAGGTCCCAGTGGTTAATCTGCGGTTTTATTGCCCAAGCAATTGGGGTTATATTCATAAAGTCTTTGCCAAGACCAATATGTTGAAGGGTTTCTCCTACTTTTTCCTCTAGCAACTTCAGAGTTTCCAGTCTGATGTTAAGGTCTTTAATCCATTTGGAATTAATTATTGTGCATGGAGAGAGAGAAGAATCTATTTTCATCCTTCTACAGATACATATCCAGTTTTCCCAACACCATTTGCTGAAGAGGCTGTCTTTTCTCCAATGAATATTTTTTGGCATATTTATCAAATATCAGGTGGCTATAGCTACTTGGACTTACATCTGGGTTCTCTATTCTGTTCATTGATCTACATGTCTGCTTTTGTGCCAGTACCATGCTCAGTATTATTTTAGATATTCGAGGTTTTTTGTGATTCCAAATGAATTTTTGGATTATTTTTTCTATTTTTGTGTAGAATGTCATTGGAATTTTGATGGGGATTGCATTAAATGTGTAGATTGATTTTGTTAAGATTGCCATTTTCACAATATTGATTCTTCCAATCCAGGAACAGGGATGTTTTTCCATTTCCTAGCGTCTTCTGCAATTTCTCACTTGAGTGTTTTCATTGTAGAGATCCTTTACTTCCTGGGTTAGGTTTATTCCAAGGTACTTTATTTTCTTTGATGCAGTTGTGAATGGGAGTGATTCTCAGATTTCATCTTCTGTGTGTTTGTTGTTAGCATATGGGAAGGCTAGTGATTTCTGTGTATTTATGTTGTATCCTGCTACATGGCTGTAGGTGTTTATCAGCTCTAACAGTTTGCTGGTAGAGTCTTTAGGGTCTTTTATATATAGAATCATGTCATCTGCAAATAATGATAACTTGACCTCTTCCTTTCCAATTTGTATCCGTTTTATGTGTGTCTCTTGCCTTATTGCTATGGCTAAGACTTCCAGTATTATATTAAATAAAAGTGGGGACAGTTGACACCCTTGTCTTGTTCCTGATTTTGGTGGAAAAGCTTCCAGTTTTTCCCCATTTAGTAATATGTTGGCTGTAGGCTTGTCATAAATAGCCTTTATTATATTGAGATATGTTCCTTCTATTCCCAGCCTCTGTGGGACTTTTATCATGAAGGGATGTTGGATTTTGTCATACACTTTCTCTGTGTCTAATGAGATGATCATGTGATTTTTGTCCTTCAGTCCATGTATATAATGTATTACATTTATAGATTTGCATATGTTGAACCATCCCTGCATCTCTGGGATAAAGCCTACTTGGTCAAGGTGAATGATCTTTCTGATATATTCTTGTATTCTGTTTGCCAATATTTTGTAGATAATTTTTGCATCTATGTTCATGAGGGAGATTAGTCTGTAATTTTCTTTTATTGTTCTATCTTTGCCTGGTTTTGATATCAGGGTGATGCTGGCTTCATAGAAGGGGTTTGGTAGGATTCCTTCTTTTTCTATTTTATGGAAAAGCTTAAGAAGCAATGATGTTAGTTCTTCCCTGAAGGTCTGGTAAAATTCAACAGTGAATCCATCTGGGCCTGGGCTTTCTTTAGTGGGAGATTTTTGATATTTGCTTGGATCTCCATGCTTGCTATATCTCAATTTAAGTGGTTAATCTTATCTTGATTTAATTTAGGTAGGTCATATAAATCAAGGAAATCATCCATTTCTTTCAGATTTTCATACTTTGTGGAGTATATGCTTTTATAATATGTCCCTATGATTTTTTTGCGTTTCTCTGGCATCTGTTGTAATGTTACCTTTTTCATCTCTAATTTTATTAATTTGTGTCTCTTCTCTCTTTCTTTTGGTCAGATTTGCTAAGGGTTCATCAATCTTGTTTATCCTTTCAAAGAACCAATTCTTTGTTTCATTGATTCTTTGGATTTTTTTGTTGTTGTTGTTTTCTATTTCATTAATTTATGCCCTAATCTTTATTGTTTATTCCTGTCTACTGATTTTTTGTTTGCTTTGTTCTTCTTTTTCTAAGACTTTAAGATGAAGCATTAGGTCATTTACTTGCGACCCTTCTAATTTCTTAATATAGGCACTTAAAGCTATAAATTTACCTCTTAGTACTGCCTTCATTGTGTCCCAGAGATTTTAGTGTGTTTTGTTCTCATTATCGTTTGATTCTATAAATTCTTTGATTTCTTTCTTGATTTCTTCATTGACACATTCATCATTTAGTAGTGTGTTGTTTAATTTCCATGATTTTGTGTATGCTCTATAGCCTTTCTTGCTATTGATTTGTAATTTCATTCCATTGTGGTCAGATAGAATGCAAGGAATTATTTCAATTTTCCTGTATTTGTTAAGATTTGCTTTGTATCCTAACATATGATCTATTTTAGAGAATTTTCCATGTGCTGCTGAAAAGAATGTATATTCGTCAGCATTTGGATGAAATGTCCTGTATATATCTATTAAGTCCATTCCTTCTATGACCTCATTTAGTCTAGATGCCTCTCTGTTTATTTTTTCCCAGGGTGACCTGTCAATTGATGAGAGTGGAGTGTTGAAGTCACCCACTACCACTGTGTTTGGTGTTATCTGTGATCTTAGTTCCAGTGGTGTTTGTTTGATGAATTTGGGGCCCCCCTATGCTTAGGATTGTAATGTCCTCCTGCGGGAGGGTGCCTTTAATCAGTATAAAGTGGCTTTCCTTATCTTTCGTAACTAATGTTGAACTGAAATCTACCTTGTCAGATATTAGGATAGGAACCCCTGCTTGTTTTCTAGGTCCATTTCTTGAAACACCATTTTCCAACCTTTCACCTTAAGATAGTGTCCATCCTTTGTTGAAAGCTGGGTTTCTTGGGGGCAACAAATTGAAGGATCCTCCTTTTTAACCCAGTCTGCAAACCTATGTGTTTTGGTTGGGGCATTGAGGCCGTTGATATTAAGAGATATTATTGAAAGGTGTGTATTCATTTTTGCCATTTTTTGTAGTTCTTCCAGTTTTACCTTTGCTCTCTTGTGTTAACTAGTATTTGAGTATGGTTTGTTTTCTCCCAGTTCCTTATATGCATGCTTTTCTTTTTCTTCAGCATGGAGGATTCCTTCAAGTATTTTCTGTAGAGCTGGTTTTGTCTTCAAATACTCCTTTAGCTTGCTTTTGTCATGGAATGTCCTTATTTCTCCGTCTATTTGAATGGATAGTTTTGCAGGATAAAGTAACTTTGGTTGACAGTTGTTATCTTTCAGGACTTGGAATACATCACTCCACACCCTTCTGGCTTTTAAAGTTTGTGTTGAGTAATCTGCTGTAATCCTTATAGGCTTGTCTTTGTAGGTAACTTGATTTTTCTCTCTGACTGCTTTCAATATTTTTTCTTTGGTTTGTATGTTTGGTAGTTTGATTATAATATGGCGAGGAGAGGTTCTTTCCAGGTTTTGTCTGGCTGGTGTTCTAAAGGCTTCCTGTATCTGCATTGGCACCTCTTTCCCAATTTGGGGGAAGTTTTCTTCTATGATTTTGTTGTAGATGCCTACTATGCCTTTGGAGTGAAATTCTTCTCCTTCTACAATGTCCTGGGTTCTTGTGTTTGATCTTTTCATAGTGTCCCGAATATTTTGAATTTCGCACTCATACTTTTCTATTAGTTTGTCTTTCTCTTTGTTGGACTGTATTAGATCTGCCACCTGGTCTTCTAGCTTAGATATTCTGTCCTCTCTTTCATCGATTCTGCTGGTGAGATTTTCTACAGGGTTTTTTTTTTTATTTCATTAACTGTGTTCTTTATTGCTAGTAATTCTAACTGGTTTTTTTGTTATTATTTCTATTTCCTTATTTATGTCTAGTATTGACCTCTTTATTTCATTAAATTGGCATTCTGTGTCTTCTTTGCTTCCTTTGATTTCTTCTTTGACTTCTGTGAACATATTTATGATCATTCTTTTGAAATCTTTCTCAGGCATTTCCTCTAACTCCTTCTCCCTGGAAGTCATTTCTGATGCATTAATACTTTTTGGTGGATTTATATTGTCTTGATTTTTGGTGTTTCTTGTATTATAATGTATATATTTTTGCATCCTGGATTATTTAATGATTGGATTTTCTAGTTAGCTGGGTATTATTAGATATGTGATGTTTTATATCTTCAGGGTAGGAGCTTAGGTCACTAAGTGTGGCTCTCAAGACTATCAGAGTATCTACAAGAGTGACTCTAGGTGTTGGGTTTGCCTATTATGAGAGTATTCAAGTAGGCTGAGTTGAACCAAATACAGATAGTTTCTAAACTTTAACTAAACAATATACACTGTCTGTCACTTAGGCTGTGTGGTGCATCACCCACTCCCTTATTTCTGAGAAGAAGGAGGTTAAGATTCTGGTCTGCAGAAGGTTCCAAGTCAGCTTGTGACCAGGTTAGACCCTTCCCTAATGTATAATAGAAGAGGAAACAAAGCCACTATAAATCAAGAAGCAACAAATAACAAGCCCCAAATGCAGTTTATTTACTAATGACAAATCTGACCATCCATCAGATTTAGCATATAATTAATCCTGATATGGAAGGTGCAATTAGCACTTCTGGTTCAGGCCTATATACCAGGTTTATTAGGCAGGTACTGACCTGGTGTAATCCCAGTTACCTTTTGGGATGATTTTGGTCTCAGTTACGCTTGGGTCCTGCTGTTGGTTCAAGTAGGCGTGGCTGGGTCCCTGGACAGCTGCTCTGTTCGCTGGAGCTGGGCACTGGCTGTGGGGGAGGGAGCCAGGCAGTGGCGGTGGGGGAGGGGAGGCTCCCGATGCTGCTCTAGTTCTTTCGCTGTTCCACGAGTTCTTCTACCTTGTGATCTGTTCCTCCATTGTTCACTGCTGTTCTCCCTTCATGTTTCTTGAGTTTGCAGAGAGCTCCAGCGTGAGTGGAAAATCCCCTCACCTGGCTTTTCCTGAGGCTCCAGCAGAGCCTGGCAGCTGGCTAGCGAGCCGCCAGGGTCTGAGCACGGACCTGTGGGAGGTGCTTCTGCTGGCCTGTGTGGGCTCTGGATCTCTCCTACTTCTCTGCTGCTGTTTCAATTTCCTATACTCCTCATTTTTTAGTAAAAGTGTGTATTTTGCTGTTTTTTTTTTTTTTTTTTTTTTTGGCATTTTCCCCCCAGGCTGCTTTGGTGTGGTACCTATGCCTCCATCTTAACCGGAAGTCCTGTCTTGGCTCTTCCATCTTGTTCATATATAGTTTAAGATTTTTTTATTTCTATGAAAAATATCATTGAAAATATGATAGAGATAGGAATGAATGTACATTTTTTGAGTTCTGTGGATATTTTTTAACAATATCTAATCCATGAACATGTACTATTTTTATTATCATTTTATTTTTCATTCTATTCTATCAGAAATACCACCAGGTAACCTCACTTTGTCTTAGAAAACCCAAATTTCAAAAGTCATAACCTCTGTTTCTTTGGTAAATACAACTGTGAATAAACTCCCAGTTACAGTTTTACATGTTACAGGCTCTATATCACTTCATAGAATTTCTCATGTGTATTTGCTAAATATACTGAAGTAGTTACACATTGATTCTTTTACTATACAATGATTCCCCCAGATTGACATTTTTTTGTGTATTCCACATTAACTTTTACAATGTAGTCGATTATTCTTACATCAGAAGGGTCATTTAAATTGGGGTTCAGATAAGTAAGATTGGGCTTTGAGTAAGAAAAGTGCCTTCTCTTATCAAAATGCAATAAAAATTAGAACAATAGTCCATGTCTATCAAATATGAAATGTTTATGCCTAGACATAATAATTTAAGTTCTGGGAATGGATACTAAGAAAACAACTTGCACTCAAGAACAACTAAATGCTCATATACATTTATTATAATATTATTTATAATGATGAAAAACTAGAAGAATCTATGCTATCATCACTAGAAGCATGGTCTAATTAATCATTAAATTTAAAAAATATTTTATTTCTTTGTTTATTTGAAAACAGAGAGAGAGAATGAATGTGAGTTGGTGCACCAGGGATTATAGCCACTGCAAATGAACTCCAGGTACATATGCCACTTTGTGCCATTTGCCTTTATGTGGGTACTGGGACTCAAACCTGGGTCATTAGGCTTTTCAGGCAAGTTCATTAACCACTGAACAATCTCTCCCAGCCCAAATCATTAAATTACACAATAAGATTATGGCAGAATTGAAAAGTACTTCTGTAAAATTAAGAAGAAAAGTACATTAAAAAGTAGAATATATAGCCTAATAAATTGTTTCAATAATGTATGCCAAAGTATGTATATAGGAAAACATGTCACAAGAAATACACTAGAGCAGTGGTTTCTAAATTTTCATGTATAAAAATTCTTAATATCAAAAACTGCAGAGATGGCTTTGCACTTAAGGCACTTGACTGTGAAGCCTAAGGACCCAGGTTTGATTCCCCAAAACCCACGTAAGCCAGATACACATGGTGGCACATGTGCCTGAAGTTCATTTGCAGTGGGTAGAGGCCTGGAAAACCAATTCTCTCTATCTCTAATAAATAAATAATAAATTATAAAAAGAAAACTAGGGCTGAACATATGACTCAGCAGTTAAGGCACTTGCCTGCATAGCCTAATGACCTGGATTCAATTCCCCAGTGCCCACGTAAAGCTAGATGCACAGTGGTGCATGAGTCTGGAGTTCATTTGCAGGGGCTAGAGGACCTTGTCTGGCCATTCTCTCTGTCTGTCTCTTTTCTATCTCTCTCTGCATCCAAATAAATTAATAATAAGTAAAAGAAATTTAAAAATAAAATAAAATCATTACAGACCTCTAGTTCTAGTCTGGATAGAGTAATCATATTCCTTTCAAGTCCTCCCTGCTATACCTAAAAAGTCTTGAATATACATAACATAGTATAACATGAAAACAGGAAAATTCTGAAAGATGAAAGGAAAAAGCAGTTTTCCTTGATACCTAAAACTGTTAGGAAAGACACAGAGTTGAGTTCCCTGGGTTTTCTTCTTCCATCCCATAGATCTCAGATGGTGGGACACAAATGTCTCCAAATTGGAACCATGTGAATGTATGTATGTATATATATATATATATATATATATAGAGAGAGAGAGAGAGAGAGAGAGAGAGAGAGAAATAGGGAGAGACAGACAGAGAGAGAGAGAGAGAGAGAGAGAGAAGAGAAACAACTACAAGACAAACCTTCTCCCTGGGAAAAGGGTAGTCTAACAAAACACATTTAATTTAATTTAATTTATTATTTTTTTTTTTACCAGTACCTACTTTATTCTGGTCAGAGAACAATTGTATACCTTGAACTTATAGTTTCAGGGGAACCCAAATAAGAGCTGAGGTTTTATCTCTAACCTAATGCAACCAAAGCTTTGTAAGTAAACCATTTTCATCCCTTCTTTCTGGAATTAGAAGGGCCTATCAGGAAGATAACACTACATTCTTACTCAAAGGCAACAAGGAACTAACCAGGAGTGCCTTATATTTGCCAGAAACATGTCAACAGGGACAAGGGGACCTCTGAACATCCAATCTATCTAATTACAATGAAATAATATGAATGAGCTCACACTTCTATTTATTCTTGAATTAAAAAATGTGAATTTTTTAACTCATGCAATTCAATAAAAATATAGCATCAAAATATATGAGATACACCTAACTCAGTGCTGAAGAAATTTATACTACTGATACTTAGATTAGAATAGAAGAAATGTTTCAAATCATTAGTCCAACTTTATATATCAAAAACCATTATAAAGAACAAATTAAACAAAAAATTCATAAGAATAAATCAATAAAGTAGAAAAAATGAAATTAAACCTGGTTCTTCCAAAAAGCAACAAAGTGGATAAACTTTTAGCAACAATAACAATGGGTAAAAGAGAGAAGACACAAACTACCAGTGACAGAAAGAAACATGGGCTATTATAGATCCAGCAGAAAATAGCACTGTGGTGGTTTGGTTCAGGCATCCCCTATAAACTTAGGTGTTCTGAATGCTAGGTTCCCAGCTGATGGAGATTTAGGAATTAACACTTCCTGGAGGCAGTGTTTTGTTGGGGGCAGGCTTATGGGTGTTATAGCTAGTTTCACCAGGCCAGTGTTTGGCATAAACTCCTGTTGCTATGGTCCACCTTATGCTGGCCAGGGGGTGATGTCCACCCTCTGCTCATGCCATCATTTTCCATGCCATCATGGAGCTTCCCCCTCAAGCCTTTAAGCCAAAATAATCCTCTTTTTTTCCCACAAGCTGCTCTTGGTTGGGTGATTTCTACCAGCAATGTGGACCTGACTGCAACAAGCACTAAGAAATTTATGTTCATAAAAAAACTTCTAAAACTACAAATTATCAAAAATCAATCAAAATGAAATAAATATTCTGAATAGTTCAATCAACAAGGAAGAAATTTAATTTATAATTAAAAACCTTCCAGAAAAAGAAATCTGCAGGCCAGATGGTTTCATGAGATAATTCTAGCAAATATTTAAAGAAGAATTATCATCAATTTATGCAATCTCTTCTAAAGAATAGAAGAGGACAAAACATTTTACAACTCGTGTTTTAATTCTAGCATTACTCTCATATCAAAAATAAACACAGTACAAAAATAAAAAAAAAATGTAGACAAATATCTCTCACAAAGTTTAATAGAAAAACGTTTAACAGAGCTAAGGAGATGGCTCAGAGTTAAAGTACCTTCTTGCCAAACCTAACGGCCTGGGTTCAATTCCCCAATACCCATGTAAAGCCATGTTCACAAAGTGAGGCATACATTTGGGGTTCATTAGCTATAGCAGCAAAACCTCTGGAATACCCATTCTCCTTCTCTCTCTCTCAGAACTAATTATTAAAAAAAAAACACTGAATAAACTAAAAATGCATCTAAAGGTATATGAAAATACACTTCTTTACTAATTAAAATATAATTTAAAAATAAAAATTCAAGTATATAAATGAATAAATTAGAATTTATTCCAGATATGCAAATTTCCTTCAACATTCAAAATTTAGTTAATGGAAGATACCATGTTAGCCTGCTAAAGAAGAAAAGTCATAAGTTCAGTGGTGTTAATTGTTGCAGAAAATTATTTGACAAACTCTGGCACACATTTATGCTAAATGCTCAGCAAAGGAGAAATAAAGGGGAACTTCCTTAACTTGATAAAGAACATCTCCAAAAATCTGACCCTTTCTGTGTAGATCAAGAACAAGGCAAGGATACCTATTCTCTACACTTTCATTCAACTCAATACTGAAAGTTTTGTGATAAACTTTTCCTATGTTTGGTGCTTAGATATAGTGGAAACTGGCTGACTCTGGAAGGACTGTCAATTCGTAGAGAAATTAAAGAACTGATATGTCTAGGGCTATTGGGTTTGTTTTCTCTTTCAATTAAAGAATTAAAATACAGGAAAGGGTTTAAAAGAATAAAATTAATTTTAAAGTAAGAGGTAAAGAAACCAGAGAGAACACAGATTCTTCATGGAAGAGGGGATTCCAGAGCTGGACAATCTACCACCCACCCAGCTTAAACAAATATGAAGGCATTGGTTGGTTCATGATGCATCCAGAGCTGCATAGATCCTAGAAAGTCCACCTCCCCAGTCCACCAGTAAGAAAATTCACTTAGGCCAGGAAGAAGGAGAAAGTGGTATCCCTCTTTGCCATCTTGGGTAAGAATACAGCCACCTTCCACAGGCCCTTTTTCCCTATGTCTGCCTAGCCATGGAAACTGTCTAGCTCCTATAGTCTTTCATAACTTCCCTGACAGAGGAGTTTTCATATGCAAAACAACGATCAGAAATCCCAACTACACTCTTTATCAGCAGCACCACTGCCTTGCCCTAATCATCTTGGATCCAAGTTCCTATGTCCCTGAGCTAGCCAGAAGTATTCAACCAAGTCACTCCTAAACTTGTACACCCTACCTTGTAAGTTATTGTTGCAATCAGGTTCACATTGCTGGAAGAAATCACCTGACCAAGAGCAGCTTGTGGGAAAAAAGGGTTTATTTTGGCTTATAGGCTCAAGGGGAATCTCCATGATCAACAATGACTTGAGCAGAGGGTGGACATCATCCCCTGGCCAACATCAGCTGGACAATAGGAACAGGAAAGTGTGCCAAACACTGGCAAGGGGAAACTAGCTATAACACCTATAAGCCCGTCCCCAATAATACACTGCCTCCAGGAGGCATTAATTCCCAAATCTCCATCAGCTTGGAACCTAGCATTCAGAACATTTAAGTTTATGGGGGACACCTGAATCACACCACCACAGTTCTTTTTTGTGTAAACTACAATAAGAGCTTTTACCTCCTGAGGGACTACTTCTGCATGTGCCATTTTCTCCATGTGTGTACACTCTCCTAATGGATATGTGAGAATCAAACCATCCTTTTCAGTGACAATCATCTCCTGGTATGTTGGCTTCAGCATTCCTGAATAATAAAACCTAGATTTTCAAAACAGTTCTATATGTTGCAATTAATCAAAAATGAAAATAAAATGAATATAAATGAGCAGAAAGAAATACTACTGTTCCTGTCCATAGATGACAAAACTATTTAAGACATCACAGGGATCTGTAAAAAAAAAAAAAAATCACAACACAAAAACAGACAAAAAAAAATCTATAACTAATCAGTAAGCTCAGTAAAGTTGCTGTATAAAAGCTTAACACAAAATTAATCACATATAAATTAACATGAAATAAGTAGAAACTGAAATTTTAAAAAATCCATTTTCAATGAAAAGTAAATAAGTACAATTTTAACAAAACTAAGAACATCTATATGATTTAAGTATAAAATATTAGCTAAATATATCAAACAGAATCTAAATGAGAGGGAGTTGAGTAGCTTTGTTAGGCCTTTTAGGGAAAGGTTTACATTCAGTGTCTGCTCCAGTGTAACCCAATCAGTTTCTCTCTCTCTCTCTCTCTCTCTCTCTCTCTCTTTCTCTCTCTCTATCTTCTCTCTCTGTCTGTCCTTAACCAGGTGTGTGTGTGGACCCCTTCTCTAACCCCAAGCCAATCGGCTCTTCCACTCAAGTGTGCCAACCTCTTCCAAAGACAGCCCCCTGACCCCAAATAAATAGAGAGTTGGGGGAGCACCCTCTCTAATCCTTTTCTGGCTCCTTGGCTATTGTCTTTTCATACCCGAGCCTGGGGGAAAAGGGGAGGGAGGGGACCCAACACCAATAAGACCATATCCTTCCAACTGTGGTGGCTTGGTTGCCAAGGTGGGAAAGGATGTTCTTTTTCTACTATGGCCTGTGGCCTTTATTTCATTTTCTTTTCTTTTCTTTTTTTAAATACAGGCCTTTTTGGAAAATTATTTTCACATTCATTTCCCAGGCCAATGCTCAAATCCAGAATGGGCTCTCAGACCACTTGAGTGCATCCATTCCCCTTCCTTGCTTTGGGACTCTCCCTCATTCCTCTGACCTCCATGAATAAATGTAATAGTTTATAAATGATCCTTCCCAGTCTGTTTATTCCAATTCATTGTTAAAAACACATAAGAACTCAGGATTTGGAGTTTAAAGACTTTCCCTGAGCATCCCAATCCCCCTTACATATTTGTAAAAAATATTTTATTTATTTGAGAGAGAGTGAGAGAGAGAAAGAGGCAGATATTAAGAACGGGCATGCCAGGGCATTTACCCACTACAAATGTACTCCAGATGCATGCATCATCTTGTGCATCTAGCTTATGTGGGTACTGGGGAATTGAACCTGAGTCCTTAGGCAAGCACCTTAACCACTAAACCTGTTATATGTTAGTGAAAAAATATCTTACCATATTGATGGACTGAACAACACAAAATAATGAGGATATAAATTCTTCTTAAACTGATATGCGGGTTAATGAAATTGCTATTGAAATCTCAGTAAGTCTCTTTTTAAAGAAATAGATAATCATGTTGTAAAATTTACGTGGTGACACTTAGACCTTGATTAGCTAAAACAATTTTAAAAAGATTAAAGTATGAGGAATTATACTACCTAATTTTAAGAACATTGTGGTATTAGTAGAATAATAGACACATAGAAAACATCCCACTGACTTATTTTATAAATAAGCTTTCATTATTTTTTATAACTTCAAATAATATATTTTAAATATAAAAAGCAATTCAGTTAAACAAAAATATAAATGCATATGTACATATCAAAAGAAATTAAGCTTTAATCTTGTTTATCCCTTCAGGTTTTATCTAGCTAAGAGGCTTGATGTTAAAGATGGAAAAGGCAAGGTGATCAAGTATATGGAACAGAATATTGATCCAATAAATAGCACACACAAATACCCTTACTGAATTTTGACAATGTTCAAAGGTACAAAAACAATTTAGTAGAGGAAGAAGGATAGCCTTTACAACAAATGGTGCTGGTACATTTTGGCATCCATAGGCAAAACAAAGTAAAATGAAACAAGGCATTAACCATAAGAAAGGTTTATTTTGATAAGGCTCAATTTATAACTTTTTTCCTTTTATGAATTATGATTTGGGTATAAACTGTGTTAATTCTGCCAGTTTTCCCACACCTCAGTATGTGTTTATTAATAACCACAGGTGTCAGAGATGGACTTGCATGATTCTTAATAAAGACAACTAGAGGAGATCCAGACTGAAGGGAGAACAGAGAGGAAAGAGAGATAGAGCATTCATGAAACATTTAATTTCAAAACCAAATATGAAAAAAAAATGCCTAGTTTCAAAACTGGGGTAAAACTGTGTTGACACATTGAAGAGTAAACATTGTGGTTAATGGTTGTATGTGTTTTACTTTATTATCCTGCAGTAACTTTACAAATAACTTTCATATGTTTATAAAATAGCCCCAGCATCACTTTTCCTGATTGAAAATGCTAGTAACTACCTGTGTGGCATGACTAGCTCAAAATATCTCCAACACTCATGACCCCCCATACCACAGATTTCTTCCTTTGAAGTAAATTATTTTGAGCCTTTAGAGTTTATGACCTTCAACAGTTATTGAAATACATCATCTTTTCTGTAGTTAACAGGCTATAAATTATAAATAAACACAGGAAAATAGAAATGTGAAGAGGTGAATACCTCTGAGACCCATAGTATTTTAGCCCTTTAGAGTTTTGCTGAGATCATGCCCTAAAAAATTTCCCTCACATTTGGCTGAGTGAGTGTGGATCTTTAAAAAATAAATCAGCAAGAGAGAGGGAAGTTGGAAAGGCAAAAACAAGGCTTTGATTCCTCATAGCATTAGGAACAGCAGCTGTGCCCTGTTGCTCATGGCCCCACTTCCTCCCATCTGGTTGCTGTTAAGGTAAATGAGCTCATCACAGCAAGCAGGAGAGTTAATAGCTTTTATTAGATTTCTGTGGCAAGGTAGGATAGTTCTAGGCTTCATTACAAAAAGAACCCGGAGCCGGGCGTGGTGGCGCACGCCTTTAATCCCAGCACTCGGGAGGCAGAGGTAGGAGGATTGCCGTGAGTTCGAGGCCACCCTGAGACTCCATAGTGAATTCCAGGTCAGCCTGGGCTAGAGTGAGACCCTACCTCGAAAAACCAAAAAAAAAAAAAAAAAAAAAAAAGAACCCGGTCCCCGGCCCACACACCTTTCTAATAACAATCTATCCTTATCAGGGAAGGCAGAACCTCTTTGTTAGATAAAACCTGAAGGGATAAACAATGTTAATGCTGTTTTTTTTCATATGTACATATTTTTGTCTAATTGAATTGGATTTTTGTATTACATAAATTATGTAAAATAATAGCTATCTGATTATAATTAGCATTTATCAGAAAGAAATTCTGAGAAATTAAAAAAGTAATTTGAAAAAAGCACTCCAAATTTTACCACCCAGAGACAACTTCTACTAATAGAAATTGACTTTGAATTTGATTGACACTTATTAGAAGAAAATAAATTGAAGTGATAGAGAAGTATAAATAATCTTTTTCCCCTTAGGTGGTTTCTTTTTTTTTTTTCAAATTGCTATGAAAATGATTTTTAAAAAGTAAGAGAAAGCATGATGCATGTGGTGGTACACACCTTTAATCCCAGCACTCCAGAGGCAGAGGTAGCAGGATTGCTGTGAGTTGAAGGCCACCCTGAGATTATATAGGGAATTCCGGGTCAGCCTGGGCTAGAGTGAAACCCTACCTCAGAAAACCAAAATACTACTTATAATAAATTGAAAAAAGAAAAATAAGAGAAAGTGGTAAGATGATAGCCAGACAAACCAATAATTAGCTATTAATTTTTAAAGGTTTATTTTCCCCAAAACCTACTTTTAAGGTGCTCTTTAAAAAAATGTGTGTGAGTGTGTGTGTGTATATGTGTGTGTGTGTTTGTGTGCATGCACACACATGCATATGTGTGAGTGTGACATGGTGCATGTGCTAAAGTCAGAGGACAACTTTGACATGTCTGTTCTTCACTTTCTTTGAGACAGGGTCTCTTGCTGCTCCAAATAAAGTATAAATATCAGACTAGCTGGCCTTGGAGCATCAGATTCTCCTGGCTCAAACTTTTATTGGCATAGGCACATTGAGATCACAGAGAAATGCCTTAGTTTGTACCCAGCTTTGGTCTTGTACCCAGCTTTATGTGGGTACAAATGCTGGGGAATTGAAACCCAACCAGCAGGCTTGCAAGCAAGTACCTTTAACAGCTGAGCAATCTTCCAGCCCCTTAAAATGATATGTTAAAAGATAATTTTTTGGGGGGGGTGGGAAGAAATGATTTATAGTTTTATAGTGAATTTATGATTTTACATCTATAAAATGATAATATTCGGAGATAATTGAGTACATCATGCATAATTGACTAGTTACAATTAACTGTAATTCCAAAGAGATTGTGCAAGAATTCAGAAAACCAGTTGAACTGCTCCTGCCTGAAATAACTGATCATTGGAGATGTAGCTGTGTTGTGTGTGTGTGTGTGTGTTTTTTGCCACCCCATCCATTTTAAGTCATATAACGTCTTAGTATATCTCATTTTAAAATCTTAATTTTCTTGTGAATGTTTGTTTTATTCACATATCCTATTGCCATTCTGTTTTCTTAATTAGAAGAGTCAGCTCTTTTCATCTAATTAGCAGTGAGCCATAGATATATTTTTTCTGTTTCTAATCATGTAATTACTATTACTTTCAAGTTGTATCAACATTTCTCTTGAAGTAGCTTATTGCATACCTGATTCTTTGTTGCACTGAAGTGGTAATGATAATGATATACCAATTTGCTACTTTATACTATCTTCCCCTTCCTCTGTGCTTAGATTTTCTAAAAGACTAGACTTGAAAAATAGAAGCTCAATTATGAGTCCTTATGCATGTGACTCTACCTCTCGCTTTTACTCTCTCACATAAAAAGATTCATATTTTATAAATGTAATGATTATGGGATGAAGGGTTCAAGAAAAGACAAGGTTGGAATTTCAATTATTCTAATTTTATAAATTTATTTTTTTAATTTCTTAAATTCTTTTTGAGGCCAGCCCAACAGATTGCCTTTTTTTATGCTAGAGTGAGAGAAAGAGAGAGAGTGTGATAGAGAATTGGTATGACAGGGCCTCCAGCCACTGCAATTGAACTCCAGACACATGCACCTCCTTGTGTGCGTGTGCGACCTTGCGTGCTGTGTCACTGTGCATCTAATTTACATGGGGCCTGGAGAGTAGAACAAGTGCCTTAACTACTAAGCAATCTCTCCAGCCCTTATAAATTTCTGAAATGTCAGTTTATTATGTCCAGCAAATGAGTTATGATTCATATTTTTCTGTATACTCTGGACATTTGCATGTTTGGTCTTCATTAGTGAATTATAGTAACAGTCTTTTGAGAGATTCACTGGAAGTCAGTTTTCATGGGCAGCAAAATGAAGGTGCAAGATCATGAGTAATGTTGTAACAACCACCAAATAAAAGGAATTAGGTAACAGTGGAGGTACGATCAATATTATTTCAATACAAATCATGAAAAGTCATGAGATTAAGGGAAATAGTTTTGTTACCTTTTTCTCCAGGTCAGAGGATGAAATTATCCATGAACAGTACATATGACAGTAAAGAACATGAACAGATGGTTCTTAAAACTAACTTGGAATGAATGATACCTAGATACCACAAAAATCTAAATCTTTGATTGAATAGAAAAAAAAAATTGAAAATTTTATTTTCCTTACCCAATTCCAATTATTTATCATTAAATCAAAGACACCTATTAATTTTGTCACACATTTTAGCCAAATTATTTATATATAGAGAAACTTTACAAAAATACTTTCTCAGTGACCCACAAACACTAGGGGAGAGCCTAACTCTGGGATAAGAATTTGTTCTCCCCACCACATTGCAATTAGTTTCCCCAACCCCTATATCTGTCAATGCCAAATAAGCTTTGACCACTAGCTTTGACAATCTACCTTAAATCAGAAAATGCTATGACTCATCATGTAAGTTTTATCATTTTGGATGTATTCATCTCTCTTACATGTTATAAATTAGGAACATCTACCTGATTTTCCATTTCTTCTGCTACCACCTATTAAAGCAGCCCTATATATTAAAATGGTCTTATTTCCATTAAAGTCTGGTTAAATTAAATTAAATATACCTTTATACACTATCCCTTTTGGACATTAACTGTTGGAAGACAATATATAATTATTTTTATAGGATCTTCTAAATAAATATGCTAATACTGTCTTAACAATTCAGCTAAATGCTGGCTGGAGAGATGCCTTACTAGTTAAGGTGCTTGCCTGCAAATCCAAAGGACCAAAATTTGATTCCCTAGGACCCACATAAGCCACATGCACAAGGTCACACATGTGTCTGGAGTTTGTTTGCAGTGGCTGAAGGCCCTGGTGTGCTCATTCTCTCTATCTCTCCCTGCCTCTTTCTCTCTCTCTCTCTCTCTTTCTCTCTCAAATAAATAAAATTTTAAAAAGAATGGGGAAGTTTCTGGTAATGATGAAACTTGGAAAAACATGCTAAATGTAATTGTGAATAAAATGATTACACTTACTATACTCACTTGATACAATATTATGCAAATATTTTCTTAAAATGCTAGACATCATGCTATGTAACTTCTGAAGATAGAGCATAAAATAAAATATAGATCCTATCTGGGATTATGGGATTCACACACTTAGATTTTAGCTACCACATTTTAGGGACTCTTGGAAACCTGGAAAGGTCACATATGGTGTTTCTGCTGACAACACAAACTAAGGTTTCAGCTAACAATCAACATGGACCAACACCTATGTGAATGAGCAAGTCTTCAGATGATTCCAGTCCCCAGCCTTTGAAATGTCTCAGTTCTGAAAGGATCTGAGTCCAGCTGTCCCTGTCAAGTCTTGCCAAAACTTCAGATTGTTAAATGGAATTGTTCTTCTTGTTTTAAGTCATTAAGTTTTGAGGCAATTTGTTGTGAAGCAATAAATAACTGGCATAGACTATGAAAAGCAAGGAAAATAAAGCTTAGCATGTCTTAAGTGAAAAACTTAGGAATCAAAATGTAATAATGCCTATCTAAATTATTCTGTCAATAGTCCAAAGACTGAAAGAAAATGCCTAAATGCTTATATCATTTTTGTTACGGTAGTGATGTCTACAGATACCTTTTCTTGTCAATTTTCCAAATATTCCCATACATATATGAAAAAAAACTAAGTTCATTTGTTGTCTTTTTCTGAGTTTTCCAGTTTAATACAAGTATTTAAGGAATCATTAAAACTATGAGCTAACTCAAAAATATTCCCAAAAGCTTTTATTGTTGATCAACCAAGCATACACTGAATGCAAGGCAGACATGATTAAAATGTATTCATTTATCATAAATTAAAGATCTTAATTGGAAACAGACTCCCAATACAGACATCTCCCATCTGCTGTTGGTAATGTTGACATTAAAAATGTCAGTACAGTGAAACTCATTAATTGCATATTCTGGGGACCACAAAGCCATTAACTTCCATCTGAAGGGGCTCAGACAATAAGCTCTCACATTCTGACTGCAGGACAAGAGGTCCCTGATCAAACTGACAAATGACACTGGGAATTTTATAAGAAAGAAATGATAAGCAACCAGGACCTATTTTCAGATATTTGTTTATATCCTCTCAACAAATCCTTAAGAATGTTTATTACAGACTGTCCAAATTTGGAACAAGGAACAAATTGATACCTGCTTTAAAAAATAAACTTTTATTGACAACTTCCATACATATAGACCATATCACAATCATAGTACCCTCCCACCTATCTCCATTTTCCCATCCACTGAATTCCTTCTTCTTCCCAACTACTCTCTCTTCTATTTTGATGTCATCATTATTTTTTTCTTCCTATTAATGGTCGTGTGAACCATTGGCCACTGTAAGGTCATGAATGCCATGGTCACTTTGTGTTTCATTCTTTCTACAACCTCTTCCATAATGGACCATGAGCCTTGGAGGGTGTGATAGATATGTCTCATTTAGGGGCTTGGAGAGGTGGGTCAGTGGTTAATGGTGCTTACTTGCAAAGTCCGATGGCCTGGTTTCAATTTCCTAATACCCACATAAAACCAGATGCACAAAGTGGCACATGCATCTGGAGTTTATTACCAGTGGCAGGAGGCCCTGACATACCCTTTCTGACATGCTCTTTCTCCCTCTCTCTGTCAGTCTATCTATTTCCCCTTGTCTTTCTCTCAACTAAATAAATAAAATATTAACAAAGAGATGTATCATTTAGTGTTGAACACTCCACTGTCACTTCTCAGCACTTTGGTGTGTTTTGTGTAACCCCAGTGGTCACTGTAATCCGAAAAGAGAAGCTTCTCTAACCAAAGGTGAGAGTATCATTAATATGTAGGCATAAAAATAAATATTCAGAGAACAGTTTGGTGGCCATAAAATATCCATTTAGCCATACAACAGCAGCAGTTTCCCCTCTAGGACTTATGACGTAGGTTTTCAGTACTAGGCAGGAATTCCCTCATGTGGAGCAGGCCTCAAGTCCAATCAGAGAGCAATTAGTTCTTTCCTAACTGATACCTGTCTTGACTAAGACTTCAATCCCCTGTGCTACAAAACTTACGAAAACAAAACAAATGTTGGCAATAATTAAGGATGAATATCCATTCTCATTTTGGAATCCCATTAGGGCTTTAGATCTAACCTCTTCAAAGAATGGTCCCTTGACTAGTGTATCTACTCACCCAGAAGCTTGTTAGAAATGCAAACTCTCAGCTCTACTACATGCTTATTGAATCATACTCATGGAATCAGGTTATCTATGGTGGGGCATATTTACTGGTTCTAAAGGTGACTCTAGCTTACCTAAAGGTCAAAATGCATTTCTAAATTTTGGACTTTAAATCACCACCAAGAGGGGCAGGAGAGATAGCTCTTGGGTTAAAGATTGCCTGCCTGGGTTTGATTCCCAAGCCACCCATGTAAAGGCAGATGGGCATTCATTTGTAGCAGAAAGAAACCCTGGTATGTGTTGTGCATGTGCTAATAAATTCTTAAAGAAGATACCACCAAGAGATTTTTCCACACTCTTATCCCTCCTTATTTGCCCATACAAACCAAAGTGATATCCTTGGGTATGCCCAAACAGTGATAATAAATAGTACACTATTTGCTTGTAGCACCATTCTGTAGTGAATCAAATGTACTTTTTCTTACTCTGCTTCTTGCTTTTCTATCCCTTCTATCCACCCTTCTTCAATCTCTTCTAGATATATTCCAGCTAGTGTCATTTATCGCTTGATTATCAAGCCTCCTCTCAGTTCCTATCATGCAAGAGAACATTTAATTTTGTCTGAATCCTGAAAAACTATAACTTTCCTTGTCTCTGTCTCAATGCCCTGCTTACTCAGTGACAGTGATTGGTTTGTTAAAAAAAAATTTTGGTAGAAGATACAGAAAAGTTTTATTTAGGATTAATTTTTATATAATAAAATGTGCCAACATAGATGTGAAATTCAATGCATTCTGACCTTATTTTTACTTGTGCAACTACCATCACAATCATGATATCACATCAAACATTTCTTCCATGGCTCTTTACAGTCAGTCCTCCCTTGGCTCCAGGCAATCATTGACCTACTGTCTATTATAGAGTAGATCCCTATCTTTTAGAATTTCATGTAAATCATATATATATATATATATATATATATATATATATATATAATTCTAAAGTACATCTTCAGTGACTAATCAGCTGTATTAAAATTTATTTGTAAACAAGAGGTTAAATCACTAATTTTTAGCAAAAGGATTCTTCTTAATGTCTAGAATATACACCAGAGAAGCAACTCAAAAATATGCATTTCTGTAAAATTAGGAAGAAGAAAATCATTGCAAAGGAGTAAATATATTGGGATAATAATTCATAAATAATAGCAAATATAATTTAATAAAAAAGATTTCTGAGAAAGCCAGCACAAAACATTTTTTATTATTAACCCATTCTATTTTTGCGATTAAGTGCTTGAACTCTTTAAGGGAAGGGCTTGCGAAGTGTTTGTGAAAGCCAATGAGACAGGAGACAGTGAATGAATAAATTGCAGTTTATTAATCCTTCCAGCATACTCTACATTTAGGGAACATAAATATCTGGAGACAAATACAATGGTACACAATATCAAAATGTCTTTTATTGAGATATTGCTTATGTCTTTTATTCATTTATTTGAGAGAGACACAGCAAGAGAGAGAGAGAGAGAGAGAGAGAGAGAGAAATGTGACTCCTGCCACTGCAAATTAACTTCAGATACATGTACCACTTTGTGTATCTGCCTTTACAAGTGTACTGGGGTACTGAACCCAGGACATTGTGGTTTGCAAGCAAGCTCCCTTTAACCACTGAGCAACCCTTCCATCCCTGCTTGTGTCTTTTCCTTAGACTCTTAATGCAGGATCATATGTAGTCAAGAACGAATTTTATAATTTATGTTTTTATACTTAATTTTTAACAATTTCATACATACAGGTATATAGTATTTTGATATTTACCCCCATTATCTTTTCTTGTTCCCCTACCACTTAACCCCTTCTTCCCAACCAGCCCTGCCTCAACTTTGATGTATATGTGTGTGCCTCACTGAGTTTCTTTCATAAGCACAGGATAGGGGTTATTTACCATAACATGAGCAACTTACCAGTGGCTACACCACTGAAGAAAATGTCTCCTACTCTCCCAGCAATCATTAACTTCCAATAGCTCTTTAGATAGGTAGGGGAACTCATGACCCACCATCATCTTTGAAGAAATGCTGATAGGCCCAATCTTATGCAGGTTATGTGCAAGTAACCACAGCTGCTGTGAGTTCATGAATGCAATGGCTTGGTCACTGGCAGGCATAACATGTCCATTTAGCAAAACAATACTGGTACCTTCCCTACAAGATCCTATGACATCCTTGGCCATGAAATTTTAACCAGGTTTACAGAATCAGTCATGAATTTCCTCCTATGGAATGGCACCTCAAACCCAATTAGAAAGTGATTAATTACCTCTATAACAGTCATTCCACTGTTGCCTCAGTACACACATCTTTCATAGCAGGTCAGTCATATAGTACACAGGGTCCACAGTTGGATAAAACTATTGATGACTTTTCTCCCCTGTCAGCCTGAATATCACCTTCTGACAGTATGGAAACTAGCCAGGAGGAAGGAAGCTTCAGGCTCAGTTCCAGCTTGATTTCTGCATGCCCTGCAACCCAAGCGTGTGGTGTTTACAACAATAGGAACTTCCTGTCTAGTTCTGGTGGGCAACCAAAAGCAATGGCAAAAGTTTGTATTGTTTTGGGGACTTCAGGCATCTCCCTGACCAACAACATCAAGGGTGGTATTCTACCCCTCTGAATGTTAGATTTTCTTTCAAAGATTCATTGCTAGAAGTTACTTTTCTGTACTTCATGAACCATAATTTCTTTTTTCCATAATTTAATTTTAATGATCAAATATGAATAGTTTTTCCTTAGCGTTTTTCCTTTTGTTTTATCTGCATTAATATACATATAAGTGCTTATTACAATTTAACATAGTTAAATAAACTATTGCTCTTTCTGTAGTTCCCAAACAGGTCTGGTCACCCTTGTGTCTCAAGACCATAATAGAATGTACATGTCAGTGTTCAATTCCTGGTAGACTTCTCACTAAATTTAAATATTACTATCACTTCTCCTTCATATAATTTAGATAAAGGCAGCCTGGGTTTCCATTAATGAAAGGAAGGGTTCACTGAAAGCCACAAACATAAGCCAAATATGGTATTTAAAATTTCCTAGTAGCCACAATAAACAGTAAAAAGAAACAGATGAAATTAATTTTAATAATGCGCTTAATTTAACCTTACATATTATAAAATACTATCATTTCAATAAGGAATCAACATTAAAATATTAAGGAGTTTCTGACATTTTATTCATATTATGCCTTTAAAATAATGTATTATAGTGATGTGAAGATGGTTGGAACAGGGTGTGGAACCACATTTTAATGGTCACTGATAACATATGACACATTACCCTTATTTTAGACAGCATAGATTTGGAGAATCTAAATTAAAAATAAGATACCAATTTTTACTCAATGAGTCTTCGTGATGAGTATAGATTTATTTCCATTCCCCTCCCATTGTCTAATGACCTGATGATTATTCTTAAGCCCACTATACCTGTATGATTATTTTCTAAGGAGAAAATCTTGAAACTTGTTTTGATATGTCAAACTGTCCTTTAGAAGGACAACTTTCCATTTCTCTTGGAAACATTGATCATGTTGGCTTTTCACATATTTGTAAATCTGATAATGCATCTTTACATTTGAAATGTTTCTTCACCTTTGGCAAGCCTAGAAATACGTTTGCCTTTGTTTTCTCCTTCTCATTAACCTTGAAGAGAGTAAATGAATAGAGACTTCCTATAGCTGTTCATATCCAAGACATGAAAGAGTCCTTCACATATATAAATATTTAAGATTACAACACATAAAATAAAATTCTACACTGTACCCTCATCCTCTATTAAATTTAATTAGGAAGTAATCTAAAAATACTCTGTGGGACATTTTAGTTGATTCCTCAAACCCAGTATCTCTGTAAATGTCTGATTGCCAAAGAGAAGAGGAAGGAAACGCAAGGCAGTTATAGTTTAACAAAAATTGAAGCCACAAGAAACATGAAACACTTCTGTGTAATATGAAAGTACCTTATAAACACTCCAATTTCATAAACTGATTTCTGATATCACCTGTTTTGTGAATTTATCTAAAAGTCCATACAGATATTGATTTTTAAATAAAGGAGATAGCCAAATAAATTTAAAGTAGCTTGCAAAACAATCTCTTGGGCTCTATGTTGTTTATGACTCATTTTGCAGTAAAAGTGAAGTCATTCTTCATGACTCAGAATTGATTGTTTCTAAAGCTCAGTGATGAACAGAAATGCCCTATTCCAGATATAAAGTATATCATTTTCTCAGATGCTCATGAAAGCCTGCTTTGAATATATCTAAATATATAACTGTTTAATTTTCAATACATTCTTTTTACTTAGGGAACATTTTGTAATTATGCTGTTATCCAAGGTCACAAGAATACAGTGATTTTTTTTTTTTTGCCTTTTTCATCTCTTTTATTCATCCAAGGCTAACCTGGAACTCACTAGATAGCTCACGTTGGCCTTGAATTCCCAGAGATCCCCTACCTCAGATTTCTGAGTTTTGGGATTAAAAGCTTAAACCACCACAGCTGGCTATGAATATAGTTCTTAAAATTAGGTGTTTTGTTCTACCTCAGTTGAAAGTCCTTTCACTCCAAATTCCTGTACTTAAAAGACATGTAGTTTACAGAGACTGCTTTAAAACTATATGATTCAAAATCTGGCGTTTCAAACAAGGATTTTCATGCTGTAGCATATGTTTTTTTTCCATTCCTGTAAACTTCGTGCAGTTCATGCCTGTGATACAGAGACCTGCCCATCTTGTTAGAATAGAGTGAAGCCCTTAAATTTTCTTGAGAAAATTACAATTTGTCCCTCAAAATGCTATCATCTGTCACCTCAAGCATTTTTTAATGTAACATACAAGCCAGGGGCTCTTTTAAAATAGCTAACATACTATATATATATATATATATATATATATATATATATATATATATATATATTACTTAATCATATACATGCCTGAAATGTATCATTTCAGTAAGGAACAGATTATACTTAATTCAAGTTATTGTTAAATCATCAATTATTAGGACCATGGATTACTCATGTTTTACTCAGGAAGTATTTAAATGTGTTTAACCTTGAGGTCTCATTTTGAGGGTATATTTCATGGAAACTGCCCGTATACAAAAAGTTGTATCAGACAGAGTCCTGTCAGAAAATGGAAACAATGTTAGAGATTTCAGATAGAAGGAATTTATCATGGGAAGTTTTCCAAAGAAGTGATCAATGGTGTAGGGAACCAAACAAGAAAGAGTTTGATAACTCAGAGATTATTACAACGCTAAATTGGAAGAAGAACTGAGAAGGTAGGATTGACAGAGTCCTAGAGTCATAGAAACCCAGTGGAAACTTTAAGCAGAGCATCCCTATACAGGGAAGTTGGTGCCAGGGAGAGAGATATCCTGGAAGGAGCCTAGCACAATGACAAAAATGAGAACAAAAGAGGAATAATCTTCCCTCCTACAATGCAGGCTTCCACCAGTATCTCCAATTGATGAATGATATTTGCAAGCCAATTGGAAAGGGAGTCTTGAATATGCAGTTGTTGCTCTACAGAGAAAGGCAGAAAAGGGAATAACATGGATCTGAAGATATGTAGATAATGGATATGGCAACTTAGACTTGAAAATAAACTTCCTATTTTCTTTCTTTAGTTTATCCCTCCTATAGTCATCTTTCATAGACGTTTCTATGCGTTTGTGAATTTATTTGAGAATATTTTGCCAAATTGAAGAGGGGGAAATGGTGTGTGTGTGTGTGTGTGTGTGTGTGTGTGTGTGTGTGTGATTATATTGGGGTATATGAGACCTGCAAACACAATTAGGTCATAAATGCTAGATCTTGTCACTGTATTAACATATTAGCCCATCATTCTCATATTTAATCTAAGAAATGGAGTTACAGTCTAGAAAGGGGAAAAAAAGCTGGAACAAAAAGTAGAAAATGGATTTCTAGAATGTACCTTAAATTTGTGAGTAAAGCATTAGGCTATTGCATGTGGCTTGAATACATCACAGTACAGGAATCTCAGGGTAGTTATGTTCTTTACACAGTGGTTCAAGGTTCAGAGTACATGTGTGCTGAATAAAGAAGGAACCAGCTATGCTGATTTTTTATGACTTAGCCTTGAAAATCACATAATGCCACTTTTGATGTACTCTATTTACAGAAGCAGGAAGGAATATGCCCCAATTCAGGAGGAGAAGCAAATCTTTCTGGGGGATGACACAAGGTCACATTGTAGAAAACCACGTAGGATATGAAATATTACTATTACTGTATTTGGGAAACACAACTTGCCATAACCTTATCCTCAAAGAGTTTAGAATTACTAGAGCAGTTATATATTAATAAAATAGTCACACAAATGAATGGATTGAATTTGATAAGAAAAGGAATGTGGTTATATAAGTACAAATAACAAAAGAACCTGGCATAAAATAAGGATTATGCAATTTCCCTGAAGTTCCAACTCTAACAATTGCCTAAAGGATAAATAGGAACTAGCCATGCAAGTTGTTTAGAGCAGTTCAAATGCATTTAAATACATATCTGAAGGCCCTGGGCTAGAGAAGAAAGGAGGAAAACACTAAATACATAAGTGTTTTATAGGCCATGTAAGAGTTTCCCTTTTCTCTTAATGACAATGAATGTTCTGAAAAACATTAATAAAGAAAGTAATAAGGCCAGATTTAGCTTTGCAAAAGAGATATCTGCTTTAAATATGAAGAATGGATTGAAAAGGATAAAGAAATTAAGAATGAAGAGACAATGCTTAGAAAACTGTTAGCATAATCCAGACAAGAGATGACTGCAGCCTGGGATAGGTTGCTCACAGGGTAAACTAAAGTGAAACCATTTAGGGGGTTGAAAAGTCTCATTCAGAGAATATGAGAATGGGGACAAATCAAAGTGAGTAAGTAGAAGGTATCTAGGATATAATACTTAGTTTTGAGGATTGTACAACAGGAAAGATACTGATACCACCCACTGGAATAAGGAATAGTAGCAGGAAGCCATTTGGTTACAAGAGATTATGAATTTGGTTTTTGGCACGTTGAGTTTGAAGATCTCATGTAGCATCCATTCGGACATGTCAATTTAGGCAAATGGATGCTCATAGGAGGCATCTGATTTGGAAAGATAAATTTAGATGTTGTCTTCCTATTGGTGATTACAAATAGTGCAGGCATGGTGAACATTATGTAGATCACATGGATAAAATGTTTTTGATTGCTTGAGAAATGAAAGAGAACTCTGCCTCTTCTTGTTTTTCACTCCTGTTCTTGAGCTCAAAGTCTGAACAAGCCTATTATGCTCAGTTTTTATGAAAACCAACATCTATAGAGTTAGTACCAGCTGAATTGAAATTTGAGCCTTCTGACATACATGTTCAACATACTCAGAGTTACTTAAATCCTGTCTTTTTTTTTTTTTTTTGTGCTATCCTGTGGTAGAAAACAAAGCTTATTTACTTTGTCTTATCTGAAGCCCAACAGAAAGAAACAGACTTTCTCTTCCGTCTTTTTTAAGTGTGTGTATGTAAGTACACATAGTTAGGTAGGTATGTTGGATGCATGTGAGGGGACCAGAGTACAACTTCAAATGTCATTACTCAGAAATAAAATAAGGTCTTTCCTTGACCTGGAGCTTGCCAATTAAGCGAGACTGGCTATCCAAGGAGCACCAGGGATCCTCCTGCATCTGTTTCACCAGCACTGTTTTACATGCCACATGCCCAGCATTTTCACATGGGTACAGGAAATTGAACTCAGATTCTCATGTTTTCAAGGCAAGTACTTTACCAACTAAGGTATCTCACCAGTCCTTTGGTCTTCAATCTTATGGAACTAAGCATTGAAATTATGTTTACATGATATTTCTAGAGAAGTAATTTTTGGGGACTTTTTCAAGGTAATATCTCACTCTAGACCAGGATGATCAGGAATTCATTCTATATTGTCAGGCTGGCCTCAGAGTCACAGTAATCCTCCTACCTCTGCCTCCTAAATGCTGGGATGAAAGATGTGTGCCACTATACTCGGTGAGAAAAGTAATTTTTTAAAATATTTTATTCATTTATTTACTTATTTGAGTGAGAAAGAAGAAGAGAATGGGAGTGCCAGGGCCTCTACTCCTGCAAATGAACCAGCCACTTTCTTCATCTGGCTCTATGTGCATAATGGGGAATCAAACATGAGTCCTTTGAATTTGCTAGCAAGCATCTTAACAGCTAAGTCATCTCTCCAGCCCAAGAAAAATAAATTTTTATAATATGTTGATGCAGAATGACAATTGAGCAGTGTTCTCTTTACTTTATCAAGATATACACCACTCAAAAAAGCTGTTTGCTCTCTTCTTCTTCTTCTTCTTCTTCTTCTTATTATTATTATTATTATTATTAGGTATGTACACAGTGTGTATACATCCGTGTTGGTACCATCATCATTAGCCTACTCCCTCCGCCCCCCTCTGCAGAGAGCCTTCTCTTGGGGAATGTGGGTCATGAGTTGTGGGGTTAGCCACCAGTTATGGGTAAGAGACAGTGTCTCTGTGCATAGTGTCCCAACATGTGGCTCTGACAATCTTTCCACCCCCTCTTCCATGAGTTTCCCTGAGGCATATTGGGTTCATTTTAGGTCAACTTCAGTAATGAGGTCTTGGGAGCCTCTGTGTCTCTGGATCTCTGGTTTGTTGGGAGTCGAGTGTTCTCTTTGTCTATCTCCTTCACATGTGTGCTGGTACCAGGTTCACCAATGAAGCAGCACTCTTGCTCATTTCCCCAAGTACTCTACAGTTTCAGCTGGGGACCTGGTGAGGTGTGATGGGCTGATTCTCTCCTCAGGATCTGCATCCATCTGAAAAAGAGAAGCAAATTCTCCAACATCGAGTGAAATCAGCCCCATATAAGTGGGATAACCATTATTATTTTAGAGAGAATTATTATTTTAGAGGGAATAAGTGTAGGTCTTCGTGTTGCCCATGACTGGTGGGAGCTTGATAATGGAGAGCAGCCTCATTTTTTTTTTTTTGGATATGGTTCTGAATTGTTTCTGAGAACCAGTTATGGGTTCTGTTCCACTGAGTGGATCTATTAGTCAAATCAAGAGCAATTGGTTACCCACCATGGCTGTGTGCCACTATTGCACCTGTGTGAGCATCACATAAAGTTGGTGATGCTGAGTAGCCTAGACCACGAGTTTCTTGGACAGATGTTGGTCATTTTCCCCCAGTCACTCATGTAGCACCTTCTGGCACTAGACAAGTTAACTGTCTGGAAACTGACTCTTCCACATTCCAGCCAGGTCACTTCATGTTACATGCCAACAGCATATGGTATCTTTGGCAGTAGGGTCATACCACTAACCTTTGGTGGGTCATTAAGTACTCTGACAGAAATCTGTCTTCTTTTGGGAAACCTTGTAGGCCTCTCTGATCAAGAGCTCATTGTGGATGTTAACCGCATGCTAGTACTGGGAGTTACATGCCAACACCAAGTAAAAGAAGGAAGAAAAAGATAGGTAATATTAAAGAGAAAGAAAGAAGGCAGAGAAAAGAGAGACAGAGAAAAACAGAAGAAAATTAAGGTTAGTTTTTATCATACCCTTTCCAGGGCCTCTAATGACCTGATGATGTAGGTTCAATCATTTAGTCTGTCTTTTAGGATATAGAATTTTATGGTACCATTGCCATTTGGGTCCAGTTTTGTGTCCCCCTCACCCGCCCCTCCCACCCCACCCTCCCTATTGTCCGGTCCTCAAGATGTTTATTAAGTATATCAGCATCTTGGGCAGATTCAGGTTAGGAGCCACAGACGAATGAAACCATGAGATGCTAATCTTTTGGTGACTGGGTGAGCTCCCTGAGAATCATCTGTACCAAGTTTGACCATTTTTCTTCAATTTTCATTGTGTCATTTTTTCCTTACTGTTGTGTAGAATTCCATTGTGTAGATATACCACATATTGGTTATACATTCATCTGATTATGGACATCTGGGTTGATTCCAGCTCTTAGCTATTATGAATTGAACAGCTATAAACATGGTTGAGCAAAGCTCTCTGGTCTGAGGCATGGAGCTTTTAGAGTAAATGCCCAGTAAGGGAATAACTGGGTGTGTTGATAAATCTATAGTCAACCTTTATAGGAGTCTCCATATTGCTTTCCATAGTGGTTGTACTGTCTTACATTCCCACTAACAGTGAATGAGGGTTCCTAGTTATCCAAATCCTTGCCAGCATTTGTTTTCATTTGAGTTTTTAATGTTTGCTATTCTTACTGGGATAAGGTGGAATCTCATAGTTGTTTTAATTTGCAGTTCCCTGATGATTAGGGATGATGAACATTTTCTTAGTGTTTGCTATTTGTATTTCTTCCTTTTATAACTCCCTGTTCACTTCTCTGTCCCATTTTGTGAGTGGGTTGTGTGATCTTTTATTGTTTAGATTTTTGAATTCCTTGTAGATTCTAGAAATTAGGTCTCTGTCAGTTGGATAGCCAGCAAAAATTTTCTCCCATTCTGTGGGTAATCTATTGGGACTGCTTATTGTATGTTTGTCTGTGAAGAAACTTTTCAGCTTCATGAGATCCCAACGGTTGAGTGATTGTTTAAGATCCTGAGCTACTGGAGTTTTGTTCAGGAAGTCTTTTCCCATTCCTATATCATGGAAAGTTCCTCCTATATTTTTGTACAGTCATAGCAGAGTTTCCTGTCTTTTATTGAGGTCTTTGATCCATTTTGACTTGATTTTTGTGTATGGCAAGATGTGTGGATCGAGTTTCATTTTCCTGCATATGGTTATCCAGTTTGTCTAGCACCATTTGCTGAAGATGCTATCTTTTTTCCAGCCTACAATGTTAGGGCCTTTGTCAAATATCAAGTTGCTGCAGTTACTTGACTCAAAGTCCTGGTCCTTGATTCTGTTCCATTGGTCTATGTTCCTGTTTTTATACCAGTATCATGTTGTTTTTATTAGTATGGCTTTGTAATATAGCTTTAGATCAGGTATGGTGATGCCTCAAGAGGTGTTTATTTTGCTGAGGATATGCTTGGATATCTGAGGCTTTTTGACTTTCCATATGAATTTTGAGATCATTTTTTCTATCTCTGTGACAAACAATGTTGGGATTTTTATTAGTATTGCATTAAATCTGTATATTGCCTTTGGTAAGAGTAACATTTTCACAATGTTAATTCTGCCTATCCAGGATCATGGGAGGTCTTTCCATTTTCTTAAGTCCTCCTCAATTTCTTTGTTGAGTGTTTTCATTGCATAGGCCTTTCACATCCTTGGTTAATGTTATTCCATGGTATTTTATTTTTGTTGCTATTGAAAATGGGATAATGTCACTTGCATATGGAAGGGCTCCTATATTTTGTGCATTGATTTTGTATCCTGCTACTTTGTTGAAGGAGTTAATCACTTTTAAGAGTTCTGAGATGGAGGTTCTCAGATCTCTTATGTACAGAATCATGTCATCTTTGAATAGAGCTAACTTAACTTCTTCCTTTCCAAATTGTATCCCTTTTATTTCATTCTCCTGTCTTATTGCTTGAGCTAGGAGTTCTAGTACTATATTGAAGAGCAGAGGTGAGAGTGGACACCCCTGTCTTGTTCCTGATCTCAATGGGAATTCCTTAAGTCTTTCTCCATTAAGTGTTATTTAGACTTTAGGAGCTTTGTTTATAGCCTTTATTATGTTGAGATATAACCAGTCCATGGCAATTTTCCCCAATGTTTTGATCATGAAGTAATGTTGTATTTTGTCAAAGGCTAGTAAGAGAGCTCAACAAAACCATAGGTCAATTGGACCTAACAGATATCTACAGAACATTCTACCCCAGGTCCACAGAATGCACATTCTTCTCAGAAGTCCATGGAACCTTCTCTAAAATAGATCATATAGTGGGTCATAAAGCTGACTACATATATTTAGGAAGATCAACATAATTTCCTGTGTGACATCAGATCACAATGCTATATTGCCAAAATTAACAACAAAAGATATGCCAGGAATCCTATCAGCTCCTGGAAACTCAACAACACACATCTGAAATAAAAAATTAAATTGCAAAATTTCTAGAAATGAATGACAATTAGCACACAACATTAAAAAACTTATGGGACACAATGAAGGGAGTCCTCAGGGGAAAATTCATAGCACTAAATGCATTTATAACAAATACAGAGACATCTCAAATCAATAACCTAACCATCCACCTAAAGGCACCAGAAAAAAAAGAAGAATCCAAACCAAAAAGCTCCAGACAGGAAGAAATAATTAAGATCAGAGCAGAAATTAATGAATTGGAAACTAAAAACACAATTAAGAAAATTGATGAAACAAAGAGCTGGTTCTTTGAAAAAAAAAAGAAAAAATAAACAAGATTGATAAACCCCTGGCCAATTTGATCAAGTGACAAAAAGACATGCTTCAAATTAGCAAAATTAGAAATGAAAAAGGAGAGATCACAACAGACATAAGTGAAATTGGGAGAATCATCAGGACTTATTTCAAAAACCTGTATTCCACAAAACTTGATAATATGGAGGAAATGGATGAATTCCTGTACAAATACCACCTACCAAAGCTAAACTCAGAGCAGATTAATCTCCTAAACAACCCTATCACACCCATCAAGATTGAAAAGGTAATCAAAAACCTCCCCCAAAAGAAGAGTCCAGGACCAGATGGCTTCTCAGCTGAATTCTATCAAACCTTCATCGAAGAACTGAAATCAATTTTTCTCAAACTGTGCCACACAATCAGAGAACAGAGAAAGATCTCCAACTCCTTCTATGAAGCTAGTATCATCCTAATACCCAAACCAGGCAGAAATGCCACAAGAAAAGACAACTATAGGCCTATTTTCCTGATGAACTTAGATGCAAAGATCCTGAACAAAATTCTCGCAAACTGAGTCCAACAACACACCAAAAGCATTATCCACCTTGATCAAGTAGGCTTCAATCCCAGGAATGCTGGGGTGGTTCAACATACAGAATCTGTCAGTGTAATACACCCCATAAATAAGCTTAAACGCAAAAACCACATGATCATTTTGATAGATGAAGAAAAGGCATTTGACAAAATACAACATCACTTCATGATCAAAACATTGGAGAGAATAGGCATGGACAGTTTATATATCAACATGATAAAGGCTATATATAAAGCTCTTAAAGCCCAAATAATACTTAATGGTGAGAGACTGAAGGAATTCCTATTGAGATCAGGAGTAAGACAGGGGTGTCCATTCTTACCTCTGGTCTTCCACATAGTAGTGGAAGTTCTAGCTCAAACAATAAGACAGGAGAAAGAAATAAAACGAATACAAATTGGAAAGGAAGAAATTAATTTAGCCCTATTCACAGACAACATGGTTCTATACATAAGAGACCTGAGAACCTCCATCTGATAACTCTTAAAGGTGATTAAGTCTTTCAGCAAAGTAGCAGGATACAAAATCAACACACAAAAATCTGTAGCCTATTTGCAATAGTAATAGCAAGTACTTCTCTTCCCACTCATTCTTTGTAGCTAAATCAGACATGGATATACATATAAATGTTTTAATTTCAGTTACACCTCAACCAGTGATGCCAATCTGAGACATCTTTGGCTCCCTAGGTTGTTTACTTTACACCATCTTAATAGGCTTCCCATGTTCCAACTTCATCTATACTGATTTAAACATTTAAGAGAGAATAAATATTTTACCAAGTAGCTTTACATCTTTATAAAATAAGCCACAATTATGTTCATGGCCAAGTTCCCTTAAACCTTGAGATTGTATTCTCAGAAGGTATCAAAATGAATAATATCTTGTTGACTCAAAAATTTAGTCCTGGGGTCACAACCGATACAAAAGTGTTCTTTCAGTCATATAACATGAACATTTTATATATTTTAAAAGGCCAAATTTTAATTTCCTTCAAAAATCACTAGGCTCCCTAGTGGAAAATCATGTAAGAACTACTATCTATCCCTACCCATGAATATAAAGGTCATGGTTAATTTATTAATCAGTGTGAATACAATCTTAGAGACCAGTATAATTTTCCCAGAACAGAATATTTTGTGCATATTTTCTTGGATTATTTATTTATTGGAGCTGCAGCTTGAATTTAGGGCTTTCCATCTGCTAGAAAAGTATTCATCCCTTGAGCCATATCCCTAACCCTGTCCTGGTTTGATGATTAATAGTGCCTCTCTTATTACCATATATGCCCTGGGTTAGATGAAGTCTTAACTAGGCATCACTAACTTATCATAATCAGCTTTCCTCAAAGATTGAATATACTATATTTTTCACTCTCTGCCATTTGAATTGAAATATAAAATTAGGCTAGTATGATTAACAGTGAAGTCTGGAACTGAAAAATTCATGAAGGAGAAATAAGTGGGAGGGTCATGATAGGCCATGAGTGAGTCAACATTATGAGTAATTCAAATTTATGAATAAGTGGGATCTGCAAACTTGAGTCAAGATCTACAGAATGGAGAGTGAGAAATTACTGTAATTTTGAGGAGAGAGAAGAGGATCACAAAGACATCAACATGTTTTACATAATAGAATTTCATTGTGAATATTGGTGAGATACTGACACCAAACCTATTTGCCAGGAAACAAAGTCACATTCCAGTGTGCATGTCCTTGGATTCTGATGGCATGTCATTTCTGCCTTACTGATTACTTTGTTTGAATTCCCATTGGAACAGAACTGAGGACAAAGATTTGCATGAAAGTGAGTTATTTGGGAGATGATCTCAGGACATATTGGTTGAGGAGTGGGCAATTAAGACAAGGAAGAAAAGCCAATATTGGTGTTTTAGTGAACATATTACTGTTTTAGGCAATATGGGCCAAGGGTATTGGTGACCAAAGGGAAATAGGGTAAAGGGAAATCTCAGACTCATCCACCCAAGAGAAAGGTAAAATGATATAATTTTCTCACCACTCTCAATTATCATAGGTGGAGGAATACTTCCAGAAATGTTAATTCTTTGGGACTACCAGTTTGCCCCTTCCATGAGATGAGCATGCTCCTGTGACCAGAGGAAATCCTTAAGTAGAGGAGCCCATGATATTGAAGTATGACAACTACAACATCATTAATTGAAATACTGAATACCAAAGAGATATGAATGGGCACCAACAGATCCTGCTATATTGATCGCATTTCAAGTAGTCTGAATGTGTTTCTCATTTTTGCTACATAATTTCCTAATATGGTCTCCAATTTCTTTCTTTCTTGCATTCCCCCAATATTGACTTAGAAGTATCTATCATACTTCATGAATTAAAGTGGGATAATAGAAATAAGTGTGAGAGCTCACTTAGAAGTATCTATCATACTTTATGAATTAAAGTGAGATAATAGAAATATGTATGACATCTCACTTTACTAGGAATCTTGTCACCACAATAATGGTCTCTGAATTTATAGACTGTGAGAAATATTGTATTAGTATCAACCACAGAGATGCTGAAATTTCCTCGAAATGCATTTTTTTCTGTTCTATATTAATGAGAGTCATTTTCAAAGATTCAGCATATCGTAGAAATATAAAGTTGAAAATGCTCTTGGAAATTACCTAAAGATGGGCATGCAGTTTGGGCTTTAAGTAGCTAAAAATATTTCAGTGGTGTATTCTTTTCTGAGCAAGAGATAAGCTGGAACTTATTTATAGTGACATACTTTGTTTAGGAATGAGCTTTGTGAGATTTCCAGTAAAGGTATTATAATACATGCATCCAACTTTCATCATTTTTGCCCCTACACAGTTTACTAACTTCCTAATTCAGAAAATGCCACAAATGTGTACATAAGTAAGATACAAATCAGAAAAGTAGCCACTCATCTTGCTTTCTGAAATAGAATGCTTTGAGCTTTTATTATTAAGTTAATAAAACTTTAGGAATAATTAACCATTTCAATCCAGACATCTCTTTAGGATTTTGCTCCTTGAGGAGCTAGAGGTATAATCATTTAAAATATTGAAAGATATTTTTCAAATATAATGAAATATACTTACAGCAAATATTGATAAATGAAAGCAGCTCCAGTTGGTGATTCAAACTTCTTTAATTAAACTTTTTTAATTAAAAGACTTAAACCCTAGCTACCATACAACCTTCATCCACCTCCAAAACTTTTTTAATCTTCCAAAACTAAAATTTGTACCTGGTAAGCAATTGATTTCTATTTTGCCCACCCTCACCAGACAACCATCATTCTACTTATTACTCTCTGAATTCTACTACTCTAGGTACCTCATTTAATAGAATCATACAGTATTTGTCCTCTTGTGACTAGCTTATTTGAAATTGTGCACCTGGATTTCCCATTCCAATTTTTTTTTTTTTCTGAAGTAGGGTCTCACTCTGGCCCAGGCGGACATGGAATTACCTGTGGAGTTTCAAGTTGGCCTCGAATTCATGGCAATCCTCCTACCTCTGCCCCCCGAATACTGGGATTAAAGGTGTGCACCACCACACCCGGATCTCCCTTCCAATTTTTGTGAGGCAGCATCTCACTCTAGACCAGGCTGACCAGGAATTTGCTCTTTAGCCCAGGCCAGTCTTCAATTCACTACTATTCTCTGACCTCACTTCCTAAGTACTTGGATTAAATCCATAAGCCACCATGCCTGTTCCTCTTTCCAAATTTAATGAAATCATTGCAGTATTTGAGGTTCTGCTCTATTTCAGGCCCTGGTTAAAATGCACAAACACTCACTGCATGGTTCACTGACAATTAGAAAACAACACACATGTCACCCTCTGGCCAAAATGCGTCATTTCATTGTCCTTGTAAGAAGATTCACAGAAGGCCCATCCAGGTGCTTCTTATAAAAATAACAGTTCCCTCCAGCTACCTAACCTAGATTCTAAATTATATAAAATGAGTCACTTAGAAGGAAAATGCTGAATACACACATTGTAGAATTGTGGCAATGTAGTTATGCTGAAGAGTACATCCACCACCCTCCATAAAAATTCAGGAGCAGATTCTAAATGGCATCCTCAAATCTCAGACATCTGATTTCCTTTCCACTGTCTGGTTTGGAGGGAAGTGTGAATCTTCACTCTGGTCACTAACTAAAGAGAGGTTAGCCAGATGGCTTCTGAGAAAGGGAATTTGGCTCTTACAAAAGATTCCCATGGTCCCTGAGATTTGGGTATGTGATAGAGATGTCCAATTTAGTGCTTAACATTTAACTGTCACTTGTCAGCTCTTTGATGAGTTTTGAGGTTTCCACAGTAGTCACACCATCTACAAAAGAAGCTTCTCAGACCAAAAATTAGAGCAGTACTACTTTATAGGTATAAACACAAGTATTTAGAGGGAAATTTGATTGGTATAACATACCCATTTAGCCAAATAACATGCTACCTTTCCTTCTAGGGAGTATGAATTTCACAGCCATAATCTTTTGAGTAGGTTTTCAGTACTAGGCATGAATTCCCTTCTGTAGGGTGGGCCTGAAATCCAAGTAGAAAGCAGTTGGTTACCAGCATAATTAACATGCCACTATTGCACCAGTAGGCACATTGTGCCTGGCAGGCCAGTTGTGTAGTTTGCAGGATATACCACTGTTTGTTATTGTTGATGATTTTTCTCCCCTAGCAAGCTGTATAGCCCTATAACAGCTAGCTAGCAGTAAGGAGGCTTCCAGCTCTTTTCCAGACTGATTTTGCAGTGTCCTTTGACCAACACAGGTAGTGTCTTCAGCAATAAGGTCTTACCATGTACTTCCAGTGGAGAACCAAAAGCACTGGAAATAGCCTGTATTGTTTTGAGTGCCTTATGTGCCTCCCTGTCCAACAACTTACTGGGAAATTTCCCATCTAAGGCACTGGTATTTCCCTGTAGGTATCTGTGGCTTCTGGACACACCATTCTCCACCCTTTCAAGGCTACTTCTGCCTGAATTTTATATATTTGCTAACAAAGAATTAGGTTTCCTTGTTATCACTTTTAGTTTTGGTTAGCCCTCTGTAGCCATTACTTTCTCCTTGCTGGGACAAAACAACTGACCAAAACAGCTTTTGAAAGGAAAGGGTTTATTTTGGCATACAGTCTCAAGGAAAAGTTTCATCATGGTGGTGAAAGCATGGAAAGACTAGATAGCTGGGTGTTACATCTTATCACATTAGCTGGGTATAAGCAGCAAGAGTGATATGAGCTATGAACACCCAATGTGTCTGGATTAATAACCTAAACACCCACTCTCAGTGGCACACCTTCTCCAAGGTGCCATCTGCCAAAGACTCTACCAGCTAGGGATCAGGTTGGAATAATAAGCCCTTCATTAAAGTGTAACTTGGATGTACATGACAGTATCTTCCACAGGTGATTACTAGGAACATTCAAAGAACCTGATGCAGGCTTATAAATAATAGAGCCCTGAGACTCATTAGACCTTGTTAACCTCTGGTAGTCAGTAGTTTATGCTAGTGATGCAAGTCATGTATTTTTGCTAGATGTGCCTTCATTTAACTTAATTTGCTTGCATGCATTATTACTCATAGATTATCTGTTTGGATTTAAGATAATTAAGGTTGTTTGGAATTTACTGAACTATCCAAATGAATTTCCATGACTTTCTAAACCTTTGTTTGTTTGTTTGTTTGTTTGTTTGAGGTAGGGTTTCACTCTAGCTCAGGCTGAGCTGGTATTCACTATGTAGTCTCAGAGTGGCTTCAAACTCATGGTGATACACCTACCTCTGCCTTCCAAGTGCTAGAATTAAAGGTGTGTGCCACCACACCTGGCTGACTTTCTTACTCTTGAAAGTCTTCCTTTAGCTTCTCACACACCTCTGTCTGCATTGGCCCCTTTTCCTGTTGTCTTTTCTGCTACACAGTGTCTAGTCACAGGTGCTCTCTAAGACAGCATCCTTGAAACCAAATTGGCTCTCTCTTTGATGTTTCAATTATTTAGTATGCTTTTTCACATTTCCACTGTTTTCCAGGTCTACCAAATTCTCTGATAACTTGTACTCCTGGTCTTTATAACAAACTTAAGCCTTATATCTTCAAGGACATCCCACATAGCTTTGCAGGTCCTAACCACTTTCAACTTAATACAATTTAGAAATATTTCATTATCATTCTCCATAAAACAAGCTCACTTCCTGACTTCCTCAATTTTATTCTATTAGTCCTCACCTTCATTCAAAATCCTGTACCATTTGGGTGCCAGCTATGGAAAACAGGCACAGGTGAGAGTGATTGATTTATATAATTTGACTGGATAGTCTTTAAACCTCTTTTTTTTTTTTTTTTTTTTTTTTTTTTTTTAGGTAGGGTCTCCCTCTAACCCAAGCTGACCTGGAATTCACTATGGGGTCCCAGGCTGGCCTCAAACTCATGGTGATCCTCCTTCCACTTCCTCCCAAGTGCTAGGATTAAATGTGTGTGCCACCATGCCTAACCTTTCAACCTCTTTTTAATTTGTTTTTGTGTCTTTTTTCTGGATACTCTCTACTTTGATACCATTCTAAATATGTCTCTGTAATACTATATTATAAGCAGAAAATTACCTCATTCTTATGGCCTTTTAATGCTTAGAACATGCTTATAAAAGGTATATCCTCAATATGTAGTTTTGAAACAAATGAATACTTTAGTCCAAGTCTTTGTCATTTTTGCACTGTATCAATGGCCTCTTGGAAATCGTTGTAGATGTTCAGGTACTCTGAGATCCTCCATGCCTTATTACCTCTGAACATTTTCTGAAGCTTTCAGAAATTGCTCATCTTAAGGGGTTTTGCAGCCTAGACATGTGCTAATAAACATGTAAGGAAGAGAAAAAACTCTTATTCCTCTATCTGTCTATATTTGGCAATAAGGCCCTAAAAATTAAGCAGACAAGAGACAGACTAAAAGAAGACAAGGCATATTTGGTTTAGTGTTAATGATCTTTGTTCATGGCACAGAGATCTCATAGAAAGGGAAGTGACCACCACCAAGAGGCAGTTAAATATAGAAGTTTAAGTACAATTTCAAAACAAGGCAATATATTTGAATAACACTGACAAAGCAAAAGAAAAGGACTTCAAGCCTCTAAACATGGTGAATTGTGAGAAGACAAGTATGGGAGAACTAATGGAAACTAGTGGAAAATAAGGATTATTTAGTCAGGTTTATCATGTATGTTGCTTCTGGGTTGCTAGGAGTCTTTAATTGTCTTGGTGATTAACAGTCCTGTAATAGTTTTTTCTCCCCATCCTGACAGAAGAGAAGTGAAGGGAAACACCTTCAAAATAAAAATTTATTTACTGTTTAGGAAAATATAGAGGGGAGTAGAGAGATTATCTCTGTATCTACTGGTTTTCAGTTGCCTTCAACTCAAACATTTTAATGCCAAAATTGCATAGTTTGGAATGGCATATTCTGAGGCCCCACCTCAGGTGTAGCTATAAATCAGTAAAGTGCTAGAAGCTGTAGGATAAATGCCTTTTTGCCTCTCTTTTGGAAATACTGCACAGGCATTTCAGTAAAGCTAGTGGAATCCAGTCCCTACTGCCTATGGTGATTATCTACTTAGTGTGTCCACACAGTGGCTCACAATTTCTTCCTTTCCACACCAAGCTTCCTATCCACGCCTTATGCACATATTACTGCCTTCCTTCCATCCTCTCTGCCTTTCTTCCTTCTTTCATGACTTTATTGTTTTTCTTGAAGATAAGGCTCGGTTTTTAATTTAATTTAATTTAATTTTTTAAGTTATACTCTTGAATCCCTTTCTCCCCAGTACCATTTTCCTGAGGGCCCTGAAAGCAGAACACCAGAGGCTGAAGAGAACTCAACACTAAATAACACTAATAATACTGCTCACAGGCTCTTTTTCTTCCTTTGGTTTTTTGAGGTAGGGTCTCACTCTAGCTCAGGCTGACCTGGAATTAACTCTGTATTCTCAGGGTGGCCTCGAACTCATGGCAATCCTCCTACCTCTGCCTCATGAGTGCTGTGATTAAAGGCATGCACCATCGTGCCTGGCCATAGGCTCTGTTTTTGAGGGAGCCCAAACTAGGACATTCTTCTTGCTTTTGATTCCCCCCAGCCCTTATATAATTGCAATACTGGCTGGTAAATTGTCTCAAGCCATTGCTGTAATGTGTCATTTACTATACTTCACAGAAATCCCTTCCTATGATCTCAGTGTTCCCTCCATCAATCAAAATCTATGTGTTGAAAACCACTAATGTAACCATATTAAGAGGTGAAGTCACTAGAAAGTAACTAAGTCATGGGAGCAGACACCATAAATGATGTAAGAACACAACAAAGACACCATCTTGAAATCACCAACCAAGCCTTCACTGAATACTAAATAAACCTGCTGGCACCTCGATCTTGAGCTGTCAAGACTCCATAATTGTGAGCAATACATTTGTGCTCTTTATAAATTACCCATTGTTTCTCTGTCTTTTGGCTAAGAACAAGTGTAGTAAATTACCCCATCTACTTTTTTTCTGTTCAGGAATTTTTATTTATTTTTTTAAAGTTTTTATTAACAACTTCCATGATTATAAAAAATACCCCATGGTGATACCCTCCCTCCCCCCACTTACCCCTTTGAAACTCCACTCTCCATCATACCCCCTCCCCACGTTCTCTCTCATATGTAGATCCTAGCTACAGATGACTGGGCTTCTGTGTGAGAAGGAAAAAACTCAGTAGCAGAGGCCAGTAAGCTGGAAAAGAGATAGAAAGGGAAGAGGAAGGAAGGGAGGGGCTACTTAATAGGATGGTATTGTATATATGTAAGTAGAAGAATAGATTAATGTGGGTGAAAAGGCCCAAAATGAGGTCTGGGGAAGAGATTGAGTAAAGGAAAGGTGGAGGGACAGCTAATCAAAATCTAAGAGGATATAAATAAAACATATGTAATCCTTCTTGTTTGGACAATGGAACACTCAGGAGCTGTAGATTGTTGCTAGAAAATTTTCAGTGCCAGGGGTGGGATATCTTCCAGTGAGTTGTTGGCCAGGGAGATCCCTGATGCCCCCAAAACATTATAGGCCATTGCCGAGGCCCTTGGTTTCCCACCAGGAATAGATGGTAAGACCCTATTTCTGAAGACTCCATATACTTGGGCTGCAAGACCACTGAGAAATCTTGCTGGAACTGAGCTGATAACCTCCTCCATGTAGACCAGCTGACAGAAAGCTGGAAGAAGCCATTCTGCATGCAGTTCAATGGGAGAAAGAGAAATCACCAGTGAAGATACTCATCAGTGGACACTGCAAGCCTTCTTATTGGCCAGCCAGGCCAAATGAGCCAACGGGTGCAATAGTGGCACGTCTGTTATGGGGGAAACCAACTGCCCTCTAATTGGACTGGAGGCCCGCTCCATGGGAAGGGAATACATCCCTGATACTGAAAACCTAAAACAGGGGTAGTCATAAGCCCTAAGGGTGTAACGTCTGCTGTTGTCTGGCCAAATGTATATACTATGCTTATCAAACTGCCCAGTAAGCACTTCTGTTAATGTTCACACCCTTATATTAATGCTACTCTTACTTTTGGTTGAGAATCTTCTCTTTTCAGATGGCAGTGACCTTGGGATGACTCAGAAGGTATCATGGTGATGGAAAGAAATGACCGCAGTGCTCAGTAATGCAATATCCATATCACACCTTCCAAGGCTCAGGGTCTAATGTGGAAAAAGTGGCGGAAAGAATGTATGAGCCAAAGGAAGGGCAGGACTCCATACAACATGCTCCCTCCAGACACAAAATGGCCTGGATATCCATGGCCTCACTGTGCCTGATACTACCTGCATAAGACCATCATAAAAGGAGGAAAAGATCAAGCCATTTACTTTTTTTGTTGTTGTAACACAAACAAAATTAAGAGGACCCCCAATATTGAGGGTTATCAAATATAGTAAATAAAAATAGAAAATGCACAGTTGAATATGAATTTCAAATACTTTTCAAAAAAAGTATGTTTCCTATAATATTTGGAACATATTTATACTATCTTTCATTTACATAAAATTTGAATTTAACAGACTCCTTTATTTAGTAATCCTTAAAATTGCTTGCTTATCTTTAAAATGCCATATAGTCTCATATCTTGTCACTTACAATGATTCTCCCAATTTAACTTGTTTCACTTCTTCCAAATATAAGCTCTGCCTTCCAACTACAATTTGAGGGCATGATGGACTTCATTGTCATCACTATTGACATCACCATTATCAGAATTTCTTTGCCCCTCTGAAGTACTGGAAGCTTTTAAAGAGCTTGCTTGTACAGTATCTTATTAGTTTCAACATTTCTGTGATATAGTTTGTACAGAACTTTTAATTCCAACTTGTGAAAACCAGGACAATTAAGAGTTATGGAATTGTTTGAGTAAATGGCTAGGTATTAGAGAAGGGTACATAAACCCAGGGTATCAATCTCCAAGTCACGTGCTCCTATATTTTTACATAGCTTTCTACATAAACCCAATATTTCAATAAGGAAAGATGGTTGAGGCACCAAGAAGTCAAATGAAAAGGGCTGGGGACAACCCTAATTTTGTTTAATGCCAAGTGATTCACTATGAATGAGACTTCAATTCCTAACTTGCAAGGCAAAACTCTTAAAGTATAAAGTCACTATTTTGGTTTTAGTTTATAATTCTATGTAGTTTTCCAAGGTTCATGCATATAGATAAGCCAGAACTGAGTGTCAAGTACATCCCACTGAGAGGTTGTCATATATAGGGTATCTTAGATGCTCTGTCCTTTTTCAAATGTCTTTCCTACTATACCTAATACTTGTCTAGTATTTATGGGGAATTAAATTTTTCTTTATTCTTATGATTCTTATTAATAAGTGTTCTATTATCTGACCTTAAATTAAAAACTAGGAAATTTGAGGGCTGGGGAGATTGGTCAGTGGATAAAGTACAAATCTCAGTACTTGAGTTCAGATCACCAGACCCAACAAAAAAGCCAGCAACTTTGTCAGGCTTCAATAATCCCAATGCATCTACTGTGAGAAGTGATGTAGAGACAGGAAAATTTTCCAGAAGCTCACCAGTGGAGTAGTGAATAGCAATGAGAGGACAGACCTAACTGTTGTCCTCTGACCTCCATACACATTCCATGGCATGTCTACAAATACACACACACACCTGCATTTGCACACATAAACATGCATACACACACATAAACACCAAACAAATATTTCTTTAAAAATAAGCAATTTGAGTGCTTTATACTGCAATAGAAACCATATTAAATTTGCTATTTGTTCCTGATGATTTTGCTTCCTCCATCCCTTTGCCCTGGGGAGGGAAATTGATTACCTAATCAGAGTAAAGCAAAAAATACTTATCTGAAAGTCAAATATTTATAACAAATTATGATTAGTGATCTTATTTGTAAGTAAGTTAATACTTCTCATAGACCAAAGAACAAGACTTATTTTCTCTTTCCCAGGCTATATGAGTGAGCGCTTCTTAAAACATTTTTTTCAATCCTTATAATAACAAAGAAGAGAAAATCCTGTGGCATATTTTGTTCTCTCCAAGTTAGGGCTTCACTACAAACTTTCCTATACCTTTATATTTGAAGCCAATAATAAAAACTATACAATACTAGGTTTGGATCCACACATGTGTTGCTTCCTTTGTAGCAAAGCTGGTGACTTTGAATGTTACTATACCAGTAGAAACTTTAGTTTCCCTTTTCTCATGAGGTTCTTTGGAGGGCCAAATGAAATGACATAGGCAGTCCACAGTGTGATGAGAGAATTTACATGTACTGTCCAAAAGATTTCATATTAAAGTGTCCTCACTCATTGGCATTGCTAACTAATAGGGCTTTTGCAAGTACTTAGTAAGCTTTGTATTAAATAGACAAGTAACAGGACTTTCTAATGTTATCAGTATTTATTTGCCATTAAAGTACCTCATACTTCTGCACATAGGAAAGCTGAGCAGTGCACCTGCTGCCCTACACTTACAAGCAGGCTTGACAAATCTTCAAAACTGTCCCATACAAAAGTGCCATTAATAACAGAGAATATTTTTTTCAATTTTCATAGTCTGTAAGTTCCCTTCTAGATGTGTGCTCACAGCTTTCTTGGCAGCAGGTAATTATTCTAGGCTTTCTCTGCTACAATCCTCACAAATATTGGAAGATTGATTCCCTTTCTTTTTCTCCCCAGGGCACCACTATTTTCCTTCCTTCTTTCCACAAGATATGTATTAAAATACACAAAGCCCTCCAAATCCACTTTGTTATGAACAAATATGACACTGAACCCAAGAATATTATATTTCTATATTCCCAGAGTGTATTTTTCAATTTCCTTTTATGGCCAGGCTTCTCACACCACAAACATCCCTACACACACCTTCCTTTAGAAAATCTATAATTTAGATAAAGATCTATTTTTGTCAGGTGTTAGGAAGATGGCTCAGTTGGTAAAGTGTTTGCCTGGTAAGCATTAGAACCTGAATTTGATCCACAGTACCCATTTAAAAGTGCCAAGTGTACACCTGCAATCCTCACACTGGGGAGGTAGAGACAGTTGGATTCCTAAACTTGTTGGCAAATCAGTCTAGCCTAATTGATGAGTTCCTGGCAATAAGAAATCAATTTCATAAAAGATGGATGATGTTCCTGAGGAGCAACACCCAAGGTTGTCTTCTGGTTTACACACACACACATGCATGCACACTCACAGACACACATGAACATGCACAGACATGTACATATATAACACATACGCCTATGAACCCCCACAAATATATGATCTATTTCCTTCATGTAAATATCAGAATCTTTAAAAAAAAATCTAACTATCACCATAAACTAAATACCTCATTTTACCTCTGGAGTATAGATAGGACAATATCCAAATCTTATTTTCACTAGCAGAGAATGTCAAGAAGAACAGACAATAAATTTCTAATACTGTGATTTTATAGTCCATGCTGGAAACTGTTTTATAATTCATTTGCCAATTCCTCTGCTATCTGAAAATCTCTGATTCTTATCTCAGCTAATCTAGAAAAGGCATGCAATTAATATTGCTGAATGTTTTGGGGTAAATGGATTGAACAAGCAGATTTCCCAAGAGCAACTTGTTCTTCCCCCAAGCAACTTGCAACTAACTATAAGGAAAGAAAAAAAAAACTTTCATTTTTCCATATGAGGTTCATGGTTGAGGTCCGTATAACAAATAAAAAGATCAACAATAGACAATTGATTAATATTGCTGAATGCTATTGGGTAAATGGATTGAATTGTTCTTCCACAAATCAGCGTACAAATATAAGAAAAGAAAAATATTATTTTCTCTTTCCATGCTATGTTCATGGTTGACATCTCTATAATAAAGAATAGGTCACTAGTAGACAGTAAATAAATTTATTAGTATTTTTTATTAGTTATATATACAGTGTATACAGTCATGTTGGTACCACAATTAGCCTCCTCCCTGTCCTCCCCCCTCCACAGGGACCCTCCGTGAAGAATATGGGTCTTGCATTGTGGGGTTAGTCATCAGTTATGGGTAAGAGATAATGGTTCTGTGCATAGTGACCCAGTGTGTGGCTCTAACATTCTTTCTGCCCTCTCTTCTGCAAATTTCACTGAGCCATGTTGGGTTCATTTTAGGTCTGCTTCAGTGATGGGGTTGTGGGAGCCTCTGTGTCTCTGGATATCTGGTTTGGTAGGAATTGAGTGTTCTCTGTGTCTATCTCCTTCACCCTTGTGCTGGTACCAGCTTCACCAAGAAAGCAACACTCTTGCTCATTTCCCCAATTACTCTTAGTTTCAGCTTGGGCACTTTTGAAGTATGATGGGCTGGTTCTCTCCTTAGGATCTGTGTCCATCTGAAAAAGAGAAGCAAATTCTCCAATGGAGAGTAAAGTCAGCACCAGATAACTGGGATAACTACTGTTATTTTAGAGAGAGCTTAATAGGTGTAGGCCCTCCTGTAGCCCACAATTGGTGGGAGTTTGATAATGGAGAGTGAACTCATGGTTTGATATGGTTCTGACTTGTCTCCCAGCTCCAGCTAAGGGTTCCTTTCTACTGAGCAGATCAGTTAGCCAAATCATGAGCAGTTGGTTTCCCACCATGGCTATGTGCTACTGCTGCACTTGTGTGAGCATCACATTAGATTGCTGCTGAGTAGCTTAGACCAGGAGTTTCTTGGACAGATGTTGGTCATTTTCCCCCAGTCACTCATGTAGCACCTTCTGACACTAGATGAGCTAATGATCTGGGGACTGACTCTCTTCCAGATTCCAGCCAGTTCACTCCATATTCTGTACCAGCAGCATATGGTGTCTTCAGCAGTAGGGTCTTACCACTAACCTTTGGTAGGTCATCACGTACTCTGACAGAAATCTGTCTTCTTTTGGGAAACGTTGTAGGTCTCTCTGCTCATTGTGGATGTAAGTAAGATACATGCTGGTACTGGGAGTTACAGGTCAGAACCAAAGATAAGAAGGAAGAAAAAGATAATATAAAAGAGATAGAGAGAAGAGGGAAAGAGAGAGAGAAACAGGAGGAGATTAAGGTCAGTCTTTATCACGCCCTCTCCAGGGCCTTCTGATTCAGGTGTTCCCTCTAAGGACCTGATGAAAGATCAACTATTTAGTCTATCTTTAGGATGCAGGATTTTATGGTACCATTTCCATTTTGGTCCAGTTTTTTGTCCCCCATGCCGACCCTTACCCTCCCCTCCTGCCCCACCTACCCTATTGTACAGTACTCCATATGCTTTTGGGGTATGTCAGCATCTATGGTAGATTCAGGTTAGGGGCCATATATGAGTGAGACTATGGGGCAATTATCTTCTGTGATCGGGTGAGTTCACAGAAAATTAACTGGCCTAGGTTAGACCATTATTCTTCAAATTTCATTGTGTCATTTTTCCCTTACTTCTGTGTATAATTCATCATATAGTTATATCACATCTTGGTTATCCCTTCATCTAATGATGGACATCTGGGTTGATTCCAGCTCTTAGCTATTATGGATTGAGCAGATATGACCATGACTGAACAAATATCACTTAACAGAGGCATAGAGCTTTTCAGATAAGTGCTTAGTAAGGGAATAACTTGGTCTGTTGGTAAGTCTATAGCCAACCTTTTTAGGAGTCTCCATATTGCCTTTCCAAGTGGTTGCACCATCTTACATTCCCACCAACAGTGGATGAGGGCTCCTATTTCTCCACATCCTAGCCAGCATTTATTTTCATTTGACTTTTTGATGTTTGTTATCCTGACTGGGGTAAGGTGGAATCTCATAATTGTTTTATTTGCATTTCTCTGATGATTAGGGATGATGAACATTTTCTTAAATGTCTGTTTTCAATTTGTATTTCTTCCTCTGATAACTGCCTGTCCATTTCTTTGTCCCATTTTGTGAGGGTGTTTTTTGATTGTTTTATCGTTTAGGTTTTGGAGTTCTTTGTAGATTCTAGAAATTAGGCTTCTGTCAGTTAGATACCCAGCAAAAAATTTCTCACATTCTGTGGGTAGTCTATTGGCTGCGCTTATTATATATTTGTCTGTGAAGAAACTTTTCAGCTTCATGAGATCCTAGTGGTTGAGTGACTCTTTAAGATCCTGAGCTACTGGTGTTTTGTTCAGGAAATCTTTTCCCATTCCTGTATCATGGAAAGTTCCTCATATTTTTTCTTCCAGTAGTAGCCAAGTTTCTGGTCTTACATTGCAGTCTTTGATACGTTTGGACTTGATTTTTGTGCATGGAAAGATGTGTGGATCAGGTTTCAATTACTGCATATGATTATGCAGTTTGTCCAGCACCATTTGTTGAAGATGCTGTCTTTTTCCAGCTTATATTAGGGCTTTTGTTAAATATTAAGTAGTTGCAGTTACTTGACCCAAAGTCTGGGTCCTTGATTCTCTTCCATTGGTCTATACTTCTGTTTTTATGCCAGTACCATGCTGTTTTTATTACTATGGCTTTGTAATATAGCTTCAGGTAAGGTGTGGTGATGCCCCCACAGATGTTTATTTTGCTGAAGATATGCTTGGACATACGAGGCCTTCTGCCTTTCCATATGAATTTTGAGATCATTTTTCTATTCTGTGAGGAAAAATCTTAGGATTTTTATTGGATTTATTGCATTAAATCTGTGTATTGCCTTTGGTAAGATTGCCATTTTCAAAATGTTAATTCTGCCTATCCAGAATCATGCGATGTCTTTCCCTTTTCTCAGGTCCTTCTCAATTTCTTTTTTCTCTTTTTTTGAGTGTTTTCATGTCATAGGTCTTTCAAGGTATTTTATTTTATTGTGATTCAAAATGGGACAATGTCACACTTATTTCTTTCTTTGTTACAATGTCACTTACTTCTTTCTTTGTATCTTTGTCTTTTGAATATAGAAAGGCTCCTGATATTTGTGTATTGACTTTGTATCCTGCTACTTTGCTGAAGGAGTTAATCAACTTTAAGAGTTCTGAGATGGAAGCTCTCAGGTCTCTTATGTACAGAATCATGTCATCTGTGAATAGAGCTAACTTAACTTCTTCCTTTTCAATTTGTATCCCTTTCATTTCTTTCAGTAGGACTTCAAGTCTGCAGAGCAGAGGTGAGAGTGGACAACCCTGTCTTGTTCCTGATCTCAATGGGAATTCCTTCAGTCTCTCTTCATTAATTATTATTTGGACTTTAGGAGATTTATATATAGTCTTTATTATGTTGAGTTATAAACTGTCCATGCAAATTCTCTGCAATGTCTTGATCATGAAGTGATGTTGTATTTTGTCAAAGGCCTTTTCTGCATCTATCAAAATGATCATGTGGTTTTTGTGTTTAATCTTATTTATGTGGTATATTACATTGACAGATTTTCATATGTGGAACCTGCCCTGTGTTCCTGGGATGAAGCCTATTTGATCAAGGTGGATAATGCTTTTGATGTGTTGTTGGATTTGGTTTGTGAGGATTTTGTTTAGGATCTTTGCATCTAAGTTCATCAGGAAAATAGGCCTATCACTTTCTTTTCTTGTGGCATCTGTGCCTGGTTTGGATATTAGGGTGATGCTAGCTTCATAGAAGGAGTTGGAGAGCTTTCTCTGTTCTCTGATTTTATGTCACAGTTTGAGAAAAATTGATTTCAGTTCTTCTATGAAGATTTGATAGAGTTCAGCTGAGAAGCCATTTGGTCCTGGACTCTTCTTTTTGGAGAGGTTTTTGATTACCTTTTCAATCTTGAGGGGTGTGATAATTTTGTATAGGAGATTTATCTGCTTTGAGTTTAGCTTTGGCAGGTGGTAAGTATCCAAGAATTTATCCATTTCCTCCATATTATCCAGTTTTGTGGAGTAGAGGTTTTGAAATAAGTCCTGATGATTCTCCCAATTTCACTTATGTATGTTTTGATCTTTCATTTCCATTTCTAATTTTGTTAATTTGAAGCATGTCTTTTTGCACTTGATCAAATTGGCAAAGGGTTTGTCAATCTTGTTTATTTTTTTCATGGAACTAGCTCTTTGTTTCATCAATTTTCTTTATCATTTTCTCAGTTTCCATCCTTTAATTTCTGCTCTGATCTTAACTATTTCTTTCTGTCTGGAGCTTTTTTGGTTGGATTCTTCTTTCTTTTTCCAGTGCCTTTAGGTGGATGGTTAGGTTATTGATTTGGGATCTCTCTGTCTTTGTTATAAAGGCATTTAGTGCTATGAATTTTCCCTTGAGGACCTCCTTCATTGTGTCTCATAAGTTTTGGTACAATGAGTTCTCATTGTCATTCATTTCTAGAAATTTTGCAATTTCATTATTTTAATTTTTTTGTTCATTTTTATTTATTTATTTGAGAGTGACATAGAGAGAGAGAAAGAGGCAGTAGAGAGAAAGAGGCAGAATGGGCAAGCCAGGGCTTCCAGCCACTGCAAACGAACTCCAGACGCATGCACCCCCTTGTGCATCTGGCTAACGTGGGTCCTGGGGAACTGAGCCTTGAACTGGCATCCTTAGGCTTCACAGGCAAGCCCTTAACTGCTAAGCCATCTCTCCAGCCTGCAATTTCATTTTTTATTTCATCCCCTACGCATTTATTGTTTAAAATTGTGTTTGGTTTCCAGGAGCTTATTGGATTCCTGGATCATCTTTTGTTATTAATTTCTAGCAGTGCAGCATTCTGATATGATATCATGAAGCAATTATGTCAATCTTCTTATATATATGGAGGCAGGCTTTATGACCCAGTATATGATCTATTTTAGAGAAGGTTCCATGGGCTGCTGAGAAGATTTGTAGTCTGTCGATTTGAGATAGAATGTTCTGCAGATGTCTGTTAGGTCTAATTCTTCTATGGTTTTGTTGAACTCTCTCACTTCCCTGTTGATTTTGTGTTTGAATGATCTATGTATTGGTGATAGAGGAGTATTGAAGTCCCCAACTATGATGGTATTGGTGGTTATTTCTGTTTTGTTATCAAGTAGGTTTTGTTTTATGAATTGTGGTGTCCCTGTGTTTGGTGCATAAAGATCTATGAGTGTGATATGCTCTTGTTGGATTATTCCCTTAATAAGTAGGAAGCGGCCTTTTTTTTTGCTTACTTTTGGTTTGAAGTCTATTTTATCTGATATTAGTATAGCTACACCTGCTTGTTTCTTATTCCCAAATGCTTGGATTAACATTTTCCACCCTTTCACCTTCAGGGAGTATCTGCCTTTAGTGGTGAGGTGGGTTTCTTGAAGACAACAGATTGAGGGGTCTAATTTTCTGATCCACTCTGTTAGCTTATGTTTCTTGATGATTGAATTAATGCCATTAATATTTAGGGTAATAACTGTGAGGTTTGATTTGATCCCTGCCATATCATGGTGGTTTATGTGGTTTGGTGTTTTCTTGGACTTTGTATTTTTTTGTGCCTCCTCTGAGTTTGGTTATTGTGATCTGCTTCTTGTAGACACTTGAGATCGATAATGTGATTCTTCTGTGTGGAGAATTTCCTGAAGTACTCTCTGCAGTTTTGCATTTGTGTTCATATAGTTGTAAAAAGCTGAGTTTTATTGTGGAAAGTTTTTCTTTCACCATCAATTATGAGGGTTACTTTTGCAGGGTAGAGTAATTTGGGTTGGAAGCCACAGGTTCTTAGACTTTGCAGTGTTCCATTCCAGGCCCTTCTGGCTTTCAGGGATTCCACTTAGAAGCCTGAAGTAATTCTGATGGGGTTACCTTTAAATGTAATATGTTGTTTTTTTCCTAACTGCTTTTAGAATTTTCTCTTTGGTATTGATGCTTAGAGTATTAATCACAATATGTCTTTGAGAATTTATCCTTTGGCCCAGTCTGTTTGGAGTTCTGTTAGCTTCTTATAACTTGATGGGCCTTTCTTTTGAGATTGTGGGAAACTTTTCTTTGATTTTTTAAAATAAGTTTTCCATGACTTTGGTCTGAATATTTTCCCTTTCTGCTATTCCAATGATCTGACATTTAGGACATTTAAGTTCCCTCATATTCTGTTCACAAAAATTTTTGAACTTATTGAAACTTTTTGACTCATGAACTGTTTCTTCTGTTTTGTCTTCCAGTTCTGAGTTTCTATCCTCCACATGGCTGACTCTATTCTTGAGAGCTTCTATATAGTCTTGGACTTATTCAATTTGGTTTGTATTTTCTACTACTTTTTCATGTACAGTTTACATCCCTCTGTCGAGTTCCCCTTTCATGTCATTTTCTGATTTTCTTGATGCTTCTTGGAATTCATACTTGCATATCTTTATGTCTTCATTGACCTTAGCCAGATGGTTATTGAGGTCCTCTTTTTTTTCACTCTCCTTCAGATCATTTAACTGTCTTTGGTTACCTTCCAGGTGCTTCCGGGACTATTAGTCCTAGTCTAGCGAGGGCAACAGTCATACAATTTTCTGCCCTTTGTTGCTTTTCTGCACATTCTGCTATTTGCTTGGTCAGGATTGCATAGCTTATATCTTCATTTTGGGGTTCTGATTCTAATGTCTCTTCTATGTTTTGATTAGAGACATCCATTGTGGGATTGGGTGATCTTATTGGATTTACTTGCATTTGATTTTTCATGTTATTCCTTTTATGCTGTGGTCTTCCCATCACAGTGTAGGAACATTATTTAATTTAGGAGGAAGTTCTAGTCTACTCTTGAAGTCTGTTCAGTGGTTATTCCCTTTTAAGTTTCCTTCCACTAGTTTTCTAGTGGTAATTGGGTTTCCTGCTCAGGGAGAAGGAGCCTGTGAGGTCTAGTGGGGCCCCAAGGACCTCATGTAGAGGCCTATTTTTCCGTGACTCAGGGTATGTGAGTATGTGGTCAGGTGGCCTGAAGTGGACGGGTAGAATAGGGGATGGTGGCCAGTCGGATGGCATTCCCAAACCTGGAGATGCTTGTAGAGCTACTCTTGTCTGACTGGTCCTGCACACAGGGCTGGGGGGTGGCTGTGAGTGGGATAGCATTCCAGAGCCTGGAGACATGGGTGGTGCTACGCTGGGCTACCTGGGTCTGTGCAAGGGGGTCAGGATCAGCAGAGAGTGGAAAGGTGATCCCGAGCCTGGAGGCATGGGTAGAGCTATGCAGGCTTGCTGGCTTGAGTCTGAGCTCGAGGATTTGGGGCAGCAGGGAGTTGGATGGTGTTCCTGACCCTGGATGCACAGGTGGAGCTATGCTGGCCCACTGGCTTGTGTCTGGGCATGGGGTCGGGGGCAGAAATGATCAGTGCATTCTTGGCATATGCAGTGGCAAGTGGGATGGCGTTGGCGCCCTGCAAGGAGGCAAGTGAAACAGTGTTGCTGCATGGTGGTGAGTGGGTCAGCGTTCACATGTGGTGGGGAGTGTGGGACAGCATTAGCGCAGGGCAGAGGGACTGGAATGGGTTTAGCACGGGGTGAGGACAGTGGGATGGCATTTGCATGGGGCAGGGGTAATGGGATGGCATTCGTGCGCGGGGGGCGGTGGAGCTCTGGGTCCCCTTACCTATAGTTAGTGCAGGAGGAATCTGTGGCTGGGACTATGGCTAGGACAGCTGCATGAGGAGATTGGGGGACTGGTGGACTACTCGAAAGCATGAGAATCAGTTGATTCCTTTTCTTGCCCTTCCGCACCCTCCCACTCAAGGTCTATTAGAGTCTACTCCCCCATAGAAGACCCAATGAACACTTAATGTCTTATCTTTCCTTCCCCAGGAGGTGAGGTGCGGTTAGGCAGATGCTATCTTGACCAGAAATCTATTAGTATGTTTTATGTGACATCGAAAACTTCATAAGGAAATGAAGACTTAAAGAATCAGTTACACATTAGTGATTTTTACAGCAGGTTTGGAGCTATGTAGTCAGATCAGAGTGGCATGAACTAATGATAAACTAGGAGAGACTTAGCAAGATCTCTTTGTTCAGATTTCTCTCTATGACCCTTCATCTTCATAGATAAGGGCACTATTTTCCTCTGGATATAGGGAGGGCACCTCTCACAGGAGGATCTTATGATTTGTTCTAGGAGAAAGCCAGAATTTTTTTCTGAAGTTTTATGACCTGTGTCACAGCATAAGGACAATGAACTTCAGAGGGATCATCTAGTATTCTCAAATCCCTTCATCTTAAAATATTCAATATGACAAGATAATGCATTTGGGGGTAATATATTCTGAATGCCATCATGATGTTAATTGTTCCAGGATATTCATCTAAAATACCTAGAGAGCCTATCACATGCAGATAATTCTTGGCATGCACCATGTGCATACACAAATGTGTGCAAAGAAAACCATAGACAAAATAAGAAAATTTTTGAATAATATTGTCACTTCTTTTCACAAACACCATAGTAAATTATAATAAGACTAATTGAAGATTATCTCTGTCCAGGTTTCCATGTAATTATATCTAATAGCAAAACATATGAGGCTATAAATCCTGTAGGTAACAAATAAATTAAAATAGGGTGAACAACCCCATTGCTGACAATCAATCCCATTGCCTAATATTGAGAAAATTTTCCTTTTGGAAGAAAATGAAAATCAATATATTTTGTTTGGCCAAGGGCCATGACATATCAAATGATCATATTGTCTAAATTTATTTTTAGATAGAAAGCAAGCAGCAGTGTGGCCAGACAACTTTTTAATCTTTTGATGAATCGTCCTCTCAGGCCTCCAAATAATGAACTTGTACCAAAACACCCCTGAATCTCTAGATAAGATAACATAGTTAAAGAAATACAATGATTTGTTTTTATTAATCATTCTTCAGTAACAGACTATTTACCATAGACAAATGTCAGTTAAAAATACACAAAAGCTTTATTATTGCAATGTTGTCAGAAGGCTATTGAAGAAAGTAGACCTGAGCATAATGGTTTTGATTTTTTTTATAGCTAAGAAAATAACAGGAATATCAGTACATAAAATACCTAAAAGAATGTCTTTTGAGCTTAAAAATGGCAGGGCATGGGGTACAGTGGTATGGAGTAGGCCAGACCCCTTTTTCTAGGCTTCTCCCAGCTCCCTGGTCTGGTTTCTCTGTGCAGGTCTGTGTGTGGGCAAGCATGGTGATGTGGAATGAGTAGACCAGAACCCTGTTCCCTGGCTCCTTCAAGTCCCCTGGTATGAATGGGTTCCACTGTGCCTTGCTTGGAGAGACCTAGTCCCTGTGTGAGCTGTGGAATCAGACCTTTTGCTCTGGTATCCTGGCTGGCCATTGGGTACCAGCATCCCTGTTCACCTAAGTCAGAGGGTACATGTGCCAAAGGACAAAAACTTACTTCCTCCTCAATAAAATAAAGAGACTCCCTAAAATGGGTAGACAACAATGCAAAAAAAAAAAAAAAAAAAAAAAAAGAAAAAGAAAAAGAAACCAAGCAAAGTCAGAAAACTGAGAGATCTCCACCAAGGATGCCTAGTCCTACTATGGAAGCCTCCAGTGAAATCACAGACAGGGGCTGGAGAGATGTCTTAGCAGTTAAGTGCTTGCCTGTGAAGCCTGAGGACCCCGGTTGGAGGCTCGCTTCCCCAGGACTCATGTTAGCCAGATGCACAAGGGGGTGCACATGTCTGGAGTTCATTTGCAGTAGCTGGAGGCCCTGGCACACCCATTCTCTCTTTCTTTCTTTCTCTCTCTCTCTCTCTCTCTCTCTCTCTCTCTGCCTCTTTTTTTCTCTGTCACTTTCAAATAAATAAATAAAAATAAACCAAAAAAATTTAAAAAAGAAATCTCAGAGGGATCAACAGAAATTCATTCCAAAAATGAAAACACAAAAACTAAAGAGACCCTAGTCAACAAAAAAAGTAGGCTTAACTTGATTTACCAAAATGTAAAAGACTCCAAAAAGATATGAATAAATTGAAGGTGCATCAAGAAATGGAAGATCTCAACAACTGGTTGATTAAGCTTAATGAAGACTTGATCAAATGCAAGAATGAATTCCAGGAAGCATCAAGAAAATCAGAACTAAAATTGAAGTTGTACCTCAAAAAGAAAAAGGTGGACATGATGCAAAATAACACAAAAGATAACCAAAATCAAATAGAAATTATAAAAACCTCTCTAGAGCCCCTCACAAACTGAGTTACTCATGGGGAATACAGAACCTGTGACCTGGAAGATAAGACAGAAGAAATTGATCAGGAGACCAAAAACTTTGCCAAGTTCAAAAAATTAAGTGAACAAAACATGAGGGAACTGTGGACCACCCTAAAACAACCAAACATGCAGATCATGGGCATACCAGAAGGAGAGGAAATCCAAGCCCTAGGCATAGAGACCATATTCAACAAAATTATTGAAGAAAATTTTCAGGCTCTCTCAAAAGAGAGGCCCATTCATATACAAGAAGCCCACAGAACACCAAACAGACATGACCAAAGAAGAAACTCTCCAAGACACATCATAGTTAAAGCTCTTAACAATGAAAACAAAGAGAGTGTTAAAAGCAGCAAGAGAGAAACAATTCACAACATACAAAGGCAATCCTATCAGAATCACGTGAGATATCTCAGTGGAAATCCTGAAAGCCAGAAGGGCCTGGAATGGAACACAAGTTAAGTCTGAAAAACTATGGCTTCCAACCTAAGCTACTCTACCCAGCAAAAGTATCCCTCACAATAGATGGTGAAAGAAAAACGTTCCATGAAAAGCATCAACTCCATGATTATATAAACACAAAGCCAAACCTACAGAGAATACTTGAGGGACTATTTCATGCAGAATAGTCAAACAACCTGTTGCAGCCAAGTTCACATTGCTGGCAGAAATCACCTGACCAAGACCAGTTTATGGGGAAAAAAGATTTATTTTGGCTTACAGACTTGAGGGGAAGCTCCATGATGGCAGGGAAAATGATGGCATGACCAGAGGGTAGACATGGCCTCCTGGCCAACATCAGATGGACAACAGGAACAGGAGAGTGTACTGGCAAGGAGACACTCAGTGTCCCCTTAGGCCAAGGTTTCAAATTCTTCCATATTCCTCTTGAAAATCAGCTCCAAATGGCCAAAGCCACATAGTCAGGTGTCTAGCAGCAATCCCATTCCTCAGTACCAACTATAGTGTTGCAGTCAGGTTCGAATTACTGGCAGAAATCACATGACTAAGAGCATATTGTGGGAAAAAAAAGAGTCTATTTTGGCTAGACAGACTTTAGGGGAAGCTCTATGATGATGGCAGGAGGAAAGATGGCATGAGCAGAAGGTGGACATCTCCCCATAGCCAACATGAGATTAACAACTGGAACAGGAACACCTCATCATGGCAGGGATTAATTAAAACCTCACAGTAATAACCTTAAATATCCATGGTCTTAAATCATCCATCAAAAGACACAGGTTATCAGGATGGATCAACAAAATGGAACCTCCTATACGCTGTCATCAAGAAACTCACCTCAGCACTAAAGATAAACACCTCCTCAGGGTGAAAGGATGGAAAATGATATTACAAGCAAATGGAAATAAAAAAACAAGCAAGCAGGTGTTGCTATGTTAATATTTGATAAAATAGACTTCAAACCAAAAGTAATCAAAAAAGGACAAAGAAGGGAATGATCCAACATGAGTACATCACAATCATATATGTATTCACCAAACACAGGGACGCCACAGTTTATAAAAAAATCTACTTGACAATAAAACAGAAATAAACACCAACACCATTATAGTCAGAGACTTCACTACTTCATGATCATCAATAGATAGATCATCAAAGCAGAAAATCAACATGAAAGTAATAGAGCTCAACAACATCATAGATCAACTATGGAACAGATGTCAAGTTAGCCCTATTTGCAGATGAAATGATCCTATATATAAGTAACCTGAAAGTTTTCATCTCAAAACTTTGAAAGGTGATTAATTCCTTCAACAAAGTGGCAGGGTTCAAAAATCAATGCACAAAACTCAGGAGTTTTATTTGCAAAGGACAAATATAGAGAGAGAAAAATCAGTGAGGCTGTCCCATTTTCAATAGCAACAAAAATTTAAATACCTGGGAATAATACTAAGGATGTAAACCTATATAATGAAAATATTTTTAAAAACTCAAGAAAAAAAATGAGGAGGACTTGAGAAGATGGAAAGACTTCCCACACCCTGTATAGGAAGAATTAAGATTGTAAAAATGATAATTATACCAAGAGCAATATACAGATTTAACACAATGCTAATAAGAATACCTGCATAATTCTTCACAAAGATTGGTAAAATGACCTCAAAATTCATATGTAGCGGCAGAAGACCTTGGATATGCAAATATATCCTCAGCTAAAAATCACCTCTGACAGTATCACCATACCTGATCTAAAGCTACGTTTCAAAACCATAGTGACAGCATGGTACTGGAAAAAAAAAAAAAAAAGAAAAGAAAAGTAAAGAAAGAAACATAGAACAATGGGACAGAATTGAAGACCCAAACCGTAGGTCAAATAACTACAGCTACTTGATCTTTGACAAAGGTGCCAATAATGTAGACTGGAGGAAAGACACCATCCTCAAGAAATGGTGTTGGACAAATTGGGTGACCATATGTAGAAAAATTAAATTAGACAAACTTATTTCACCACACCCAAATATCAAGTCCAAATGGATTAAAGACTTCAATAAAAGGACTGAAGCTCTTCAACTACTGGAAGAAAAAATTAGGAGGCACTCTCCATAAGATAGGACTGGGAAAAGACTTCCTGAAACAAAGCCCCAATAGCCTAGGACATTAAACAAGCACTCAATCAATGGGGTCTCATGACGCAAAAAGCTTCTGCACAGACAAACATACCATACGCAGAACCAATAGATTACCCAATGAATGGGATAAAATCTTTGCCAGCTATACTACTGACAGAAGCCTAATATCTAGAATCTACAAGAACTCAGAAAAACTAAACAATAAAAAAATCAAACCCATTCGAAAAGTAGAGCAGAAAACTAAATGAGTTCTCAAAGGAAGCATTGAAAATGACTGACACACACTTAAGAAAATGTTCAACATCCCTAACCATTAGGGAAATGCAAATTAAAACAACTATGAGAGTCTATCTTCCTCCAGTAAGGATATAAAACATTAAAAAATAAAATGAAAACAAATGTTGGTGAGAATGTGGAGAAATAGGAACACTTATTGACTGCTCATGGGAATGTAAGCTGTTATAACCACTATAGAAATCAATATGGTGACTCCTGAAAAGGATGAATATAGAGTTACCAACAGACCCTGTTATTTCCTTACTGGGTATTTACCCTAAAAGTTCCACATCTCAGTTCAGAGATACCAGCTCAACCATGTTTATAGCTGCTCAATTCATAATAGCTAAGAACTGGAATCAATCCAGGTGCCCATCATTGAATGAATGGATGGCCAAGATGTGATATATCTACTTGATGAAATTCTACTCAACAGTAAGAAAAATATGACACAGTGAAATTTGTAGAAAAATGGTCAAATTTGGAACAGATCATTCTAAGTGAATTTACACAATCACAGAAAGACAATCATTGCATGGTCTCACTCATCTGCAGTTCCTAAGGTGGATCAACCCAATTTGCTGACATACCTGAATGACATCTAGAGGCTTAGACAAAGGGAGGTAGGGCATGGGGGGAGGGGAAAGGTGCGGGAAGAACAGAAAAAGGAATCCAAAATGACCTGGTACCATCGAATCCTATATCCTGGAAGATAGACTAATAGGTGGAATCCTCAAAAGGACCTTAGGGGGAGATCCTGAATTGAAATGACCTGATGAGTGTGAGGCAAAGCCTAAAAATTTCTCCTATTTCTCTTTCTTCTCATTTTCTTTTTTTCCTTTCCCTTGGAGCTTGCCTGTAATTCCCTGTACCAGGATGTGGTTTACATCCACAATGAGCTGTTGATCAGAGACCTACTAGATTTCCCAAAACAAACAAGACAGACTTTTTTTTTCTTTATTAGTTAGTTTTGTATTCATCAAATACAGTCAGTTTGGTACCATTATTAGGCTCATCCATGACCTACCCCCTCCCCTTGGCCCCTCCTTCTTGAGGTATATGGGTCATGCATTGTGGAGTTAGCCCATAGTTATGGGTAAGATAAATGTGTCTGCATATCATGACCCAACATGTGGCTCTGACATTCTTTCTGCCCCCTCTTCCGCAAAATTTCCCTGAGCCATGTTGGGTTCATTTTTGGTCTGCTTCAGTGATGAGGTGTTGGGTGCCTCTGAGGCTCTGGCTCTCTGATTTGGTAGGAGTTGATTTTTCTCTGTGCTGATCTCCTTCCCCCTTGTGCTGATATCCAGTTCATCAGGAAAAGAGCACCCTTGCTTGTTTCTCCAATTTTTGATAGCTTCAGCCGGGGCCCTTTGGAAGTATGATGGGGTGGCTCTCTCCTTAGGATCTACGTCTATCTGAAAAAGAGAAGCAGATTCTCCAATGGAGAGTACATTAGCACCAGGACAAATGAGATAACCCTTACTTTTTTTTATAGAGAATTTAATAGGTGTAGGCCCTCTTGTAGCCCACAATGGATGGTAGCTTGATATTGGAGAGTGGGCTTATGTTTGGATATGGTTCTGACTTGTTTCCCAGCTCCACCGATGGGTCCCATACCAGTGAGGGGATCAGTTAGCCAAATTGAGAGCAGTTGGTTCCCCACCATGGCTGTGTGCCACTACTGCACTTGTGTGGGCATCACAACAAGTTATTTGCTGCTAAGTAGGTTAGACCATGCGTTGGTTCAACAGATATTGGTAATTTTCCCCCAGTCGCCCATGTAGCACCTTTTGGCACTAGACGCGCTGACTGTCTGGGGACTGACTCTCTTCCAACTTCCAGCCATGCCATTCTAATTTGCATGTCAATCACATAAGGTGTCTTCAGTAGTAGGGTCTTACCACTAACCTTTGGTGGGTCATCAAGTACTCTGACAGCAACCTGTCTGTCTTTTAAGAAACCTTGTAGGTCTCTCTGATCAAAAGCTCATTATGGATGATAGCCCCATGCTGGTACTGTGAGTTACAGGTCAGTGCCCACTAAGAAAATGAGGAAAAAGATAACTAATATACAAGAGTTAGAGATAAGAGAGAGAGGGGGGGAGAGGAAAAGTGAGGGAGGGAAGATGTAGAAGATTAAGGTTAGTCTTGATCCTACCCTCTCCAGTGTCATGTGGTTCAAGTGTTGCCTGTAAGGGCCTGGTGAAGGATCAGCCATTTGGTCTGTCTTTTAGTAAGTAGAAAATTATGGTACCATTGCCGTTTGGGTCTAGATTTGTGTTTCCCACCACTTTGATGCCCTCCCCTCCCTCCCCTTCCATCCTAGTGTCTAGTCTAGGAGATGCTTGCTGGGTGTGTAAGGTATCTTCAGTAGATTCAGGTTAGGTGCTGTAGATGAGTGAGACTATGTGGCGATTTTTTTTCTGTGATTGGGTAAGGTCACTGAGAATGATATTGTGTCAAAGCACTTGATTACCCATCAGAGGTTAATGGTAAGACCTTACTGCTGAAGACACTATACACTGTCAGCATGGACCATGGAGAGACCTGGTTGGAATCCTGAAGAGAGCCAGTCGCCAGACAATCAGCCCATCTAGTGTTGGAAGGTGCTACATGAGCTACTGGAGAAATTGGCCAACATCTGTCTGACCAACTAAGTGACTGAGAAGCAAACACCTTGACATGATTCTCACACTAGTACAGTAGTTGCACACAGCCATGCTGGGTAAAATACTGTTCGTGGATTGGCTAACAGACCCACTCAGTAGAAAGGAAAACATATCTGGAACTATGAAACAAGTCAGAATGATATCCAGATAATGATTTTGCTTTCCAATGTCAAGTTCCCATTAATCTTGGCATATAAGAGGGTCTACACCCTTTAAATTCTCTCTAAATTTATAATGGTTATCCCATTTAACCAGTGTTGACTTCACTCTCTGTTGGAGATTCTGCTTCTCTTTTTCATATGGAAGTAGCATCTGAGGAGATAAATGACCCAGCACACTTCACCCCTGCCCCAACTGAAACCACAGAGGAATTGGGGCAATGAGCAAGAGTGCTGCTTTCTTGGTGAACCTAATATCAGCACAAGAGTGAAGGTGATAGATACTGAGGATACTCAACACCTACCACAGCAGAGATCCAGAGGCTCCTAAGAGCCTATCACTGAACTAGACTTAAAATGCACCCAACATGGCTCAGGGAATTTTGTGGAAGAGGGGGCAGAAATATTGTTAAAGCCACAAGTGGGGCCATTATGCACAGAGACATTGCCTCTCCCCCATAACTGATTGCTGCCCCCACAATGCATGACACACAATCCCCATGGGGTTTTCCTGCATCCCCAATGAGGAAGACTTCTTCAGAAAAGGGGCAAGGAGGAGGAAAAGGATGGTACCAACATGTGTTGTTACTAAATATGTCCATATCTAATAAAAATCTAAAAAATACATTAAAAAAAACTTTTAAATGGCAATGCATGCAAGATATGGACACCTTGTGTGCTTCCTTTCTCCTTTCTTCCTTCACCCATACCCAAATTTTGAATATCTTGTGAAGACATTTAGGATTCCTTAGAACATATTTTGAAAATTAAGGCAGAATGTAAAACAGATGGATTGAAGCAATTGATGAAGGCTTACTCTAATCCTTTGTGCTAAAACCATTATCATCCCAAGAATTGAGGGGTGAGATAACTTCAACACTTGGAAAAATCTTGTAAATCAATTAGTTCAAATTCCTTACTTTACTGGGCAGCAAACAGTAGGAATGAGGGTAAGGGAGAAAAGGGAAGCTCTAGGTGGCTTTTGAACTATAAATACTTCTGTGGAAACTAATTACTAAGTCATTAAACCATTTCCTGTGAACTCCACTCATGCTTGCATTGTAAGGTAAGGAAAGACTATTGATTGGTAAGATACTGCAAGGTGGGTGGTTAAGAGTCTTAGATAATTGTGGTCAGTCTTGGGACCTTAGGTCAAAAGAAGCAAAAATTACAAGGGGTATTGGAAATAGGTACCCCTATAAAATGATTTTGACCATTTTTGTATCCTCAGTAGAGTTGGTTAAGTACTAAAAAATATACTACTACTATTTAGAATACCACTGTAAGGAAAGAATTGAAAAATCAAAGAAATTATTTCCTGTTATCATGAAGAAGTTGCTTTGAGGTCAGCTCTAAGGATCAGACACATTGGCTGTACTACAAAAGCATAGGTTTCATATGAACTAATATCACCCAATGGCAATCAAGACACACAGATTTTGTCTGGTAAACATCAAAGTAAACCTGAATTTTCATGAAAGGAATGAAATGTTGTCACATTCGTGCTCAGCACAGAGTAACTAACCAGATGGCACTGGTACAGCACTACCAATTTAAAATGCTTAAAACATCTGAGTAGGTGAAATGCTATAACAATGAAATATGAAGTATATTGGAAATGACTTAAGTATAAAATAGTTGTGAGTATGAATGTAGTTTTCCTTCTTTTATCTGAAAAAAACATGAGAGAAAATTTGTTGATGCCTGTCATAATCTATAGGGGCCTCAGTGCAGACAAATCAAGAAGAAAACATTCCATGAATGTTCTAGACTACCTTATCTTTCCCATGGAGATTTCATACCTGAATACTCCTTACTAATGCCGAATAATAGATTGATTGTTCATTCTTCTGACTTTTCTTTGTTTTGATTACCATTTTCTTCTGATCCACTATGATGGTTAAGTTTTGTTGCCAACTTGATAGGAATCTACAGAGATTCCTTTTGGGTGGGTCTCTAAGGTTGCTTCCAGAAAGGATTCACTGAAGGAGAAAGCCCTTTCCCCAGAGTGATCCCTTCCCTTAGAGTGGGTGGCCCCTCTTGGAGAGGGGCTTGATTAAGGAAGCTTTGGGAGAAAAGACTCCCTTCCTCCCACCTGGCTGCCAGTGCTGCTTGCTGCTTTCCAGAGTGTACTGAGGACCAGTGTGGACTGAAGACCAGCAGCTCTCCAGGGAGCCTCTAGTCCTTCAGCACTGGATTGGGACTGCTGAGGCATCCAGCTTCATGGACTAAATAGCTACTGGGTTCCTTGACTCTCAGACCTGAAAACTGCTTTCTTGGACTGCTATAAGCTAATGTAATGAATTCCCTTGTAATACAATATATTCTATAGGTTCTGTTCCTCTATATAACCCTGACTAATATATCCACATTAAAGAATATCATCAAACAGAAACAGCATATTTTATCTCAACAGGCCTTCTAGAATACATTTCTTTAAGTAACATTTTTATTTATTTGTAGGCAGAGAGAGAGAGAGAGGCAGAGAGAAAGATACAGGGAATGGGTACAGCATGGTCTTCTGCCACTGAAAACCAACTCTAGATTCATGTGCCACTTTGTGCATCTGGATTTACATGGGTATTGGGGAACTGAACCCAGGATGTCAGGCTTTGTAAGCACCTTTAACTGCTGAGCCATCCCTCTAGCCTAGAATACATTACATTCATATCTTGCTTTTGACTTTCACTTTTAGCCTTGTCTACAGACAATTTATCAACATTAAAAATATATTTCTTGGATTATACCAAACTTATATTCTTTAAACCCATTACATTAACTTCCTCAGAATTAATGGATAAAGGTTTATCTCTAGGAAATCTTGTTTGAAATTACTAGCATATAGCCTTTACATGTTAGTTAACTTTTTGTATTTTACTATTCCCTATTTCCAGTGAAATTTGACAGCAGAATCAACCTCATATATAGTGCTGCTCTTGAGTTATAAAACAATTGAATGTTCAAGACCTTTGTAAGCTACCTTTGAAACACACCATTATAAGATAAATTATAAAATTGCATTTAAATTATATTAAAATTATAAATACTGAACATTCATCATTTCCTACTAATTTTATTATATATTATCATCTGATCTTTAAAATTATTTATGTTCATTCTATTCAGATGAGAAATGTACTATGTAATAGTGTTTGAGCATCTCTTCCTAACTTTGTCATGTTTATGAAGTCAAATTAGAAGCTGGAATTCAACAAATGCAAAAGTATTCATACCATGGCAATATTCATGCCATGAAATCAAAAATCACTTCAAAGAAGGGCTTCTTTGTCCTTTAGGGTAGAGTTGTTTTTGAAGCATTTACCAGCACATCGCTGCTCATGTATATGTTATAGGAACCATATAGCATAATGTATAAAAGGTGTTAAGTGTGTGATTCCTAATGTGTACTCAATAAATAGTAGTTATTCTCAATATTATTATTAATTAATATCTGATCAACTAATCAAAAAATTTGTTTTTAATATCTAGTTCAATGCCCTTAAATTTTTTAGAGCATATGAAAATGCAGTACTATTACCCATTTCTATAATGACACAGGTCTAAAATTGCTTAACATAATATATGCCTTGTTATCTAGAGTTTTTCCTAACTGATTAGTGATGCTCATTTTATAAAGTTTTTTTTAAAAAGCAATTGTACTAGTTTAAGACACTCTTCTGTTAGAGAAGGAAAAAGAGGGTTCCACAAGCTCAATAATTTGCCTAAGGTTTCCCTGGCATTATTAGTAAAACTGATAACAAAAGCATGTCATCTATGTAATTTACAAAGTCTTGTGGCACCTTTTATAAATGGCTCAATTTGGGGGAATTTCATCATATTATTATGTCCTTCATTGTACTATTACTTTTTATTAGTATATATTACTTGTACAAGAACGTTTCATTGTTGACATTTCCATACATGCATATAATGTCCACCCCCTCTATAACTCTCTTAACCATTGAGGCATCTCTCCACCCCTTTATAATATTAATTAATTAACTAGTTAATTAATTTGGAAGGGAGAGAGGGTATAGGTGTGTCAGGGACCCCTGCCACTGCAAACAAACTCCAGGTACATGCACCACTTTGTGTATCTGGGGAATCAAACTTGGGCTGTCAGGCTTTAGAATTACTTTCTTATCTCCTCTCTCCTTATTCCTTTCTTCTTTGCTCAGCAACATACCATTTATTTTCATGTCCTTTCTTCCCCCTAGCTTCCACATCTGATAGAAAACATGTCATATATATTTTCATAAGATGGGCTCATTTCACTTAATATGATTACCTTTTATGTCCATATTCTGGCAAATGAAGTAATTTCAATCTTCTACAGCTGTGAAAAACTCCATTGTGCGTATTAAAGATGTAAACCAATAATAGTTTTAATTTTCAGTATTTATATGGCAGAATTTGAACCATAGAAAATTAACATGTCTATAAGTAAAAATGGTGAAATATTGGCAATATAATGTGCTTTGACCTAATATCATATGTAGCCTAACAAAGCTGACATTCATTCTCATATGATTTCTACTTTTCTTTTTTCATTCCTGTTATGCAGACATTTTAATTGAGATAAATGCAATTGCATGTTTGTGAGCTATAGGAGGCTTAAATGAGGCTGTGTGGAATTATTTGGCTAGAATAATTTGTTATTTCTGTAAAGAATGATATTATGCTAACACTGTACTTTAAAAATGTGTAAAACAGAAGATAACCCCCAGACTTTGAGATTATGAATAAGGACAGGATAAGTAGTAGATATATTTTTGTGCAAAATTTGTGTCATTTTCTAATTTGGATTTAAGACCAAAGAATGGCTGAATTATATGCATTGCCCTAAGCTTTAGAAATACTTACCACATAAGCATTAGCTTAGAAAACTAAATTGCTTTTAAAAATGGTCAAACCAAAATAGAAGAAAAACCATGGTTTTGTGCCCAATGTACAATTACACAATCACGTTTTTTTTTTTTTTTTTTGTAAATCCAGCTTGCAGTGTGATTTACAAAAACTCCTTAATGTACTAAAGTGTGGTTTAATTGCTTACTAATAAAAGGGGGGAAACACTCTCTAATTAGATAAATACCTTTTATAACAATCCTACTAAATACACTCTATTTGCCAAGGGGCAGCAAAGGATAGGGAATTGGTTTTCACCCTGCTGTTGTGTTTGGGGCAGGGTCAGCTTGGAATGCAGGATCCTTGCCCAGAGCTACTCAGCATTCCAGACTCTAACCAGCTACTCCTTTAGTCAACAGCATTCAAGAGATGAAAAGAGGTAATGGTTTCATGTTTCTCCCAGATAATTGAAGTCAAAATAGTAATTGACTCTTATTTGTTTTTGCCAATGTGTCCTCTGGGAATAACCTCAGGGCCAAAATAATTCTGTGGGTCCCTAAATCTTTCTCCCAAACAATTTTCATTACTTTATGTAGATCTTGCTTTGGAGAAAGGTGTAAAACACCTTTCTGTAAAACACTTGAGAAAGCAGCTGTATTTTTAGCAAACCATGTTACAGAACACTAGAAAGTGTAGCCAATGGAGCCATAAGGCCCAAGTGCTAGTCCATATCAATTCATTATGAAACCTGACTGCATCATTTAAATTCAGTGATTTCAACATCCTCATCTGTAAAATAACATGTTGGGTTGTAAAATGGTCTCTTAAATTCTCTAGCTCTATGTTACCTGTAAAGCTGAGATTTGTTTACATGTGGTATATGTATTTGTGTGTTTGTAAATATGTGGATACATGTGTGTTCAGGTACATTTCTATATGGATACCAGGGGTCAATATTGGATGAATTAATCACTTGTTGTCTTACTTTTTGAGACAAGGTCTCTCACTAAACATGCAGCTCACCAACTCAGCAAGTCATGGGCATCTACCTGTCTCTGCCTTCCCAGAGCTAGAATGATGGGCACACAATGTTGCACCCCAGATTTTATGTTGCTGCGAGTGATCTGAACTCAAGTCCACATGCTTGCATGGCAGGCACTTTACCAGTTGAGCCATCTCCCCAGCACTAAAACTGGTATTGTAAGGAAGAAAATCTTACTCCAGAGGCATCCTGTATTGATGCACTCCACATTCTTAAGAGACAATGACAATTTCATGATATAAAAATATATGTGAGTAATAGACCACACATAAGACTACACTGGGTTTAAGAAATAAATGAGGTTGGGTGTTATGGGTTTTGCTTAATGGACTAAGTACATAGTAGCAAGAGGATATGACTCAGCATAAATCAGAGATTGTACAGGGCAGAAACTGACAGAATTATGGTAAAAATAAAGAGTTATTATGAGAAGCCAAATGTATAGTCAAAGTTAGAGTGAGTCTGCGTCAGGATAGAAAGGGAAAATTATGAGAGCATGACAAAAGAAGGGAGCTCCTCTTTTTGGAGGCTGGTTGAAGCTTTCTGCCATCTAAGAAGCAAGAATTCCTCGCAGTTAACATTTGCTTAATGCTTTTTTCCCTTCACATCTATAAACCTGAAATTTTATAGGACTATCACCAAAAGCTCATTTGTAGTAAAAGAGCATATGCTAAGTTGCTTCTGCAGTTCTAGTGCCTTCTAGTTTTTTTAAGATTTATTTTTGTTTATTTGTTTATTAGAGACAGAGAGGGAGAGAGAGTAATAGAGAGAGAAATAATGGGTGCACCAGGGCCTCCAGCCACTGCAAAGAACTCCAGAAGCATGTGCCACTATGTGCATCTGGCTTATGCGGGACCTGGAGAATCAAACCTGGGTCTTTAGGCTTCACAGGCATGTGCCTTAACCACTAAGCCGTCTTTCCATACAAAGTGCCTGCTAGTTTTAATAGGAGTGCAATACCATCCAAAGCACCTCCAGAGCCACTGTACAATCTCTTAGCAGAAATGAGGAAAAAAGCTTTAAGAAAGTTTTTTGGTAAACTTTTGAGGTGTAAATTGAGAGCAACCAAAATGATATATATGACTGTATGGCATAAATGACATATATGGGCTCTTTCTTAAGGGGTCCATCACAATGTTTGTGTAAGGCATGTGTATGTGTTATTTTTGATGACTCTCTTAAGGATGCCCACACCTATGAACTAGGGTGTGTCTTTCTGTTTGAGCTTAAAAATTTATATTTAGAGCTGGAGATATGGATCAGTGGTTAAGGTTCTTGCCTGCAAAGCCAATGGACCAGGTTTGCTTCCCCAGGACCCATGTAAGGCAGATTCACAAGGTGGCACATGAACCTGGAGTTTGTTTGCAGGCCCTAGTGCTCTCTTTCACTCTCATAAATAAATAAATAAATAAATAAATAAATAAATAAATAAAATAGAGATACACACATGTGGGATCAGGACCAGTACTGCAGGGCTAGGGTAGGTCAGCCAGCTTAACACACACATGTGGGACCAGGATCAATACTGCAGGGTTGCCTTCCTGTGGACAAGTATCGGAAATGCAGAGACTGATGCTCATCCTGATGGTCTTCATGTCCCCTCAGCTGGATCCATTGAACTGTGAAGAATGTGCCAGATGGTAATGAAGAAATCTCTGCAATGGACTAGGCCCCAGTAACAAATTCATCTGTGCTGCATTTATGGCAGTGAATAGCAGGGAGAACCAAGAGCCATCAATACAATAAGAAACAAAAGCCAGCTGCTTAGCACAACAGAAGTAATAATCTCTATCAGATCTACCAGGGCCCAAGAGACACTACAGAGGAAGTGGCAATTTAAATTCAAGTGCTGCTCTCACTGCTATCCTGACTAGATGGTGGTGGAGATTGAGGAGACTCAAAAATCAGAGAAGATTCTGAGCTCTCAACACTTAAGAAGACTTATAACATGCCTGTCAGGGCTCAGGGGACATTGTATAAGAGGGGATAGAAAGACTGTAATAGGTGTAACCTGAGGTATTGACCCCTTACTGAAACTGGTGCATTCATGACCCCATAGTGAATACCAACAACATCACTAAGGAGGGCCCTTAGTGGAATCAGTATAGGAAAGAGGGGACATAAGAATATTATCTGATGGAAATATGATCAATATGTAATATGTTCATACTATAAAGTTCATAATAAAATAATTTTTAAAAAACACTAACAAGTAAAATTCAGCAATATATCAAAATTATACATAATTATTACCAGAGTTGTGACTTAGGATTGGGTACAGAGTTGTGAGGGTCAAGTCCTTGGCTCTGGCAGCCTTAACAAGCTAGCCTTAGCCACTCATTCTCAGTAAGACAAATAGTGAAAAATTGAGAAAGGAGATTTATTCATTGTAGTCGCAATGGGAAAACTTAAACACTTAAGAAAATGTTCAACATCCCTAACTATCAGGGAAACACAAATTAAAACAACTATGAGATTACACCATACTCCAGTAAGGATGTCAATAATTAAAAAAAAAATCAAATGACAATAAATGTTGGTGAGGATGTGGAGAAACAGGAACATTCATTCAAACTTGTACAACCACTATGGAAATTAATATGGAGATTCCTGAAAAGGCAGAATATAGAACTGACAACAGACCCAGTTATTCCCTTACTGGGCATTTCCCCTAAATGTTCCATGCTTCATGACAGAGATGTTTGCCTATCCATGTTTATGGCTGCTCAATTCATAATACTTACAACTGGAATTAACCCAGGTGCCCATCATTGTATGAATGGATAACAAACTTGTGCTACATTTATACAATGGAATTCTACTCAACTCACACAATGACAGAAAGACAATCACTGCATGGTCTCACTCATCTGGGATTCCTAACCTGGATTAACACAATTTGCTGACATGCCTGATAGGCAACTCAAAGCCAAGGCAATAGAGATGGAAGGGTTTCAGGGGAGGAAAAGGGAAGGTGGGGAGACAAATCACAAAACCCAAAATGAACTGCTACCATAGAAAACTTTATTCTTGAAGATAGACTAAAAGTTTAATCCTCAACAGGAAATTGGGGAGAGAAGCTGAAAACAAGGGCCCTACAGAGGGTAGGTTGAAGCCTAACCTTAATTTTTTTTTTTTTTTTTTGGCTTTGGCCTATAACTACCAGTACCAGAAAGCAGTTGCTACTCACAATGAGTTTTTGATAGGAGAGTCCTATGAGCTCCCGAAAACAAGACAGATTTCTGTCAAAGCACTTGATTGCCTGACTGAAGCAAAAGGTAAGACCCTATTGCTGAAGACACCATATGCTTCTGACACAGAGGATGGAGAGACCTGGCTGGAATCTGGAAGAAAGCCAGTCCTCAGACAGTTAGTACATCTAGTGCTAGAAAATGATACATGAGCTACTGTGGGAAAGTGGCCAACAATGGTCTGAACAGGGGTCTAATGTACTCAGAAGCAAACACCCTGACAAGATGTACACACCAATGTAATAGTGGCACATTAGCCTTGGTGGGTAACCAATAGCTTTGTGGTTGGCTAAGAGATCCACTCAGTGGAAAGAAACCCATATCTGAAATTGGAAGCTAGGACTGAATCCCATGGATTATGTTCTCCAATGTCAAGCTTCCACTAGTCTTTGGCAAAAAGAGGGGCTACATCCATCAAATTTTCACTAAATTAATAATGCTTATCCCATTTAACCTATGCTGACTTCATTCTCCACTGGGGAGTCTGTTTTTCTTTTTCAGAAGGTAGTGAGACCTGAGGATATAAACTACCCCTCAGACTCCAGCCAAGTCCCAATGGAAACCACAGAGGAATTGGAGAGATGAGCAAGAATGTAGCTTTCATGATGAGCCTGAGAATCAGCACCAGGGTGAAGGAGACAGACATTGAGGATACTCAACAATCACCAAAGGAGAGATCCAGAGGAACCTGAGAGCTCATCATTGACTTGGACTTAAAATACACCCAACACAGCTCAGGGAATTTTGTGGAAGAGGGGCTGGAAAGATTGTAAGAGCTCAGAGTCATTGCCTTCCCCTAACAGCTGATTGCTGCTCCCACAATGCATAACCCACAACCCCATGGGGAATACCTGCAACCCCACTGAGGGGAACATGGGCAGAGACAAGGGAAAGGATGGTGCCAACACATGATGTATCCATACTATGCATGTCTGTAATAATAAAAATAAAATTAAAAAATAAAAGATATTTTAAAACACTATATTTACATATAGTAATTTATTTATTATACTTACATATAATAAATAGCAAAGTATTTATTATATTTACATATAATAAAAATCTAACTTTGCTTCATACTGTGTCATTCTGTGATTCTTTTCTTTTTTTTTTATAGAGAATTTAATAGGTGTAGGCCCTCTTGTAGCCCACAATTGATGGTAGCTTGATATTGGAGAGTGGGTTTATGTTTGGATATGGTTCTGACTTGTTTCCCAGCTCCAGCTATGGGTCTCATACCAGTGAGGGGATCAGCTAGCCGAGTTTCTGCATAGAAGCTGTGAATCAGTAGTTAGGGTGTTTGCCTGCAAAGCCAAAAGACCCTGGTTCATTTCCCCAGGACCGAGACAAGCCAGATTCACAAGCTGGCGCATGTATCTGGAGTTTGTTTGCTATTTCTGAGGGCCCTGATGCACCCATTCTCTCTCTATCTCTGTCATAAGTGAAACTTTAAAAAAAAGCTGTGAATCCCGAGTTTGCCCAAGTCGAATTCCCTAAAATATTAATGAAACTCCAGACTGTAGAGAACAGCATGGAGCTCTTTCTCCATGTTATCACTACCACCTCAAGAGTGAAATCCTGAAGCATTGAAAGTGAGGTTTCCTAACAAACGAGTTTCTAAGGTTTGAGTCCCTACTCTTCTGAATATCACCTTTCATAGATATATGTCTTGGTAACAGCATCAGTAGGTTCATTTATATCTGTAGCTTAGTTTCAACTCTTAGGAAAACATTCATGTTTCTTGAACTTAATTTATTCTGCCTGAAATTGAGTGAGTTTATACTTTTTTATTTTTTATGAGAAAAAAATCATGTCCTTAATCAACAATAATAACAAAACCCCAAACAAAATGAAAAACAAAAGCCACAATTATTCTTTAAAAAATCATATCCAGGCTTGTGGTTGTCTGGAGTGAATAGGGCAGACCCCAGTTCCCTGGATCCTCCCACCTCCCTGGTCTGGGCTCAATGAATGGACAGTGTGCAGTTGGGCACTGTGGTTGGAGTGAGTAGGCCAAGTAGGATCAAGTTCCCTGGGCCTGTCTGTGTGCTGCCGGACACAGCTTAGTTTAGTGTAAGCAGGCCAGACACTTGTTTGTTGGCTCCTCCCAGTCGCCTAGTCCTGGTAGGTCCCATTGTGCTTTGCTTGGGGAGGCCTGGTCCCTGTGTGAGCTATGGAATTGGCAGGCCAGACACTTGTTCGTTGGCTCCTCCCAGTCGCCTAGTCCTGGTAGGTCCCATTGTGTTTCGCTTGGTGAGGCCTGGTCCCTGTGTGAGCTATGGAATTGGCACTTTTGATCTGGTAACCTGACTGGCCACTGGGTACCGACATCCCCATTCACTTGAATTAAGAATACATGGGCTAAAGGGCAAAAGTTGCTTTTTACTCAATAAAATAAAGAGTCTTCTTAAAGTAGGTAGACAATAATGCAAAAAAGCCAACAAAAGCAATAAAAAGGAGACATCTAACCAAGGTTGCCTAGTACTACGATGGAAACCTCAAATTAAATCAACAGAAATCCATGCCCAGACTTCTGGCCAAGATGGCGACCGTCTAGCTGCACTGCAAATTCCTGCGAAAGAAAGGCAAGATATTAAGAGTATATAGTGGATTTTAGGGGAGAGAAATCTGGGAGGGCACAGAGGCGGGGGAACAGGGAATTGTGGATCTCCTCGCAGGCGGGCAGCCCACCCCTCACCCCAAATAACCACCGCATTCACAGCACTGCCCCTGCCGCTGCTGCAGTGCCAGAGCCCGCAGGGCTGCCACCGCGCGCCGATGGTTCCCTGCACAGGGAAGCTCAGACTGCTCCACACTCTCTTCCACTTGCCCACTTACTGAGTGAGCCCAGTCCCACAGCAGGTGCCACGCAAGCTCAGACTGTGTCTCTCGCTTGCTCCAGCTCAGGTGTCACCCCCAGCTGTCTGCCACGCCGGCCGTCCGCCATTGTCCTGTGGCGGGGGAGCGCAGACTGCTTCCGGTTCACAGCCTTCCCAGCCAGAGCTCAGGCTGCTTCAGTGCTTGGTGCCTCAGTGCCACTCCTAGCTTGAACGCAGGCAGCTTTGGCACATTACTGCTTGAGAACTCAGGCCACGTTGGCGCCCCTGCCAGGCAGTAGATAGGTGGCTTTGGCAAGTGAGAGCCAAAGCCCAGGCTGCGTGGCAACTGCCCCAGGCTGCATAAGATTCCCATTGTTCTTGAGCCCAGGCTGATACGCCCACCTACCTGCCCATACACTGTCATGGGCAGAACACAGTGCAAAAGAAATAACATGAAAAATCAAAAGCAAGAAAATCGAGTTAGATCACCCAGTCCCACAATGAATACATATAACCAAAACATAGAAGAACCAATAGGACTAGAACACCAAATTGAAGCTATGAGCAATGCAACCCTGACCAGCCTACTGATAGAACTTGCAGGAAAGCAACAAAGGGCCGATAATAGAGTGGATGCTGCCATCACTAAACTAGAACTAATAGATAAGAAATTGGAAGGACTAGATAAGAAATTGGAAGGATTTCAAAGAGAGTTAAGAGATTTGAGGGAGAGTGAAAAAAAAAAAAAAAGAAGACCTTAAAAATCAGCTGGCCATGCTAAATGAAGACATAAAGAAATGCAAGGATGAACTCCAAGAATCATCAAGAAAATCAGAAAATGATATGAAAAGGGAGCTTGACAGAGGGATGGAAATTATACATAGAAAAGTAGTAGAAAAAGCAAACTTAATTGAACAATTCCAAAATTCGCTAGAAGCTCTCAGGAATAGAGTCAGCCAAGTGCAGGATAGAAACTCTGATCTGGAAGACAAGATGGAAGAAACAGTTAGAGAGTTCAAAAATTTCAGTAAGTTCAACAGTTCCTGTGAACAGAACATGAGGGAATTGTGGGATACACTTAAACGTCCTAATATCAGGATCATTGGAATACCAGAAGGAGAAGAAATTCAGACCAACGGCATGGAGAACCTATTTAACAAAATAATTGAAGAAAACTTCCCCAGTCTCTTAAAAGAAAGGCCCATCAAGATACAAGAAGTCAATAGAACCCAAAACATACTGGACCAAAGGAGAAACTCTCCAAGACATTTTATCATTAAGACTCTAAACATTGACACCAAAGAGAAAATCCTAAAAGCAGCTAGGGAAAAACAGCACACCACCTTCAAAGGTAACCCCATCAGAATTACTTCAGACTTCTCAATGGAAACCTGAAAGCTAGAAGGGCCTGGAATGAAACATTGCAAAGTCTAAGAACCTATGGCTTCCAACCCAAACTACCCTACCCAGCAAAAGTATCCCTCATAATAGATGGTGAAAGAAAAACATTCCACGACAAAACTCAGCCTTACAATTAAATGAACACAAAACCAAACCTACAGAGAGTATTTCAGGAAATTCTCCACAGAGAAGAAACAAATAATCAAACACAATTGCCTACAAGAAGAAGACCACAACAACCAAACTCAGAACAGGCACAAAAACCTTCAACGTCCATGAAAACACCAACCCGCATTTACCATCACAATATGGCAGGGATCAAATCAAATCTCACAGTCATTCCCCTAAATATTAATGGACTTAATTCACCCATGAAGAGACACAAGCTAACAGGATGGATCAAAAAATTAGACCCCTCAATCTGTTGCCTTCAAGAAATCCACCTCACCATTAAAGACAGACATCTCCTCAGGGTGAAAGGGTGGAAAACAGTATTCCAAGCAAATAGGAATAAGAAACAAGCAGGTGTAGCTATATTAATATCGGATAAAATAGACTTCAAATCAAAAATAATCAGAAAAGACAAAGAAGGCCACTTCCTACTTATCCAGGGAACGATCCATCAAGAGGATATGACAACCAGAAATCTGTATGCACCAAACACAGGGGCACCACGGTTCATAAAACAAAACCTACTTGACAATAAAACAGAAATAACCACAAACACCATCATAGCTGGGGACTTCAACACACCATTATCAGTAATAGACAGATCATTCAAACAGAAACACAACAGGGAAGTAAGAAAGCTCAACAAAACCATAGATGACTTAGACCTAACGGACATCTACAGAACCTTCCATCCCAAATCCACAGATTACACATTCTTCTCAGCAGCCCATGGAATATTCTCTAAAAAGACCATATACTGGGTCACAAAGACTGCCTCCACATATTTAGGAAGATTGACATAATTCCCTGCATGATATCAGATCACAATGCTATATTGCTAGAAATCAACAACAAAAGACCCACCAAGAATCCCAATGGCACCTGGAAACTGAACAGCACACTTTTAAACAATAAATGGATTTTAAACAATAAGTGGATGAAATAAAAAATGAAATTGCAAAATTTCTGGAATTGAACGACAATGAGAACACATCGTACCAAAACTTATGGGACACAATGAAGGCGGTCCTCAGGGGAAAATTCATAGCACTCAATGCCTTCATAAAAAAGACAGAAAGGCCCCAAATCAATGACCTATCCATCCTCCTAAAGGCACTGGAAAAACAAGAAAAATCCAACCCAAAGAGCACCAAAAGGAAAAAAATAAATAAATCAGAGCAGAAATCAATGAACTGGAAACAAAGGAAAAAATTATGATAATTGACAAAACAAAGAGCTGGTTCTTTGAAAACAATAAACAAGATTGACAAACCCCTGGCCAATCTGATCAAGCAAAAAAAAGGAGAAGCTTCAAATTAACAAAATTCAAAATGAAAAAGGAGAGATCACAACAGACATAAGTGAAATTGGGAGAATCATCAGGACTTATTTCAGAAACCTCTACTCCACAAAACTGGATAATGTGGAGGAGATAGATAAATTCTTGGATGCATACCATCTACCAAAGCTAAACACAGAGCAGATTAATCACCTCAATCAACCCATCACACTCATGGAGATTGAAAAAGTAATAAAAAGTCTTCCAAAAAAGAAGAGTCCAGGACCAGATGGCTTCTCAGCTGAATTCTATCAAACCTTCATGGAAGAACTCAAACCAATCTTCCTCAAACTGTGCCACACAATTGGTGAACAGGGAAAGCTACCCAACTCCTTTTATGAAGCTAGCATCACCCTAATTCCAAAACCAGGCAGAGATGCCACAAGAGAAGAACACTACCGGCCCCCTTCCCTGATGAATTTAGATGCAAAGATCCTAAACAAAATCCTTGCAAACCGAGTCCAACAACACATCAAAAGCATTATCCCCCTTGACCAAGTGGGATTCATTCCAGGAATACAGGGGTGGTTCAACATACGGAAATCTGTCAATGTAATACACCACATAAACAAGGTTAAACATAAAAACCACATGATCATTTCGATAGATGCAGAAAAGGCCTTTGACAAGATTCAACATCACTTCATGTTCAAAACATTGGAGAGAATTGGCATGGTTCATTCATATCTTAACCTAAAAAAGGCAATATATGAAGCTCCGAAGGCACAAATAATACTTAATGGAGAGAGCCTGGAGGAATTCCCATTAAGATCAGGAACAAGACAGGGTTGTCCACTCTCACCTCTGCTTTTCAATATAGTACTGTAAGTCCTAGTTCAAGCAATAAGACAGGAGAAGGAAATAAAAGGGATACAATTTGGAAAGGAAGAAGTTAAGGTAGCTTTATTCGCTGATGACATGATTATATATGTAAGAGACCCAAGGTGATTAACTCCTATAGCAAAGTAGCAGGATACAAAATCAATGCACAAAAATCAGTAGCCTTCCTTTATGCAAAGGTCAAAGATACAGAAAAAGAAATAAGGGACATAGTCCCATTTTCAATTTAAACAATAAAAATAAAATACTTTGGAATAACGTTAACCAAGGAAGTGAAAGATCTATACAATGAAAAATAGAGCTGGGCGTGGTGGCGCACGCCTTTAATCCCAGCACTCGGGAGGCAGAGGTAAGAGGATCACCAAGAGTTCGAGGCCACCCTGAGACTACATAGTGAATTCCAGGTCAGCCTGAACCAAAGTGAGACCCTACCTCGAAAAACTAAAAAAAAAAAAAAAAAAAAAAGAAAGAAAGAAAGAAAGAAAAATAAAAACACTCAAAAAAGAAATTGAGGTGGACTTGAGAAAATGGAAAGACCTCCCATGTTCCTGGATAGGCAGAATTAACATTGTGAAGATGATAATCCTACCAAAGGCAATATATAGATTTAATGCAATTCCAATTAAAATCCCTACAGTGTTCTTCATAGAGATAGAAAAAATGATCTCAAATTTCATATGGAAAGGCAGAAGGCCTCGCATTTCCAAACATATCCTCAGCAAAACAAATACCTCTGGAGACATCACCATACCTGATCTAAAGCAATACTACAAAGCCATAGTAATAAAAACAGCATGGTAGTGGCATAAAAACAGGAGTATAGAACAATGGAATAGACTTGAGGACCCGGACTTTGGGTCAAGCAACTATAGCTACTTGATATTCGATAAAGGCCCTAACAATATAGGCTGGAAAAAAGACAGCGTCTTCAACAAATGGTGCTGGACAAACTGGATAACCATATGCAGGAAACTTAAACTTGACCCACAAATTTCACCATGCACTACAATCAAGTCCAAATGGATCAAAGATCTCAATATAAGACCAGAAATTCGAATACTACTGGAAGAAAATTTAAGAAGTACTTTTCATGATATAGGAATGGAAAAAGACTTCTTGAACAAAACCCCAGTAGCTCATGAACTTAAACTGTCACTCAACCACTGGGATCGCATGAAGCTAAAGAGTTTCTTTACAGACAAGTATACAATAAGCAAAACCAATAGATTACCCACAGAATGGGAGAAAATATTTGAGGGTTATCCAACTGATAAAGGCCTCATCTCTAGACTCTACAAAGAACTCAAAAATCTAAACAGTAAGAAGTCAAACACCCCACTCACAAAATGGGGCAAAGAGCTGAACAGGCAATTCACAGAGGAAGATATACAAATGGCAAACATACACTTAAGAAAATGTCCATCATCCCTAATCATCAGAGAAATGCAAATTAAAACAACTATGAGATTCCACCTTACCCCAATAAGGATAGCAAACATCAAAAAATCAAATGAAAATAAATGCTGGCGAGGATGTGGAGAAGTAGGAACACTCATCCACTGTTGGTGGGAATGTAGGATGGTACAACCACTTTGGAAAGCAAAAGGGAGACTTCTGAAAAAGCTGAGTGTAGAGATACCAACAGACTGAGTTATTCCCTTACTGGGCATCTACCCTAAAACCTTCAAACCACAGGCTAGAGAGATTTGCTCAACCATGTTTATAGCAGCTCAATTTGTAATAGCTAAGTGCTGGAATCAACCCAGATGTCCATCACTAGAAGAATGGATAACTAAGATATGTTATATCTACACAATGGAATTCTATACAGCAGTAAGAAAAAATGACACAATGAAATTTGAGGAAAAATGGTTGAACCTGGAACAGATCATTCTCAGTGAACTTACCCAATCACAGAAAAAAAATCGCCACATAGTCTCACTCATCTATAGCACCTAACCTGAATCTACCCAAGATACCTTACATACCCAGCAAGCATCTCATGGACTAGACACTAGGATGGAAAGGGAGAGAGGGGAGGGCATCAAAGTGGTGGGAAACACAAATCTAGACCCAAACGGAAATGGTACCATAATTTTCTACTTACTAAAAGACCAAATGGCTGATCCTTCACCAGGCCCTTACAGGGAACACCTGAACCACGAGACACTGGAGAGGGTAAGATCAAGACTAACCTTAATCTTCTACATCTTCCCTCCCTCACTTCCCCTCTCCCTCTCTCTCTCTTTCTTATCTCTAACTGTTGTATATTAGTTATCTTTTTCCTCATTTTCTTAGTGGGCACTGACCTATAACTCCCAGATCCAGCATGGGGCTTTCATCCACAATGAGCTTTTGATCAGAGAGACCTACAAGTTTTCCTCAAAGACAGACAGATTTCTGTCAGAGTACTTGATGACCCCCCAAAGGCTGGTGGTAAGACCCTACTGCTGAAGACACCTTATGTGATTGACATGCAAATTAGAATGGCATGGCTGGAAGTTGGAAGAGAGTCAGTCCCCGGACAGTCAGCACGTCTAGTACCAGAAGGTGCTACATGGGCGACTGGGGGAAAATTACCAATATCTGTTGAAGCAGCGCATGGTCTAACCTACTTAGCAGCAAATAACTTGGTGTGAAGCCCACACAAGTGCAGTGGTCGCACACAGCCATGGTGGGGAACCAACTGCTCTCAATTTGGCTAACTGATCCCCTCAGTGGTATGGGACCCATAGCTGGAGCTGGGAAACAAGTCAGAACCATATCCAAACATAAGCCCACTCTCCAATATCAAGCTACCATCAATCATGGGCTACAAGAGGGCCTACACCTATTAAATTCTCTATAAAAAAAGTAAGGATTATCTCATTTGTCCTGGTGCTAACTTACTCTCCGTTTTAAGAATCTGCTTCTCTTTTTCAGATACATGTAGATCCTAAGGAGAGAGCTACCCCATCATACCTCAAATGGGCCCCGGCTGAAACTAAAAAAAATTGGAGAAACAAGCAAGGGGGCTGTTTTCCTGTTGAACCGGATACCAGCACAAGGGGGAAGGAGATCAGCAAAGAGAAAAATCAACACCTACCAAATCAGAGAGCCAGAGCCTCAGAGGCACCCAACACCTCAGCACTGAAGCAGACCTAAAATGAACCCAACATGGCTCAGGGAAATTTTGCGGAAGAGGGGGCGGAAAGAATGTCAGAGCCACATGTTGGGTCATGATATGCAGAGACATTTATATTACCCATAACTGTGGGCTAACTCCACAATGCATGACCCGTATACCTCAACAAGGAGGGGCCAAGGGGAGGGGGTAGGTCATGGATGAGCCTAATAATGGTACCAAACTGACTGTATTTGCTGAATACAAAACTGACTAATAAAGAAAAGAAAAAAAAAAAAAAGAAATCCTTGCCCAAAATAAAAACACAGCAACCACTGAGACCCTGGTCAAAAAAAAAAAAAAAAAATCCCTGAACTGGAAGCAAACATCAAACAACCAACAATTGTATCAATGAAATTGAACAGAATCATCTCCTAGAGTTTTTGACAATAGGCTTAATTTGATTGACGAATATGTTAGAACCCTCTAAAGAGATATGAATAAACTGAAGGTGAGTCAAGAAATGGAAGATCCCAACAATCAAATGATTAAGTTTAATGAAGACTTGAGAAAATGTATTCCAGGAAGTATCAAGAAAATCAGAACTCAAATTGAAATCCTACCAAAAGAAGACAACAGAAAACAAAAATGAAATAGAAATTATAAAAACCTCTCTAGAAACCCTCACTTGAGGGAATACTCTGCACAGAACAGTCAAACAAACTTTCTCAAGAACCAACAAGAAGAAGACCACAATAGCCAAAATAGAACAGACTCAAAATAGTACAAAACACAACAAAGCACCAAACCCCAAAAAACACCTCATAATGGCAGGGATTAATTCAGACCTCACAGTAATAACCTTAAATATTAATGGTCTTAACTCAGTCATCAAAAGATACTGGTTATCAGACTGGATCAAAAAACTGGACACTATTTTCTGCTGTCTTCAAGAAACCAACCTCACCACTAAAGATAAATAACTCCTTGGGATAAAAAGTTGGAAAATGATATTTCCAGCAAATGGAAATAAAAAAAAAGTGGGTGTTGCTGTTAATATCTTGTAAAAGCCACTTCAAACCAAAAGTAATAAGAAAGGATAAAGAAGGTCACTTCTTCCTCATCAAGGGAATGACCCAACATCAACACATCACATAAATATGTATGTGCCAAACACAGGAGCACCACAGTTTATATAACAAAATTTACTCTACAATAAAACAGAAAGAAATACCAACACCATCATAGTTGGAGACTTCAGTACTCCACTATCATCAATAGATCATCCAAGCAGAAAATCAATAGGGAAATAGCAGAGCATAACAACATCATAGATCAACTAGACCTAATGGATATCTACAGAACTTTCCACCTCAACTCTACAGAAAACACAGACTTCTCAGCAGCCCATGGAACCTTCTCCAAAATTGACCATATATTAGGCCACAAAGTGTGCCTTAATAAAGTCAGGAAAATGGAAGTAACATCCTCCATCATGTCAAGTCAGAATGCTTTAAAGCTAGAAACTAACAATAAGAGACACAACAAGAACTCCACCAGCTCCTGGCAACTAAACCACACACTTAAAAAAATTTTTTTTTGTTCAATTTTTATTTATTTATTTGAGAGCGACAGACACAGAGAGAGAGAAAGAGAGAGAGAGAGAGAGAGAGAGAGAGAGAGAGAGAGAGAATGGGCTCACCAGGGCTTTCAGCCACAGCAAATGAACTCCAGACGCTTGTGCCCCCTTGTGCATCTGGCTAACATGGGTCCTGGGGAATTGAGCCTCAAACCTGGGTCCTTAGGCTTCACAGGCAAGCTCTTAACTGCTAAGCCATCTCTCCAGCCCAAACCACACACTTTTAAACAATGAATGGGTCATGGAAGAAATAAGAAAAGAAATTTTAAAATTCCTAGAATTGAATGATAATGAAAACAACCTACAAAAACTTATGGGACACAATTAAGGAAGTCATAAGGGAAAAATTCATAGTCCTAAATGCCTTGATTAAAAAAACAGAGAGATCCCAAATTAATATCCTGACTGTCCATCTAAAGGCACTGGAAAAACAAGAAGAATCCAACCCAAGGAGCTCCAGGAGGAAAGAAATAATCAAGATTAGAGCAGAAATTAATGAATTTGAAACTAAGAAAACAATTAATAAATTTATGAGATGAAGAGCTATTTCTTTCAAAAAATAAACAAAATTGACAAACCCTGGGTCAAATCGATCAATCCAAAGAAAGATAAATCTTTAATTAACAAAATGAGAAATGAAAAAGGACAAATCACAACAGACATCAACAAAACTGGAAGACTCATCAGGGCATAGTTCCAAAATCTCTACTCCACAAAATTGGATAATCTTGAAGAAAGAGATGAATTCCTAGACAAATACCACCTACCAGAATTAGACTCATAGCAGATTAATCTTCTAAACATATCACATCCACGGAGACTGAAAAGATAACAAAAAACCTCCTCCAAAAGAAAAGACCAGGACTAGATGGCTTCTCAGCTGAATTCTATCAAACCTTCATAATTGAACTGAAAGCATTTTTTCTCAAACTATTCTGAATAATCAGAGACAAGGAAATCCTCCCCAACTCCTTTTAAGAAGCTGACATCTCCATAACACCAAAATGAGAGAGAGATGCAACAAGAAAAGCAAACAGTAGGACTATATCCCTAATGAACTTAGATCCTGAACAAAATCCTTGCAAACTGAATTCAACAACACATCAAAAGCATTATCCGTCTTGATCACTGATCACTTGGTCACTTGATCATCCACCCAGGGATGTAGGGTTGATTTAACATAGGGAAATTAGTCCATGTAATACACCACATAAATAAACTGAACCATAAGAACCACATGATCATCTCAATTGATGCAGAGAAGACCTTCAAGAAAATACAACACCACTTCATGATCAAAACACTGGAAAGAATAGGAATGGAATGTTTCTATCTCAACACAATAAAGGCTATCTATAAAGTACCTAAAGCCCAAATAATACTTACTGGGGAAAAACACAAGGAATTTCTACTGAGATCAGGAACAAGACAGGGGTTCCCACTCACACTACTGCTCTTCAGCATAGTACTAGAAGTACTAGCCCAACATGGTACTGGCATAGAAAGATAGACCAATGGAACAGAATTGAACACCCAAACCTTAAGTCAAGTAATTACAGCTGTTTGATCTTTGACAAAGGTGCCAATAGTGTGGACTGGAGAAAAGACAGCATCTTCAACAAAAATGAAATTAGACCCACTCATTTCTCCACACATAAAAATCAAGTCCAAATGGATTAAAGACTTAAAAAATAGGAGGCACTCTCAACAATATAGGACTGGGAAAAGACTTCCTGAACAAAACCCCAGTGGCCCAGGGAATGAAACAGGACTCAACCAATGGGATCTCATGAAGCTACAAAGCTTCTGCACAGGCAAACATACCACAAGCAGAACCAAGAGATTAACCACTGAATGGGAGAAAATCTTTGCCAGCTATACCACTGACAGAAGCCTAACATCAAAATCTACAAATAACTGAAAAAAAAACACTAAACAATAAATAGTCAAACAACCCATTCCATACGTGGGGCAGAGAACTAAAGAGGGAGTTCTCAGAGAAAGAATCACAAACGGCTAACACACAGTTAAGAAACTGTTCAACATTCCTAACTATTAAGAAAATGCAAATTAAAGCAACTATGAGATTCCACCTTGCCACAGTAAGGATAGCAAATATTAAAAAATAAAATGAAAACAAATGTTGGTGAGGATGTGGAGAAATAGTTACCCTCATTCACTGTTGTAAGCTGGTGCAGCCACTGTGGAAATCAATATGTAAGTTTGAATATAGACTTAACAACAGACCCTGTTATTCCCTTACTGGGCATTTACCCTAAAAGCAAGACATCTCAGTTCAGAGATATTTTATAGCTCTTCAATTCATAATAGCTCAAAACTGGAATCAACCCTGGTTCCCATCATTGGATGAATGGAAAACCAAGATGTGGTATATCTACATGATAGAATTCTACTCAGCAGTAATAAAAAAAGTGACACAATGAAATTTGTAGAGAAATGGTCAAACTTGGAACTGATCATTCTAAGTAACTCACACAATCACAGAAATGCAATAGTCGCCTGGTCTCATTCATCTGCGGTTTCTAACGTGGATCAGGTGAAGTTGCTGACATACTTGAATAGCATCTCAACCCTTAGACAATAGGGAGGTTAAGGCTTGGGGAAAGGGTGGGGGTACACAGAATTGAACCCAAATTGGACTGCTACCCTATATCCTGGAATATAGAGGAAAAGATGGAACCCTCAAGAGAATCTTAGTGGGAATGTTGCAGTCAGGTTTGCATTGCTGGAAGAAATCACTCAACCAAGAGTAGCTTGTGGGAAAAATAAGTTTATGTTGGCATAAAGGATCGAGGGGGCAGCTCCATGATGTCAGGGGAAATGATGGCATGAGCAGACAGTGGACATTACCCCCAGGCCAACATAAGGTGGGCCATAACAAAAGGAGAGTTTGCCAAACACTGGCAAGGGGAAACTGGCTATAATATCCATAAGCCTGCCCCCAACAATACACTCCCTTCAGGAGGCATTAATTCCCAAATCTCCATCGTCTGCGAACCTAGCATTCAGAACACCTAAGTTTATGAGGGACACCTGAATCAAACAACCATATTCTTCCCCTAGCCCCCATAAACTGATATCCATACATGATATAAAACACAATGCACTCAGTCCAACTTTAAAAGTTCCAATAGTTTTTTATCAATCCCAATGATGTTCCAACATCCCCATAGTCCAAGGTCTTTTAACTGAGCCATAACACCAGAAAATCCCCCAAAACTCATAATGGCATAGAATAAGAATTCACAATGCAAGAGATGGCACTGGGCATAGCAAAGAAATATTCAGCCAATATAAGATTTAAAACAACCAGGGCAAACACCAAACTCTGTAGCTTCAAGTCCAATAACTCTATCCAGTGACAAATCAAGTCTGATAATTCTAACCAGCAACAAGTCTCAGGCGTTCCAGTTTCTTCCAGCTAGGCTACTCACAGTCCTGGAAAACTTCATCCAGGGCTAGAAGCTTTCCTTAGCAGACAACTCATGATCCTGGCATCTCCACTGGGTCTCCACTGCAACCCACGGTCATCCTCATGGCTCCATTGGGTCTCCATGCAGGTAATCCTGCTTCACACTGCCCATGGCCATTTCTAAAACAAAAGACCATGTTGCAAACTCAAAGACCCTCTCTTTCCTGCATTTCTTATATTCCACAATACCTGGCAGAGTGCCAATTTGTTAATCTGGGGGGAATAAAGCAGACTGAAGAACAGGACACTCCTTGAGCACTCAGGCCCCTTCAAAGAGTCTACATTCTTCCTGTTGCCCCAGTGCAGGTCAGCTAGCTCAATCTCAAAGGTTGTAATCTCTCAATTGCAGATGAATGGGCAGAGTTCACCCAAACATTTTTTCTTCCTGTGCCATATCCCTCTGCTCACCAGTTCATTTCTACACAAAGCAACCCTGCACAACTTCTCAGGACATGGGCATAACAGCAAGCTTTTCACACAAACTGCTTCTAGCCCAGTCCAAGCAAATAATTTCCTCACCCTCATAAGCCAAACCCCACAATCCACAGTTTTTACTTCATTCAGATCTTTCAACTCTGGCCAGAATAGTCCACCAAACTGTACTTATAGCACTGCAACATGTCTCAGGCCAAAGTTTCAAATCCTCCCACATTCCTTTTGAAATTGAGCCCCAAAATGACAAAGCCACACAGTCAGGTGTCTCATAGCAATCCCATTCCTCGGTGCCACTTTACTGTTACAGCCAGGTTTGCATTGCTGGTAGAAATCACCCAACCAAGAGCAGCTTGTGGGGAAAAAAAAGTTTATTTCAGCTTACAGGCTCCAAGGGGAAGCTCCATGATGGCAGGGAAAATGATGGCATGAGCAGAGAGTGGACTTCACCCCCTGGTCAATGTGAGGTGGACAATAAGAATAGGAGACTGTGCCAAACACTGGCAAGGGGAAACTGACTATAACACCCATAAGCCTACCCCCAGCAATACACTACCTCCAAGAGGTATTAATTTCCAAATTTCCATAAGCTGGGAACCTAGAATTCAGAACACCTAAGTTTACAGGGGACACCTGTGTAGCAGATAGCTTCAGGTTCACTGAGATGAACTTCCAGACCAGGCACAGTTATGGAGGAAGGGATATTGACTGAAGCTTACAGATCCAGGGGAAGTTCCATAATGGCAGAAGAAGCTGGCCTGCCTTCACAGGCCCAAGCAGAGGGAGAGAAGCACAAGCCAAAAGCCAAAAGCCAAAAGCCACAGCACACTTCAGTAACTCCTGCTAGGCACACTTTGCATATCTTTAGATTGAAATCTGAAACCCACCATCAGACCTTAAGATCCACCCAGTGACACTGCCTCCAGCCAGGTGGCAGTAGATGCAAACTACAAACAATAAAGAACTGAATATATTGGGGGCCATCTATTCAAAATTACCACATTCTGCCCCTGGACACCAATAGATTTATAGCCATTACGCATGGTAAATTGTACTCAGTTCAATTTCAAAGGTCCCCACAGTCTTGACCAATTCAAGACATTAAGTCCTGTAAAATCAAACAAGTTAAACACTTCTAACATATAAAGGCACAGATTAAATATTTTCAACTGGTATAAGGCATAGCAAAGAGAGACTAAAACAATGCAAACTCAACCACCATCAAACAAACATCAAACTTCTGCAGTTCAAGTTCAATACAACCAGGGACTGACAGTCTCCAGATTTTCCAATTCTGCCACTCCAGCTGGGCAGAGTAGCCAAGGAACACTTCCATCTTAGGCCAACAGTGCACTCTATGGTAGCCCTTGAATTGTCCTGGTATATACAAAACATCTAATTCTGTAGCAGACAGCTTCAGGTCTTCATGCAAACCACGGCCCATCTTCCAAAGGCTCTTTCAGCCTACCAGGGCATCATGCCCGGCCTCATGCTGCATTTAAGCAGCAGCTCCTGGAACCATGTGCAATTCATGACCACTCTTCACATCTTCCATGCTTCTGAATCCAATACCAGGTGTACAGGACACAGCCATATTCTTAATTTGGGGACAAAATAAATCCTAACCTTGAAAAGCAGGTTCCTTCTCCAGTCAACTCTTTCCAAAAGAGTTTGCATGTCTATGACAGTCTTTCCTCAGGCATCCTTTCCATGGTAAAGCAATTGGACCATCTTCCTTTAGGATTGCTAATGTGTTTGACAATAGCAGATTCAGTAATCTAAAACCAGTCTCAGTGCCTGTAATTTTAACTTGCTTTAGGTTTTCCAGCTTAAAATCTTAAATCTTGCAGTCCAATATCTCTAGCCAAGCACATCAGTCCATTACAAATTTAACTTTGATCAAACTCTCTGGGCCTGGGCAGCAGGATGCAGCCAGCCCTTATGCCAGTAGCCCAGTTCCAACAAAGTCCTCTGCAGTCTTTCCTTACCCTTAGAAAGCTCATAAGCCAAGTCTCAAAGTTTAATATTGTCTGCAATTAGAATTCTCAAACTCTCATCAGAATAGTCCATAAAACTTGGCTTACCACTCCAGAAGCCATCTTCATTTGCAAGCACCAAGTACATGCCCATTTCTCCGAAACAAAGGTTCCAAAAATCAACATCCACATGGTCAGGTTCATCTCACCCCACTTCTGGTACCAAGTTCTGTAGCAGACAGCTTCAGGTTCACTGAGATGAACTTCCAGACCAGGCACAGTTATGGAGGAAGGAATATTTACTGAAGCTTACAGATCCAGGGGAAGTTCCACAATGGCAGAAGAAGCTGGCCTGCCTTCACAGGCCCAAGCAGAGAGAGAGAAGCACAAGCCAAAAGCCAAAAGCCAAAAGCCACAGAACACTTCAGGACCTCCTTCTAGGCACACTTTGCATATCTTTAGATTGAAATCTGAAACCCACCATCAGACCTTAAGATCCAGTCAGTGACACTGCCTCCAGCCAGGTGGCAGCAGATGTAAAGTACAAACAATAAAGAACTGAATATATTGGGGGCCATCTATATTCAAACTACCACAACCTGAATCAAACCACCACAGGGAGCAACTGAATTGAAGGGCCCTGGAGATGGTGAGATGAAACCTCACCATAAATTTCTCCTGTTTCTTTTCTCTGTCTTTTTCTCTTTTTTCTTTTCCCTTGGCTCTAGTCTATAATTCCCTATGCCAAGATGTGGTTTATATCCACAAAGTGCTGTTGATCAGAGAGACCTAATAGATCTCCCAAAACAAAGAAGACAGACTTCTATCAGGGCACTTGATTACCCACTAGAGGTTAATGGCAAGACCCTACTACTGAAGACACCATAAGCTATTGGAATGGACCATGGAGAGACCTGGTTGAAATATAGAAGAGAGCCAGTCCCAAGACAATTAACCCATCTAGTGCTGGAATGTGGTACATGACTTACCAGGCCAAAGTGGCCAACAACTATCCAAGCAACTCAAAGTTGAAATGACTCAGAAGAAAGTAACCTGATATGATACTCACACAAGGGCAACAGTGGCACACAGGCATGGTGGGTAACCAACTGCTCTTGAATTTTCTAACAGATCTGTTCAGTGGAAAGGAAACCATATCTGGAACTGGAAAGCAAGTCAGAATCATATAGAGATAATGATTCTGCTTTCCGTTGTCAAGCTCTCACTAATCTTGGGCTGCAAGAGGGTCTACACCCTTTAAATTATCTCTAAATTAATAATGGTTATCCCATTTAAATGGTGCTGACATTGGAGAATCTGCTTCTCTTTTGCAGATGGGAGCTGGACCTGAGGAGATAAATGACCCAGCGCACTGGGTCCAGGGCAGCATGAATATCAACTGATGGCTTTTATATCAGTCATACCAAAGGAGAGATGAAGGCACAATAGATTGAAGAGTGAGTCAATGGTTAGGGAATAGTAACAAGGAGTACAAATGTACTGTAGTACTCTTTCAATAAATGTGGTTCAAAAGGACAGAGAGAACTAATGTAATTGTCATAGAGAAAGTTTAATGTCAATAGAACTTCCTTGAAAACTGGAGTAAGGATAAGGATGTACTTCAATAGATACAGGGCTTTTCTATTAAGTGCAAAGGGTAGGTTTGGCTCCTAGTCAGATATGGTGGCCCATCTGCAATTCTAGCACTCAGGAAGTGGAAGCAAGAGGATCAAATGTTCAAGATTATCCAAAACATTGTGAAAAATAAGAAAACATTCTCTTCTAAAGCATTCATGAAATCACACACAAACACAAATGTACATGCAGACACATACAAACCATATATATATGAAATTTTGTAGGAACTCAAACTTGAGTAAGTTTAACCAAAGGTTTTTGTTTTTTATTTGAAAGAATTCAAATTTCAATTTGGAGAAGTACAATCTTCTTCTTAAGCATGAGAAAAAGAACCACTAGAGGAGAAATTAAAGTTGTATGTTGGGAATGTTGGCAAAAACAAATGTAACAAAATACTGGAGAAAAGAAGTAGAAAGAAGAAAGCAAAATGAAGATTAGATGTGGAGGGGAGGCTTTTGTCACCTAAAACTGAATAAGAAGATGAAAATGTGAATGTAGCAGTGAAGAGTTTTATGAGTAGGCTCAAAAAGATAAACTTGTTCATTCCTCAAAGATGGACAGAGTGGGGGGGTGGGGGTTGGGGAATGGAGAAACTCACCAATGTAAAGATCTGGAAAAAGATGGAGTAGAGAGATTATAATAGGCTTGAATAATTGAAAATACAATGCAATAAAAGTGAGACATACCCAGCACTCGGGAGGCAGAGGTAGAAGGATTGCCATGAGTTCAAGGCCACCTCAGAGACTACATAGTGAATTCTAGGTCAGCCTGGACTACAGTAAGACCCTACCTTGAAAAACAAACAAACAAAAAAGTGAGACATAAAACGAGAGGGAAAACAAGAGGAAGAATTAAAAACTACACCAAAGTGATATGAATTTAGGATGAATCTTTTAATCTAAATTAATGAAGTGGTATTGTAGTCACAAAGCACCTGACCAAGCAGCTTCTGGGAAAAAAGGGCTTATTTTGGCTTACAGACTCAAGAGGATGCCTCATGATAGGAGGAGACACTGAGACATGAGGGTGAGGGGAGGCCAGACATCACCTCTTGGTCAACATCAGGTGGACAACAGAAGCAGGAGAGTATGCCAAACACTGGCTAGGGGAAGCTGGCTCTATTAGTCATAAGCCCGCCTCAACAACACATCTCCAAAAGTATCCAATTCCAAAATTGCCATTAGCTAGGGACCACACATTTAAAACACATGAGTTTATGTGAGACAACTGAATCAAGCTACCACAGGTAGGCTTTAGTTCAAGGGTAGAAGAAAGGTTATAAAGGTTTAGGATTGACATGGTCAGTACTGCATTTGGAAGCATCACACTCACTTCAACGTGAAGAATGTGTAGGGAGGCTAATGTGGAAACTACTAGAGTCATCCTAATGATGGACAGTAGTAGTAACTGGACTGATGTATTGAGCATGGAATGGAAATAAGTGGGTGTATTTGAGAGATTTGTAGCAAGTAAGAATCCACAGATCTTGGTGATGGATAAAATGCAAGGAGGTAGAAAGAGAAGAGTGGTCAAGGATACCTTTCAAAAATTCTAGGCTCTGGCAACTGAAAGAATGGTGGGCACTACTTACTGCCAAAGGGAGCACTAGAGGAGAAGTAGGTTTAGGAGTCAATTTGATCAGTTCAATTCCAGTCATATAGAGTTTGAGGTGCCTAGAAGACATAATGTACTAATTCTTTCTTCATTCTTCATAGTAAATACTAGCTGCCATGCATTGTACTATGCCCTAGAAATTTAGAAATAAATAAATGTGAAGATCCATGATGTTTACAATCTAGTTTAAATTCCAACAGCCATGTTGATATTTGAGTTGTGAAGGAGAAAGTCTGAGGCTAATACATAGGGTGAAGAATCATCACACAACAAAATCATGCAATCTCTGAAAACATCAATATATACATGGGAAAGTTGAGGAAGGGCATCTGAAAAGGAAGTTGAGAAGTAGCAGCCACAGTTAGGAAAGAAATCAGGAGATGTGGTATCGCTGACATCAATAAATAAAAGTGGTTCAAGAATGGAGTGGCAAATATTTCTGACAGATCATGTAGGTTTCTCACTACTCATTGGATTCAGTGACAAAGTAGGTATTGATAAGCTATATGGGATGTATCACTGGATTGCTGTGTGGGTAGAAGCACCATTGTAATCAATTTAGGAAAGAAAATTAAGATAGATAAGTTTTATCCAATAAGTTTTTCAAAAAGTTTAATCCTAAAGAGTTTTGTAAGAATCATCAATAGTAGCAGGAGGAAGAATATGAGTATATTGAATTAGGCCTACAGAGACATAAAATATACAGTCCTTCAGACTGTCAAGACTGGAGTCCAGTTGCAAGGACAAAGTCTGCTACGGTTTTAATGTATCTCCTCCAAAATTCATGCATCATAAATATGATAGTATTAAGAGGCAGATACTTTAAGGGATCATTAAAACAGAAGAGCTCCTCTCTATAAATGGGTAAGAGGCTTGCTTGTCCTTTTGTTTTACATGATGTAAAGACAAAATATTTGTCCGTTCTAGAGGATGTAGTAACAGAGTACCTTCTCGGAGCTATAGAACAGTCCTCACAAGATAACCAAAACTTCCAGTGCTTTAATCTTAGAATTCCAAGCCTCTAGAACTATAAAAAGTAAATTTCTACCCTTATAAATTACCCAGTTGGTGGAATTTTGTTACAGCAGCAAAATACTCTAAGACAAGTCCAATTGCAATATAGAGGAAGAGTCCACAGAAGATCCCACTTACTTCTGACAACAAGTTTAGAGGTTTCCAAAAAACAATCTCAGTTTCAATAATTCACTGGGAAGATTAAGATAATTCACTGAAACCTACTATATTCATAGTTATTAGGATTACCAAAGTAAGATATTGCTAGGGTAGAGGGGACCGTTTTCCAAATGTACAGCTGCAATTGCTTTAGGATATGTTACCATCCCAACATTTATGTGTGAAAAGACACACAGAATTATCTACCTGGAAATCTTATGCAAGTTGTGGTGTTCTGTTTTTAGCAGAGCTTTATTACATAGGAAAAATTGGCTATTTGATTGCCTACATTATTGAACTTATCTTCCAGTTGCTGTTCCCTGAAGATTGGGCAAATATTATGCATTTCTAATGACCTGCCTTGTACAACAAAGACATTCCTGTCACCTCAGAAATTCCAACAGTAGATCCAACAGAGGATATCTACCAGAAGTTTGGGACAAAGGCATGAATTCTCTATTAAAAAGCAAGTTTTAAACAGTGGGATTGAGCCATTGTTTTGTGTTTTGCATTTATTAAACCTTATATGTGCGATTTAGGTGTGAACATGCTTAAATGCTGAATTACAATGGAAAATTTTAAGGTTAGAGACACAGTTAAGAGTTGAGACATCAAGATTCTTGAACAGGTCATGATAGGATGGATCCAGACACCAGGGCGATAAAGGTGTTGAACTTCAGTCTCACATAAGAGAAAAATGAAAGGATGAAGGCTGAATTGATGATAAGACTTACATAGAAGTTTTGAGCAATGATTTCTTAAATCTTTATGAAGTAGGAAATAAAATTATCGCTTGAGAATGGGGGTCCAGGAGAAGGATGGCAACATAAGAAAAATTGCCATTATTGTAAACAACTGCCATAGACCAAGAAGACCCAGCAATCCAGTAATCTGAACTAAGAGCCTATTTTAACATGAATGTATAGAAGTTTATAGTGACACCAATCTTCATGGATTTATATGATGAAATTGAATTTTATAAGTTTGTGATTAAGGAATTCAAATGTAGCATTTTGCAAAGTTTCAAATTATAGAATGAGGAGAATGGAATCTTTAATAAAGGAAAAAGATAAAGTACCTGGAAAAAAAAGTGTATGCTACAACATGGGCATCATCAAATGTTTCACAAAGAAGGGTTACATTCAGAATAGGGGAGGAAAGAAGAACAGGGCAGTGTGTATCAGAGCAGTACAGGTAAGAGTTGGGGTCTGGGAGGTTTACATTTGGGTATTAATGTATAGCAGCCATGGTGCTTCACAGTGCTTAGCACTGAAAATATAATTATTGGCTAGTCATGGTTGCTCATGCTTCTAATCCCAAAACTCAGGAGGCTGAGGTAGTAGATTGACATGAGTTTGAGGACTCAGAAGGCTAAAGCAGTAGATTGTCCTGTGTTTGAGGCAAACTTGGGCTATCTTGGGAGTCTCTGCCTCAAAAACAAAATGGAACATGGATCTCTTGGCCATGTTAATGGCATTTATCAGGACTCTACCTTGGAATGCTTTTTGTGGAATTATAGATGTCAGTTTTCAGGTAAAGTTTAGCTTTATTTGTTCTCATGGCCCAAGGAGTTGGATAGAATATCAGAAGCTAAAGGGGTCTATAGTGTCAGCTTTTACACCCAAGTTTAATAAACTTATAGTAGTTGCCATTGTCTTAAGTTGTGAAACAAGAATATCTACCTTATAAGAAAGCACAAAAGGAGCATGTATGAATGGAAATCAACTCAGTGCTACCAATCTGTACTAGACATTGGCTAAAAGGGAGGAATGAATATTTGCTAAGTAAGTAAGTGATGCTATCCATGCACTGCTTTTGCTACTAGGACATTAAATATATTACTATGGACAACATCAACCTATCAGCATTTTGACCCTGTTCCTGAAGACTTTGTCTGCCCTCCCACAGTATACCATAAGGACTAGGGGATCTTCAACCCCAAAACAAATCCTCAACCAATGACTAACAGAAGTGGATATATGAATACCCTCACTTATGTTATTTCGGAGTGGGTTTATAGGAAGTATGTGATATACACCATTTCCTAGAATTCCTCAGTCACTTTAAAGCAGTGTATTGGTTATTCAGCTTATTAATGTGCTCAAACACCTGTCAGAAAGAAACTTAAGAAAAAAGGGCTTTTCCTGGCTTACAGTCTCAAGGGGATACACTACATTATGGCGGGGAAGACATGGAAGCAGGATAAGAGACTGAGTCTTCACTGTATCCACAGTTAGGAAGTAAAAGACCAGCACAAATTGGAGCCATGCTATAAAACTTCAAGGTCTTTCCCCAGTGACCCACTTATTCCAGCAAGGCTCCACCTCCTTAAGGTTCCACAACTTTTCAGAATAGCACTACCAACTAAGTATTAATTATTCAAACATCTGAATCTATGGGGTCATTTTACATTAGAACAACAATATTCTGCCCTTGGCCCCCATAGACTCATGGCCATCTCATGATGCAAAATGCATTTACTCCAGCTTCAAATGTCTCCATAATCTTTACTAGTCCCAAAACCGTCCAAAATATAAACTCTAAAGTCTCATATGAGACTCAAGACAGGCTCTTTAACTGTGAGCTTTATAAAATCAGACCATAAGGTATATCCAACATATAACAACATAAGCATTCCCATTCAAAATGGGAGGAATGAGAGCATAACAAGGAAAGATTAGACCAAAGGAAGGCTAAAATCCAGCATCGCAAACACCAAATCCTACAGCTTCATGTCCAGTAACTGGTACTCATGAAGAAATTGTCTGAATTCCAAAAGACCTAGGTAGCCCTAGCCCTCCAGCTCTGCTGCCTATAGCACACATAACCTTTCTTCGGGGCTGACACAATTCCAAGTGTAAATTCTTTCCTAGTGGATGCCCCATAGTCTTGGCATCTGGAACATCCTGGTGTTTCTGTTGCAACTTAGGTTTCATCTTCATTACTTCATGAAATGGCCTCTCAGGGCCTCTTTGCAAGGAATCTGATCCTACCTCACGTTTACCAGCTTTAGTGGCTCTCTGAAACCATGGAATAACATGTTATGAACCCCTCAACTTTTACTTTTCCATGCCTGTAAAACCAGCACCACATGGATGATACTTCAAAGTTTGGTTATGATCTGGGGAAAGAACCTGACCCCCTAGGATTTCAGTTGCAGCATGCTGTGTGTGCTGACTCTGGGTAAACACTCCCTAGGCTTTTGCTTTCCATAAGCAGGGTATTCCTTCAGCATTCAGGCCTTGATTATAAAGTAATTTTCATTTTTCACAAGGTTAAGATTTCCAATTGGATCTTGCCCTCTGGAGCACCTTTTCTGTTACTCCAGTGCAGAGCAGAAGGATTTTCTTTAATGATGCTATCTATTGTATTTCATTTTATTTTTTATTAGTTATGGACATACTTAGTATGTAAACAGCACGTGTTGGTACTATCATATCCCTCATCCCTGCCCTCACCCCACAAAAGGACTCTCCTCATTGGAGAATTCTGGTCATCTCCATGGGGATTGTGGGTCATGCATTGTGGGAGCAGCCATCAGCTATGGAGGAGAAGCATTGTGTCTGTATATAATGTCCCCACTTGTGGCTCTTACAATCTTTATACCCCCTCTTCTGCAAAATTTCATGTTAGGTTTAGTTTAAGTCTACTTCAGTGATGGGCTCTTCAGAGCCTCTAGGTCTCTGCTTTGGTGTGTGTTGAGTGTCCTAACGGTCTATCTCCTTCACCTTTGTGCTGATAACAGGTTCACTGAGAAAGCAGCATTCTTTCTCACTTCCCCAATTCCTCTGTAGTTTCAGCTGGGTTCCTGGTGAAGTGCGATGGGTCATTTATCTCCTCAGGTCCTGCTTCCATCTGAAAAAGAGAAGCAGATTCTTCAACAGAGAGTGAAGTCAGCACTGGTTAAATGGGATAATTATTATTAGTTTAGAGAGAACTTAATGGATGTGGGCCCTTCTTGTAGCTCAAGATTAGTGGGAGCTTTATATTGGGAAGCAAACTGATTATCTTATTATATTATCATATTATTATTATATTATTATATTATATTATTATTCTGACTTGTTTCCCAGTTCCAGATATGGGTTCCTTTCTACTGAGCAGATCTGTTAGCCAATCCAAGAGCAGTTGATTACCCACCATGGCTGTGTGCCATTATTGCACTTGTGTGAGCATCATATCAGTTTGTTTGCTTCTGAGTAGCTTAGACTTGGAGTTGCTCAGATGTTGGCCTCTTTCTCCCAGTAGCTCATGTAGCATCTTTTAGCATAAGACAGGCTGTCTGGGGACTGGCTCTCTTCCAGATTCCAGCAAGGTCTCTCCATGTTTTGTACCAACAGCCTATGGTGTCTTCAGCAGTAGGGTCTTACCATTAGCCTCTGGTGGGTAATCAAGTCTGTCTTATTTTGGAAAATCTTTTAGGTCTCTCAGATCAACAGCTCATTGTAGGTGTTAACCACATCCTGGTACTAGGAGTTACAGGACAGCACCAAGGATAAAGAAAAAAGAAGATAGAAAAAAGAAAGTAAGTAAGAAAGAAAAAGAAATAGGAGATATTTAAGGTTAGGCTTCATCACACCCTCTTCAGGGCCCTTTGATTCAGGTGCTCCCTCTTTTAGGATATAGGATTTTATGGCACCAATTCCATTTGGGTTCAGTTTTCTGTCCTCTCCCAACCTTTATCCCCTCAAGCCCTACCCTCCTTATTTTCCAGGCCTTGAGATGACTACTAGGTATGTCAACATCTCAGGCTGATCCAAATAAGGAGCTGCAAATGAGTGACACCATGTGAAGATTGTCTTTCTATGATTGTGTGATTGTGTGAGATCATATGATCTCTTCCAAGTTTGGCCATTTTTCTACAAATTTCATTGTGTCATTTTTTTCTAACTACTGAGTATAATTCCATCATGTAGATATAACTTATCTTGGTTATCCATTCGTCCAATGTTAAGACACGTGGGTTGATTCCAGTTTTTAGCTATAATGAACTGAGCTGCTATAAACATGGTTGAGCAAATATCTCTGAACTGAGGCATGAAGTTTGTAGGGTAAATTCCCAATAAGGGAATAACTGGTTCTGTTGACAACCATTTTAGGAGTCTCTGTATTGCTTTCCATAGTAGTTGTACCTGCTTACATTCGTACCAACAGTGAATGAGTATTCCTATTTCTCCACATCCTCACCAACACTTGTTTACATTTTTTTTAATGTTTGCTATCCTTATCTCATAGTTGTTTCAATTTGCATTTCCCTGATTGTTAGGGATGTTGAACATTTTCTTAAGTGTGTTTGACATTTGTATTTATTCCTCGGAGAACTCCCTATGGAGGTAGGCTTCATGGACCAGTATATGATGCATTTTGGAGAAGGTTCCATGGGCTGCTGAGAAGAATTTGTATTCTGTAGAGTTGGGGTAGAATGTTCTGTAGATGTCCTTTAGGTCTAGTTGATCTAAGGTGTCATTGAGCTCTCTCACTTCCCTAATGATTTTCTGTTTTTATCTACTGCTGATAGTGGAGTATTGAAGTCTCAACTATGATGGTGTTGGTGTTTATTTCTGTTTTGTTGTCAAGTAGGTTTTGTTTTATGAATTATGGTGCACCTGTTTTTGGTGTATAAATATTGATGATTTTGATATCCTCTTGTTGGATCATTACCTTGATAAGTAAGAAGTGGCCTTCATTGTCTTTCTTTTGTTTGCTTTTTGTTTAAAGTCTATTTTATCTGATATTAATATAGCAACACATGCTAGTTTCTTATTTCCATTCACTTGGAATGTCATTTTCCACCCTTTCACCCTGAGGAGGTATCTGTCTTTAGTGGTAAAGTGAGTTTCTTGAAGACAGCAGATTGAGAGGTCCATTTTTCTGATCCATCCTGTTTACTTGTCTCTTGATGGGTGAATTAAGGCCATCAATTTTTAGGGTAATAACTATGAGGTTTGATTTAATTCCTGCTATATTGTGGTGGTGTGGTGGTTTAGTGCTTTCTTGGACTTTGGAGGTTTTTTCTTTTTTTAGCATTTTCTAGGTTTCGTTATTATGGTCTGCTTCTTGTAGGCTCTTGAGATTGGTTGTTTGACTCTTCTGTGTGGAGAATTCATTGAAGTACTCTCTGTATGTTTGGCTTTGGGTTCATATAGTTTTAGAGCTGACTTTTACTGTGGAATACTTTTGCTGGGTACCATGGTTTGGTTTGGAAGCCATAGGTTCTTCGGCTTTTCAGTGTTACATTCCAGGCCCTTCTGGCTTTCAGGGTTTCCATAGAGAAATCTGAGGTAATTCTGATGGAGTTACCTTTATACATAATATGTTGTTTCTCTCTTGCTAATTTTAGGACTTTCTCTTTGTTTTTGTTGTATAGAGTCCTAATGATAATATGTCTTGGAAGGTTTCTCTTTTGTCCAGTCTGTTTGGAGTTCTATTAGCTTCTTGTATCTTGATGGGACTCTCTTTTGAGAGGGTAGGCAAGTTTTAGTCAATAATTTTGTTGAATAAGTTCTCCATGCCTTTGGTCTGAATTTCTTCCCCTTCTGGTATACCCATGATTCAAATATTGGAACATTTAAAGGTATCCCTCATGTTCTGTTCACAGATCACTTAACTCTCTTTGGAAGCTTCTCTGTTTTTATTCTATTAGGTCCAACCTAGCAAGGACAGTGTTCACACAATTGCTGGTCTTTTGTTGATTTTCTGCAAGTTATGCCATTTGCTTGGTCAGGGTCACATACCTGTGTCTTCATTTTAGGGTTCTGATCCTGTTGTCTGTTGTATGTTCTGATTACAGGCTTCCATTGTGGGACTAGGCAACCTTGTGGAGGTTCCTTCCATTTGATGCTTCATGTTGTTCCTTTTGTGCTGTGTTCTGTGCAGTACAGTGCGGGCATCCTATTTAATTGAAGAGTAACCCTTGATGTGACTTCTGTGATTATTCTCTTTTACGTTTGACTGGATTAGGCTTCTGATGGCAAGGGGCCTGTCTACTCAGGTGAGAGGAGTTGGTGCAGCCCTGGTGGGGACCAGGAGACCTGGTGCTGGTGTGGGGAGAGGAGCCTGGAGACTGCACAGTCTTGAAGGTATGTGGCAGGTGGGGGATTGGATGGTGCTGACCAGGTGGCAGGGCAGGAGGTGGGAACCATGGGCTCAGTGGTAGGGGAATGGGATGGCACTGACCTTTTGGTGAGGTGTAGTGCAGGGGAATGGGATGGCACAGACCCAGTGGCCTGGCAAGATGGGATGGCCTGGTTTGGTGGCATGGTGGGGCAGAGGGATAGAACTGTGGTCCAGGTGGTGGGGAAAGGGAGGAAACCTGTGTGAGGGAGGGATGGAGGAAAGGAGGGGCAAAGGAGGGAGGGGCAAGGGAGAGAGGGAGGAATGAGAGCCAGTTGGCATGGGGAAAAGTGAGAGGCACCTGGTCTGGATACACAGAACCTGCACAAGAGTGAACCTGGTCTGTGTCACAGTGGTTGGGCCAGCTGCTTAAGGGGTATTGGGGTCTAGTGGGCTACCCCAGAGAGTGGAAATCAGTGGATTCCCTACTGTGCTCCTCCATGCCCTCCCACTGGAGGTCTGTTAGGACCTGATGACCCTGAAACCCTACACAGCCCTACACATTTTGCCTGCTATTGCCCTGAGATCTGAAGCATAGTTAGGGGGATGCCATCTTGACAGAAAGTCCCTAATGATGCTATTTTTTTAGTTCAAGACTTTATTTTGCAGAGAGAGAATCAAATAGAGATGGGAGTGAGTGACTAAGAGGAGAGATAGAGAGAGATGAGAGGGAGAGAGGGAGAGAGAGAGAGAAAGGCTAATCTCCTAAACAAATAAAGCTACTTTCTCAGTACCGGCATCCTCATTTTGGGAAATTTCAAACCTGCTCTTCTCTTTAACAAATGACACACTTTTCATATTTTTTATGCTTTCGTTGCTCTCTTTCACTGTAGATCTGACTAAGAGAAATCAACATTAAACATACTACAGCCAGAATGCTATCTTGCCTTAAAATTTTCTCCACCAAACAAATTAGTAAATTACCTTTATATCTTTATATTCTAATTCAAGCTCACTCAAGTTCTCAGAACATGGGTAGAAAGCAGTCAGATTCTTTGCCAGAATATCACATGAGCTCCCTCTAGCCCAGTTACTTAAAGAATCATTGTGCACCCAGAAAGAACTCTGAGGAAAATTAGAACTCTTACACCAGCAGATCTCAAGTGTCAGGCTCTTGTACATATTAACAAAGAATTGAAAATGTAGTTTCAGTAAAGAGTAAATTATAAGATTTATTTTAGGGAGAGTTAAGATAAGAGGGAAAGCAAAGTAGGAAAGCACCCAAGCAAAAAGAAGGCCTCCACCTTCCCAGATGGAAAGGGGAAGAGTATACTGGAAAAATCTCCCTCACAGAGGGAAAAGTCTCTCTCTAGGATGGAAGCCTTTGGAGAAGGGAAGGTCAGAGAAGAAGGGAACAAGAAGGGGCTTGCACACATGTTTAGGGCCAGTTTATATAAATCTTAAATCCAATTGGAATAATTCTCATCGCTAGAATCAAGTGTGTAGGGGGGAACTGATTGGCTGGTGGGCTCTGGAGGAACATTGAAGTAGGAAGGGTTCACCCAGCAGGACTAGGCCTGTGAAATTGAGGAAGGAGCAGGAAGTTGTTGCTGAATTGTTGCCTTCATCCATTTTGGATGAGACTTCTTATAGTTACTTTCTTCTTGCTGGGACAAAGCACCTGACCAAAAGCAGCTGAATGGGAGGAAAGGGTTTTTTTGTTTGTTTGTTTATTTGTTTGTCTGTTCTTTTTTTTTTTAATTTTTGAGGAGAGGCTTCATGATGGCAGGGCAGAACCTGGCATGAGTAGAGGCTGGGCATAACTTCTGCTAGAGTAGATGATAAATGGTAGCAGAAAAGTGAGGTGAACTAATACTGGCAAGGTAGGGGCTAATAAACCTCAAGGTCTACCCCCAGCAACACACTTCCTCTAGCAAAGCTGTACATACCAAGTTGTCATCAGCTGGCGACCAAGCATTCAGAACACATAGTTTATGGGGGGACATCTGATTTAAAGCACCACAAGACTGAATCAGCCGTGAGTTCTAGTTCTCCCAGGTCAGGCAAGGTGGCATCTATACTATGGGCTAGTTCCAAAATACTACCTATCAAGAAAAAGCTACCTGGATCCTAATCTGCTTTAGCTTCTCTCTGAAACTTCATAAACCCAAATTTCCCACAGTCTACATTTCTGTCAGGTTTCTGTTCTTCAAAATTACCACCAAAATGGTTTCTTAAACTCTGTTTTCAGAAATAAAGGACTTCTTTAGCATAAAGTTCAAAACACTTCCAGATTCTTCACACAAACCAATTTCAAAATCCTACATACCACATAGTCAGATTTATCATAGAAATGGACCCACTTCTAAGTATCAAATTTTGGTATTAGTTACTCTATTTGTTGTTGTGACAGAATATTTGACAGGAATCAACTAAAAGGGTGGACTCTGGCTTATAATGTCACGGGGGTACATTCCAACATGGTTGAGAAGGCATCAGCAGCAGGAGGCTAGGTGGTCACATTGCTTCCACTTCCAGGAAGCAGAAGGATGTAGCACCAGACTATAAATCAGCAAGGCCATCTCCTAGTCAGTGTCCAGTTCACTCCCTCCAGTAAGTCTCCACCTCCTAAAGGTTCCACAGCCTTCCCAAATGTTGTACCACTTGAACATCAAGTGTTCAAACACATGAGTTTATGGGGGACATTTTACATTCAAATCACAAATATTCTTAATAATCCTGCACTTTATTGGCTACTTTAATTATTTTCCCACTTCCCTGGTTATATTATCAACACATCCTCAATGAAAATGAGCAATAGAATTATCTTTAGGTCTGAATTTGAGGATCCCAAGCCAAGTAGCATATTATTTTGGTAAATAATCCCATTCAATCCACAATGTCTATTAATAATTAATATCAATATTCTTTAATTTTAAAAGAAAAGGGGATAGGGAGATTGCTCATTGGTTACAGGTGCTTACTTACAAATTCTTTAGGCCTGGATTTGATTCCCTTGTACCCATGCAAAGCCCAGTGCATAATGTGGTACAAGTGTCTGGCGTTTGGTTGCAGTGACAGGAGGCCCTGGTATCCATTCTCTCTCTCTCTCACCGTTTGTCTCTCTCTTGCTCAAATAACTAAAATATTTTTTAAAGTAAAAAAGAAAGAAGGCTCATTAATTTTTTGATAACTTAGCCTGGGTAATATAAAAGGCACTTATAGAATTTGAACCTCAATTTTACCAGGCTTAAACTACAGTACCACAGGAGTAAGGGATAACTATTCAGTATTAGGCGATTTCAGCACAGACAACTAATTTATTGCTTTTATTTCCTTAATTTTGGAAATTAATGTACTTACACTGTTTATAGTGAGGAACATTTTATTGTTTCCCTGATTTTTATTAAACTTACTTTTGAAAATATTAGTCTGCCTATTCCATACTGAAGTAGGAGAAGAAAAGATGTTTCCACTTTCTTCCAATTATAGAGAGAAATGAGTATTTGGCCACTACAATGGTTGTTCCACTCAGTCTGGTCATTGTTACTCTGAAACTCATTATTACTGAGACCTCGTAATGTTTGGTTTTACTAAACTATTCCATTCATTATCATTATTGAGGGCATATAGCAAAAATATTCTGGTTATATATAGAAAGTCCAGGCCATCATCTAGATGCCAGTGTCATAAAAAATGACAATGATTCATACATGTCAGAAGAGAGAGAAATCTAAAATACAACCCTGTTCATTTACTGATAACTGGTATTAGTACTGATAAGAAATACAAGCCCAAAAGAAGTTAAGTAATGTGTTATAAGTCACCCTAAAGTTGTAAGGCAGTGGTGAATTGGGGCAAAGCCAGGTCACCTGATTAAAGTTACTTTTCTATCCATGGTATCACAGTGACACAAATTGTTAAATTCCTACCCCAAATCCTCAATTCCAAAGTTCTGTTGATATTTCAAATTGCCAGTTGAGCCACAAATATTGGTGTCATCTTGTTTTGTCCCTATATTAGAAACAAGAAAACTACTAAGATGGTGGCTGTGAGATAGGTAATGTTTCTTACAAACCTCTTTTGTGTTTACCATACTCTTACCTTTTTTAAAATTTCATATTCCTAGAAACAGGTCTTCTGTTTATTGCCTGAAACCTTTTTCTCTTGGGAGATGTGAACACATGTCTGTTCACTCAAGTAGAGCATTAAACAACAGAACAAAGTATACAAAAATTGGAAGGTTACTTATAGGAGCATGGGTGACTCAAAGACAGCTGCATCACCACAAAAATCTAACTCCATTTTGGATGATGACCTCTTGGAACCTGTGTTATGTCATCCCTTCTCCAGTTACTTTTATACTTCGTGTATGATCTAGTGCCTCCACAAATCACTTGCAGTTGGAAGGCTAGCAGAAGGCAATAATAGCTGAAATCCCAGGTGAGGGTCTTGTGACCCTTCCCTCCTCATTTACTAGAAATAGTCAATAGCTCCATTACCATGAGTTTAGCCATGAGCTTCATCTTCTTGGTATTTTTGTTGTTGCTGTTTGTTGTTATTTTGAGGTAATTTCTTCCGGTAGCCCAGGCTGACCTGGAATTCACTATGTAGTCTCAGAGTGGCCTTGAACTCACAGCGATCCTCCTACCTCTGCCTCTCGAGTGCTGGGATTAAAGGCTTGCACCACCACTCTCAGCTTGCTTTCTCTTTTTTAAAAGGACTATTTATTTATTTACTTGCAAGGAGAGAGAGAGAGAATCCAATATGAGAATGAGTGCACCAGGGCCTCTTGCTACTGCAAATGAACTCCAGATGCATGTGCCCCCTTGTGCACTTTGTGCTTCTGGCTTTAAGTAGATACTGGGAAATTAAATCCAGACTGTCAGGATTTGCAAGAAAGAGCTCTTAATCACTGAGCATCTTCCCAGCCCAACCTTCTGTTTTTTTAAATGTTTTGTCTTGGAACACTGCTATTACTGTAATATACATACATATATATACATACATATATATATGTATGTATATAATTTATTTGAGAAAGAAAGATGGAGAGAGAGAGAGAACACCAGGGCCTCCAGCCACTGCAAACAAACTCTAGATGCATGTGCCCCCTTGTGCATATGGCTTACATGGGTCCTGGAAAATTGAACCAGGATCTTTTGGCTTTGCAAGCAAATGCCTTAACCGCTAAGCAATCTCTCCAGCCCTACTGTATTGTTCTGCTCCAATGTGGCCACGACTACCACACCAAAAGATTCTCTATTCCAAGATGGCATCATGTTGTGCCCAAAGGGAAAAATAAAAACATACTGTTGCTGGTGGAAATGTTTAGGCTAGAAGGATGTTTCTATCATTAAGTACTGTAGCATTTTGAGAACATAGTTCCCAGTTTGTGATGTTCCTCAAGGAAGTTTCTTTTCCCCAGAATATTGTGAGTGCTTTGATGAGACAGTGCAGCAAAGGTTTAGCTGGTCCAATCTCTAGGCAGCTTCTACTTTCTGATTTTTAAGATGTATTTTCTGGGAACCTAGTCACGTGCAAGGAAACTAGCAACCCTAGGAGAGGAACATGTGGAAAGCTCCATAGTCCCCACACCCTGTGAGCTTCAGCTGGGAGCCATCACGAAATTGCTAGTTACATTAATAAGCTGCCTTCGAATTGGATCTTCCAGCACCATTTCAGCTGTCCCATGCAGAGAAATGAGGTTCCCTGCTGAGATCACTCAAATCACACATCTGTGGACAAACAGATGATTGTTGCAAGCCACTAAGTGTTGTTTAATTTGATTTTTAATGGTGGTGATAATAGTTACATAATAAAACATAGCTGAAATTGGTATTTTCACAAAAATGCTACATAGTAAAAAAGGCAAAACTTCATTGGCTTCAAATAGCTGTCAGTTTTCTTTCCAATCTATAGGTCATTTGGAGCAATTTTGTCCCACATTTTCTTACACTGGGGTCCAGGTTGTACTACCCAAAAGAACCTCATCTCATAAGATAGCAAAAGTAGAATAGGGCAAGCAAAAGACACCAGGCCTTTTAAGACCTAAAATCAGAACTGGCTACTGTTGTTTCTGTCAACATTTTGGGGAAAAAGAAATCAGAAACGTTGCAATAGACTGAACATATCTCCATTTAAAAGCACCAACAGATTCTCTGAGATCTACTCTAAGGATGTTTGATAGTTTTTTGGAATATGTAAGAATAAAGTTAAATAAATTCAAGAAGGAAAATAACTTATGTGCATACTGCTCTTTAACCTTGAATGGGAAAAGTTTTGAACTTTGAAGGAAACAGATACTAGGACAACACTGGCTTGTTTCCTTTCTTTTCTTTTCTTTTTTTTTTTTTTTTTTTTTGGCCTGAATTGAGTTGTATGATAGGCTCTTGAGGTGAATTCTTGTGCTTTACTGCAATAGATTCTAGGGGAAGTACTAACATCTTCTCAGAAAAACCATTAGGTTTCCCAGGAGAATACTGTATTTATGGAATAGTGGAATAGACAGTGCTCCTCTTTGCATTTCTATAAATATTAAAGATGAAATTGAGAGGCTAATTTACAATCTATGAATGCTTGTTTTTAGAGACCCTGATTTTCAGTAATATTTGAAGATATTTAACACTATTGGATGGGTAGATATGTTGTCAGCTTAGCTAACCTGTAAACATGTTGCCCAGAGTTCCCTCTTCTGCATAATACTTTGATAACTTGACTGACAAGAGACATTTTAGATTTGGACATAGGAGTAAGGCAGCATCTATGAAAGGCCAGTGCAGGAAGCAGGCACTGTTCCAGTTCCTGCATATTGTCACCAATTTGTTAGGTGGGCCCTGCTCCTGCTAGAATCTTTAAAGCTTCTCAAACTCTTGGGAAGCACTGTAGATAGTTTCTGTAGCAACAGTGAGATCTGTCCTCTTCCCAGTTATGACTGCATATCTCCCCATTTTAAGTTCAGCATTGTGATGAAGGGCCATAAGTTCTCTTTCATGTCACTATATCACCAAATTTGAAGATTTAGGAAGAGCCAGGGGCATACATAACTCAGTAGCAGGAATGCTTTCCTAGCAACCAATACCCCAATACCACAAATAAATAAATACATATATTTTGAGGCTTTTGAATAGTAAGGGACTGCTGTGTTCTCTAGCTTGTCCTTTTTGCTCCAGTTTCTCCTTGTTTTTCTTATTTCTTGTTCATCTTTATTTCACAACTTCCCTGTTCTGCTGATTTCAGCACCAGCCACAAAATAGCCATACAAAAAGTGATTATCTTCTTTGACTGTGTGAGATCAAATTCCTACAGTAAATCCCTTATTTTATATTACTGTTTATGGTTTTCCTGTTCTGATAAAACACTGACAGAGCCTTATGTAAAACTCAACATGACTTATCTTTTCTAGTATTTTCAAAATAGTCAAATCTTTCAGTCTGTAGTGAATGATTACCAGACACTGATCACTGTGGCAAGTACTGAAGAAAACAAGATGAATAAGACAAATGACTTCTTCTCTAGTAAGCTCAGTCTGGGCCACAGTATGCATGCTGAGCTATGTAAAGAAATCCACACCCGGTGTCAAATACAACGAATGTTACTGTCTAACTCCTAGAATGAATTTATACTTTCAAACCAGGGTTTTTCTATAACTTGTGATGTGTGTCTGGGTACAGCACAGACGACACTAGGGAATAGGGCAGCATGGCAATTACTTGCTGTTATAACCCAGTGAAATGTTACAATCTTAAGTGGCCTAGAAATAGTGAAACAAATTCATATTATGCCAAGAGCATAATATTAGAACTATATAAAGGAAGTATTGCTAAGAAAATAATCTAGGTCAAGAGGTTAGAAATACACCCTTCTCACTGGAGAAAATAAAATGGCATCAAGAGTCTAGATAGATATCCCGGCATCCCCCGCGGAGCCGCGTCCTTCCGCCTCAGCCGCCATAGATGAGCAGCAGCCATGGCTCTGCGCTACCCCATGGCCGTGGGCCTCAACAAGGGCCACAAGGTGACGAAGAACGTGAGCAAGCCGAGGCACAGCCGGCGGCGCGGGCGCCTGACCAAGCACACCAAGTTCGTCCGGGACATGATCCGCGAGGTGTGCGGCTTCGCGCCCTACGAGCGGCGCGCCATGGAGCTGCTCAAGGTGTCCAAGGACAAGCGCGTGCTCAAGTTCATCAAGAAGCGGGTGGGGACGCACATGCGCGACAAGAGGAAGCGCGAGGAGCTGAGCAGCATGCTGGCCGCTATGCGCAAGGCGGCTGCCAAGAAAGACTGAGCCCGGGTCCCCCCAATAAACCCTTGTTTATGCCGAAAAAAAAAAGAGTCTAGTAGTGAAGAGATAAGGAATGTGCAGGCTTTAGGACACAGGGGTTACTTAGCGCCTCTGTGATGTGGCATCCATATCACTGGATGAGAGAAAACTACAGTGATGTTTCTCCTTGGAGCAATGTCCTGTGTACAAATATTTATAAACTTTATAGATGCCTTCATAGCTGGATAAACCTAATATTCATTCCATGAAATATTGTGTAGGTATAAGAAATAATAAGATGCATATATATGAACTAATAATTGTAAAAGTTTTGAGACACATAAATCAGTGGGTCCAGCTCTGTACAGTATAATCCAAAGTTTATAAAGGAGTAAAAATAACCCACGTGCATACTTCCTTGTATAAATATTATGGGGTAGTTTCTAGTTTCCTCTGGTCGTGACCCCAGCAGTAGTCTTGGTTCTTGAGCTCCCAAATGAGAATTCAGACAGGACACAGTAGTAGATAAAGCAGTTAAGAGTTTAATTGGAGCAAGCAAGGATGCACTCTTCAGAAAAAAGATGGGACAGGCCAAGAAGCAATGGCTTAGACCCTGTCAGGCATGGAGTTTATGGTTCTCTCTATTGTCTCTTCCTTTGTGTCTCACCCAGGATAAGTTCTTCTAGGTATGCAGTTTTCTCATAAGCCCATTTTAACCAGAATTCAACCTGCTATAAGTAAATGTATAAAATGCAATAATATCTAGAGGGGTTTAAGTACCCATAAAAATTGAGTTGTTTTTACTGGGAGAAAGAATGAAAGCACTCTATGCATGCTCCCTCCCCTGGAAATGGAGTCTTGAAGTTGCCCTAATCTGGTTGTTGTAGACAGGATTCCATTGCTGGGACGAACATTCAAATTGGACTCAGTTTAGGAGAGAAAGGGATTTATTTTAAGTTTACAGATGCAAGAGAAGTTCCATCAATGGTTGAAGAAGCTGGCACCTATTCACTGATCCAAGCAGAGTGGAAAACCACCATCAGCCAGAAAACACCAAAAATCACCAATCCCAAACCTGCAGCAAGAAGGAACACTAGAGCTTAAACTGTTCTTTTACAACCCTTGGGCTGGAAATCAGATCTTATCCCAAACACATCTTTGGGATGAACCTCAGGATCCATGCCTAGTGTTGTGTCCTCCAGTCAGGCAGAGACTTGGAGACCCAAGTCTCAGCTTTAATAAAATACCTGAATCATAGGGGTCATACATTCAAATTACCGTACTGGACTAGCCAACATGAACTATTATCATAAGTTGTTTCTTACATCCTGGTTTTGGGTCCCTGAGTTGGCCCATATGGGGTTGACCTCCATCAATATTTCATGTCTTGACCATCACCATTATCATTAAGCCTTGTTTTAAAGCCTTGAGCTAGCCCACACATTATTGTTTATGACTTGTCTTTGGGGACCTCTTGGTAAGGCCTTCTTGGAAATTACATCTTGCCTAACATAAGTATGCAGTATGTTTAGAAGGATTGATAAGAAACAAGGATTATTGGTAATCTCTGTAAAGTAGCACAAGTAGGCTAGAGGATAAGAACAAGAGAAAGTTTTATTCCAACTCACATATAAGTCCAAAAATTTGTAGCTAGAATCCACATATGACAGAGAACATGTGACATTTGGATTTCTGGGCCCGGGTTACCTCACTAAGTATAATTCTATCCAGATCCACTTATTTCCCAGAAAATTCATAATTTCATTTATTAAATACTTTTTAAAATTTTTTACTTACTTATTTGAGAGCAACAGACAGAGAGAGGAAGAAGCAGAAAGAAAGAGAAAGAGAGAGAGAGAGAGAGGGAGAGAGAGAGAGAATGGGCACACCAGGACCTCCAGCCACTGCAAACGAACTCCAGACTTGTGAGCCCCCTTATGCATCTGGCTAATGTGGGTCCTGGGGAATTGAGCCTTGAACTGGAGCCCTTAGTCTGCACAGGCAAGCACTTCACCACTAAGGCATCTCTCCAGCCCATAATTTCATTTTTCTTTACCACTGAATAGAACCCCATTGTATAAATGTACCACATCTTCATTATCCACTCATCAGTTGAGGAACATCTAGGCTGGTTCCATTTCTTAGCTATTGTGAATAGAGTGTCAATAAACATGGTTGAGCAAGGTAGTGAGATGAGTCCTTAGGATATATGCCTAGGAGAAGTATAGCTGAGGCATATGGTAAATCTATTTTTAGCTGTCTCAGGAACCTCCACACTGATTTCCACAATGGCTGGACCAGATTGCATTCCCACCAGCAGTGTAGAAGGGTTCCTCTTTTCCTGCATCCTCACCAGCCTTTATTGTCATTTGTTTTCTTTCTTTTTTTTTTTAAATTTTTTGTTCATTTTTATTTATTTGAGAGTGACACAGACAGAGAAAGAGGCAGATAGAGAATGGGCGCGCCAGGGCTTCCAGCCACTGCAAACGAACTCCAGACGCGTGCGCCCCTTGTGCACCTGGCTAACGTGGGTCCTGGGGAATCGAGCCTTGAACCGGGGTCCTTAGGCTTCACAGGCAAGCGCTTAACCGCTACACCATCTCTCCAGCCCGTCATTTGTTTTCTTGATGATAGCCATTCTGACAGGAGTCAAATGGAATCTCAAAGTAGTTTTAATTTGCATTTTCCTCATGGCTAAGGATGTAGAACAGTTTTTCAGATGTTTATATACCATCTGTATTTCTTCATTTGAGAACTCTCTATTATTTCCATAGCCCATTTTTAATTGGGTTGTTTGATTTATTATTGTATTTTCTTTGAGTTCTTTGCATATCCTAAATATTAATCCTTTGTCAGATATTTAGCTGGCAAAGATTTTCCCATTCTGTAGGTTGCCTTTTTGCTCTATTCACAGTGTCCTTTGCTGTACAAAAACTTTGTAATTTCATGAGGTCCCAGTGGTTGATTAGTGATTTTGTTTCCTACACAACTAGGGTTATAGTCAGAAAATCTTTGCCTATGCCAATATGTTGAACGGTTTCTCCTACTTTTTTCTCTAGCAGTTTCAGAGTTTCAGGTCTGATATTAAGGTCTTTGATCCATTTGGACTTAATTGTTATGCATGGAGATAGACAAGGATCTATATTCATCTTTCTACAGATACATATCCAGTTTTCCCAGCACCATTTGTTGAACAGGTTGTCTTTTCTCCAATGTGTATTTTTGGCATTTTTGTCAAATATCAGGTGGCTGTAACTGCCCGGATTTACATCTGGATCTTCTATTCCATTCTATGTGAGTTGGAATAAAAGTAGCAGAGGCCAGTACCCTAGAAAGGGGTTATAAAGGGAATAGAAGTGGGGAGCTTAAGAGGATGGTATTGCATATATGTAAGTAGAAGAACAGATTACTGTGGGGTGGAAAGGCCTAAGTGAGGTCAGGGGAAGAGATTGAGTAAAGGAATTGTGGGGGGAGGGCTAATCAAAATCTAAGAGGGCATGAATAAGTCATACAGAAAACTACTTTTTTGGCCAATGCTATGCATCTAGAAGTCATAGATTGTTACTAGAAAATTTTCAGTGTCAGGGATGGGATACTTTCCAGTGAGTTGTTGGCTAGGGAAGTCAGTGGTACTCCCCAAAATTCTCCCCAACAGGCCATTGCTGAGGCTCTTGGTTTTCCAGCAGGAATGCATGGTAAGATGCTATTGCTGAAGGCTCCACATACTTGGGCTGCAAGGTGACTGAGAAATTCTGCTGGAGCTGAGCTGAAAATCTCCTCCCTGTAGACCAGCTGACAGAAAGCTGGAAAAAGCTACACTGCATGCTGTTCCATGGGAGAGAGAGAAATAACCAATGGAGATAAAAAACAGTGGACACTGCAAGCCTTAAATTTGTCCAGCCAGGTGCCATAGTGGCATATCCGTTATGGGGGAAAGTACGTGCTCTCTGATTGGACTGGAGGCATGCTTCACAGGAAGGAACACATGCTCTATACTGAAAGCCTATGACAGGGGAGGTCATGAGCCCTAGGGGTGTAACAACTGCTGGTGTCTGGCTAAATGTATAAGCTATGCTCATCAAACTGTCTGGTAAGCAAGTCTCTTAATGTCTCTTAATGTTCATACCCATATATCAAAATAAAAGAGGGGCTAATTGAGAGGGGGAAGGGGTGTGACAGAGAGTAGAGTTGTAAAGGGGAAAGTGGGAGGAGGGAATTACCATGGTTTATTGTTTGTAATTATGGAAAATGTCAATAAAATATTTTAAAAAATAATAAGAGGAAGGCTTTTCACCAAATACATAATTTTTCCATGTGAATTTAGTACTTATGCAGTGAACAAAGAAAGTTTTTTTTGGTTTTTCAAAGTTGGGTCTCACTCTAGCCCAGGCTGACCTGAAATTCACTATGGAGTCTCAGGGTGGCCTCGAACTCATGGCATTCCTCCTACCTCTGCCTCCTGAGTGATGGTATTAAAGGCATGTGCCACCACGCCTGGTGAATAAAGAAATTTTACAATGTGAAAGTCAGGGAGAAATTGGCCAGAGGAATGTAAATGGCATTTGAAAGCCAATTCACCAGTCCTGAGAGCCCTACAGGAAGAAAGAGTGCTAGAGAGGGGGAGGATGTGCCTACTGGCCTTGCTACCTACTATACATTTACTTTGCTATCATTGGGCTACCAATACAGTCTGGAGTGAAGTAGTCAAGGGTAATCACTTTCAATGAAGACCAGAACCACTTTGTTAGAGCTGAAGACTCTTCTTTTCACAAGACACACAGAGCAAACTGGAAGCTTGGGAGGTCCTTTTTAAAAACCATCCCATCCATTTACTGCCTATACTATCAAAGCATAAACCAAACCAAACATAACCCCAAATCCCAACATCCTGGAGAGAGTCTAAGAGACCAATGAGTGACAAAATAATGGAAAACTTCCACCTACAAAGAGGTAAAAACAGAAATACTTGTTAACCACCTCAGCAGTGCTCAATAAGCAGAATATAGCCTTGCATAACAAAGTCTCAGGGCTTCAAAAAGTTGTTGAACCTTCTGGGGACGAGTTCAGACACTCCTACATCATACTGCATTCCTGAGAGACTGCAATTTTTATTTCTTTTAGGAGAAGTCATCCTCTCATTTCTCAATCATAGGTATTTTAGTTGTCAAACAACCAACACAGAAATTCCAAAGGCAGCCAGTCACATTTTCATCACAAGAACGACAGCCAAGTCCTGAATCAACTCAACCCCTCCGTGCCCCAGAGTCTAGAAAGCATTTTTTTAAAGCAGAAGATGCTCAATCTATTCCTATCAGGACTGAAGTCTTTGTGTTTGTCATTATTCAGATTTTAAGTGTTCAGAGCTAAAGAGGAGATGAAAGAGTTTAGGACCCTCAGGCACAAAGGAAGTTGTCCCACCAAAATTAACTTTTCTTTCACCCTGTCACTAGATTTCAGAGGGACATGAAAGGAAACTGCAGCTGTAGGATGCCCCTTTGCCCATCCCCCTCCTAGTCCAACCTACTTTCATCTCTTGCCCTAAAAAATAAATAGGACAGTATGAGGATAGAGGGAGAAGAGTCGCAAACCTCACTTTCTACCTTGGCTTCCTTGTTTTAAGCCCATATTTACCAGGACCTTCCTCCTCAGCATTCTTGGTGTTTCTTTCAAAATATTCTGAGTTTATTTTACTAAGTCAGAATAAAATATCCAAGGCAGAAAATGTGATTTTCTATAACAGAAAACAGCAACCTCCTTTTCAGAGCTTGGCTTTATACAATTATTACATATATGAGCTGGAGAAGAACTTAAACACACCATCTTTTACAAGTCTTACATTCACAGGCAACTGAAACACAGGAAAGTTGACTAACCTGTCCAAACTAGTGGCTGAATCAATACCCAGAAGGAAGTTGCTTGAATCCTGTCCAGGATGTTTATCAATAGACTTCTAATTAGGAATTATATCTTTATTAGTTTTTAAAGAAAAAATGGCCTTATATTGAATCTTTGGCACTCATAATAATACCAAGTTGAAGGTTTAATGATTTTAAATTTAAAAGCAGAAACTATGATGAGTTTAAGTGTGAAGAATTGAAAATGGCAATTGCTTTTATTAGACTGCTTGTATTAAATTCTGCTCAGCTCTTCAAGTACATTATCCGTAATCAACAATAATACTAAAAAGAAATGAAAATATTTTCATTTTATGGTTTTGAAAATATACTGCTAAGTAACCTGCTTAAGGTGACCACACTATGTTTGAAACAGAAAGCAGAGTGGGATTAGAACTCCCAAGCTAGTAGCTTTCAGGCTTTAAGTTCTTATCCATATTTAGCAAAAGAATTTTTAAAAAGTGGAAACAAAGAGTAAATTATTAAAGATTTGTTGTAAGTGTGGATAGAAATGAGAGAGAAGAAGTAAAGCTCCCAAATTGAGTAGTGGGGAGGGGAAGAGAGCAGTTCTGAACAGGTTGCCATGTATTAGTTGGGGTAGGGTTTCTTTATAGCCTTGGAAATGAAAATTAGGCACCTAATTGGGATTAGCCTCATTGCCAGGTTTTGATGTACAGGAAGGTCCCTAATTGTTAGATGAGGAAGGGAACACCAGGCTTGGAAAGAACCCATCAACCTGGCAGGGGATGGAAACACAGTTTTGCAGAAAGCCAGGGAAAATCATACAGAATGAAGGACCACAAAGAGGCTCCCAATGGCCATTTAAGTGGTCATTTTAACTCAAACTAGAATTTCTTCCTAGTGTGGCCAAATCAGGTCAGCACCTATGTTCTTCTTGAAACTTCATCCTTGACTGTCTAGCTATAAAGAAAGCTATCTTGCTCCTATTGTTTGTCATTATGAAGACAGAACAAATAGAAATTCAAGTCCATCTAAAGCTAAGTCTCATACTTTTTCCACACCACTACGTTTGCCAAATTTATGCATAATCATTTAATTTATAAATAGCAGTAGTGTACATAATTTTTCCTGGTCATTATTTAGTATGAATTGTTTTACAAACAAAGAAAAACATGGGTAAGTTGTCACTTAATATTAGTAAGCCTCAGTTTCCTCTACTGTAAAATGGAGTAATAATGCCCATCCTGGGTTGCCATCAGGGCCTAGATCTGTTTACAATGTCTAATTATTAGTCTATAGTCAGTGCATAATAAATTATACCTCTCATATGGTTATGGTCATCAACAGAGCTATGAATTGCTCAGTCATATAGCTTAAAAGTGACACATCCAAGATTCATATCTGATCCTAGTCTAGTGTTTGATCTAATGTAATTGGGTCCAGTGCAGACAGCACTTAAACTGGACAAGCATCTTGAAATGTAGACAGGAGCCAGACATCCAAAAGTCCCTACTCCAGAATATTCTGCAGTGACCTTAGCAGTACTTGAGGATCACCTAAAGAATGGAGTTATCCAGGTGCTGGGCCACACCTGAGACAATAATCTGAGATGTGTACTAGAGCTTAGACACTTGCAGTTTTTACAGTATCACATCATGCAACTATAATTGAGAATAATTGCTTTAGATAAAATCAATGTAGGAGATTTGTTCATCATGAAATGTTCTATTCCCAGTGGCTTTGTCACTCATAGGCAACCTCACATTTTAAAGTTTTACCTTCATCTGATGTTTGGTTGTTGGCAAGACACATTATCATTCTTTTAGCAGTCAAAACACACACACACATACACACACACACAAAGTTAGCCAAACAACAACCATCTCACATTTTCCTGATGAGAAAACTCAAATTCATAGGTATAATTTGGATTATCTAAGGTTGTCTCTGGATAGTGGCCTAAATGAATCTGAAAACCTGATTCTAGTATTTTATTTGTGCTCACACCCAATTTTAGCACATTCCTATTCCTTGGAATATCAACATGAAAGAAGAGTGTTATCCTGTTTCCACCAAATCAATTCCTTTATAAAATATCTATTTGGAGCAAGGGAAATGGTTCAGTGGGTAAAATAATTGCTATGCAAGCATGATGACCTGAGTTCAGACCCCCATAACCCATGTAAAGTTGAATACAATAGTGAGCATCTTTAATCCTAGTCCTCTGATTGTCCATTGTCCAAGATTGGAGGCAGAGACAAGAGACTCTTGGAAGCTCATGGGCCAGTTAACTTGGTGTGCTCAGCAGGAACATGACACTCTCTCAAACAAGATGGGAGACGAGGACTAAAACCAGGGCTTCTTCTCTGATCTCTACACATGTTTCATGGCACACATGTGCCTACGCTTAAACACATGTCACACAAATACATAAACATAATAAAAGAGATAAATAAATAATATCTGCTCTATTAGCTGAAAACTTTTAAAATTTTGGCTTCAAAAATAAATTTCTGGAGCAAGAAAAGTCAAAGCCAACAACTGCTGATCTTAATGATAAATGACATGCATGTGGGCAAATGTTTGGAATATTATTTCAGAGAAATGTGTTTGTCAGACTAATTTTGTTTGTGATTCTAATTTGATCTTGAAATTGAAAAGCAAAATTTCTGAACTCTACAAGCCTAAGACAGAAATGGTTCTTGGAAGGGGATTGTTACCTCACTAAAATTCAACTGAGTGATGATTTCATGTATATCATATATATCTGAAAAGGTTACAGTTGCTATAGCTACTTCTTCTAATTACTAAGATAGAAACAAGGCTACCTTATTTGAAACCTAAAGAAAAAGTCGGAAGAATGCTTTCCAATGAAAATTGAAAACAAATGGGTCTGGAAAAACTATTAGGGAATGTTTGTATGAATTTAGCATCAGCTTGGAGAGGCTACTGGCCAGATGACTAATTTTAACCATCCTTGATTTTCCATTAGCCCAGTATTTAGACTGAATGTTTTCTAAAGTTAAGAGCCATCTATTTCTTGTAAAATGTTGTATTTGAAAAACAAAGTAACACAAGTAGCTTCACCTCCCCAATACTATGTCAAAAAGGTAGATATATTTTAAACTGGGTAATGAATGACACTGGTAAGAAAGACAAGATGGGCATCCCCAATCACTGTACAGTATTACAAGTTCTCAATTATAAGAGAGCTTCAGAGATGTCCTGTGATGTTTATGCACAGTTCTTGAAAATTTATAGTAATTTCAATGTGTTCTCCTCCATCTAATTCTTTGAATGGATGCTGACACCTTTTCCTGTTACTTTGGAAGCTGTTGAACCTAAAGCATAGGCTAATGCATTTTGTCAATGGCTGTCAAATCATTTTGGAGTTATTCAGGAGTTATGCTGCCCACTTAATTATTAAATATACTAAAATATCAGGTGTGCAATTTGCAGTGGAAATGTAACAGTAGGCCATCTTTTCTAATGGGATTTCAACAAGGATGGAACTAGAGAGATAAATCTGGCTCTGCAAGTCATTAAGAATATAGGGCATTCCAGTTCCAAAGGATTCTGAACAAGAATTATGTTGCAGATTTTTAAATATGCAAATATTCTGTTACCATAAGTATTTACTCCAGAGAAAGATAAAGATATTTTGTTTATCCCTCTGAATAAAAGTAAAAATATGCTTTTTTGATTGTTGTTTATTGGGAAAAACCATCAAGGCTATTTCTTGTGAATAAGCCTATAAAATACTTGAATCTAAGCACTGCAAAACTCTGCCTTTCTCTAACAAGCTATTGGTAACCAGGATGGGTTTATATGTATGGAAGTGGGATGTCACAGTTACTAGAAGGAGATGGGATCCTAGGGCAGAACAAGAAACAAACTGGATTATTTACTGCACACATAAATCATGTTTGGGCTAGGGCAGGCAACAATTTGCAAGGCTAGCCTATAATTCTTTTCATTCTTGGGATCTTTTCAAATTCTAAACTAGTTTTATATAACCATCCAAAGAGAGTGATTTTTTGTTTTGTTTTGTTGTGTGTTTTTATCTATATGCATTGACATTATCACAAACAAAATAAGCAAAAAAAAATCAAATGCTGAATTCATTTTTATTACACATACACATATGCATGTGCGCACCCACCCATACACACACACATACACACACTTTAAAATATTCCCATTATTCCATATCTGTTTGTGCTGTCACAAGACATGATTGGCCCCATTTAGAGAGCAGTGGTTTCACCTATTAGGGAGACCCATTTTTATAAGAAGAAACCTTCTCCTTTTTTATTCCACTTCCCAATACTTAAAAGCAAATTTCACAGGAGAGAAGTTGTTGGTCAAAATGTATGAGTCTGTACCATACTCCATGAGAACATAAAATGCTAGGCCTGTGAGTTATAGACTTTTTTTTATATCATTGGACTAAGAAATTTTAATCTTTGAGCTTTATTCCTTCAATCATTTAAGATAGCTCATTAAATGAAAAATTCATCTCAGGGCCCAGTTGATATCTCAGCTATCAAGATTCATTCATGTGTAAGAAAGGCTTGAAGTAGCTCTTACCAAGTTACCAAGGAACATAAACCCTCCATAGTAGGATTCTGATGACCTAATGACCCCAAATGCCCCCATGCATCAGGTGGTACTATTAGGGCAAGGTGGAACTTTTCAGAGGAGTGGCTTGGTGGGAGATCTGAAAGTCATAAAAGAAATGACCTTGAAGGGCAATGTGGGATCCTGGTTCTTTCTTCCATTTTTTGCTTTCTAGTCATGAGATGAGCTGTTTTGCTTTTGCTCCTGACATGATGTGCTGTCAGAACAATGGGACCAATAGAACATGGACTGGACATTACAAAACTGACAAAATAGCTCTGATCAATTGGGAACTTCCAGCTGTGGGTGAGTTTTTCCCTCTGCTCTGCCTGGGCTGGCTCTGGCCAGGCCCAGGCCCAGGCCCAGCCAGGAGGTGCCCCTAACCCTTACTCTCCTCATGGGTTCTTTATCCCCTCCAGCTTTCCACATGGCAGGAGCTCCTTGAATTTTCCTTTTTTTTAAATTTTTTTTTGTTTGTTTATTTATTTATTTGACAGCGACAGAGAGAAGGAGGCAGAGAGAAGAGAGAGAGAGAGAGAGAGAGAGAATGGGCGTGCCAGAGCTTCCAGCCTCTGTAAACGAACTCCAGATGCGTGCGCCCCCTTGTGCATCTGGTTAAAGTGGGTCCTGGGGAATTGAGCCTCGAACCGGGGTCCTTAGGCTTCACAGGCAAGCGCTTAACCACTAAGCCATCTCTCCAGCCCTGAATTTTCTTTTCTCTTTCTTTCCATGCTTTTTCTAGACCTTCCATGTAGGATCTCTAGCCAAGTAGGTGCTTTTCCTTGCCTATTTATTTCACCTCAATAAATACAATAATTAAAAAAAACTGACAAAATAGGGCTTTTGTCTTTATAAGATAATTATCTCAGGAATTTTATTACAGCTACGGAAAGCTGACTAATATACATTATAGCTTTCTTCTGTATCAAGTTATCTGAGTAGGAACTACAATTCACTAGAATTTCCTTCCCTGTGTAGTTTTATACAAAGCATGTTGCATGAGATGAAACTAATATAAACATAAAAAAAATGTAGTCATCTTCTTACTCTTGAATTATCAATATAAGGGATGAGATAGTGTTACAGCTCTCAGAAGTTTCTCTCATTTATTACCTCACGCTGTTGATGTGGGGGAGTATAGCACCTGTATTGCCTACAACAGTGTTTAGCTCTGAGATAAATAATGCCAGCTTCTTCAGGAAACTCCTGCCATCAATTTTGGAAGCTTAAATTTTGTATGGAGATGTTTCCACAGTTTCAGCACATCTTTTCAATTCCATCTCAGCCTTGCAAATTCCAGTTTATCTTTTTTTTCGCCCATATCATCTATTTCTTTCCTTAGAGTTTTGGATTTTACATCAGACTCAGAACTATAGCCACACATGGGGGTATTTAATTCATTTTCACAAATTTCATGATGTCAAATTCCTATAATAAATTACATAATGTAGTTATTTTCTGATAAAGCATTGATGGAAGAAGAAGCTTTTATCCTTTAAGAATTTTTAAGGATACCTCAAGAGAACAAAGCTGAACTGGTGGTAACTAAGGTAAGCAACTGAGACCTCAATTAAGTTAATTCTTTTGTTATTGTCTCAGGCCTGGCTCCATTACTGAATTGTTCCCTTTCTTGAGGCCACGGTCTACTGTTATGATCCTGACCCATGATACCACCTCTATCAACTGCTTTTGAGTAATCAAGAAGTATTAGGAAGGCTGGAATAACATAAGGGAATTCTGAAAAGTCTTGATGAGGTTCTAAAAGAAGACCAACACAGACCTTACCCACTTTCTGAGTCTATAGACAAGCTGTTATGCAACCAAAGTAATTAACAGTGACAGTCGTAGCAACTAGGGATATGCAAAGGCCTTAGATGAGACAGGATATTGTGCTGCCTGGACAACCTTCCGGAATAAAATTTGGACATTTCATGTATTTGTAATCATTTTTAACTTCTAAAATTCCAACCTAAAGTTCAAAGAAAGGCTTTTGTGAAACTCTGGACTAAAAATAACTCTGAATAAGAAAACAATTATATTTACAGTATTATCAAAGATAATAACTTAGGAATAAGTTTAACAAAAGAAGTATTAAATTGATACTTTAAAATTATAAAATATTTTATTATATGATAAAGGACTTAAACAGGGCTGGAGAAATGGCTTAGAGTTTGAGGCACTTGCCTGTGAAGCCTAAGGACCCAAGTTCAATTCAAGCCAGATGCACAAAGTGGCACATGCATCTAGCATTCATTTACAGTGGCTAGCCAATTCTCTATTGGTAACTCTCACATAAATATATAAATAAATATTTTTTTTAAAAAGACCTAAATGAATAGACATTTCACATTTCATGATCATAGACTAAAAAACTTAACATTATTATATTATTAGTTATACATTAATATTATTATAATATTATTATTAATTATATATTAATAATATTATTAATTTATTATTCACCTATAGATTCAATGTAATTCAAATGAATATCTTAGTTAAACATGTTGTGAGAATTTAATAAGCTCATGCTAACATTTATGTAGCAAAGCAAGGGTCCAAGCTTACCCAAAACAATCTTAAAAAATAACTTAATTGGATGACTCATAACCTCCTGATTTCAATGTGTTTTTAAATTTTATTTTTTTTTATTTCGGATGTAGGGTGTCGCTCAAGGCCATGCTACCTGGAACACACTCTGTAATCTCAGGGTGGCCTCAAACCCACTAGAGAGCTTACTGAGTGCTGGCATTAAAGGTGTGCAACACCAAGCCCGGCGAAATGTTTTGAAAGAGCAATAATAATGAATAAACCGTGGGACTGGAATAAAGATAAGCATGTATAACAATAGATAGAATTGAGGGACTAGAAATAAACTCTCACATTTATATTCATCTATTTTCCAAAAGAATGCCAATGCAAATCAATTGTAAAAAACAGACTTTTTAATAAATGGTGCTAAGTCACTGGATACCTACATGCAAAACAATGAATCTAGATATCCAATGTGTATAAAATATACACATATATACATATGCACAAATATACATATATATGTTTATATATTGATTAAAAATAAAGTAAATGTCTAACTATAAGAGAAAAACTGTAAAGTTATCAAAAGAAAACACAGACATAAATGATCTTATACTAGGCAAGATATACCATAAAACACAAGCAATAGGACTTCCGGCCAAGATGGCGACCGCCTAGCTGCGCTGCAAATCCCGGGGAAAGAAAGGCAAGACATTAAGGGTTCACTGGATCTTTTAGAGGAGAGAAATCTCCAATAGATTGTCAATGGGAGGGCACGGGGGGGGGGGACAGGGAATCACGGATCTCCTCGTGGGTGGGTAGCCCACCCCTCCCCCCCAAATAACCACCATATCCATGGCGCCACTGCTGCCAGGCACCGATCAATCCCTGCATGTGGAAGCTTAGAATGCTCCACACACTTGCCCACTCACTGGTCCAGCCACGGTGCGTTCAGCGAGTCCTGGCAATAACAGGGAATCCCTGATTCCCTCAGGAGCGGGTAGCCCACCCCTCCTGTATCCACAGCGCACCTGCACACAGATCAATCCCTGCTTGTGGAAGCTTAGACTGCTCTGCCCACTCGCTCACTTACTGCTCCTGCCACTGCACGTTCAGCGAGCCCAGTCCCACAGCAACTGGCACACAAGCTCAGACTGTGTCTCCTGCTTGCACCAGCTCAGGGGCCATCCCCTACCTGTCTGCCATGCTGGCCGGCTGCCACTGTACTGTGGGGGAGGGAGCGCAGACTGCTTCCAGGTCCCAGTGTTCCCAGCCAGAGTTTGGGCTGCTTCAGTGCGTGGTGCCTCAGTGTCCCTCATACCTCGAATGCAGGCAGCTTTGGTACATTACCGCTTGAGAATTCAGGGAACTTTGGCACCACTGACAGGCAGTAGATAGGTGGCTTTGGCAAGTGAAAGCCAAAGCCCAGGCTGCTGGGCAACTGCCCCAGGCTGCCTCAGATTCCCATTGTGCATGAGCCCAGGATGATCCACCCACCTACATGCCCATACACTGTCATGGGCAGACCAAAGCACAAAAGAAATAAAATGAAAATTCAAATGCAAGAAAATCAAATGCAAAAAAATCCAGTTAGATCACCCAGTCCTACCATGAATACATCTAACCAAAACATAGAAGAGTCATTAGGATCAGAACATCAAATTGAAGCTATGAGCAATGCAACCCTGACCAACCTACTGGTAGATGTGAAAAGGGAGCTTGACAGAGGGATGGAAATTGTACATAGAAAAGTAGTAGAAAATGCAAACTTAATTGAACAAGTCCAAAACTCTCTTAGAAGCTCTCAAGAATAGAGTCAGCCAAGTAGAAGATAGAAACTGTGATCTGGCAGAACAAGATGGAAGAAACAGTTCGAGAGTTCAAAAATTTCAGTAAGATCAAAAGTTTCTGTGAACAGAACATGAGGGAATTGTGGGATACACTTAAACATCCTAATATCAGGATCATTGGAATACCAGAAGGAGAAGAAATTCAGACCAAAGGCATGGAGAAGTTATTTAACACAATAATTGAAGGAAACCTCACCAGTCTCTTAAAAGAAAGGCCCATCAAGATACAAGAGGCCAACAGAACTCAAAAGAGACTGGACCAAAGGAGAAACTCTCCAAGACATATTGTCATTAAGACTCTAAACATTGACACCAAAGAGAAAATCCTAAAAGCAGCCACGGAAAAACACCACACCACTTTCAAAGGTAACCCCATCAGAATTACTTCAGACTTCTCAATGGAAACCCTGAAAGCTAGAAGAGACTGGAATGAAACACTGCAAAGTCTAAGAACCTATGGCTTCCAACCCAAACTAATCTATGCAGCAAAAGTATCCCTCATAATAGATGGTGAAAGAAAAACTTTCCATGACAAAACTCAGATTTACAATTATATGAACACAAACCCAAACCTACAGAGAGTATTTCAGGAAATTCTCCACAGAGAAGAAACAAATAATCAAACACAATTGCCTACAAGAAGCAGATCACAACAACGAAACTCAGAGTAGGCACAAAAAACTTCAATGTCCATGAAAACTCGAGCCCACATCTTCCCATCACAATATGGCAGGATCAAATCAAATCTCACAGTCATTACCCTAAATATTAATGGCCTTAATTCACCCATCAAGAGACACAAGGAAACAGGATGGATCAAAAATTAGACACCTCAATCTGTTGCCTTCAAGAAACCCACCTCACCACTAAAGACAGACACCTCCTCAGGGTGAAAGGGTGGAAAACAGTATTCCAAGCAAATGGGAATAAGAAACAAGCAGGCATAGCTATATTAACATCGGATAAAATAGACTTCAAACCAAAAATAATCAAAAAAGACAAAGAAGGCCACTTCCTACTTACCAAGGGAACGATCCATCAAGAGGATATTACAATCATAAATCTGTATGCACCAAACACAGGGGCACCACAGTTCATAAAACAAAACCTACTTGACAATAAAACAGAAATAACCACAAACACCATCATAGCTGGGGACTTCAATACACCATTATCAGTAATAGACAGATCATCCAACGAAAACTCAACAGGGAAGTGAGAGAGCTCAACAAAACCATAGATCACTTAGACCTAGCAGATATCTACAGAACTTTCCATCCCAAATCCACAGATACACATTCATCTCACCAGCCCATGGAACATCCTCTAAAACAGACCATATACTGGTCACAAAGACTGCCTCCAAAGCTTTTGGAAGATTGACATAATTCCCTGCATGATATCAGATCACAACGATATATTGCTAGAAATGAACAAAAAAAGACCCACCAAGAATCCCAATGGCACCTGGAAACTGAACAGCACACTTTTAAACAATAAATGGATAGTGAATGAAATAAAAAATGAAATTGCAAAATTTATGGAATTGAATGACAATGAGAACACATAGTACCAAAACTTATGGGACACAGTGAAGGCGGTCCTCAGGGGAAAAATCATAGCACTCAATGACTTCATAAAAAGACAGAAAGATCCCAAATCAATAACCTAACCATCCACCTAACGGCACTAGAAAAACAATAAAAATCCAACCCAAAGAGCTCCAGAAGGAAACAAACAATTAAAATCAGAGCATAAATTAATGAATTGGAAACCAAGGAAACAATTAAGACAATTGACAAAACAAAGAGCTGGTTCTTTGAAAAAATAAACAAGATTGACAAACCCCTGGCCAATTTGATCAAGGAACAAAAGGAGAAGCTTCAAATTAACAAAATTCAAAATGAAAAAGGAGAGATCACAACAGACATAAGTGAAATTGGGAGAAACATTAGGACTTATTTCAAAAACCTCTAATCCACACAACTGGATAATGTGGAGGAGATGGATAAATTCCTGGACGAATACCATCTATCAAAGCTAAATTCAGAACAGATTAATCACCTCAATGAACCCATCACACCCATGGAGCTTGAAAAAGTAATAAAAAACCTTCCCCAAAAGAAGAGTCCAGGACCAGATGGCTACTCAACTGAATTCTATCGAACCTTCATGGAAGAACTGAAAGCAATCTTCCTCAAATTGTGCCACACAATAGGAGAACAGGGAAAGCTACCCAACTCCTTTTATGAAGCTAGTATCACCCTAATTCCAAAACCAGGCAGAGATGCCACAAGAAAAGAAAACTACTGGCCTATTTCCCTGATGAACTTAGATGCAAAGATCCTGAACAAAATCCTCGTAAACCGAATCCAACAACACATCAAAAGCATTATCCATCTTGACCAAGTGGGATTCATCCCAGGAACACAGGGGTGGTTCAACATATGGAAATCTGTCAATGAAATACACCACATAAGCAAGATTAAACAAAAAAACCCACATGATCATTTCGATAGATGCAGAAAAGGCCTTTGACAAGATACAACGTCACTTCATGATCAAAACATTGGAGAGAATTGGCATGGTCAGTTCATATCTTAACACAACAAAGGCAATATACAAAGCTCCGAAGGCCCAAATAATACTCAATAGAGTCTGGAGGATTTCCCATTAAGATCAGGAACAAGACAGGGTTGTCCACTCTCACCTCTGCTTTTCAATATAGTACTGGCAGTCCTAGCTCAAGCAATAAGACAGGAGAAGGAAATAAAATGGATACAACTTGGAAAGGAAGAAGTTAAGTTAGCTCTATTTGCTGATGACATGATTGTATATGTAAGAGACCTGAGAGACTCCATCCCAAATCTCCTACTATAGCAAAGTAGCAGGATACAAAATCAATGCACAAATATCAGTAGCCTTTTTGCAAATAACAAAGATACAGAGAAAGAAATAAGGGACATAGTCCCATTTTCAATAGCAACAACAAAAAAACCCAAAATACCTTGGAATAGCATTATCCAATGAAGTGAAAGATCTACAGAATAAAAACATAAAAACACTCAAAAAGAAACTGAGGAGGATGTGAGAAAATGGAAAGACCTCCCATGCTCCTGGATACGCAGAATTAACATCATGAAGATGACAATCCTACCAAAGGTAATATACAGATTTAATGCAATTGCAATAAAAATCCCAATGGTGTTCTTCACAGAGATAGAAAAAATTTTCTCAAATTTCATATGGAAAGGCAGAAGGCCTTGCATCTCCAAACATATCCACAGCAAAAGAAATACCTCTGGAGGCATCACCGTACCTGATCTAAAACTATACTACAAAGCCATAGAAATAAAAACAGCATGGTACTGGCATATAAACAGGAGTATAGACCAATGGAATAGACTTGAGGACCCAGACTTTGGTTCAAGCAACTATAGCTATTCAACAAAGGCCTGAACAATATAGGCTGGATAAAAAGATGGCATCTTCAACAAATGGTGCTGGACAAACTGGATAACCATATGCAGGAAACTTAAACTTGATCCACACATTTCACCATGCACTACACTCAAGTCCTAATGGGTCAAAGACCTCAATATAAGACCAGAAACTCGAATACTAATGGAAGAAAATTTAGGAAGTACTTTCGATGATATAGGAATGGAAAAAGACTTCCTGAACAAAATCCCCGTACCTCACAGTCTTAAACCGTCACTCAACCAATGGGATCACATGAAGCTGAAGAGTTTCTTTGCAGACAAAGCATACAATAAGCAAAGCCAATGGATTACCCATAGAATGGGAGAAAATATTTGCGGTTTATCCAACTGATAGAGGCCTAATGTCTAGAATCTGCAAGGAACTCAAAAATCTAAAGAGTAAGAAGTCAAACAGCCCACTCACAAAATGGGCCAAAGAGCTGAACAGGCAGTTCACAGAGGAAGATATACAAATGGCAAACACACACTTCAGAAAATGTTCATCATCCCTAATCATCAGAGAAATGCAAATTAAAACAACTATGAGATTCCACCTTACTCCAATAAGGATAGCGAACATCAAAAAATCAAATGAAAATAAATGCTGGTGAGGATGTATAGAAGTAGGAACACTCATCCACTGTTGGTGGGAATGTAGGATGGTACAACCACTTTGGAAAGCAATATGGAGACTTCTGAAAAAGCTGAGTATAGAGATACCAATAGACCCAGTTATTCCCTTACTGGACATCTACCCTAAAACCTTCAAACCACAGGCTAGAGAGATTTGCTCAACCATGTTTGTAGTGGCTCAATTCGTAATAGCTAACAGTTGGAATCAACTCAGATGTCCATCACTAGAAGAATGGATAAATAAGATGTGGTATATCTACACAATGGAATTCTATACAGCAGTAAGAAAAAATGACACAATGAAATTTGACGAAAAATGGTTGAACCTGGAACAGATCATTCTCAGTGAACTAACCCAATCACAGAAAAAAAAAAAAAAATTGCAACATAGTCTCACTCATCTACAGCACCTAACCTGAATTTACCCAAGACACCTTACATACCCAGCAAGCATCTCATGGACTAGACACTAAGATGGATGGGGAGGGAGGGGAGGGTATCGAAAGGTTGGGAAACACAAATCTAGACCTAAACGGCAATGGTACCATAAAATTCTACTTCCTAAAAGGCGAGCTAAATGGCTGAACCTTCACCAGGCCCTTACAGGGAACACCTGAACCACAAGACACTGGAGAGTGTAAGATAAAGACCAACCTTAATCTTCTTCATCTTCCCTCCCTCACTTCCCCTCTCCCTCTCTCTCTCTCTCTCATCTGTAACTCTTTTATATTAGTTATCTTTTTCCTCATTTTCTTAGTGGGCACTGACCTATAACTCCCAGATCCAGCATGGGGCTATCATCCACAATGAGCTTTTGATCAGAGAGACCTACAAGGTTTCCTAAAAGACAGACAGATTTCTGTCAGAGTACTTGATGACCCACCAAAGGCTACTGGTAAGACCCTACTGCTGAAGACACCTTATGTGATTGACATGCAAATTAGAATGGCATGGCTGGAAGTTGGAAGAGAGTCAGTCCCCAGACAGTCAGCACATCTAGTGCCGGAATGTGCTACATGGGCGATTGTGGGAAAATGACCAATATCTGTCTAAGCAACGCATGGTATAACCTACTTAGCAGCAAATAACTTGTTATGATGCCCACACAAGGCCAGTGGTGGCACAGAGCCATGTTGGGGAAACAACTGCTCTCCATTTGGCTAACTGATCCCCTCACTGGTTTGGGACCCATAGCTGGAGCTGGGAAACAAGTCAGAACCATATCCAAACATAAGCCCACTCTCCAATATCAAGCTACCATCAATTGTGGGCTACAAGAGGGTCTACACCTATTAAATTCTCTATAAAAAAAAAGGGTTATCTCATTTGTCCTGGTGCTAACTTACTCTCCATTGGAGAATCTGCTTCTCTTTTTCAGATAGATGTAGATCCTAAGGAGAGAGCCACCCAGTCATACTTCAAAAGGACCCTGGCTGAAACTAAGAAAAATTGGAGAAACAAACAAGGGGGCTGTTTTCCTGATGGACTGGATACCAGCACAAGGGGGAAGGAGATCAGCACAGAGAAAAATCAACTCCTACCAAATCAGAGAGCCAGAGCCTCAGAGGCCCCCAACACCTCAGCACTGAAGCAGACCAAAAATGAACCCAACATGGCTCAGGGAAATTTTACGGAAGAGGTGGCGGAAAGAATGGCATAGCCACATTTTGGGTCATGATATGCAGAGACATTTATATTACCCATAACTGTGGGCTAACTCCACAATGCATGACCCGTATACCTCAACAAGGAGGGGCCAAGGGGAGGGGGTAGGTCATGGATGAGCCTAATAATGGTACCAAACTGACTGTATTTGCTGAATACAAAACTAACTAATAAAGAAAAAAAAAAGGTTGGGGAGATAGCTTACAGATGGTGAAGTGCTTCTAAAAATTCTGGGTGTAGCATCATATCACCCCCATGTCTGTGGAGGCAAGAACAAGAGGATCCATGGAGCTTGTTTGCTAGCCAGTCTAGACTAATTGGTGAGCTGCAAGTGAATACTAAAATGTGTGCACATACATGCATCCCACACATACATGTAACAAAACATGAAAAGAGCTAACCATCACTGGCTATCAGAAAATGCAAAAAATGCAAATCAAAACCACAGTGAGTTGTCATTTATACTCACTAGATTATTTACAATTAAAACAAACTCTTACATGTCAGCAAAGATATGAAGAAATATGATATTCATATATTAATGGTAGAAATGTAAAATGTCTACTGAGCACTTTTTGTGCATGCATGAGGTCCTGCAATAGCCTGCCAGACTACTTGAGTTCAATTTCCAGTAAACACATAAAGAGTTTGGTGTGGCTATGTCATACCTGTACCCCTACTTATGTGAGGACAAGAGACTTGAGAATGGCCAGAGTTTGTGAAGAGGAAAGCTCTGGGATGGGTAAGAGACTCTGGCTCAAGTAAGAACAGGGAAAGGAATGATAGAATGCACAAGTGTTCCCCTCAGGCTCTCACAGACAATCACATGGATACATATACTACACTACACTACACACACTCACACACACACACACACACACACACACACACACACACACACACTCATCCACACTATCCACTACACACATATGCAAAAAAGGAAAATGGCACACCTACATTGAAACATAGTCTGTTAGCTCTTTGAATGGCTTAACACAATTACCATATGACTCATCAAGTATATCTCAAGTACTTACCCCAAATAAATGTTCACATAACTCATAAATCAATGTTTGCAGCAGAATTTTTCATAAGATATAAACAAATTTCTCACATTTATTGAAAGGATTCATGAAATGTAGTATAGGAAACTAAAACCTAAATTCTACAGAGTCCAGTTGAAATTAAACTCAATACCAAACGTCAAACTTGTGTCCACCCCAGGGCACATAATCAAAAGAAGGATGCCCCAAGAAGGCTATTACATAAAAGTATAAGAGAATTCCATTCCCAAAATGTATAAATCTCTACCCAGAAACATTAAAAAATGAAAAATATAAGAAATATGACTGTACCAAAAGTTTAAAGGAGAAACAAAGATCATAGAGGATAAGCATAAACTAAAGGAATGAGCACAAAATAAGCATTACAAAAGATATCTGAAAGAATCCACACCAAAAAGAGAAGCAAGATACACACAATCATGATGTCAGGGGAAAGTATAAATCTCACTAAGTCACTAAGAAAATCTGAATTAATAAAGAATCAGATATTATAACTTCAGTAAGCTAACAAAACCCTATGAAAATTAAGGTAGTGAAAACTGACCATAAATTATTCAAAACAACCAAAAAAAAAAATCACAGCAAAATGACAGGGAATAGTATATAACTTTCAACAGTGACCCTGAATGTAAATTGTCTTAATTTGTTAATTAAAAGAAATAGACTAGCGGGGCATGGTGGCACACACCTTTAATCCCAGCACTTGGGAGGCAGAGGTAGGAGGACTGCCATGAGTTTGAGGCCACCCTGAGAATGCGGAGTGAATTTCAGGTCAGCCTGGGATAGAGTGAGACCCTACCTCCAAATATTAAAAAAAAGAAATAGACTAGATAATTGGATTAAAAAACATGATCCAACTATTTTCTGCCTCTAAGGAACATATAGCTCTTTCAAACAAACACAAAGCCTGAAAGGGAAAGGATAGAAAACAATGCTTAAAGCAAATAGAATCAAAATGAAACACAAATAATATACTAATAAGGAAAAGGTAGACTACATGCCAAGACTTTTTTGAGCCTGCTGTAGTCTTGGTTATTTTGATCATCTTCTAGTAAGCACTTGAGATTGGTTTTTTGTCTCTTCTCTGTGGAGTGTTCCTTGAAGTATTCTCTGTAGGTTTGGCTTTGTGTTCATATAATCATAGAATTGACTTCTTTCATGGAAAGTTTTCCTTTCATCATCTATTATGAGGGATACTTTTGCTGGGTAGAGTAGCTTGGGTTGGAAGCCATAGTTTTTTAGACTTAGAAGTGTTCCATTTCAAGCTCTTCTGATTTTAAGGGTTTCCATTGAGAAATCTGAGGTAATTCTTATGGAATTACCATTGTATATAGTGAGTTGTTTCTCTCTTGCAGCTTTAGAACTCTCTCTTTGTTTTCATTCTTCAGAGTTGTAATATGATGTACTCTTGAGAGTTTCTTCTTTGGTCTTATCTGTTTGGTGTTTTGTGAGCTTCTTGTATTTGGATGGGCAACCCTTTTGAGAAATTGAGAAGATTTTCTTCAATAATTTTGTTGAATATGTTCTCTGTGCCTCTGGCCTAGATGTCTTCTCCTTCTGGTATACCAATGATACAGATATTTGGTTATTTTAGGGCATCCCACAGTTTCTTTGTGTTCTGTTCACATGATTTTTTGAACTTAGCAAAATATTTGGACCCCTGGTCAATTTCTTCTGTCTTGTCTTCCAGCTTAGAGGTTGGTAACACATTGTTTAACTTTGTTAGTGAGTGGTTCCAGGGAAGTTTATAAAATCTCTACTTGATTTTTGTTTTCTGTTGTCTTATTTTTTTGAAGCATAATTTCAGTTCATAGTCTGATTTTCTCGGTGCTTCCTGGAATTCATTCTTGCATTTCATAGAGTCTTTACTGAGCTAAATCAGCTGGTTATTGAGACCATAAATAGGTACTACTCACATTGAACTGTTGATTGGAGAGACATATGAGGTCTCCAAAACAAGACAGGCTTCTGTCAAAGCACTTGATTACCCACCTGAGATAAAAGGTAAGGCCCTATTGCTGAAGACACCATATGCTGCCAACATGGAACACTGAGACACCTGACTAGAATCCAGAAAAGAGCCGGTCCCCAGGCAGTTAGCCCATGTAGTGCTGGAAAGTGCTACATGAGCTACTGGGGGAAAGTGGCCAACAAAAATGTAAGCAACCAAGGGTCTAAGGTACTCAGAAGCAACCAGCCTGATAAGAATTACACACCAGTGCAATGGTGACACACAGCCTTGTTGGGTTTCTGAGTGGTGAAAAGATCTGCTCAGTGGAAAGGATCCCACATCTGGAACTGGGAATCAGGTCAGAATCCTATGGAGACAAAGATTATGCTCTCTAATAGCAAGCTCCCACTAATATTTTGGCTAAAAGAGGGGCTACTCTCATCAAAATCCCCTTAAATTAATAATACCTATACAATTTAGCCTATGCTGACTTCACTCTCTCTGGAGAACCTGTGTTTTTCTTTTTCAGAAGGTAGTGAGATCCAAGGAGATAAACCACCCCTCACTTCTTCGTCAAGACCCAAGCAAAACCACAGAAGAATTGGTGAGGTAAGCAAAAGTGCAGCTTCCATGGTGACCCTGACAATAAGCACCAACATGAAGGAGACAGATGCTGAGGATACTCAACATGTATCAAAGCAGAAATCCAGAGGCACCTAATTGCTCACCACTGAAGTAGACTTTAAACACACCCATCAAGGCTTAGGGAACTTTATGGAAGAGGTGACAGAATTATTGTAAGAACCGCAGGTTGGTATGTCATGCCTAGAGCCTTGCCTCCCCAGAATAACTGACTGCTTCTCTCATTATGCATAACCCACATCCCCATGGGGAATGCCATCAACCCCACTGAAGAGGGTCCCCAGTGAAATGGGACAGGGAGGAGGTAAAAGATGGCACCAACACATGATATATCCATACAAAGTATGTTCTTATTAAAAAGAAAAAAAGAAAAAAGGCAAAGAGGTGAAATAAATAACCTAATGCTGTATCACAATGTCTTAGAAACAAATAAACAAAACAACCCAACATCCAACCACTAGAAGGAGAAAAATAAGATCACATTTAGAAATTAGGGACTAAAAGAATAAAATAGTCTTGAGGATGGAAAGATTATAAGAGCCATAGGGTGGTTAAGAATATCCTGAAACCTGGTCCCCTCAACAGATATTGTCTGAGGCCTTCATGACCCCAGAAATAATATCAATAGTCCCATTAAGGAGGGACTTCAGTGGAATAGGGTCAGTTAGGAGGGGATATAAGAGTATAACTATTAAAAATAAAATTAAGTATTATTTGGGCCTTAGGAGCTTTTTATATTGCCTTTATTATGTTAAGATATGAACCAACCATGCCAATGCTCCCAAAAATTTTGATCATGAAGTGATGTTGTATTTTATTAAAGGCATTTTTGGCATCTATTGAAATGATCATGTGGTTTTTTGTGTTTAACCTTTTTTATGTGGTATATTACATTGACAGATTTCCATATGTTGAACCACCCCTGCGTTCCTGGGATGAATCCCACTTGATCAAGTTGGATAATGCTTTTGATGTGTTGTTGGATTCAGTTTGCGAGGATTTTGTTCAGGATCTTCGCATCTAAGTTCATCAGGGAAATAGGCCGGTAGTTTTCTTTTCTTGTGGAATCTCTGCCTGGTTTTGGAATTAGGGTGATACTAGCTTCATAGAACAGTTGGGAAGCTTTTCCTGTTCTCAAATTGTGTGGCACAATTTGAGGAAGATCGGTTTGAGTTCTTCCATAAAGATTTGATAGAATTCAGCTGAGAAGCCATCTGGTCCTGGACTCTTCTTTTGGGGGAGTTTTCTTTTTATTACTTTTCCAATCTCCATGGGTGTGATAGGTTTGCTTAGGAGATTAATTTTCCCTGAGTTTAGCTTTGATAGATGGCATGTGTCCAGGAATTTACCCATCTCCTCCACATTATCCAGTTCTGTGGAGTGGAAGTTTTTGAAATAAGTCCTGATGGTTCTCCCAATTTCACTTATATCTGTTGTGATCTCCCCTTTTCATTTTGAATTTTGTTAATTTGAAGCATCTCTCTCTTTTTTTGCTTGAACAAATTGGCCAAGGGTTTGTCAAACTTGTTTATTTTTCAAAGAACCAGGTCTTTGTTTTGCCAATTTTCTTAATTGTTTTCTTAGTTTCCAATTCACTAATTTCTGCTCTGATCTTAATTATTTCTTTCCTTCTGGAGCTTTTTGGGTTGGATTTTTTTTTTTTTTTTTTGCTTTTCCAGTTCCTTTAGGTAGATGGTTAGGAACAAGACAGGGTTGTCCACTCACACCTCTGCTCTTCAATATAGTACGGGAAGTCCTAACTCAAGCAATAAGACAGGATAAGGAAATAAAAGGGATACAATTTGGAAAGGAAGAAGTTAAGTTAGCTCTATTCACTGATGACATGATTGTATATGTAAGGGACCCGACAGACCCCATCCCAAAACTCCTGAAGGGGGTTAACTCCTATAGCAAAGTAGCAGGATACAATATCAATGTAAAAATTCAGTAGCTTTTATATATGCAAATGACAAAGATACAGAGAAAGCAATAAGGGACATGGTCCCATTTTCAATAGCAACAAAAGGAAATAAAATACCTTGGAATAAGGTTAAGCAAAGGAAGTGAATTATCTACACAACAAAAACATAAAAACACTCAAAAAAGAAATAGAGGAGGTCTTGAAAAAATGGAAAGACCTCCCATGCTCCTGGATAGGCAGAATTAAAATCATGAAGATGACAATCCTACCAAAGGTAATATACAGATTTAATGCAATTCCAATTAAAATCCCAATGGTGTTCTTCACAGAGATAGAAAAAAAGATCTCAAATTTCATATGGAAAGGCAGAAGTCCTCACATCTCCAAACATATCCTCAGCAAAAGAAATACCTCTGGAGGCATCACCATACCTGATCTAAACCATATACAGGAAATTGAAACTTGATCCACACATCTCACTATGCACTACACTCAATTCCAAATGGATCAAAGACCTCAATATGAGACCAGAAACTTGGCTACTACTGGAAGAAAATATAGGAAGAACTTTCTATGATATAGGAATGGAAAAAGAATTCCTAAACAAAACCCCCGTAGCTCACAATCTTAAACAGTCACTCAACCAATGGGATCACATGTAGCTGAAGAGTTTCTTTACAAACAAGCATACAATAAGCAAACCCAATAGATTACTCACAGAATGGGAGAAAACATTTGCTGGTTATCCAACTGACAGAGACCTAATCTCTAGAATCTACAACGAACTCAAAAACCTAAACAATAAAAAGTCAAAAACCCCACTCACAAAATGGGGCAAAGAGCTGGAAAGGCAGTTCACAGAGGAAGGAATATAAATGGCAAACACACACTTAAGAAAATGTTCATCATCCCTAATCATCAGGGAAATGCAAATTAAAACAACTATGAGATTCCACCTTACCCCAATAAGGAGAGCAAACACCAAAAAAATCAAATGAAAATAAATGCTGGTGAGCAAGTAGAGAATTAGGAACCTCATCCACTCTTGGTGGGAATGTAAGATGTTACAACCACTTTGGAAAGCAATCTGGAGACTTCTGAAAAAGCTGACTGTAGAGTTACCAACAAACCCAGTTATTCCTTTGCTGGGCATCTACCCTAAAACCTTTAAACCTCAGTCAACCAAGTTCATAGTGGCTCAATTTGTAATAGCTAAGAGCTGGAATCAACCCAGATGCCCATCACTAGATGAATGGATAACCAGGAAGTGGTATATCTACACAATGGAATTCTACACAGAAGTAAGAAAAAATGACACAATGAAATTTGAGGAAAAATGGTTGAACCTGAAACAGATCATTCTCAGTGAACTTATCCAATAACAGAAAGGTAATTACTGCATAGTCACCCCTCTACAGCACCTAACCTGAATCTACCCAAGAAGCCAACATACCCAGCAAGCATCTCGAGGACTAGACAATAGCATTGTTGGGTATGGAGTGGAGGGCAAGGGATGGGGTGGGAGACACAAATATAGACCCTAATGGCAATGGTACCATAAAATTCTACTTCCTAAAAGGCTGACCAAAAGGTTGAACCTTCACCAGGCCCTTAGAGGGAACACCTGACCCACAATACACTGGAGAGTGTATGCTGAAGACTCACCTTAATCTTCTACAGCCTCTCTCTCTCTTTCTCTCTCTCACTCTCTTCTCTCTAACTCTTTTATATTAGTTATCTTTTTCTTCCTTTTCTTAGTGGGCACTGACCTGTAACTCTCAGTACCAGCATGGGGCTGTCATCCACAGTGAACTTTTGATCAGGGAGACCTACAAGGTTTCCTAAAAGAAAGACAGATTTCTGTCAGAGTGCTTGATGACCCACCAAAGGTTAGTGGTAAGACCCTACTGCTGAAGACACCTTATGCGGTTGACATATAAAATGGAATGACATGGCTGGAAGGTGGAAGAGAGTCAGTCCAGAGACAGTCAGTGTGTCTAGTGCCAGAAGGTGCTACATGGGCGACTGGGGGAAAATGACCAATATCCATCCAAGGAGCTCATGGTCTAACCTACTTAGCAGCAAATAACCTGTAGTGATGCTCACATAAGTGCTATAGTGGCACACAGCCATGGTAGGAAACCAACTGCTCCTGATTTTGCTAACTGATCCCCTCAGTGGAACAGGACCCAAAGCTGGAGCTGGGAAATAAGTCAGAACCAATCCAAACATGATCCCTCTCTCCATTATCAAGCTACCACCAATCGTGGGCTACAAGAAGGCCTATACCTATTACATTCTCTATAAAAAGTAAGGGTTATCCCATTTGTTTGGAGCTAACTTTACTCTCTGTTGGAGAATTTGCTTCTCTTTTTCAGAGAGATGCAGATCCCAAGGAGAGAAGCACTCCATCATACCTCAAAAGGGCCCCAGGTGAAACTAAGAATAATTAGCAAAACAAGAAAGGGTGCTGTTTTCTTGGTGAACTTGGTACCAGCACAAGGGTGAAGAAGATCGACACAGAGAACAGTCAACTCCTACCAAATCAGATATCCAGAGTCCCAGAGGCCCCCAACACACCATCACTGAAGCAGACCAAAAATGAACCCAACATGGCTCAGGGAAATTTTGCAGATGAGGGGGTGGAAAGGATGTCAGAGCCACATGTTGTGTCATGATACATAGAGACATTTCTCCTACCCATAACTGTGGGCAAACTCCACAATGCATGACCCATATACCTCAACAAGGAGGGGCTGGGGGAGGGGGTAGGACATGGATGATCCTAACAATGGTACCAACTTGATTGTATTCACTGAGTACAAAAATAATTAATAATAAATAAGTAAATAAACAAAATAAAAAATAAAAGAAGAAAAGGTCAATAAAACCAGACTTACTCGTCTGAGAATATAAATGTAAAGAAGCTGGGAGTGTCAGTTTATGCCTATAATCACAACTCTTGGGAAGCAGAGACAAGAAGATTGTTGAGAATTGAAGGTCAGTCTTGGTTATGTAGCAAGTCCCTGATAAACCATCAATTCATAAATAAATCAGTAAATAAGTAAATAAATAATAACAGGGATGGAGAAATGGCTTACTAAAAAAGGTGCTTGTCTGCAAAGCCTAAGAACACAAATTTGATTTCCCAGAACTCACATAAACCAGATGCATAAGGTGGTACATATATCTGGAATTCCTTTGTAGTGGCTGAAGGCCCTGGCATGCCCATTCTCTCTTTTTCTATTTGCCTCCTTTTCTCTCTATCAAATAAATACATAAGATAATATAAATAATAACAAATTAAAAAGAGGAGAGTGGAAGAAATAGGGGAAGGAGGGGGATGGATGAAGGAAGAAGGAAATGGACATTGGCCAACTATTAGTGAAACCAATGAAAAGAGAAAGAAGATACAAATAAGAAAAACTTGGATATAATGACAGAACTTTGACATCTATAGAATAATTAGGAATCTTTTGAAGCAAATCTATGCCAATAAATTGGAAATTCTAAAATAAATGAGAAATATTCTATATATATATATATATATATATATATATATATATATATATATATATATCTCCTAACAAAATTGAAATAAGAAGATATAAAACTTAAATGCATCAACAATAAACTATGAGATTAAGCAATAGGGAAAACATTCCCATTAAACACAAGTCCAAAACAAGATGGATTCACTACTGAATGTTACATTTTTTTTTAAAGGAATGGTCTCACTATATAGCCCAAGCCAGCCTAGATCTTGTGAAGTAGCATCAGTAGCCCAAGCCAGCCTGGATTTTGTTAGATCACCAGGATGAACTCAAACTTGAGACCCTCCTGCCTTGGCCTACTAAGTACTGGAATTGCAAGTGTGTGCGACCACACTTGGCTTTTATCAGACTTTTAAAGTACAAATATTAGTGCTCTTCAACCTATTTTATAAAGTAGGCAGGGAAAGAAAGTTTCTAAACTCATTCTATGAAATTAGTATTATCCTGCTACTAAAACCTGGACTGAATATTTCAAAACAGAAAGCTATAGACCAAAATTCTTTTTTTTTTTTTTTGGTCTTTCGAGATAGGGTCTTACTTTGGTTCAGGCTGACCTGGAATTCACTATGTAGTCTCAGGGTGGCCTCGAACTCTCGGTGATCCTCCTACCTCTGCCTCCCGAGTGCTGGGATTAAAGGCGTGCACCACCACGCCCGGCTTTATAGACCAAAATTCTTAATGAACATCAATACTAAAATCCTTAATAAAATATTTGTAAATATTTATTTTTGTATTTGTAAGCAAGAAAGCAAGAAGAGAGTGACAGAGAGAGAAAGAGAATGGGTGAACCAGGGCCTCTTGCCTCTAGAAATGAGACACATGTACCATTTTGTACATCTGACATTATATAGGCACTGGGGAATGGAACCCAGGTCATTAGGCTTTGCATGCAAGTGCCTTAACCACTGAGACATCTCTCTAGCCCCCATAAAATATTTTTAATTTAAATTCAACAACAAATTCAAAATATCATAAAGCTCATAGTTTCATTCCAGAAAAGCAAGGATGATACAATCTATAAAAACCAATAAGCACAATATAGTACACACTTAGAATCATAGATTTTAAAAAATCACATGGTCACCTCAAAAATACATTTAAAAAATTCAGCATAAGTTCTTGTTAAATCCCCTGAAGTACCTAAGAATAGAAGGCTCAGCCTTCAACATAATAAAGGCTATATACAACAACCCATAGCCAACATTTAAGCAAATGAAGAAACAATGAAAAGAAGTTCCCACAAAATCAGGACTGAGCCAGAAGTGTCTCTTCTCTTCATTCTTAGTCAATTTGAGACTTCAGCCATAATAATCATACAAAAGAATGAAATACAGAGGCTATAATAAGAAAAATGAATAAGTCAAATTATTTTGCTTCACAGATAACATGATCCTGTTTTTAGAATATCCTAAAGATACATCAAAAGGCTCTTAGATCAGATAAATAAATTCAAAAGGGTAGAAGAATACAAAAATCAACATACAAAATTATCAGATATTCTATACAATAACTAAAATGTTAAAAACATAACTCAGGAAAAGAATCTCTATCCCAATAGCATCAAAAGCTAGATATAAACATAACCGAGGAGATGAAAACCTTCTATCATGAAAACTCTAAAATATTAAAGAAAATGTAGAACATAATGTCTAGATGGAAATATCTCCCATTATCATGATTGGCAGAATTAATACTGTTAATGTAGCTAAATTATATACAACACACATTCCATAAGTCATTATCAAAATTCACAGAAATAAACAGAAATAGGAAAATACCAAAATTCATATGAAAGCACAAAAGTCCTCAAGTCACCAAAGCAACAATGAGCCGAAAGAGTAATGATTGAGGTATTATAACACCTGACTTGAAATTATAGTACAGAGCATTGTAATGGAAAGTATAAAAGAAAAGTAAAATAACTCAATTTTAAACAATGCAAGGGATCAACATAAACTATTATTTAAGGCATAAAAAATTTCAATACATTTAAAAAGATTGAAAAAAATATAGAAATGTTTGATCTTTATTTCCAAAGGAATTAGGAATCAGTAATAATAAGACATGTTTCAGAAAACTCCAAAAATTTGAGAAAATATTTTAGAAATGCCATATAGATCAAAGAAGAATCTATAAGCTGGGCATGGTGGCACATGCCTTTAATCCCAGGACTCAGGAGGCAGAGGTAGGAGGATTGCCATGAGTTTGAGGCCACCCTGAGAATATAGAGTGAATTCCAGGTCAGACTTGGGTAGAGTGAGACCCTACCTCGAAAATCCAAAGGAAAAAAAAAAAAGAATCTATAAAAGAGTAAATATTTTGTAATTAATAATATTAACTTTTGTGAGAGAGAGTCAAAACAGTACTTAAACAAAAATGAGAAAAGAAGAAATATTTGAAAATTACTGACCAAAGCTATGAAAATTTAAACAAACTAAACCCAAAATAAATAGTAGAAAACTTAAATACAAGAAGTGAATCATTGAAATTGGAAAAAAAAAATTTAAAGGCTGATATTGGGCAATTTAAAAGGATTATAAAATTAGCAAACCACTAGCAAAATTACTTGGGGAAAAGAGCAAACAACAAGAAGGTATCACTATAAATGCCGTAGTTATTAAAAGCATTATGAGGAGAATGAGGGAATTTAGGTATGATGAAAATATTATATATCTTGAGTGATTTGGCTATATATTCAGGTACAAGTATTAGGTAAAACCCATAGAATTATACATTTAAGTTCTATGAATTTTGCTATAAGTAATCTTAACTTTGATTTTAAAAGTAAAACTAGGCTGTTAGAAAGACAACTAATAGAGGCTGGAGAGATTGCTTAGTAGTTAAGGTACATGCCTGTGAAGCCTAAGGACCCAACTCCCATGTAAGCCAGATGCACATGGTGGTGCATGCATCTGGAGTTCATTTGCATACATGCCCATTCTCTCTCTCTCTCCCTCTCTCTCTCTCCCCCCTCTCTGTCTCTAATAAATAAATAAAAATAAATCTTTTTTTTTTTAAAAAAAGATAACTAACAATTAGAAGATAAAAATAGGTAATTAAATCAGAAACATTTGGGCAAGAAATAGTTACAGTGTGTTTAATGGTAGAAGAATTCTCTTACATATATATATACACATACATACACATTATATGCATTTTATATGTACATATACACATTGTATACATAGAAAAACACTTTTTGGGCTGGAGAGATGGGTTAGCGGTTAAGCGCTTGCCTATGAAGCCTAAGGACCCCGGTTCGAGGCTCGACTCCCCAGGACCCACGTTAGCCAGGTGCACAAGGGGGTGCAAACGTCTGGAGTTATTTTGCAGTGGCTGGAGGCCCTGGCGCACCCATTCTCTCTCTCCATCTGCCTCTTTCTCTCTCTGTCTGTCAGTCTCAAATAAATAAATAAAAATGAACAAAAAAATTTTAAAAAAAGAAAAACACTTTTTTTCTTAATCAACAGAAAGAATGTTTTAATAACACTAGACAGATTCCTCCTGCCCTTTTCAGATAAATTCCCTACCTCAACCCCAAGATTTATCCAGTAGGTTATACTTGATTTCCTATAAATAAAACTTATTTTAATTTTTATTATTTATTACTATGAACTTTCTAGTGTAAACATATTGCATATTGGTCATTTCCCCATGATTATACTCCTTTCCTCTGCCTTCATTCCAATGAAAGACCTGCCCTGTGGGGTTAGTGGTATTAATGATGGTTCATGAATACACAAGTCAGTCTCTGTCTCTGTGGGGGACAGTGTCTCAGGACATATGTGTCCACCCTGGGGCTCTTACAATCATACTGTCCCCTCTTGCACAATGTTCGCTGATCCTTGAAAGGTGTGTTATAAATTCCTTTTAGTGTTGGTCTCTTTGCATCTTCTGAATTTCTGCTTTGATGAGTTTTGAGTCTCTTCATTGTCAGCCACCATCTCCCTGGAGGAGGTTGTTAGGCTAACAGTGAGAACAGATTTTGCATTTAGATCATCACTTCTTCTGTATGTCTCTTGGACCCAGGGAGATATAATAGAGATGATTCATCTTGTCCTAGGCAGAGTGCTATCTTTTTGTGTCATGAAGATGGATCTTGGCTCTTGCTGGTATTTTCTGCCTTCTGTAACAGGCAGATTTCTCCAACCAAAAGTGAGAGGAGCATGGAACAAAGGGGATAAGCATAGTCATTTCAAAGACTTTTTAATGGGTAAGCCTTCACTTTTTAGCCAAAGAATAGCAGGAGCTTCGCTCTAGAGTCTATGATCTTCCTACTGAGTTGGCTTTCAGTACCAGATATGAGTTCTTTCCCACTGACTGGGTCTCATATCCAATCAGAGAGCAGTTGATTACCCCCCCCCCATAGCCTGCATGCCACTATTGGATAGGTATGTACATCTTGCACAGGTGGTTGACTTTCACTTACAGAATCCCCTGTTTGTTCATGTTGTTGATAACCATTATCCCCCAGCAGTCCACATAGCATTTGCCAGCAATATGAGGGTTATCCTTAACTGACCTGGTATTGCAGTTAGGTTCCGATTGCTGGCAGAAATCAACTGACCAAGAGCAGCTTTGTGGGACGAAGAGTTTACTTTGGTCCACAGACTTGAGGGAAAGCTTCATGATGGCAGGGAAAGACATCACCTGCTAACAAACATAAGGTGGACAATAGCAACAGGAGTGTGTACAAAACACTAGCAAAAGGAGACTGGCTATAATTCTCATAAGCCTACCCCCAACAATACATTGCCTTCAGGAGGCATTAATTCCCAAATCTCCATCGGCTAGGGACCTAGCATTCACAACACCTAAGTTTATGGGGGACACTTGAATCAAACCACCATTCTGCCCCTGGGCCCCATAAACTGGCAACCATTCATGATGTAAAATGCAATGCATTCAGTCCAACTTTAAAAGTCCCCATAGTTTTTATCAATCCTAATGATGTTCAAACATTCCTCATAATCCAAGGTCTTTTAAGTGAGACATAATACCCTCCCAAAACACCCCAAAACCAAAAGTGGCACAGAATAAACACTCACACTGCAACAGATGGCATTGCTCATAGCAAAGAAATATTCAACTAATACAAGATTTAAAACAATCAGGGAAAACATCAAACTCTGTAGCTCCAAGTCCAACAACTCTAGACAGAGACAAATCTCCAAGTCTAATAATATTAACCAGCAACAAGTCTCTGGATTTCCAATTCTACCCCTCCAGCTAAGCTACTCACAGACCTGGAAAGCTTCATCTGGGGCTTGCAGCTCTCCATAGCAGACATCTTGTGGTCCTGGTATCTCCACTGAGTCTCCACTGCAAACCACAGTCCATCCTCATGGCTCCATCTGGTCTTAATGCAGGTTTCCAGCAAACCTGCTTCACACTGTGCATGGCCATTTCCAAAACACAATACCATGGTTAAAATTCAACAACCCTCTCTTTCCTGCATTTCGTATACTCCATAATACCAGATGGGGTGTCAATTTGTTAATGGGGTGGTAGAAAGCAGACTTTGAAAACCAGGACACTCCATCACCATTCAGGCCCCTTCAAAAGACTGCATTCTTCCTGTTGTCCCAATACAGGTCAGCTAGCCCAATCTCAATGGTTGTAGTCTCTCAATTGTAGCTGAATGGGCAGCAGTTTCACCTAGAGATTTTATTTTTTCTGTGCCATATCCTTCTGCTCACACCAGTCCATTTTTACACAATGCAAACCTGCACAAATTCTTAGGAAACAGGCATAACAGCAAGCCTCTCACACAAACTGCTTCTAGCCCAGCCCAGGCAAAGCTCTTTCTCACCCACATAAGCCAAACCTCACAGTCCATAGTTCTTACTGCATTGAAGTCTTTCAACTCTGACTAAAGTAGTCCATCAAGCTGTATTTATAGTGCTGCAAGGCATCTCTTAGGCCAAGGTTTCAAATCCTTCACATTCCTCATGAAAATCAGCTCCAAAAGCCCAAAGCCACACAGTCAAGTGTCTAGCAACAACCCCATTCCTCGATACCTACTTTACTGTTGCAGTCAGGTTTGCATTGATGACAGAAATCACCTGACCAAGAGAAGCTTGTGAGAAAAAGGGTCTATTTTGGCTTACAGACTCAAGGGGAAGCTCCATTATGGCAGGGGAAAACAATAGAATGATCAGAGTGTGACCATCACCCCCTGGCCAACATAAGGTGGACAATAGCAACAGGAGAGTGTACCAAACACTGGCAAGGGGAGACTGGATATAATGTCCTCCCCCAACAATAAACTGCCTCTAGCAAGTGTTAATTCCCAAATCCTCTGAAGTAATTTCCATAGTGGCTGTATATGTTTACACTCCCACAAGCAGTGGGTGGCAGTTTCTCTTTCCCCACATATTTTCCAGCATTTGTTGCCATTTGATTTTGTGATGATAGCCATTCTGACTAGAGTGAGGTGAAATCTCAAAATCATTTTAATTTTCATTTCTCTGATAGCTAAATATCATCTTACTTTTGGTAAGATTTCCATTTTCTTGTTATTGATTCTTCCATTCTGTAATCATTTCCATCTTGCATCTTCCTTACTTTCTTTATTCAAAGGTTTTATGTCTATGTTTTTTATGTCTTTCACTTCCTTACTTAGGGATATTCCAAAATAGTTAATTTTTGTGTCTATTGTAAATAGGACTGCTTCCCTAGCTTTTTCTTTTTTAAAAAAATTTTATTCATTTTTATTTATTTGAGAATGACAGATAGAGAGAAAGAGGCAGAGAGAGAGAGAGAGAATGGGAGCGCCAGGGCCTCCATCCACTGCAAACAAATTCCAGATGCACGCGCCCCCTTGTGCATCTGGCTGACGTGGGTCCTGGGGAATCGAGCCTTGAACCGGGGTCCTTAGGCTTCACAGGCAAGTGCTTAACCGCTAAGCCATCTCTCCAGCCCCAAGCTTTTTCTACTTGTATTTTGCATTGGTATATATGAAGGCTACTGATGTTTGTGTATTGAATTTACATCCTGCCAATTTGTTGAAAGAATTTAAAACCTGTAGAAGTATTTGGTGGAGTCTTTCAGGTCACTTATGTATAAAATCATATGACGTGCAAATAGGGCTAGTTTGACTAGTTTGTATTATTGTTGAGCTAAGACACTAAATACTATGTTGAGGTAGTGAGACTTGGAACCTCTCTCTTGTTCTAGATCTTAATAGGAATGCTTCAAGTTTTTCACCATTTAGTATGATATTAGTCTTAGGTCTGCTATATATGGCCCTTATTTTAATGATATATAATCCTTATACACCTAATGTTTCCAGTATTATTAGCTTATTTAATTGAATATTTTAATTTATATATTTGAGAGACAGAAAGTTGAGAGAGAGAGAGAGAGAGAGAGAGAGAGAGAGAGAGAGAGAGAATGAGCAATGGAAAGAAATATGGAGACTCCTACAAAGGTTAACTACAGAGTTATGAACAGACCCAGTTATTCCTTTAGTGGGCATTTAGCCTAAAAGCTCCATGCCTCAGTTCAGAGAGATTTGCTCAAATATGTTTATAGCTGCTCAATTCATAATAGCTAAGAGCTGGAATCAACCCAGATGTCCATCATTAGATGAATGGATAACCAAACTGTGGTATATCTATATGATGGAATTCTAAACAATTCTAAGGAAAAATGATACAATGAAGTTTGAAGAAAAATGGTTGATCATTCTCAGCTAACTCACCCAATCACAGAAAGATAATAATCACATGGTCTCACTCATCTGTGGCTCCTAACCTGAATCTACCCAAGATGCTGACATAATAAGCATCTTGAGGACTGGACACTAGAGAGGGTGGGGTGGAAGGGGAGGGTAGGGGTAGGGGTAGAGGGCACAAAACTGGACCCAAATGGCAATGGTACCATAAAATTTTCTATCCTAAAAGACAGACTAAATGGTGCAACATTCATCATGTCCTTAGAGGGAACACCTGAATCACAGGGCCCTGGAGAGGGTATGATGAAGACTAGCCTTAATCTCCTTTCTCTCTCTCTCTCTCTCTCTCTCTCTCTCTCTCTCTCTCTTTTCTTTCTTTTATATTGCCTATCTTTTTCTTCCTTATTTTCTTTGGTGCTGGCCTTTAACTCCTAGTACCAGCATGTGGTTAACATCCACAGTGAGGTGTTGATCAGAGAGACCTACAAGTTTTCCCAAAAGAAGACAGATTTCTGTCAGAGTACTTGATGACACACCAAAAGTCAGTGGTAAAACCCTACTGCCAAAGACACCATATGATAGAGTGACCTGGCTGGAAGCTGGAAGATAGTCAGTCCTCAGACAGCCTGTGTAGTTCCAGAAGGTGTTACATGAGCTACTGAGGGAAAATGACCAACATATGTCCAAGAAACTTGTGGTCTAAGCTGATCAGCAGCAAACAACCTGACATGATGCTCACACAAGTGCAATAGACATGGTGGGTAACCAACTGCTCTTGATTTGGCTAACTGATCTGCTCAGTCAAACAGAACCCATAGCTGGAGCTTGGAAACAAGTCAGAACCATATCCAAAAAATGAGCTCACTCTCCATTTTCAAGCTCCCACCAATCATGGGATACAAGAGGGCCTAAATCTATTAAATTCTCTCTAAAACAACAATGGTTTTCTCATTTATCTGGTGCTGACTTCACTCTCCATTGGAAAATTTGCTTCTCTTTTTCAGATGGACACCAGCACAAGTGTGAAGGAGATAGACACAGAGAATACTCAATTCCTACCAAACCTGATATCCAGAGACACAGAGGCTCCCAAGACCTCATCACTGAAGTAGACCTAAAATTAAACCATCATTGCTCAGGGAAATTTGCAGAAGGAGCAGAAAGATTGTTAGAGCCACATGTTGGGACATTATGCACAGAAACATTGCCTCTTACCCATAACTTATGGCTAACCCCACAATGCACAACCCACATTCCCCAATGAGAAGGGTCCCTGTGGAAGTGGGTGAATAGGGAGGAGGCTAACAATGGTATCAACATGGCTGTATACATACTGTGTACATAGCTAATGAAAAATAAAAAGAGAGAAAGTATGGAATGGTCAAATCAAGGTCTCTGGCCAATGGAAAAGTCTCTAGATACATGTGTCACATTGTGCATGTGGTTTTAAATGAGTATTGATTACTTGACCTCAGGCCATCAGGCTTTTCAAACCAGCACTGAGCCATATCCACAGCCCATAGTATCTTCAGTATTTTAATCATGAAGTGATATTGTATTTTGTCAAAGGACTTTTTTGCATTTATTGAGATGATCATATGATTTCTGTCATTAAGCATATTTTGTGATATGATGTATTTATCAATATCTATATGTTGAACTATCCCTGTATCCCTGAGATGAAACCTACTTGATCAAGGTGGATGATACTTTTTTTTAAATAAATCTCCTCTAACTTCTTTTTCAAAAAAATTTTCATTTATTCATTTGAGAGCGACAGACAGAGACAGAGACAGAGACAGAGAGAGAAAGAGGCAGAGAGAGAGAGAGAGAGAGGGAGGGAGAATGGGTGTTCCAGGGTTTCCAGCCACTGCAAATGAACTACAGGTGCATGCACCCCCTTGTGCATCTGGCTAACTTGGGTCCTGGGGAATCAATCCTTGAACCAGGGTCCTCAGGCTTCACAGGCAAGTGCTTAACCATTAAGCCATCTCTCCAGCCCGGATGATACTTTTGATGTATTCTTGGATTTGATTTGCACAAATTTTATTGAGAGATTTTGCATCTAAGTTCATGAAGATATTGGTCTATAATTTCTATTCTTATTGCATCTCTGTTTTTAGTATTATGGTAATGCTGGCTTGATAGAAAGAGTCAGTGGGGAATTCCATCCTTTTTGATTTTTTTTAACCTCAATCTTTGTAATTTATTGAGAATAGATAAATGTGACATTGACACATTTATTTTTTTTGTTTTGTTTTGTGATTTTTGGTTTTTTTATTATTAATTAGTTCTGTATTCAGCAAATACAGTCAGTTTGGTACCATTATTAGGCTCATCCGTGATCTACCCCCTCCCCTTGACCACTCCTTGTTGAGGTATATGGGTCATGCATTGTGGAGTTAGCCCACAGTTATGGGTAGGATAAATGTTTCTGCATATCATGACCCAACATGTGGCTCTGACATTCCCGCCCCCCCTTCCACAAAATTTCTCTGAGCCCTGTTGGGTTCATTTTTGGTCTGCTTCAGTGATGAGGTGTTGGGGGCCTCTGGGTCTCTGGCTCTCTGATTTGGTAGGAGTTGATTTTTCTTTGTGTTGGTCTCCTTCCCCCTTGTGCTGGTATCCGGTTCATCAGGAAAACAGCACCCTTGCTTGTTTCGCCAATTTTTCTTAGTTTCAGCCGGGGCCCTTTTGAGGTATGATGGGGTGGCTCTCTCCTTAGGATCTACATCTAGCTGAGAAAGAGAAGCAGATTCTCCAACGGAGAGTAAGTTAGCAGCATGACAAATCAGGCAACCCTTACTTTTTAAATAGATAATTTAGTAGGTATAGGCCCTCTTGTAGCCCACAATTGATGGTAGCTTGATAATGGAGAGTGGGCTTATGTTTGGATGTGGTTTTGACTTGTTACCCTGCTCCAGCTATGGGTCCTGTACCACTGGTGGATTTTTAAGTATTTTATTTATTTATTTGAGAGAGATATAGTGACAATGGGCACACCAGGGCTTCTAGCCAATACAAACAAACTCCAGGTACATGTGCCACCTTGTGCGTCCAAATTTACATGGGTAATGGGGAATTGAACCTGGGTCCTTTGCCTTTACTGGAAAGTGCCTTAACTGCTGAACAACTATCCATATGAAGGCTTTGGGTAAACAAGAACAATTCAAACCCAAATGTACCAGATGGAAAGAATAATCAAGGGCTGAGCAGAAATTAATGAATTGGAGATAAAGAAAATATTTTTAAAATTGATGAAAAGAAGAGCTACTTCTTCGAAAAAATAAAGAATATTTTATTTTGATGTCATCTGCTTTTCCTCCTATTATGATGATCTTATAAAGATCATACCAGGCATTGTGCAGAATTGCAGAACTCAGAATGGGCGAATTTATCAGAGTCTGATGTCCCCAAAAACTCCTGAAGAAGTGAATTTTAGTTTGAGGTCTGAGAATTGTGCAGGAATTGATTTACTGAAAGTGAAGGAATAATGCATTCCATTGCTAATGCCATAGGATGGGAGAGAAAACAATGCAATGCCATAAGCACATCAATACCTGAAGTACTTTGTCTATAGATAGTAAAAAAGTAATGCAGTTTGTTTACCTTTGCAAAAATCTATGGTCTAGCTCCCTATAATAAGAGATAAATTAACAAGAGAAATGTACAACCTATTTGTTTAGAAAATTTTTCATCATGCAGAAGCATTCAAAATTAAAATATAATGACTCAGAACAAATTATTGTTATTCTTAGATTTTATGAAGAATGGACAGTTGTGTAGACAAGAGTATGGCTAATGGATATTCACATTCTTTTATATATCTCTACATGAAAGACTGTCCTTCTGGATATAAAGTAGGACACCTGTCAATTGGTGGTTGTTGATGTACATTCAATGGATTCATTTATGATGACATTATAAGTGCAAAGGTGGGAGTAGATCAGAGCTACCTTATCCTGTGGTCTTCTCAATTGCCAAAATGTCGTGTTTTGGAGTATTCTGTGCTGAGCCCTGACATTTAAGGGCAGTAGGAAGCTATTAAAGAATTCTAATCAAAACATTAACAAGATCATCAATGAAAATAGCAATCTACAGCATCAGTAAGCATTTTATTTCTCAAATATTTTAGAAAGCTTGATTGCTCTGACTTCTACATTGTCCACACAGACATCTCCTTGGTTTTATAGGATGCTGCCTACCATTCTGTGCTGCCTTTCTCCTGGGCACTCCACAATTGGACATTGTTCCAAATCTCCCAATGGGCTGTACCACCCCAGTATAGTTACAAGTAATGTGAAATTTTGGATGTGATACAGATGCTTCCATTTTTTAAAAATTTATTCCAATGTTATTGGAGGTCTTCAAGAGATTGGTGAGGGCTTCTGGGTCTTGGTAATTAAAGAATTAAAGAAGCACACACAAGCAGTTGACAATGAAAGGCTTAATTCAAAAGAAAGAAAAACTAATAGGCAGATAGTTTCAAGGAACCAATGTACTTAAGGGAGATAGTTCAAGAGTTCTTTTCTATAGTTCTTTGAGTCTAGGCAGAAGGTAATTCCCAGGGGTTGGGAATGGGGTGAATCTTTAACTTGATTGACAGATGGGCTTTTATGAATTTGGATGATTTGCTACATGCGTGTAGCCTGGTTAGTCTAAATTTTAAGTGTGTGTATGTCTCATCATGCATTCTCATGAGAGGATAGAGGTTTTATTTTACCTAAGGAGTCACATCAAGGGCACATTGACCTTCACTGTGCTTAGTGCTATGCCAATGTAAGCTGACTTTTAAAATTTCTTCTTCTACAAGGAAGTGCTTGTATACAATTTACACATAATAGGGGAGGTTTTGGATGTTGTCCTGCTAGGGAAAGCAAAAACTACAGTTTCAAGGGGTGGTCCCTGTATCTCTGAACTGACCCTATGCTTACTTGCTTCACAAAGAATTGAAAATCAGGATTCCCTGCACAGTTTACAATTATAGTGGAGAAGGGAAGGAAAGCAATCTCAAAAGTATAGCATATATGTTTTTCCCCATAACCTAAAGTAAAGGACCCAGTATATATCTGGGGAGGGATGTTCAAATTCCACATTCATATTCATATAAATTTCTACCTACCTTTCAGGGTAGTGGCACACACAGGTCTTTTTTCAGCCAAGAGTATATCTGTAACTGTGGATCATGCCAGACATAATGTCTTTGTTCCATAGAAGCACCCAGGTGTGTTAGGGTCCTACTCTTATGTTCTAATCTGAACTTCTTCTATCAGTATGAGTGACAATTAAGTCTATTTGTCTGATTATCCAATGGCTAATTGTTCAAACACATACCTAAGTGTGTACACATTCAGCCATTTATGTTCCTCATCAAACAAACAGTATTTTGCAGAGACCATGAGAAGGAACCTAATAGGAAGGATTATTCAAAGTCCCATAATTTATAAGGTTACCTCTCTTACAATAGAGTTAATGCAGCATATTACTACGAAAATGGTCCTAGTTTCTATCTTTTATCTCCTTCTCTTAAGTTCTACATCCTTGATTCTGCTAAGAATAAAAAATGGCCCTTTACCAAGCCAGATACTTTTTTTTTTCTTTATTATTCAGTTCTGTATTCAGCAAATACAGTCAGTTTGGTACCATTATTAGGCTCATCCGTGACCTACCCCCTCCCCTTGGCCCCTCCTTGTTGAGGTATATGGGTCATGCATTGTGGAGTTAGCCCACAGTTATGGGTAAGCTAAATGCTTCTGCATATCATGACCCAACATGTGGCTCTGACATTCCCGCCCCCCCTTCCGCAAAATTTCTCTGAGCCCTGTTGGGTTCATTTTTGGTCTGCTTCAGTGATGAGGTGTTGGGGGCCTCTGAGGCTCTGGCTCTCTGATTTGGTAGGTGTTGATTTTTCTCTGTGTTGATCTCCTTCCCCCTTGTGCTGGTATCTGGTTCATCAGGAAAACAGCCCCCTTGCTTGTTTCTCCAATTTTTCTTAGTTTCAGCCGGGGCACTTTTGAGGTATGATGGGGTGGCTCTCTCCTTAGGATCTACATCTATCTGAAAAAGAGAAGCAGATTCTCCAACGGAGAGTAAGTTAGCACCAGGACAAATGAGATAACCCTTACTTTTTTTTTAATAGAGAATTTAATACGTGTAGGCCCTCTTGTAGCCCACAATTAATGGTAGCCAAGCCAGATACTTCTTAATGACCACTCTGTTAACTACACAAGGACCTGTTTATACCTTGAAATTATCTCTTGGAATTTTCCAATTAGTAAAAAATAAATCATAAATAAACTATGATTCTCCCCAGGCTCTGTCTAGGGAACAAGACTTCAGTACTTGGGAACTAGAAATGACTAAATTAGATTTGCATTTTATCAGAATATCTTTAGTATTAACTAGAAAGTAGATGAGGGAGGATTGTAGAAGAGCATGCTGGTCAAAGGGGAAAGAAGGCCTTTCACTCTGTTGTCTTAACTCTGTACCCAAACAGCTAAGGGAAAACAAGAGAAGGAATTCAAGAAAAAAAACATGGAAATTAAGTTGAGAAGGTGGTGCCTTAGAAAAATGATAAGGTTTTATGAATTGTGTTAGCACCATCATTTAAAATTTTTTTTCATTGACCAATTTCATATGGGTACATTTTATTTTAATCATAACCCCCTCACATTACTTTCTTTAGTCTCCCTTCCCCCATACCTCTTCTACTGAATCTCTGCTTTTCAAATAGTTCCTCTTCTGTTTTTATGTCTTCTTTTTGTCTTCCTCCATTTCCATGATGACATGTTGATTGGCCAAGAATTATGCAGGTAAAAATTGGAACTGTGAGGTCATGAATTTAACAGTCCACTTTGTGCCCAAAGTCAGCATTCCAAAATACTCCTTTTCATCCTCTGGATCTTACAATCATTCTTCCACCTCTTCTGCAATGATCCTCGAGCCTTAGAGGGTGTGATAGAGATGTCTTACATAGGGCTGAGCCCTCAACAGTCATTTAGTCTTAGCACTTTTATGAATTTCTCCCCAGAAGTCACCACCATCTGAAAAAAGTTGCTTTGGCAAAAAGTGAAGTCAGCACTCAACTATAGGCATAAACATAAGTCTTTAGAGGGCAATTTGATGGTTGCCTTATAGAGGGAAATATATTACAATATCAAATGCCACTTTAAAGAAAATAATCACTGAAAGTATCTAAATGGACAAACTAATATAATCATGTCTTTATAATTTTCCAATGTTAGGCCCCCATCAATGCAAACAAATATCCAGGAAATTTGCATGTGACCATCAAATACTTCAAAAGCATCAAATTGATATATCTGGAATTACTATGTAGCATTTGTTTAAAATGAAGTATTACATTATACATTTCAGAATGTACAGCTCCACACCTCAGATACCACACCTTGCAAGTATGAGACTTCAACTTTACTGACACTAAATTTGGACAGAGATATGAAATGCTTATAATAACTGCAAGCTGGCCACAGCTAAAATAGCATCTCTACAGCCTGCCACTGGCACATAATCAACCACACACCCACTTCTGGACTTGATACAAAGTTGCAGCACCAGAAAATGATTGAACTATACCTCTTAGTGTCAAATATTGCAGTACAACAAATTAAACATTGACCAGAATAATTAATTTTTCTACTTTGTGGACATCTAAGTCAGCTAAGCATTTTTAGATCAATGCAAACATATGCATACCTATAACACTTCAGAAATTATTTCTTATTTGCAAAATAACCTTTATGCCTCACAAAAGTCATGCTATATCTTTCAGTTCAGAAGAGGGGGTACTGAAGTGTTTCAAAATAGTTGACACACTAAATAGTTCAGAGCTCCGTATCCATTGGTATCATATTTAAACATTAAATTTACATGTTTGACACAAAGTTGATGCAAACCTATAGTCCTCTATAAAATATTTTCAATTATCTCTGGACTGACACAATCAGTACTTTCTCAGTACCATTTATCTTCATGGCAGTAATTACTTTTATAGAACAGTTGTTAGAGAAAGTAAGTTTCCATGGAGAAGAATAAAAATCTATGAGTTTTTATATATGTAAAAGCAATTTCACAAGAAAAATGCTGTGGAGTGGGAAGATACTTCAAACAATTTATATTTATTCCTTTACTTAGATCCTACTGCTTCTTATATTTATATTTCTGAATTTTTACCTAAAGAGCAACAATATCATTATTAAATTTCCCATTACAATAATCTTTCATAGAAACTTAATTTACATGTATAGGTGTGTGGTGGTTTGAATTAGAGGCCCCAATATACTCATGTGTTTTGAATGTTTGGTCCCCAGCTGATGATAATTTGTCAGTAGAACCTTGCTAGAACATGGCACACTCTCCTGTTGTATTTTCCACCATCTGTGGCAAGGAGATGATTTTCAGATTCTTCTCATGCCCTGCTATCATGGGGCTTCCCCTCAAGCTGGTAAGCCCAAATAAAAACTTTTCCTCCTATTAGTAATTTTTGCTTGGGTGTTATTGCAGCTGCCTTCTCTTTTCTCAGACAAATACCCAATCAGAAACACCTTATGGAAATAAAGGTGTTATATCAGATTTTCAGATTCCAGTGGAAACTTAATCATGGTGGAAGAAGATGGTTCACTTTATCATACATCCATATCTGACAGAAAAGTGAACATCCAGATCTCAACCTGGCTCTCTACACACCTCAGGGCTGGAATTAAATCTACTCCAGCAGGGATCTACTCGCTGACAACCAAGTATAAAGCTTAAAGTTACCTGCGTCTATGGTGTCATTTACATTCAAACCACCACATTATGCCCTTGGCCCTCAAAGACTCATGATTATCTCACAATGCAAAATGTACTAAGTCCAACTTCAAAAGTCTCCATAGTCCTTGCCAAATTTAACACTGTTCAAAATTCCAAAATCTTACCTTAGATACAAGGCTGCCTCTTAACTGTGAGCTCCATAATATCAAAACACAAGTTAGATACTTCTAACACATAATGGCACAGAATAAATTTCCAATTGCAAAAAGAAGGCATAACAAGGAGGACTACATGAATTAAAAATCAAAATCAGCAGGCAAACATCAAACATCTGCAGTTCCAAGTGCACATCTATAACCAGAGATTAATTCTCTAGGTTTCCAATTTTGCCCTTCCAGCTTTGCTGCTCAAAGCCAAGGGATTAATTTATGCCAAGCCACCAGGTTGCCATGGCAGCAGTTCCACATTCCTGATATATCCAAAACATTCTTGGGTCTACATGCCAACCATTGTTTTTCTGAATAGCTCCATACAATGGCTTTATTTGCTTTTCATACATGAATTTTAACACTGCTTTACATTTCCACATATCTGCAACTCCTGGAACAATGTGCACTTGATGGCCCTCTTCCATTCATTTTCCATGCTTCCAAAACCAACCAGGTAAATGGCACAGCCAAATTTATAAATCCAGGGGGTAATAAAGCTTGATCTTGAAGAGAAGGGTACTCCTTACAAATTCTTCCTTCAGGCCTCCTTCTTGCATAAGGATTTTCATACCTACCAGTTAAAGCCTTCCATGGGTGGGTTTTACACTCAAGGAAATACTTTTTCTATTATCAATTCTCGGTCCACCTCTAATGGTGGTAACATGTTTAACAATTGCATCTTAAATAACCTAAAACTAGTGCCTGTGACTTCAAATCCACATGATTTTTTTTCTGTGATAAATTGTGCACTTTTCATAGCTTTCTGTTCTATACTTTCAAACAAGCACATGTCTATTACTTTTAAAGTCAACCTTGCTCAAAATCTCAGGGAATGGTCAGAATGCAGCCAGGCTTTTTTTTTTTTTTTTCTTTTTGCCAGTAACCTACTTCCAACAAAGATCTCTTCTTCCTCTTTGAAACTCCATAAGGCAAGCTTTCACAGTCCACAATGTTTTGCATTTTTAAATACTCACCAGAATATTCCATAATACCCTGCTTACTGCACTGCAAGCCTTCCACAGTCCAAAGTACCAATCCTTCCATATCCCTCCTACAAACATATTTCAAAAGACCAAAAGATTGTTAGACTCATCACATCAATGACCCCTTTTCTCTGGTAGCAATTTTCTGTTGAAGTTACTTTTTCATTGCTGGAACAAACATCCAACCTGAAGCAGCTTATATGAGGAAAGGGTTTATATCAGACATACAGATTCCAGAGGAAACTTCATCATGTCAGAGTAAGCTGGTTCATTTCATCATATATCCATAGAAAAGCAATAATAGTGAACATTCAACCTTCAGTCTGGCTCTCTGCAATACCTTTTGGATGAACACAAGAAGCTCATTCAGTGACACGACATTTCTAGCAGGGTTCTGCCTGCTAAAGAGCAAGTAGAAAGCTTAATCAAAAAATATGAGTCTACAGGGCAATTCACATTCAAACCATCAAAAATGTTTTATCCCAGCAATGAGAAGGTAACTACAACAGAAAACTGGTACCAGGGGAGTGAGATGGTTACTGCTAGAAACCTGACTATCTCACTTTTGACCTTTTAAAACTGATTTGTGGGAGGAAGGTGAAAGAATTTGAAAACTTGGCCTGAGAAATGCCTTGCAGTGTAATAAGAACAGTTTAATAGACTATTTTGGTCAGAGCTTGAGAAACATAGATGTAGAAAAATTATGGACTATACTTACTGGGCTTATTTGGGGAATAAAGATCTTTGTTCAAACTGGGATAGGAGCAGTTTCTGTGAAAGGCTTGCTGCATTCTGCCTGTGTTTTAACAGCTTGAATAGGATTGAGTATAGAATGAATGTACCAGTATGAGCAGAAGGTTATGCCACAGAAAGAAATGAAAGTTCCAGGCAAGAGACAGAAGCCCAGCTTGAGCTGTATTTGTTTAAGAAATTACCTCTATTGAGATTGGGTCAGCTGCTCTACATTGGGACAGCAGAAAGAATGCTGAGTCTTTTGAAAGTAGGGGGCCAAAATGCAGAAAGAATTTTCTTGTTCTGCAATGTTGGCTTTATTGACCTCTGGATTGACAAATTCTGTAGCCTACCTGCTTCTATGGACTATATCATATGCAGGAATAAAGCATCAGTGAATTTTCAATGTGATTTCTTTTTTGGTAAATGGCCTCTCAGCTACGTAAGGCAGTGTTGTTGGAGGCTCTGTGTACAGGCACAATGGAACCATACCTTCTATTGGCTGCAGTAGAGATCTTTGGACTTTTTGAGATGCCAGGACTCTGGGACATATACCAAGGAGAGTGGCCAGCTCAAGATGGACTATTCCTTGGGCTGTGAGCAGCCCAGCTAGAGGGGCCGTATTGGAACCCCCAGATGCTTCATCACTGGTTGTAGAACTTGGACTTGGAGCTACAGGATTTTATGTTGGCTCTGATTGTTTTGCATCTTTCATTAGTTCAATATTTTCTTTGCTATGCCATCTTTTACAGTGTGAATGTTTACTCTTCCATTATATCTTTTTGATTTTACAGGATCACAGTTAGAGACCTTGGAGTACAGGGATGTTTGAACACTGTTGGGATTGAAAAAAATGGGGACTTTAAAAGTTGGACTGAATGCATTGTACTTTACATCATTTCTGCTTGTGAGTTTTATGTGGGCCAGGGGTGGAATGTGTTGTTTGAATCAGACATACCCCATAAATTCATGTGTTCTGAATGCTTATTTCCAAGCTAATGGCAATTTGGGAGATGGAGCCCTTCTGGAGAAGGTATATTGGTGGGGGCATGCTTAGGGATGTCATAGCCAGATCCCCTTTTCTAAAGTTTGGTTCACTCTCTTACTGCTGTTTTCTACATGCTGTGGCAGAGGTGATGTTCAGCCTTTATTCATGCCATTGCTTTGTTGTGTCCCAGCAATGAGAAGGTAACTGCAGCAGGAAGCAATTTTTCAGCCTTCCAACTTAATTTATTTGCACCTTACTTCTTCTACATAATTCTGTGGAAATCTTAGTGCTGGACTCCCCCACCCTCAAAAATGATCCTATGTCCATCAAATAAATGCAATAATAAAGATGTGATCTTTTTAAAGGTGATCCCATGGGACAAAAGTAACTCGCAAATAAAAATAAAAATCTTGCTGGGGATGGTGGTTCAAGCCTGTGATCTCAGTTACTTACAATTTTATTAGGACAGGAGAATTGCAAGTTCCAGGCCTGCCTGGGCTACATAATGAGTACAGACTGCTAGTTTAGGCATTTTATCAAGTCTGTATCTTAAAATAAAAAATAGAATATAGACATGGATGCAGTTTAGTGTTACCTAGCATTTGTAAGAGCAGAACCTCCGATAAAATCTTCAATTATGATATTTTATTACCTGAAATATATTCTAATATGAATAATACCAGGTATTATTATTATTATATTATTAATATTATCATGAAGGAATAAACATTTACATAGGAATAGTTAGTGCTTGAGGATGTTTTTATTTTTAACCAATACACATAACATAATTTAATAGAATATCATACAATGGTTGATACATGCACATGTTGACACATGCTATGTACAAGGTCAAAACATGTACATGAATCTGGTTAAGCATATTTATCTCCTTAAGCACTTCCTATGTGTGGTTAAAAACATTAAAAACTCTTTCTTCTATCTATATGATGTACAGTATGCAACTATTATCTAGAGTCACTATTGGGATACTAATAATAGCTATAGTCACTAATATGGAATCAGTAATAACCCAGAATTTCTTGCTCCTATATAACTGCAGCACAGTACCCACTGAGAAACCTTTATCATCTTTCCCCACATTCTACTCTTCCTGTACTTCTAATAGCCACTTGTCTACTCACAATTTCTATGGAATCAGCTTTTTAAAATTTCACTTATAAGTGAAATCATGTGGCACTTGTCCTATTCTCCATGGATTACTCTTCACTTAATATAATGGTTTTAAGTCCATCCATGTTGTCAAAAATGACAGGCCCCTAATCTATATGTTTGCATATATATATATATATATATATATATATATATATATATAGATTAAGGTATTACATTTCCAAATCACAGTTAGAATTCATTAATTATTAATTAGTCTCATTTGAAACATGAGACATTTAGTCCTATTCTATCTAGTGTTGCTATAAATATTGCATATAGAACAATTAGAGTTCTGTATCAGCTCAAAATTAAATAAACATGTAAACTCCACTAAACAAGACCCTATCCATACAACAAATGATACAAATACATTCTTAATGCTGTGAAAAAATACATGGCCAGTGCAACTTAAGAAGGAAGAGCTTATTTTGGCTTACAGTTCTAGAGGGTATAGTATATGATACCAGGGAAGGAATGACCAGCTCCTTATATCATCATAAAGACAGGAAGGAAGCAGAAAAAAAGACAGAAAGAGAGCCTAGATACAAAATCTGCCCCAAGTGTCCAACCTCATCCAGCAAGGCTCCTTCCTCAAAGGTTTTACAACCTTCCCAAATTGTATTACCAGCTGTGGGACAAGTGTTCAAATACATGAGCCTTTGAGGGACATTTTACATTCAAACCACCAAAATACCTGATTTTTATCTATATGTATTTGTATGTTTTGTGCTTCTTTAGATGAGGGAACAATCTGGCTCAGTTTGGGATCCAGCCTACTCAATAATTAATTATAGAAAAACATGGAATAGTCAACACACAGGCTCTTAATTTCAAATCCATAAGGATCTGGTTTTAATCAATGCTTTCTCCCCAGGGCTCTTTGTTCTTAAACTCTTAGCTCAATTACTAAACCATATAACTTAGAGAAATTTTTAATATACTTTTTGAACAAAATGCCAGTTGATATAAGTTCAATTTGTTTGGTACCTGACACAATTTTTTCTAATATAAGTAGAACAAGCATTTTAAAATTCTCCTTTGTAGGCACTTTCTTCAGTAGTGTTTCTTGGATATTCCCAAAGGCTCATAATTAATACTAAGAGGAGCTCTTAGCCAAAAAGCAGCTATTTCCTACTCACATTCACCACACAAAACAATCACTCCTCTCCTTTCTCTTACATATTTACACTCAATTTACCACTTTCCTCTCTTATAAATGGTATTTTTTTCATCTTTACTCTGTTAACGCTGGAATAAGAGCTTTAGCCATTACTGGCTTGTAGCTGTCTACAGAAACAGCTGAAGAGCCAATTCTACATCTGATTGACAAAGAAAGCTACATCCTAAAAAGTGTATGAGCTGTCCGTGGTGCTGAGCAGTCCCACTAAAGAGAATAAAAAGAAATGAGATGGTTAAAGCTAACTTCCTCTAACTGCAATTATAGGTTTAGAAGTTATAGGCTTTTCCGTTCATGGTGCTATGCTCTGGTTTCATTGCATCCCCTATATACAAACACAGTTCATCAGCTAAAGAAGTCCTATGACCTCACTTCCTGGAGATCAATATCTTGTGTAAATCATCACCTCACAGCCACTGGAAATGAGAACTTGATGCAGAGATTGTCAGTTCCTATTTCAGGGATAATATCTAGGATCTATTTCTTTTCTTTAAAGCCTAACAGAAAAAATTTGTGCCCAAAAGTAATTTTGATGACAAAATACACAAACTAACATTACTGTTTATTGAACCTTTAACTTTTCAAAGACGCTGTGACTGTTTAAGAAATAAGTAAGCCCTAAAATATTTTTCTGTTCTACTTCTTTGAAGAATATGTATTTGAGGGGGATTTAAAAATTCATGTTTTGGATTTATTTCTCTGATTACACTCAATTCATCATTGCTCTTCGGTATTTATTACTCAGGAAGTCATTTAAGTCATTTTGGAAACTTCCTCAAATCTATCAGGAAGTTGTTTTTATAAATGAAATACAAACCTGGTACTTTTGCATATTTCATTTATACCCAAATTCAGAAACCATACGTATTTTGAAATAGAAAAGAAATGTATAATTTCTCTTCTCTGTCAAAAGGAAAGATCAAATGCAATATCATCCAAAGATGCTCCATGATTGTCCCATCTGCACATGATGTGTGGATTTGGTGTGCATGTGTGTGTGTGTGTGCATGTGTGCACATGCCCATACATGTGCATGCATGTGTGTACCTGTGTGTGTGTGAAGGAGAGAGACAGAGAGAGGAGATGTGTATTTTCATGTGTATAAGTGAAAGTGCCCACCATGTTGAGCATGTGGGAGTCAAAGGACAACTTTTCAGTGTTTATCCTCACCTTAAGCCTCCTTTGAAACAGAGTCTAACATTGTTAACTAGTATATCTTTGCCTCCCTTTTCATGTACAAGCATGGCTAGAATTACAAATGCCTGTCAAAGTACACAGTTTTTTTAAGTTTCATGTGGGGTTCAGAACTTGAACAATAATGCTTGCACAGCAAGTAATTTATCCTCTGAGTTATCTTCCCAGACTGTGAGACTGTGGGTTCTAATAATACACATATTTCTTTCATTGTTTATGGCATTGTTCTATTTTCATGTATGTGTGTCATCTGTCTTTTTTTTTTTTTTTTTTTTGAGGTAGAGTCTCACTCTGGCCCAGGCTGACCTGGAACTCACTATGTAGTCTCAGGGTGGCCTCGAACTCATGGTGATCCTCCTACCTCTGCTTCCCAAGTGCTGGGATTAAAGGCATGTGCTACCACACCCATCGTATTATTTGTCTTTAATGAAGAGATTTAATATAGTAGGATCAAATAACCAAAGCTTGAGTGTTAATTTCCCCACATGTGTAATCTTATACAAATCATAGAATACAATTTATTATGCATACTTTACAAATACTGAATACATCAAAAGTGATAATAAGCCTGAAAATATTTGATAAAACACTAAATGCTAGTCCCAGGTAATGGTCCTTTCCAAATAAATCTGTACAAGTTGTGTGTTTATTTGCAGTTACACTTTCAACAAGTATTTTTTATACTGATTGTTTCAATAAATATTTGTGTAGCCACACAACAGAGACATCATAGGAAAAGGCTTCTCGAAACATGAGAAAAGAAGGGAGATGTTTGAGTTGTAATAGACATTTCTTTCTATAACAAACAGTAATATCAGTATCATAATTTTGTTTTGTTACATACCCTATTGTGGTCATTTATTAATAGAATAAAGGGAAATCTACCATGTTTTGGGAAGTTTGTTTTTATAAATGTCTCCATATTGTGCTTGTTAACATATTTTATGGCAGGTTGGTCCAAACTATTGTATTTTTTCAAAGGACATGCTACTTATTTTTGCTTAAATATGTATTATTTGTACTATGTAGTACAATATATATTTATTTAAGAGACACTTTAAAGTAAAATCTTGAGTTTTACATTACAATTGGCTTAGAATTTCTGATACCAACATATTCTACAAACAATTATGCCCTCTGCATTTTTCTACATCTCACAAAAGTGAAAGAAATACGTTTATCAAGACATGTGAGGATGTCAAATTTTAAGTGAAAAAAATAACAAAGTACAGAAATCCTGAGAGCACCATCTTGGTAGCTGATGTTTTTCTCCCAAGTAGGTGACAAAAATCCATTTCTCTCTTTGACTTTTTACCAATTAACCTGAAATCCACAATGAATCAAAACATAGACTATCTTTGTTCATTTCACATAAGCAAACTACTAGACTTTCAAGTCAGAATCTTATCTCTGGAAGTTGAGAGGAAAAAAATTCAAATCGATGAGAAATATAACACAAGTTCTTTCATATCCACATCAAAATATCTAGGAAATGCAGAGAATTTCAGGTATAAAATTGTACTCCTAACTCATCAAAAATTTCTAGTCTATTTGCTGTGAATTTATTCACCTATGGATGACAGAATCAAAACTCCATGAAAAAGATAGCTCCTGATCCTGTTATAGAGCACCAATAAGAAGAATACTGCCATGACTTGGATGTGAGGTCTACAGATAGGGATATGTGAAAGCCAGATAGACAGAAATTACATGCAAGACAAAAGAAATGATATTCTAGAACAGAATAATTTATGAAAAATTAGTATAATAGGAAAGTTTTAAAGTTCTCTCATATGTGATACTATCAGGAAATATCTGGTGACATACTATGTCAGCAATATAGAGTCCAATCAGGCAAAAACATTGGATGATCTAAAGCTTATGAAAAGGAATGAACAGAACAGATTATGATGAGAGAAACAAGGCATGCTACACTTATATAAAGATAAAATGCAAACATTGGCGGGCAAAGGAACTGATTTTGTTGGAATGTAGTACCAGGATTTACTTTAAAATACCTAATAAACATTTTAATTGGGGAATTAGAATAACTTTTATATACAGTATATATAAAATCTAAAAAACATTGTCCCAAATGAAATAAGCTGTATACCACACATGATGCTATATGATTTAACTAGTATGAAGTTCTAAATGAGTCAAAATTAATCAACTGTAAACAAGCACATCAGTAAAGTGGTTTTTATTGAGCTGGGGATTCAGACATAAATTAACTTGGAAGGTGTATGTTGTGTGACTTCCTGGGGAAATGTGAAAAAAAAGTCTAACCACCCCAAATAATGTACCTATTATATACCAAGATTCTACCCAAATCTAGCTTGGCAAAACAATGACCTTATTTGGGTTACTTACTAGGTCATGAATGCTTCAAAAGTGGCTGTATCCCTGAAAGGCCCACCTTAGCAGGAATTATGATGCACAAAAGCGGTATCCTTTCAGCTCCCTGCTCAACTTGGTGGCAGATATACTGGAGAGTCTCCATCCAGCAACTATTTTTTTTCTTATTTATTTATTTGAGAAAGAGAAAGAGAGAGAGAGAAAGAGGCATACAGAGAGAGTGAGTATAGGTGTGCCAAAGCCTCCTGCCACTGCAAAAGAACTCCAGACACATGCATCATTTTGTGTATCTGGCTTCATGTGGGTACAAGGGAATCAAACCTGGGCCATTAGACTTTGAAATCAAGTGCATTTAAGTGCTGAGCTATCTGTCCAGCCAATCCAGAAATTTTTACTGCTTTGATCACCTTGGGGATGTGTCTTATTTGAATTTTAAGACTTTACTAACTTTATGAACCTATAAAATTTCATGACATTACTGAGCCATGTAAGTTTCCTTAGCTTTCTGAGTCTTATAAGCTTCATTATTACCTCCATGGTGAATGTTTTAATTTGAAGGAAAGTTATATAAGATGGAAATGATATTTTAGGGTTAAGTTCTATTTTTTATATCAAAAGGTGTTTGGTCAAATACTATATATACATATGTCAAAAGTTATCAAATGGTGTACTTAAATTTTATAACAGAATTCCGGTTAAGATGGCAGTGTAGGTACCACGCCAAAGCAGCCTAGAGGGGAAAAAGCAGAACAAAACCACAGTAAAATACACAATTTTACTAAAAAGTGAGGTGAATAGCAAATTGAAATGGCAGCAGAGAAGTAGGAGAGATCCAGAGCATCCAGAGCCCACACAGATCGGCAGTAGAAGCTCCAGCAGGTCTGCGGACCGAGGTGGTGGCCAGAAAGCCGCCAGGCTCGGCTTGAGCCGCAGGAAAAGCCAGGTGAGGGGATTTTCCACTCACACCGGAGCTCTCCACAAACTCAAGAAATGTGAAGGGAGAATGGCAGTGAACAACGGAGGAGCAGATCACAAGGTAGAAGAACACATGGAACAGCGGGCGAACTAGAGCAGCATCAGCAGCCTCCCTTCCCCCACCACCAGTGCTGGCTCCAGCTAACAGAGCAGTGGTCCAGCGACCCGGCCACGCCAACTTGAACCGACAGCGGGACCCAAGCAGGAGCAGAGGTAACTGGGATTACACCAGGGAAGGGTCTCACCTGGTCACAAGCTGACTTGGAACCCTCAACAGATCAGAACTCTTAACCTCCCTGGTATCAGGATTCAGGCTCTGGATGGGGCACCACACACTCTAAGGGACAGTTAGAGGATCTGGTTGTCATAATACCTACTCTTGGATAAATATTCTGAGCTGTTTTTTTCATTGAAAGTGTACATTGTTTAATTGAATTTCAGAATCTATCTGTATTTGGTTCCACTCAGCCTACTTGAATACTCTCATAGCAGGCAAACCCAACACCTAGGGTCACTTTTGTAGATACTCTGAGAGTCTTGAGAGCCACACCTAACGCCTTTTGAGCTCCTACCCTGAAGTTATATGACATCAGATTGACTGATACATCTAGTAATACCCAGCTAACTAGAAAATCCAATCATTAAATAATCCAGGATGCAAAAATATATACATTATAACACAAGAAACACCAAAAATAAAGACAATATAAATCCACCGAAAAGTATTAATGCATCAGAAATGACCTCTAGTGACAACAAGTTAGTGGAAATGCAAGAGAAAGATTTCAAAAGAATGATTATAAATATGTTTAAACAAGTCAAAGAAGAAATCAAAGGAATGAAAGAGGAAATCAAAGGAATCAAAGAAAACAGAGGACACCAATTTAATGAAACAAAGAGGTCAATACTAGACATAAATAAGGAAATAGAAATAATAAAGAAAAACCAGTCAGAATTACTAGCAATGAAGAACACAGTTAATGAAATTAAAAAAATCTGTAGAAAATCTCACCAGTAGAATGGATGAAGGACAGGACAGAATATCTAAACTACAACACCAGGTGGCAGATCTAATACAGCCCAACAAAAAGAAAGACAAACTAATAGAAAAGTATGAGTGGTAATTTCAAGTTATTCAGGACACTATGAAAAGATCAAGCATAAGAATTCAGGGCATAGTAGAAGGAGAAGACTTTCACTCGAAAGGCATAGTAGGCGTCTTCAACGAAATCATAGAAGAAAACTTCCCCCAAATTGGGAAAGAGGTGCCAATGCAGATACAGGAAGCCTTTAGAACACCAGCCAGACAAAACCTGGAAAGAACCTCTCCTCGCCATATTATAATCAAACTACCAAACATACAAACCAAAGAAAAAATATTGAAAGCAGTCAGAGAGAAAAATCAAGTTACCTACAAAGACAAGCCTATCAGGATTACAGCAGATTACTCAACACAAACTTTAAAAGCCAGAAAGGTGTGGAGTGATGTATTCCAAGTCCTGAAAGATAACAACTGTCAACCAAGGTTACTTTATCCTGCAAAACTATCCATTCAAATAGACAGAGAAATAAGGACATTCCACAACAGAAGCAAGCTAAAGGAGTATTTGAAGACAAAAGCAGCTCTACAGAAAATACTTGAAAGAATCCTCCATGCTGAAGAAAAAGAAAAGCACACATATAAGGAACTGGGAAAAAATAAACAATACTCAAATATTAATTAACACAAGAGAGCAAAGGTAAAACCGGAAGAACTACAAAAAAATGGCAGAAATGAATACAAACCTTTCAATATTATCTCTTAATATCAACGCCCTCAGTGCTCCAACCAAAAAGCATAGGTTTGCAGACTGGGTTAAAAAGCAGGATCCTTCAATTTGTTGCCTCTAAGAAACCCACTTGTGTACAAAGGATGGACACTATCTTAGGGTGAAAGGTTGGAATACAGTATTTCAGGCAAATGGACCTAGAAAACAAGCAGGGGTTGGTATCCTAATATCTGACAAGGTAGACTTCAGTCCAACATTAGTTAAGAAAGATAAGGAAGTTCACTTTATATTGATTAAAGGCACCCTCCAACAGGAGGACATTACAATCTTAAACGTATATGCACCTAACATGGGGGCCCCCAAATTCATCAAACAAACACTATTAGAACTAAGGTCACAGATAACACCAAACACAATGGTAGTGGGTGACACCCCACTCTCATCAATTAACAGGTCATCCCGGGCAAAAATAAACAGAGAAGCATCTGGACTCAATGAGGTCATAGAAGGAATGGAACTCACAGATATCTACAGGACATTTCTTCCAAATGCTTCAGAATATACATTCTTTTCAGCAGCACATGGAACATTCTCTAAAATAGACCATATATTAGGACACAAAACAAATCTTAACAAATACAGGAAAATTGAAATAATTTCTTGCATTCAATCTGACCACAGTGGAATCAAACTACAAATCAATAGCAAGAAAGGCTATAGAGCATACACAAAATCACGGAAATTAAACAACACACTACTAAATGATGAATGGGTCAATGAAGAAATCAAGAAGGAAATCAAAAAATTTATAGAGTCCAATGATAATGAGAACACAACATACCAAAATCTATGGGACACAATGAAGACAGTCCTAAGAGGTAAATTTATAGCTTTAAGTGCCTATATTAAGAAATTAGAAAGGTCGCAAGTAAACAACCTAACGCTTCACCTTAAAGCTTTGGAAAAAGAAGAACAAGGCAAACCAAAATTCAGTAGACGGGAAGAAATAATAAAGATTAGGGCAGAAATTAATGAAATAGAAACCAAAAAAAAAAAAAAAATCCAAAGAATCAATGAAACAAAGACTTGGTTCTTTGAAAGGATAAACAAGATTGATAAACCCTTAGCAAATCTGACCAAAAGAAAGAGAGAAGAGACACAAATTAATAAAACTAGAGATGAAAAAGGTAACATCAGAAGAGATGCCAGAGAAATTCAAAAAATCATAGGGACATACTATAAAAGCATATACTCCAGTAAGCATGAAAATCTGAAAGAAATGGATGAGTTCCTTGATTTATATGACCTACCTAAATTAAGTCAAGATGAGATTAATCACTTAAATAGACCTATAACAAGCATGGAGATCCAAGCAGTCATCAAAAATCTCCCAACTAAAAAAAGTCCAGGCCCAGATGGATTCACTGCTGCATTTTACTTGACCTTCAGAGAAGAACTAACACCATTGCTTCTTAAGATTTTTCCATAAAATAGCAAAAGAAGGAATCCTACCAAATTCCTTCTTTGAAGCCACCATCACCCTGATACCAAAACCAGGCAAAGATAGAACAAAAAAAAATAAAATTCCAGACCAGACTCCCTCATGAACATAGATTCAAAAATCCTCAACAAAATATTGGCAAACAGAATACAAGAATATATCAGAAAGATCATTCACCCTGACCAAGTAGGCTTTATCCCAGAGATGCAGGGATGGTTCAACATATGCAAATCGATAACTGTAATACATTTTATAAATGGACTAAAGGTCAAAAACTGCATGATCATCTCATTAGACACCGAAAAAGCATTTGACAAAATCCAACATCCCTTCATGATAAAAGTACTACAGACACTGGGAATAGAAGGAACATATCTCAATGTAATAAAGGCTATTTATGACAAACCTACAGCCAACATATTACTAAATGGGGAAAAACTGGAAGCTTTTCCACTAAAATCAGGAACAAGACAAGGGTGTCCACTGTCCCCACTTTTATTTAATATAGTACTGGAAGTCTTAGCCATAGCAATAAGGCAAGAGACACACATAAAAGGGATAAAAATTTGAAAGGAAGAAATCAAGTTATCATTATTTGCAGATGACATGATTCTATATATAAAAGACTCTAAAGACTCTACCAGCAAACTGTTAGAGCTGATAAACACCTACAGCCATGTATAAATACACAGAAATCAGTAGCATTCCTATATGCTAACAACAAACACACAGAGGATGAAATCAGAGAATCACTCCCATTCACAAGTGCATCAGAGAAAATACAGTACCTTGGAATAAACCTAACCAAGGAAGTAAAGAATCTCTACAATGAAAACTATGAAACACTCAAGCGAGAAATTGCAGAAGACACTAGGAAATGGAAAAATATCCTTTGTTCCTGGATTGGAAGAATCAATATTGTGAAAATGGCAATCTTACCAAAAGCAATCTACACATTTAATGCAATCTCCATCAAAATTCCAAAGGCATTCTTCACAGAAATAGATAAAACAATCCAAAAATTCATTTGTAATCACAAAAAACCTCAAATATCTAAAATAACACTGAGCAACAAAAATAAGGTGGGTGGTATCACCATACCTGATTTTAACCTATACTACAGAGCCATAGTAACAAAAACAGCATGGTACTGGCACAAAAGCAGATATGTAGACCAATGGAACAGAATAGAGGCTCCAGATATAAGTCCAGATAGCTCTAGCCACCTGATATTCGATAAAAATGCCAAAAATACTCATTGGAGAAAAGACAGCCTCTTCAGCAAATGGTGCTGGGAAAACTGGATATGTATCTGTAGAAGGATTAAAATAGATCCTTCTCTCTCTCCATGCACAAGAATTAAGTCCAAATGGTCTAAAGACCTTAATATCAGACCTGAAACTCTGAACTTGCTAGAGGAAAAAGTAGGGGAAACTGTTCAACATATTGGTCTTGGCAAAGACTTTCTGAATATAACCCCAATTGCTCAGGCAATAAAACCACAGATTAACCACTGGGACCTCCTGAAATTACAAAAAATTTGTACTGCAAAGGACACTGTGAATAAAGCAAAGAGGCAGCCTATAGAATAGGAAAAAAATCTTTGCCAGCTATATATCTGATAGAGGATTAATATCTAGGATATACAAAGAACTCAAAAACTAAATAATAAGAAATCAAACAAGCCAATTAAAAAATGGGCTATGGAGCTAAATAGAGAGTTCTCAGAAGAAGAAATGTGGATGGCACATAAGCATGTAAAAAAATGTTCTACATCCCTATTCATCAGGGAAATGCAGATTAAAACTACATTGAGATTCCACCTCACTCCTGTCAGATTGGCTACCATCATGAAAACAAATGATCATAAATGCTGATGAGGATGTGGAAAAAGAGGAACCCTTCTACACTGTTGGTGGTAATGCAATCTGGTTCAGCCATTGTGGAAATCAGTGTGGAGGTTCCTAAGACAGCTAAAAATTGATGTACCATATGACCCAGCTATAGCACTCCTAGGCATATACCCTAAGGACTCATCTCATTTCCTTAGAAGTGCATGCTCAACCATGTTTATTGCTGCTCAATTCATAATAGCTGGGAAATAGAAGGAGCCTAGATGTCCCTCAACTGATGAGTGGATAATGAAGATGTGGCACATTTATACAATGGAGTTCTACTCAGCGGTAAAGAAAAATGAAGTTATGAAATTTGCAGGAAAATGGATGGAACCTGAAGGGATTATACTAAGTGAGGTAATCCAAGTCCAGAAAGCCAAGCACTGCATGTTTTCCCTCATATGTGGATCCTAGCTACAGATGATTGGACTTCTGTGTGAGAAGGAAAAAACTCAGTAGCTGAAACCAGGAAGTTAAAAAGGAGATATAAAGGGAAGAGATAGGAAGGGAGGAGTGTACTTAATAGGTTGCTATTGTATATATGTAAGTAGAAGAATAGATAAATGGGGATGAAAAGGCCCAAAGTAAGGTCAGGGGAAGAGATTGAGTAAAGGAAAGGTGGAGGGAGGGCTAATCAAAACCTAAGAGGATGCAAATAAATCATATGGAATCCTCTGGTTTTGGACAATGGAAAACTCAGGAGGCATAAATCATTATTAGAAAATTTTCAGTGCCGGGGATGGGATACCTCCAGTGAGTTGTTGGCCAGGGAGGTTCCTGATGCCCCCAAAACATTATAGGCCATTGCCGAGGCCCTTGGTTTCCCACCAGGAATAGATGGTCAGACCCTATTGCTTAAGACTCCACATACTTGGGTGGCAAGGCCACTGAGAAATTCTGCTGGGACTGAGCTGATAACCTCCTCCATGTAGACCAGCTCAGAGAAAGCTGGAAGAAGCCATTCTACATTTAGTTCAATTTGAGAGAGATATCATCAGTGAAGATAATCAACAGTGGACACTGCAAGCCTTATAATTGGCCAGCCAGGCCAAATGAGCCAACGGGTGCAATAGTGGCACGTCTGTCATGGTGGAAACCAACTGCCCTCCAATTGGACTGGAGGCCCACTCCATTGAGGGGGGGGGGAATACATCCCTGATATTGAAAACTTAAAACAGGGGTAGTCATGAGCCCTAGGTGTGTAACATCTGCTGATGTCTGGAAAAATGTATATACTATGCTTATCAAACTGCCCAGTAAGCACTTCTCTTAATATTTATATCCTTATATTAATGCTACTCTCACTTTGGGTAGAGAATCTTATGTTTTCAGATGGCAGTGACCTTGGCATGACTCAGAAGGTACCATAGTGCTGGAAAGAAGTGACTGAAGAACTGAGTAACATCTCGATCACACCTTCCAAGGCTCAGGGTCTAATGCGGAAGAGGTGGCAGAAAGAATGTAAAATCCAAAGGAAGGGCAGGACTCCTTACAACGTCCTCCCTCCAGACATAAAATGGCCTGGATATCCATGACCTCATAGTGCCTGACACTACCTACACAAGACCATCATAAGAGGAGGAAAAGATCATGACATCAAAATGAGAGAGTGACTGATTGAGATGGGGAGGGGACATGATGGAAAATGGGATTTCAAAGGGAAAAGTGGGGGGAGGGAGGGTAGCACCATGGGATATTTTTATAATCATGGAAAATGTTAATAAAAATTAAGAAAAAACCAAAAACATAAAAAAATAAATAAATTTTAAAAAATTATAACAAAGTAAGAAATTATGAATAAATTCACTCAGTAATTCACTGGCTGAAAAATTTGGAGAAATATACTGATATCTACACCTTACTTTGGTAGTATATCAAAATGCAAAAGGATTTAATGGATAATAGATGAAAGGATGGATAGATGTTATACAATCATTTCAGCAAAGGTTGTCAAATCAAGGTGGGAAAAATATTAATGTTCTCTTTATAATTGTTCATCTTTTCTGTATATTTGAAAAATTTGTAATAAAATTGGGTTCTCGTAGGTTGAATCTATGGCTCTCAATAGACTCAAGTGTTATTAACATTGAGTTTGCATCTTCTATTCCTAGCAAACAGATGCCTGCTGTGTGTGGGGGGGGGGATGTCACTGGGAGGATCTGAATTACAGATGCAGAGCAAGTCCTGCTATTTGGCTGCCAGTTTTGCTCTTGCTTAGGGTTCTGACTGTGTGGTTGTGTTTTTCTCTGTTTGGATATGTGAAAGGGAACTGGCCTCTTTTACCATTAGGGAACTTCCCCCTAATCTTTAAGACTGACATAAATCCCATTCCTCCCATAAACTGTGTCAGGTTTGGAGGTTCATCCCAGTAGCATGGAGCTGACTACAACAGAGGGAAATTAGAAGGTGGGAGAAGTGAAATAAGTTCAGCAAGAAGAATAATTGTTACAGAAAAGGCCAATTGACAGACCTGTTGTTATAGTCCTCTACTTAGTGTCCTATGTATATGAAGTTTTCCATTTTTGAAGATAACAAAATTTATAGACCCACATTAAGATCTGAAATTTGTCCAAACTGAGTCATGTAAGTAAGGATATGTAGTTTCTATACTTGTGATAATACAAAGTAATTTCACAATAAAATAAGAAGAGGGTAGAGAAGAATAAATTCTGAAAGGAATTCATGAATATTAGAAGAGATGATACAAACAAGAATTCCACCTTTGTCAAAGGTAATCGTTTTTATAATTAACTTCTCTTTACCTCTGGTTATTTAATCCTGTATCAAGATACCTGCAAAAAAGGAGATCTAACTCTTTTTGGTATGAAAAGTTGTAAAATAACCATGAACAGCACAGACTTTTGAGCTACATGAAACAACATGGTAGACATTGGAGAACAAATGCAAGCCTTCTTACTTCACACCCAACTTAGCTTTGTCTTTCTTTCCATAATGCTCAAGTAAAACTATTATTAATGTTATGTTCTCATTTTTAATGTAGGGATAACATGAAAATAGACATAACAAAATCTCTGTGGTTGTAGAATTTTTATTAAAGATATTTATTAAAGATTGGTCTTAGTTCCCAACCCATGGTTTCAGCTTTCCTTAGAGATTTTTGCTAGGGGAACTTTTTTTTTTTCTACTGATTTACTATATCACTCTTTTCTAGATAGCTGTGTAACTCCTACATTCTTTGTTTTAATGCTTCCATGGGGGTTAGATTTCTTTGATCTATTAAACACTAACATACTTCATTTTAAGTTCTAATTATTCTGTCTGTAACTTCTTCATAGAAACCATTGTTCACATTACTTGGTACTTCTCATTTTATTATTATAGATTTATAGTCTATAAATTTGTTACCTCAAAATATCCACATTTTTATACAGTGCTCTGGACTTTGAAGTAAGTAGAAAACACATGGTAAAATAATTTCTATAAAATCTTCAGTGCTGTCAATAAATAACATTATTCTCACTCAAATATTCATGTAATGTTATCTCAGCATCTGGTTATAAATGACAGGATTAGAATATATTTTGAGAAAACTATTTGTTATATGAGTAAGACACTAAAAGGAATACATATACAAGATTTAGAATGGTTTTATTTTTAAAACTCAAGACTAGCCAGGCGTGGTGGTGCACGCCTTTAATCCTAGCACTCAGCAGGCAGAGGTAAGAGGGTTGCTGTGATTTTGAGGCCACCTTGAGACTACATACTGAATTCCAGGTCAGCCTGGACCAGAGTGAGACCCTACCTCGAAAAACAAAACAAACAAACAAAAAAAACCCTCAAACCTAAATTCCAGCATTCCATGTTACTGTCCATACATTCTCTTGAGTGTCCGTGTATCGTGAATTTTTCATCACAATGGTCAGACTGATTACTGATGCAGAAACAAATGTCATTCCTCTCAATTGTTTTTATGTCAGAAACAGAATGAATCTAGGTCATCTCAGAGATAGAGCGGTATCTCTGTGGAATAGAAACGAAAAGCTCAAGAGTATGACAAAAATTTCAACTGTCAAATTTAAACTAGATATCTTTGTATTGTTTACATTTTCATAAGTATATAACATCTATGAGAAGAGAAAGAAATAGTTCTCTACCATGGTTCACCTGGAATAATTTATTCTTCCTAAACACAAAACTACTGCACTGATAGACCTGCCATAAAATATTTAGGAACATGAAAAATTGAACTAAAACATATGGAAAGAACAGAATAAATGGATAAATATTTATGTGTTCTGGGAGTAAAGAAAAATATTCTAAAATAGGAAGAAATAAAATTAAAAAAATGGAAATTTCAATAAACATATCTATATGTAAGAAATATGTTTACCAAAATTAGAAATCAAGCTGAGCATTGTGGTACATGCCTTGAATCCCAGCACTCGAGAGGCCAAGGTAGGAGGTTGGCTATGAATTTGAGGCCAGCATGAGACTACATAGTAAAGTCCAAGTCAGCCTGAGCTAGAGCGAAACCCTCCCTCAAAAAAATTAGAAATCAAACAACTTGGCATATTACATACAAGAAATGTGAGTGGCAAAAATAGAATCCTTAATCTATACAGAGCCCACAGGAATTAAAGTGTAGTGTGTATGTGTGTGCTTATGTGGAGGTCAGAGGACAACTTTTCAGGTCAGTCTTTGCCTTTTCATGTCAGTTGAGGTAGAGTTTCTCTCTGTGGATCTCCGTGCTGTTCTTTGCTGCACTCACTACTCTTCCAGTAAATTCTTTTGTCTCCACCTTCCATCTCACTGTTCGAGCACTGGAATCACAGAAGCCTACCATGCCACAGACTCCATCTTTATACATGGGGTCTGTGGGTTGAACTTGGATACTCAGACTTGAGTAGTGAGTTCTTTATCCCCTGAGCCATCCCCTCAGCCAAAGTGCTTTTAATAACAATGATAAATAACATGATTAGACATTTCTTCTAATATGAAATTGAAAAGTATAATAAATATTTAAAAAATATTAAATATTCAACTGACAATAAATGCTTAAAACAAAAGAATTTGTTCCATATCTTTCAAAATAGCTCAGATTTTATTTATTTATTTATTTACTTATTTACTTATAGACAGAATTTCATGTAGTCCAGGCTTGGCCTTAGACTTGCATTGTAATCCAAGGTGGCTTCAAACCCACTGTATAGCCCAGGCTGTCCTTCAATTCTTGACATTCCTACCTCTACTTTCCAAGTACTGGGATTACAGCATGTGGTAACACACATAGTTTAGCTCAGATTTTCAAATAAGTACATACTTAATGCTGGCTAAGGAACAATGAAAGAATCTTTCACTCACTCATTCATTATAACTATCCTTTTCCTCATGCCTGGGTATTCCTGAATACTCAGTTTTATACAATTATTTTCTTAAAACCTAGCAGAACAAATAGACATTCTTTCTTCATTCATTCAATAATCCTTTGTCACTAATTATCATTATCCACTGTTGCAGTTACCTTCCTGTTACTGGGACAAACACCCAATCTGAAGCAGCTAATGGAAGGAAAGGGTTTATTTCTGGCTTCCTTTTTCTAGAGGAAGCTTCAGCATGGCAGAGGAAGCTGGATTGCTTCATCATACACAGCAGAAAGAGAAAAGAGAACAGCCAGGGTTCAAACTGTCTCAGAAGATACCTTAGGGATGAACTTTACCCCAAAGCTTCCCCTGGTGCCACATTTCCTCCATCTCCCAAATGCTCCAAGTAATCAAAAATACCTGAGTCTATGGGGACATTATATTCAAACCACCATATCCACCATCTCCTCTTTGGTTCCCCTATTAAAACCTATGTAGGTCATAATTGAAATACCTTGTAAATTTTCAATGATCATGCTTTGTGGTAAAATGTATTTTTCACTTATTGAATGAACCAGTGAATCAATGTGCCAAGCTTTGGTTAATAACACTGATTTCATGATCAGCAGGTTTTCTACTCTTTTTCTCAAGGACTTTTGTTTACTCTTCAGTGATAATAATCCTTATTGTTGGATCTATCCATGGGGTCTGATTTGGTCAAAGAAATGGGGACAAATGAAGCAGACTTGAAATAAAGCCATGGAAAATCATATGTATTTCCATTTGAGTTACTGCACCTTTACCTTGGTTGTACTCTCAACTAATCACTGATATAGAGAGGATGAAGGAAAATTAAAGCAGAAGTACTTCAGTGAACTGTGGGTCTGTGAGATTTGTGGTGGTTTGTTACATAGCACTGTTATGGCTATAGCTGATTAATATGTTTGATAGCATTGAAATAATAGAGAACATTGAGATTAGGTTATCACATTCTTAATACTCTTCCAGAAGTGTGGAGTAATACCCAGTGTCTAAAATAAATTGCGTATTGGAGATCTTTTGGTGGTGGATTATACCTTGAATATTGGTGGTATGAGTTTGAATGTAAATTTGAGAAAAATGTTCTAATAAATGAGAACTAGGTAGAAAATGAAGAAAAATGTGCCTCAATTCTTGAGAATCATCATAATAATCATTTTGATATATCTACTGCTATTTGAGGATTTTCTATGTTCCTAGAATAGAATTATTATTTTTCACAAGAGTCTTATTATGTAGCCCAGGCTGACTTCAAATTTGTGATGTTCCTGGAGGGCTGAGATTGCAGGTGTGTACCACCATATTCAACGCACAATAGCATTCATGATCAGATGAGGAAACTTTGGCTAAGGAATATCTTTAAATTGTCTCAATATCACAGAGTAATACTTAGATGAAACAGAATTTTGCTTTAGGATTGTCAAATTTCATTTTTTATTTTCTAACTGTGTAGTTGATATCTCAATCAGGAAACAATGCTAATCCTTAACAAAGCAATATGTGCTCATAATTACATGGCACTTGGTAAAGTATTTGAATAGATATCTCACTAATTCTCACAAGATTTTTATAAGATAGAAACTATTAAGTATATGGTTATTTTGAAAACAAATAATAAAATTTTGAGTAATTATATACTTCTTGTTCAGTAAAAAATTACTGGTAAGTATGGGCACTAGTTACAAACCAATAAAAAACGTGTAATAATTGTCCTAAATTAACCTTATCACAAACAGTTAAGGGCTTTGTTCAAATGAGTATCTCTAGGTGTTGGATTAAAATATCTGAAGAAAAATGGTCTATTGGAAACAACCAAGCAAAACAATTGAATCATTCATTCCTATTGAAGATTTTAAGTCACTCTTCCTATTCAACTGATGTGCAAAGAGAACAACTCCAAACACATTCTTTTGATACTCTCGGGAAATATTCTAAATTAGATATTTCACATTTGATTTCTAATTATTAATCTCTGGCTCCATTTCAATTTTATTTAATAAAGGTGCTTTTATGCACTTATATTACTTTGCAAATAATTGTAGACTACCACTGTGAATTTCATTTTGCCTTTGTTTCCCCCTTCACAAATATTGTTGTACAATACCCTTTATGAAGACAGGCTATTAACATTAGATTACAGCAATAACAGGTATGTTTCTCTTTCTGAACATTACAATGAAAGTATTCTTTTTTAAATAAAGGTTTGTGCTTTAATGAATATCTCATTTGCATTTGTCTTTTTCAACTTTTCAAAAATTGAAAGAAAATTGTCAAATGAAACAACAATATTGCTGGAAAATTCTAGGCAAATTCACAAACATTCACAGAAGACAAAGAGAAAACACCATTGTTACATTTTTTCCCAAATAATAAGTCACCAATAACATACTTATTACTTGAAAGTTTAGCATGATTACATTGGTTATCTTATAAAATTTTCCCCATATAAGGTTATCTAGTAATAAAATTGTATCATTTATTCCTGTGAGTATAATTTAGCAGGGAGAAAACTGCCTCAGGAAGAAAAAATCTTAATTTAAGCTTTGGCATAATACTATAAGAATTAACAGGAACTGGAGTGATCTTTTCTATTTCTTAGTATTACTGGTTATGGTATGGGAACATTTCCAGTCATGTAAATAACTTTTAAAGCCTTAAATTGCCGTGGTAATCCTCATGTCAGTTGGATTTCCTTCCCCCACCTCCAACTGACCCAGACATTTCAAGTTTAGGTGATATGTGTGGTGTAATAGTAACCTCTTCATTGCTGGGATAAAACAACAAATCAAAAATAGCCGATAAGAGGAAAGAGTGTATTTTGGCTTATAGAATAGAAGAAAAATTTCATCATAGCAGACCAGAGGCTTGCCATCACATCTTTTCACAAGAGGCTGAAAAGTAGCAGCATGAGTGAGCAAGTGATGAATATCCATCTACTATGCTAGACTAATAAACTTCAAGTTCCTTTCAAAGTGACATACCTCCTCTAGCAATGTTTCTATAACTCTCATAAATTGTTATCAGCTAAAGACCTAGTATTTAAAACATATGAGCCTGTGGGGAGTACTTTAATTTCAAATACCATATGCTTCCCCTGGAACCCATACACTCATGACCATCTTATGGTGCAACTTTAAAAGCCATCACAGTCTTTATCAGTCCCAATACTGTTCAAAAGTCCAAGTCCAAATTCTCAACTGAGATCTAAAAAAATCTCTTAAATTTGAGCCTTGTAAAATCAAAATACATGTTACATACTTTCAACATAAAGTGGCACAATATAAACATCCCCACTCAAAAAGGGGGGAATAGGGACACTGCAACGAAACCAACCAATGCAAGGTAGAAAACATTAAATTCTATAGCTTCATGTCCAGCACCTGGGACTTGTGATGAAATCATGACTCCAGAATGTTTAGGTGATTCCATCCCTCCAAGTATGCTGCTTATAGTCCAGGCAGAAACAACCTTGATACTTAGTAACCATCCTATAGTCTGGCACCTCCAAAATAATGGAGTCTCCACTGCAACCACTTCACAGTTTCATACAATGGTGACACAGCCCTTCTTTGCAAAGACATTAACTCTGCCTCACTGTGGCCCAGAACCATGGTAGGAATCAATATTTCCTACATTTGTCATACTTCCAGAACCAGTATGAGGTGGGATATGCCATCAAATCTTTATATTTAATCCACCACACTTGTAATAAAATTCTAGGAAATATTATTCAGAAGATCATACAACAAGACATTATGGAGTTTGTTATCAAAACAGTTACCAATGTAGGAAAGTGGATTTTAATCCTCCTGATGGACTCTGGGGAACAGTATAAAAATATGCTTCAGAGTTATTTCATCTGTGGTACAATTCCCTGTCCATTCTTAGGTGAAGAGATGCTTCTGAGGCCATAAACTCTATAGCAATCTTATTTGCTGTAGAACAGGCCAAGTGCTTCAATGACCATGTGAACAATCTTTAATTAGATCCATAAGTTTTGTCACAACATTGCCTTTGATGATGTGTGAAGCTGAAAGCTGGGGAATAAGTGCAAGTCACTTTAAGGTCTGCTATATCTCCCAATAAAGGCACATTCAAAGGGGAGAATGGAACAGTAGTCTTTCTTTTGCTTTCTATATAAGATATAAACTAACCTTCTATGTTTGAGAAATTAACTACCACATATGTTTGGAGAAAAATCAGGATCAACTATCAAGAGTATCACCTGAAAAGGAAATTTATTCATTATCTAAGCCTATCCTGCAACTAGGATCTGACTGATCAGATGCTACTATTTGAGATGTTGAATCTAGAAGACAAAAATAAGCCACAGTAATAAAACTAAATCTTGTAACAGTGGCTCAACAAAGCAAATCTGACACAATAGTGCAGTTAGTGTTATGCTCTGTGTTCAAAATTTCCAATGACAGTAATGAAGGTTTCTGAGTATAATGCTTGATGTTTGTCATAGTTGTGCCCTTGATAGGTATTTTCTAAGCCTTTTCAGCAATGTTCATTTTCTGTGACTTATTTTGGAGAAAACATGCTACTGTTGACTTACTAATACATTTGATATGTGCTTAAATTATTCTGGGCCAATAACTTATGCTTGAAACTGAAAATCTTAACTAATGCAACAGGTCTGGCGTGTATCACTTGAACCATTTTAACAGCCTCTCAAACTAAAGCAAATATCAAGAACCATTGTTTTGGTTCTATTTCCTCAATGGGAAAATAAGTATAAAACACAGGCTCAACAGAGTGCTGGAGAGATGCTCAAATAAACTAAATACCAGAGAGGAACTTCAAAACATGAACAAGATGATTTCACAATTGAAGGCATCAACTAAATGATAATTTTGGAGTAATTTTCCACTTAAAGTGAATGGATTTCATTAAACAATTTCAACTACCTTGTGAAAAAAATCAATTTAAATGCTGGTGAGGATGTGGAGAAGTAGGAACACTCATCCACTGTTAGTGGGAATGTAGGATGGTATAATCACTTTGGAAAGCAATATGGAGACTTCTGAAAAAGCTGTGTATAGAGATACCAACAGACCCAATTATTCCCTTACTGGGCATCTACCCTAAAACCTTGAAATCACAGGCTAGAGAGATGTGCTCAACCACGTTTATAGCGGCTCAATTTGTAATAGCTAAGTGTTGGAATCAACCCAGATGTCCATCACTAGAAGAATGGATAACTAAGATGTGGTATATCTACACAATGGAATTCTATACAGCAGTAAGAAAAAATGACACAATGAAATTTGAGGAAAAATGGTTGAATCTGGAACAGATCATTCTCAGTGAACTTCCCCAATCACAGAAAAAAAAAAATCGCTACATAGTCTCACTCATCTACAGCACCTAACCTGAATCTACCCAAGATACCTTACATACCCAGCAAGCATCTCCTAGACTAGACACTAGGATGGAAGGGGAGGGAGGGGAGAGCATCAAAGGGGTGGGAAAAACAAATTTAGACCCAAACAGCAAAGGCACCATAATTTTCTACTTACTAAAAGACAGACCAAATGGCTGATCCTTCACCAGGCCCTTACAGGGAACACCTGAACCACAAGACACTGGAGAGGGTAAGATCAAGACTAACCTTAATCTTCTACATCTTCCCTCCCTCACTTCCCCTCTCCCTCTCTGTCTCTCTCTCTCTTATCTCTAACTCTTGTATATTAGTTATCTTTTTCCTGATTTTCTTAGTGGGCACTGACTTGTAACTCCCAGTACCAGCATGGGGCTATCATCCACAATGAGCTTTTGATCAGAGAGACCTACAAGGTTTCCTAAAAGACAGACAGATTTCTGTCAGAGTACTTGATGACCCACCAAAGGCTAGTGGTAAGACCCTACTGCTGAAGACACGTTATGTGATTGACACGCAAATTAGAATGGCATGGCTGGAAGTTGGAAGAGAGTCAGTCCCCAGACAGTCAGCGCGTCTAGTGCCAGAAGGTGCTACATGGGCGACTGGGGGAAAATGACCAATATCTGTCGAAGCAACTCATGGTCTAACCTAGTTAGCAGCAAATAACTTGTTGTGATGCCCACACAAGTGCAATAGTGGCACACAGCCATGGTGGGGAACCAACTGCTCTCAATTTGGCCAACTGATCCCCTCGGTGGTATGGAACTCATAGCTGGAGCTAGGAAACAAGTCAGAACCATATCCGAACATTAGCCCACTCGCCAATATGAAGCTACCATCAATCATGGGCTACAAGAGGGCCTACACCTATTAAATTCTCTATTTAAAATGTAAGGGTTATTTCATTTGTCCTGGTGCTAACTTACTCTCCGTTGGAGAATCTGCTTCTCTTTTTCAGATGGATGTAGATCCTAAGGAGAGAGCCACCCCATCATACCTCCAAAGGGCCCCGGATGAAACTAAGAAAAATTGGCGAAACAAGCAAGGGGGCTGTTTTCCTGATGAACTGGATACCAGCACAAGGGGGAAGGAGATCAACACAGAGAAAAATCAACTCCTACCAAATCAGAGAGCCAGAGCCTCAGAGGCCCCCAACACCTCGTCACTGAAGCAGACCAAAAATGAACCCAACATGGCTCAGGGAAATTTTGCGGAAGAGGGGGCGGAAAGAATGTCAGAGCCACATGTTGGGCCATGATATGCAGAGACATTTATCTTACCCATAACTGTGGGCTAACACCAGAGTGCATGACACATATACCTCAACAAGGAGGGGCCAAGGGGAAGGGGTAGGTCATGGATGAGCCTAATAATGGTACCAAACTGACTGTATTTGCTGAATACAAAACTAATTAATAAAAAAAGAAAAATAATTTACCTCAAATAACAACAACAACTATGGGGCTAGGAATACAGCTTATTAGTAGATCACTTATCTAGCATGTACAAGAATCCCAAGTCCCAGTAGCTAATGAATAAATAAATAAATAAATAAATAAATGACAAAAAATAAATAAATAATAATGTCTCACAGAAAACTACCTGGCCATCCTGTGCCCAAATTTGTTTTGATTACAAACCAGCAGTTTTTCACCTTTTTCCATATGCAGGCCCTTTACAATGTGACTTTATAGCTCCTACCATTAAGAGTTGAAATATAGTTCTCTATCCTTTGCTCTGGGATGGGCAACTTTGGCTGAGTGAATGTGATGAATAAAAAACTGTTGTGATTATTCATCAAGATCTTTTGCATATTGCCTTTCTTTCTTTTGGACCTCTATTAGCTAATAGGTGAACACACACAATGTTAGATACCAGACCATGATAAAGAACTGACATGCTCCAAACTATATCCAGCCAATCATTACAAACAGAAATACGTAATGGAGTCAAATTGCTGACATGCAGAATTTTTAGTTTAATGTAATATAATATATAGTATAATATAATATAATATAATATAATATTAGCCTCATTTTAGTGATTGGGATCTTAATAATGTCTGTCTGGGTAACAAAGTGCTCTGCCCAGTAATACATTATATCTTCATGAGTAGGTATTTGTTAGAGGTGACATCGATGATATCAGAGCTGTCACTTAACAAAAGCATTACATGTGAACATTGCTGCAAATGAGACAAAGCCTCATAACATGAATACATGGGACTCACTTTTTTTTTCCAAATCATAACATACCTTGCAAAATAATACCAGCACAGCATTAACTTTTGGGACACTATATCTATCTATCTATCTATCTATCTATCTATCTATCTATCTATCTGTGTATATTTGTAATTTTATCTTTTAAATTTATGATTGGATTTTAAATATTTAATACAGTACAATGGTAATGATCATACAGTCAATACAGATGTATCCTGATGTATGACAGTACAAGTAATGATTTTTTGCATTTACAATCATATGAAGGTGATGGACATTCTGAGGAAATTATATTCCATTTATTTTGATTTTGATCCTTCCTCATGCCAGCCAAGACACACTTTCCTGGTGTTGAGCAGTGGCATTGAGTCACAGCCAACATAGCACAGTATACACATCACCTCTGATTTACAATGAACTGATTTAGGATTTCTTTTTTGCTTTGCAATGGGTTTATAGGTATGATAGCCTATTGTGAATTGTGGAATATCAGTATAATCATTATTAATCAATAATAAATTTGACAGACCAGTAAGTGTGGTGCATATCTACTATAATCTCAATATTTGAAAGGGTGAGGCAAGAGGATCTTGAGAGTCCAATGTCAGCCTGGATAATATGGCAAGATTCTATTAATAATCAATAATAATAAACTTAGAAAGTAATATAGGGGGAAACCAACAATTTAGATTGTCGTGATCTGCCCTCATGATATTAAGTAGTCTCAGCTGAATTTGGTAGATGGAAAATAGTTTTGTCTAGCTTTTCCATCAGTAAAGTACTTCCACCAAATAATCATGCTTTACTTCATCTCCAATAGGATGATGCTGACAACAAAAAGAAATTATTGTAATTATACAAATGAAAATACTGTACAATTCTTGCAGAATCTTTCAGAATACTTTCATAAGTAAAGTTATAACTGATACCCCAATTACACTGTTTATTTCTAATATTTTTCATTCATGTGCTACTCGAAACAATAACTTGAGAATAAATTGTCTCTGATCCTTGATCCGGGAATGGAGCAAAATAATAGGATTTGAAATAAAGTAATTGTCATTCCAGATAAAAATCATCCCCGAATTTACACCTGTATTTCAGCTTTCATTGCCTGCATACTACACCCAGCATATTGGCTGGAGGGGAATGATAAAAGTATCTTATCAGCTCTCAAATAACAAAACACTTCTCAAGGCATAATGTCATTTCTTCAACATTTTAAAGCAACTTCTATCACTTTACTGCATCAGCAAACATTGGTGGTAATTAAGTGAGGCAATTCTGTCATTTCTAAAGTATGGTATTAAAACCGTTTAATATTCAGGCTACCTTCTTAAACATGGTATTTGGATATATCTTCTAAAACAAATGACAAAACAATTCTACAATAGCTTGCATTTCCACATAGCATACCTTGCATTCCAAATTCTCTTCTCTAACATAATTTCTGTCTCTTAGTAAAGAATGATGAAAGTGTTTATTGTCCTATAATTTTTAGAATACATAATCAAAATAAGTGGATAAAAATTTTATGAGTGTGGGGCTGGAGAGATGGCTTAGTTAGGCATTTGCCTGCAATGCCAAAGGATGCAGATTTGATTCCTCAGGACCCACAAAAGCCAGATGCACAAGGTGGTGCATGTGTCTGGAGTTCACTTGCATCAGCTGGAGGCCCTGGCTTATCCATACACTCCCCTCTCTATCTTCTTCTTTTTTCCTCTCTGATATAAGTAAATAACAATAATAAAATAATAAAAATATTTTATGAGTGTTGTTCCAAATTATGCAAAATATTCAATAAGATTTTCAGGTTCTCAAAGACAATTATGTGATAATTTTATTCACTGATGATTTTCTATCCTGTAGAAATGGTTTGAAATCAAATATGTTATGTTAGCTACTGCATGTAAACTCAAAAATCACTTGACAAGCAAATAAACTAGAGGCACAATTGAATCTATCATTAACCTAGTAAGTTGTTATACTTCAAAGATATTTTACTATTTTTTAATAAACAATTTTAATAAAGAAACAATAAACAATTGTCTGATATACAAGATATTGAGGTTACATATTCAATAATATCACTAAAATTTTGGTGGATAACAGAAATAACTTTTCTAGATGAAGCTTTATATCTAGAGTTTTTAAAATGTCAAAATTCATAGAACTTAAAAATGCTTTAAACATTATAAAATATTTATGTATTTTTGTTTAAAAGTTTTTAAACTATACTTGAAACTATCAGATATTTTCTTCTCAATTATATAAAATTCTATAAAAATATTTATTAAACTATTTAAGATTATAAAACTATTTATGATTGTAAAACTAAAGGTTTTTCCTTCATAGTGGCCATCTGGTTACTTACTAAAGGTAAATTATGACTTCTTTTTTTTTGTTTATTTATTTATTTGAGAGTGACAGAGAGGTGGTAGAGAGAGGGAGAGAGAGAGAGAGAGAGAGAGAGAGAGAGAGAATGGGCGCGCCAGAGCTTCCAGCCTCTGTAAATGAACTCCAGATGCATGCGCCCCCTTGTGCATCTGGCTAACGTGGGTCCTGGGGAATCGAGCCTCGAACCGGGGTCCTTAGGCTTCACAGGCAAGCGCTTAACCACTAAGCCATCTCTCCAGTCCAAATTATGACTTCTTAATGTTTTAATTTCACAGTAAATGGGAATTAATTTTGCAAGAGCCAAATGGTAAAAGGGAATTTGTCTAGACAAATAATGTTAGGAACTTGTTGGAAAGAGAAACTTGCTGTTATTTTAAATATTTCTCATTTGAGGGCTGAGGACATGGCTCAGTGGTTGAAGACACTTGAGTTGTAAAACTTGCCAACCTAGGTCCAATTCTCCAGCACCCATATAAAGCTGGACACAAAGTAGAGCATGCATCTGCGATCCCAAATGACTATCTGAGGTGGAGTTAGGAGAGTCAAAAGCTAAAGAGCCAGAGTTTTTACAGCAGCAGGAGCCCCTGTCTCACAGAAGGTAAAGCACAGACAACTCTGACCTCTACATGTGCATCATGGCACACCCACTACACATGATTTATTTATTTCCAAATATTAAAGTCTCTTATTTTAAAATTTGGTTGTGAGAACAAAATGGGCTTTGGGTAGCTCATTTTTCTCTAACACTTTCTTGTTTCTTTGTACCCTTTACAGTTCTTATCATATCAGGATCCAAAGCTATTTAGTGAGTTGATATGTGATTTTTTAGCTTTTATTGCATGTGATAGTTTCAGAAGGTAAAGTTGGCATTCAGCCTCCTTAAATGTGATGAATACTCAATATGATTTTTTTTTCTGGATACTCTTGTCTAACTAGAAGTAAATGGGTACATTTTAAAGTTCTTCAAAGGTTATTTTTATAAGGTATTATAATTATTCTTACATCAAATAATTCTAGTAAAAACAGAATTACTATGCAATATGATCTCTATTATTTATTCTTCCATTATGATTCAAATTGTATAAGTATTAGTCAAAACAGAAAATTGTTCTAAGCTATTTTCCTCATATACTTTCATAATATTTATAAAAAATGTCAATCTTTTCCTTTATTCTTTTAACTCTGAAAATTTTAATAGCTATTTTGTACCTAAAATTAATGACTTTCATATTCATTGTTGTTACATCATTTTACTTCTATGGTAAGTGTACACTTAGATTACTATTGCCTGTTAGAATTCTAGGAAATAAAGCAGACAAGGAGATCTTAACTATGGTGGAACTAGAATACTTAGCTATATCTGAAAGTAAATGTCCAGAAATTAATAACAAATTCCAATGTTCTATCTTACTGTCATTGTACCATCATCTGTGTTACTATTATTACATTAAATATGTATGATGGAAATCAAGACAAATGCAAAATATTTTCACATGATGCTAAAGTAGTCCAGGATCCATTTAGTTTTCCAAAAGCCATAGCCAAAGCCCATAGTAAAAACCAGATTTTGGCCTAATTCCTGAATAAACGTGAAAATTTAAGGACTACCTGCTTTGTGGATTTGAAGCTTCCATCTAAGAGACTAATTTCAATGCAACTATAAGGTTTCATAAAGGTATTTATATATACATATCATTCAACCCTTTCTACCTGGACATAATACATATGTTCACTGAATTTGAAAATCCCAAGTATATCCAATCATGTTGATGGATTACATGATATGAATATAAGATTGGAAGTCAGGTTACAAGTCATCCTTTCTCAACCTGCATGTATATACTACTGTGCCTCCTCCTGCTAAGGAATAAAGGCTATTTACCTTTTTCTAGAGCCCAGATCTGCCCACAGTCACTACTGTGCCAGTTCATGTGTATTCCTTAGAAAGCAGTTTTTATATTTACTCTTGGAACCTAGCTCTCATTCTGTAAGAAAAACGAGGATATCCTACTGGATAAATAGTACAAGCACAAAAGCTCTATTAGGTGAGGAAAATGAACTGCATACAGAAAGAAAATGTACTGAGCATAACTGCATGTTCCATTAGAAGAAATCAAGACTGAAGGCATGGAAATGCACAAACAGCCACATTATAGCCCATGTGTCCACATAAATGATTACCAGATGACATGCATGGAATCCAAGAATCATCTCTTGATCCTCACAGCCATAAGAAATAGTAAATAGTTGTTTCAACCATTAAGTTTTGGGGTGCTTTTTTACTTATCAATAAATGAAAAGCACAGGCAGTTGTACTTAGTCTGGACTCCTACACCCACCCTAAATTCAGATAGATGTCATAAACTTTGAGATTGGGCAGAGTAGGTACCTGGATTGAAGAGAAGTCAGGAAAACATTATTAGAGAATAGAGACTAGAGGGTGGATAAGTTATGCATCTAAAAAATATTTGACAATATTTAGGCCTATGGTAACTTGAAAGACTCCAAGGAACCCAATGAACTTGGTGTCTAGCTTTTATTTATACTCAGAAAGAATTTTGAAGGTGTCAGTTTATTCCTCTAAGACCTCTATTATGTAGTGTAAGAGAAAGATAATCTAAAGATGAAAGTATTAAGGTTCCAATAAGACTGGAGAGAATGTGGGAGATTTGAAGCAGTTTCCTCAAAAAAAGTAAGGGTTATCTCATTTGTCCTGGTGCTAACTTACTCTCCTGTTGGAGAATCTGCTTCTCTTTTTCAGATAGATGTAGATCCTAAGGAGAGAGCCACCCCATCATACCTCAAAAGGGCCCCGGCTGAAACTAAGAAAAATTGGAGAAACAAGCAAGGGGGCTGTTTTCCTGATGAACCGGACACCAGCACAAGGGGGAAGGAGATCAGCACAGAGAAAAATCAACTCCTACCAAATCAGAGAGCCAGAGCCTCAGAGGCCCCCAACACCTCATCACAGAAGCAGACCAAAAATGAACCCAACATGGCTCAGGGAAATTTTGCGGAAGAGGGGGCGGAAAGAATGTCAGAGCCACATGTTGGGTCATGATATGCAGAGACATTTATCTTACCCATAACTGTGGGCTAACTCCACAATGCATGACCCGTATACCTCAACAAGGAGGGGCCAAGGGGAGGGGGTAGGTCACGGATGAGCCTAATAATGGTACCAAACTGACTGTATTTGCTGAATACAGAACTGACTAATAAACTAATAAAATATAAATAAAAAAAAATCCTCAAAGCTTGGGGGGGGGCTGGTGAAATGGCTTACCAGTTAAAGCCCTTCCTGTGAGACCTAAGGACCCAGGTTTGATTTCTCAGAACCCACATAAGCCAGATGCACAAGGGGACACAAACTCCTGGAGTTCATTTGGTGCACCCATTCTCTCTCTCTCTTTCTCCCTCTCTTTCTCTTCCCCTTTCTCTATCTCTCTCAAATAAAGAAAAAAAAAGCCTTCAAGCTCAAAAAACCCTTGAGGAAAACCTTAACTCCAAAATGTTACAAGTATACTGTGGTCTCAGGGTCAATATCACATCAAACATGAGGCTGAATGAATTAATACAGTACTTCAAGATTCCTCTTCTAGCTAGAAAAAGCCTTACAGTCATAAAGTCATTGTTTCACAATACCTAGGCTCACAATCCAATGTAGAGATTTCAGTCACTATGCAGAGAGAAAAATCTCAGTTATGCTGGAGGCATAAATCTTGTCCTGTAAGATCAAAACAAGACAAGGATATTCACATACTTGCCATTTGTATCCACCAAATTTTGGAAGTTATAACTAGAACAAGGATGTAAGGGCATGTAAGTCAGAAAGATCAGGCAGATGCCATATATATATATATATATATATATATATATATATATATATATATGTGTGTGTGTGTGTGTGTGTGTGTGTGTGTGTGTGTGTGTGTGTGTGGTGTGTGTGTGTGTTGTGTGTGTGTGTGATGCGACAATTCAACCAAAAATTTAGCTCTGTTGAACAAATTCAGTAAATTGACATAGAATCAGCAATGTAATCACAATTACAATAAATCATTGAAAAAGAAAATAATCCTATCTATAACATCTGTAAAAATAGCCCCTAGGAATAATTTAACTAAGAAAGGGAAAAATTGGTATACCAAAAATTATAATAAAGACGAGCATAACTGAAGATACCAAACATATATCCCATGTTCATGGATTATAAACGTTAATGTAAAAATGTCCATGATACTCAAAGAGAGCTCTGAAATGTAATCCTTAACAAAAGTCCACTGATACTTTCTACAGAAAAAAAAAAACCCTTCATTTTTGCATAGAACCACAAAATACCTGTTGCAGTCAGGTTCCCATTGCTGGCAGAAAATACCCAACCAAGAGCAGATTGTGGGGAAAAAAGGGGGGTTTATTTTGGCTATAGACTTGAAGGAAATCCTCATGATGTCAGGGGAAAATGATGGTATGAACAGAGTGTAGACATCACCTCCTGGCCAACATCAGGTGGACAACAGCAACAGGAGAGTATGCCAAACACTGGCAAGAGGAAGCTGGCTATAACACCCATAAGCCTTGCCCCCAACAATACATTGCCACCACGAGGGTTTAATTCCCAAATTGCCATCAGCTGGGGACATGGCATTCAGAACACCTAAGTTGATGGGTGACACCTGAATCAAACCACCATAGACCCTACCCTCAGGAAAAAAATTAAAATAAAAAAATAAACAAACAAATCATACTGAAGGCACTTGACTACTTAATTTAAAATTCACTAAAATCTATACTAATCAAAACAGTACTTGGGTTTGGCTTCTTGTTTTACTAGAACTTGAGGGACATCTTTTTGATTTTTAATGCGTCCTTATAGCTATAAACTTTCCTTTTAACAATCCCAGAGGCTCTGGTAGATAGTGCTTTCAATTTTCATGTGAGTGTAGGATTTTTTTTTTAAATTTCCTTCCTGATTTCAATGGTCCACTGTATCAGACAGATTCAGGTTCACTGAGATGAACTTCCAGACCAGGCACAGTTATGGAGGAAGGGATATTTATTGAAGCCTACAGATCCAGGGGAAGTTCCATAAATGGCAGAAGAAGCTGCCCTGCCTTCACAGGCCCAAGCAGACAGAGAGAAGCACAAGCTCAAAAGCCAAAAGCTACAGCACACTTCAGGAACTCCAGTTAGGCACACTTTGCATATGTTTAGATTGAAATCTGAAACCCACCATCAGACCTTAAGATCCACCCAGTGACACTGCCTCCAGCCAGGTGGCTAAAGATGCAAACTACAAACAAATAAACAACTGAATATATTGGGGGCCATGTATTCTATTCAAACCACCACATCCACTATTTCCATAAAAATGTGTTGGTCATTATCCATGTATTTGTGTAATTTATTTGCTTTCAGTCACAGAGATATTTGTACATTTATTTGTGCTGCTCTATTTACAATAAGATGGTAATGAAATCAGCCTAGATGTCAATAAACAGATGAAAAATAAAAATGTGATACATATGCACAATAGAATTTTATTCTGATATAAAGAATTATGAAAGTATGAAATCTTCAGGATAATTGATGGATCTGAAAATTTATATTCATAACCCATACTCAGAATAAAAGCAAACTGCACACATTCTCTGTCATATGCGTATCCGTGCATCCTAGACTCTAATTTTTTTTTTTTTTTTTTAGTTTTTCAAGGTAGGGTCTCGCTCTAGCCCAGGCTGACCTGGAATACACTATGGTGTCTCAGAGTGGCCTCAAACTTACAGCGATACTCCTTCCTCTGCCTCCCGAGTGCTGGGATTAAAGGCATGTGCCACCACACCTGGCTAGCCTCTAGTCTTTATATGTGTGCATTTATATGAGAGTGAATGCAGATGAAGACCAAAAAATGAGAAAGATGATCATGAGAGGTGAAAAAATTATTGTAGGGAAAGGAAGCACATAGGGAGAATAGTAGAATACCTACAGAAAGGGGACTAATGGGGCTAAAAGAGTATAAGCCAAGGCTGGAGAGATGGCTTAGCGGTTAAGCGCTTGCCTGTGAAGCCTAAGGACCCAGTTCGAGGCTCGATTCCCCAGGACCCACGTTAGCCAGATGCACAAGAGGGCACACGCATCTGGAGTTCTGTTTGCAGTGGCTGGAAGCCCTGGCGCGCCCATTCCCTCTCTCTCTCTCTATCTGCCTCTTTCTCTGTCTGTCACTTTCAAATAAATAAATAAAAAATTTAAAAAATTTTTAAAAAGAGTATAAGCCAGGGTAGGGACAGAAAAGTGGGAAGAAGGATCAACAAAAACAAGTATTATGAACATGCCATGGCTGCGAAGATTGCTCAGAGATTAAGGTGCTTGTTTGCAAAGCCTGCTGGCCTAAGTTCAATTCCCAAACCACAAATTAGTACAAGTGTCTGTGCTCATTTCTAGTTGCAGGAGACCCTGGCACATCCACCACATATGCATACATGCAAATAAATAAATAAATAAATGAGCATTTTAAAAAGAAAGTGCCATAATTAAACCTGTTGCTCAGCGTGCTAATTTAAAAATAAATTTAAAAGCAAACTATAATACGGGCATGAATCAGAAACATAGGTAAATGGAACAGTAAATAAAGCCCAGAAAAGATATACACATTATAGTGAATTGATTTTGAACAAATATGCCAAGAATACATAAAGAAGAAATGACAGTGTTCAATAAATGATGTCATGGAAACTGAGCATTCACATGTACAAGAAGGAAATTAGGCTGTCAACTCAAATACAAAAATCAACTCAGCTGGGGAGATGGCTCAGTTATTAAAGGTGAATGCTTGCAAAGCTTACTGGCCTGGGTTTGATTCCCCAGTATCTACATAAAGCCAAATGCACAAAAATTGACTCGAAATAGATTAAACACTGAAATATAAGACCTGAAAACTTAAAACTACTGAAAAGGAGTACAAAATTTCTTGACACTGGTCTTAGCAGAATTTTTATATATGACCTTAACAGCAAAGCCACAAAGTAAAAATATACAAATAAGATTACATAAAACTCTTGCTCATTTTCCCAGTTCCTCTATGGTTTCAGTTGGGGCCCTGGTGAGGTGTGATGGGCTGATTCTCTCCTCAGGTTCTGTGTCCATATGAAAAAGAGAAGCAGATTCTCAAATGGAGAGTGACATCAGCAGCAGATAAATGGGATAACTATTGTTAGTTTATAGAGAATTTAATAGGATTTGTAAAATAACAAACTACTAATAAGAATGTGTAAAAAAATTACACAAAACTTAAAAGCTTCTGAAAAATAAAATAACCAAGGGGGCTGGGGAGATGGCTCAGGGAGAAGACAAAGTGCTTACCATATAAATATGATGATCTGAGTTCATAACCCAACACACAAGTACAAGCCACATATGGTGCGCTGAGGAGGTAGAGGCAGGAGGCAATTTAGGAAAACACCAACCTCTGGCCTCCACACATGTGCATGCACATCTGCACACATACACGTATAAACATGCATGCATACCACACAGACACTAACATACAAAAAAATAGAAGAAACAATCATGAGGGAAGACAACCTACATAAAAGGATATGCTTGAAACAATGCAAAGCCTTATAAGGCCTAAGATTCAATTGGGGCAAGAGTGAACTTTCTGCCTTGAGGAAAGTAACAATATCAATCTTCTGAGAAAGGGATAATGTGAGAGAGAATGAGCATATATATTGAATATGTATGTATGTATGTATGCATACATACATACATGTATGCATGCATGTGTACATACATACATACATGGTTCTGAAATGTAGAAAACAATGAAAGCCTACAGAGAGGTGAAAACAATGAGAAAATCTCTTCAGTCTTCTGGTTTTCACTTTCAGCACAAGATAAACTCAAGCCACTGCCAGAGGACATTGAAACCTATGGTATACTAAAGATTCCATTAGCACAAATGAAATCTCAAACTAGTTTAGTTCTAATTAGATGGGTTCCCTTTCCCATTCTAACTGTCTGAGAGAAGGAAGTGTGCCTGTTTACACAAATAAGTGTCATTTGCCTTAGTTTCTATTGCTAACACGATACTTAACAGTAAATCAAAAATTATATAATGGACAGAAAAGTTGGTTCAACATCAAAAGTTAAAGCAATTAATCTATGTAAATGATGGAATTATCACAAAAACGTTTTAAAATCACTTTAGATTAAATTATCTTGTGAAAAATAAACAAAGTGAATGAAAAGGAATATTGTAAATTTCAGTACAGAAGTAGGAATTAGAAAGAAGAGTCAAATAGAAATTGTGAAGGAGGGGTATTGTTAAGGACTGGCTTAGGGCTGATATTGCCAGCTCTCATTGCCAGAGTTCATCTCACTCTCCTGCTGCTTTTTCCACTTGCTGTTGCAGAGGTAATGTCTAGCCTCTGCTCATGCCATGCTTTCCACTGCTGTCATGAAGTTACCTCTTGAGACTGTGAGTTGCTTTTGGTTGGGTGCTTTGTCCTAGCAGCATGTAGGTAACTACAACAAGAATGTTTGAAATTAATTTTCTCAATATCAAATAACATATTTGAGAACAGATTCACAGAACTGGAATATAATATAAATTATCTAAACTTAAATACAAAAAGTGTGTGAAGGAAAGTAAAGTTTTCAAGAATCTATACTTCTAGAAAAAGAAGAGAGGGGAAAAGAGAGAGGAGAGGAGAGGAAAAGAAAGAAGAAAAAAATATTGAGCAAATATTTGAAGCCTGAGAATTTTAAAGGTATAATGAGATATATCAAAGATACACAAGATTCTTTGATAACTCTAAGCATGGCAGATATCAATGAAAGCATATCTAGGTAATGCCATAGTCAAAACTAAGCAAACACAAACAGAAAATATTGGAAGATGTCAAGGGAAAATGATAACATTACATACAGCATAACAAAAGTCTCACCTGAAACCATCACAATCAGAAGATAATGGAGTGACTAAAGTAGTGAAAGAAAAATAGTTAATCTAGAATTCTATATCCAATGAAAATAGTTTTTAAAAATAGGGTTTTTTGACCCATTGAGGTTTGCCTTAATATAAGGACACTCACTGATTTTTATGAATGAAAGGCCTACCCTCAAGACTTTATGTCCCAAAGGGCCTACCTCCTTATAACATAACTTCAGGAATTAGGATTTAAGCCTGCGAAATTTAGGGAGAAACAAACATTTAGTCTAGAGAAATATCATTGAGAAATGCTGGGAGAGAAAAAGTAAGAGGAAAAGCTAAGGAAACAAATGTGTTTAGGGCTACTGCCAGATTTGAAGATTTGCTGGAAGGTACTCACTGAACTCAGGTTACAGTTGTGGCTACAATCTATTAAAGTGAAAGGACTCAATGAAGTCAACAGAAGGTGAAGCTGCATAAGATGAAAGCATAGAAATCAGGACAAGTTGCTAAGAGTCTTCTTTCAGTGGAATCACACAGGAAGTACTCGGTTCACTCAACATTTAGCTGTGGATGTGTAAAATACCACCACCAGGATGCTTATTAGAGAGCCAGCACCTTCTTACTGGAGGACTGTCATGTGAAAAATTTCTACCTAGTGTGTATCAAAATTCTGGACTGCAAGAAGATGAACAAAGCAGGAGTTCTGGATAAACAGTATTATTTGCACAGTTTAAATACAGTGAAACTCTCAGGAACTAGGTGATGAGAACACTCAAAATCCAAATTCCCAAATGTCATACATAGAATGACCTTTTGAGTAGCCATTTTAAGTGTAGGTGTCACTAGACTACTATGAAAACTCAGCAGTAGACTGGAAATTTAAATGACCCAACTCCTTAAAGATTTGAACAAGATGAGAAACTATTCTTTTCTGCTTCTGAGTATTTCTTTCTTTACAAATTATGTCTGCTATTAATGTTACAAGGGCATAACTCCATGATGGATTTAAACAAAGAAATAGTGCTGGAGAGATGGCTTAGTGGTTAAAGTGCTTGCCTGCGAAGCCTGAGGACCCAGGTTCAACTCCCCAGTTCCCATGTAAGACAGAAGCACAAGGTGGTGCATGCCTCTGGAGTTTGTTTGCAATGGCTGGAGGCCCTGGCATGTCCATTCTATCTGTCTGCCTCTTATTCACTTTCTCTTTCTCCCTCTCTCTAATAAATAAATAAAATATTTTAAAAATTTTAAAAAAACAAAGAAATAGACAAATGGAGGATGTTATTTGTTGACAGCATACATAATTTGAGGCATTTCAGCAGAAAAATAAGCATGTTACCCCCCTCTCTCTCCTTGCAAATAAATAAATAAATAAAAATAAGCTATTTATGGATATCCATTAACAACTGTTAATTCTCAGTCACAAGTAGTAACAAATAAAACTGAGGTACCAAATAGTACAATAAATTTCAATAATAAATTTAATACTACTGAAGAGAGTTGGGTTGAAGACTAGAATTCAGAGCCCTGTGTGTGTGTGTGTGTGTGTGTGTGTGTACGCACACACATGCAAGTGTGTATGGTGTGTGAGTGTATATGAGTGGAGGTGCATGCATGCCACAGCATTCAGGGACTGGTCATAGACTTTCAGCCTGAGATAGGGTCTTTTGTTTGTTCACCACTGCACATGTCAGGCTAGCTGGTTTGTAGGTATTCTTGTCTCTGTCCCTCAGCTCATCATAGAAGCACTGGACACAAAGTACCACATCCAGCTTTCCATGGTCTCTGGGGTTCCAAACTCAGGTGCTCACATTTGCATAACAACCACTTTACCTCCTGAGCCATCTCCCCAGCACCTGGAGCCCTTTTAAACAAAAAGAGTACCAACTATGGCAAAAGCACAAAGTAGAAAAATTCTTCATGGTGTTCCCTAAAATAATCTACTATAGGAATTGATCTCTAATAATTCAGACAGAAAGTCATGCAAAAGAAGTGGCTATTTTGGCATGACAAGGTTGTGGAACCCTGAAACAGCATCAGTAGTCTCTAAAAGTAGCCCCAGATGAAGGACATATCTGCTGTTGGCCAATGACATTATAGTATTTTCCCAATGGCCTACTTCCAAATATCCCTGAATATGAATGGAAAGAAGCTCTAGCACCAGTGGGCAACTGAAAAATTTTATGTCTTGATATGAGACCAACCTAGACTCAAATTTATCTATGCCACCACACCAACCAAATGATTCTAGGCAAGATTTTTAATTGTTCTGAGCCTCAGTTTCCTCCTGTATGAAATGCACAGTATAGAAGTAGACTTGGAGTAGACACTACTAGTAGTATAGACACTATGCTATAGATAATATTCCTAGCAAACTGAATATTATGAAGTAGTACTGTGAAAGGTAGACAGCATGCTCCTTACAGCTTTACGTTTAAGATGGTGTTTCAGAGTTCTTATTTTTTTTTTTCAAGATAGGGTCTCCCTATAGCCCAGACTGACCTGGAATTCACATTGTGGTCTCAGGGTGGCCTTGAATTTATGGCAATCCTCCTACCTCTGCCTCCTGAATGCTGGGATTAAAAGTGTGCACCACAACCACCGACACGAGAGTTCATCATTTTACATGATGAATAAGCCATTTTTTAAAGGTGACTAAAGCAGAGAGAGACAGTTTGGTGATGTAACTAGAAAGAAAACCACTATTAATTTGTTACCCTGGGCATCTACACTGATAAAAGTATATTAAGACTGATCTGTTTATTTTAAAGAAGAATATTTTTATAGCACAATTTTTTTTTCTTGAAAATAAAAACCAGGATGCCAGGTGTGGTGGCGCATGCCTTTAATCTCACCACTCGGGAGGCAGAGGTAGGAGGATTGCCATGAGTTCAAGGCTACCCTGAGACTACATAGTGAATTCCAGGTCAGCCTGAGATAGAGTGAAACCTTACCTCGAAAAAAAAAAATTAAAAAAATAAAAGCCAGGAAACTGAGGATTCTGCATTTCTTGTTTCGTTCAGAAGCTTAAAGTAAGATCTTTCAAGAAAAATCTAATAAGAAATCATAGAGAACGCTAATCCCAGCAGTCATTTACATTCCCCAATTTCTGATTCAATCCCTTGCCAGGAGTCCCATAAATCTCTTACAATGGTAACTTCCTGTAGGGCACACTATGTGATAAAATTAGAGAGGATGATTGCACATCAGCATTCTAAACAGCATGAAGTATAGATTATCAACTAAGCCAGGAAAAGAGGGAGATTTTTTAGGTGAATTTTCTAAAGAATTTAGCTTCAATCTGGGAATATTAAAATGATTCCACAGCAGCTGTTAAAACTCTCATTCCAATGTGGTGTGGTGGTTAGTTATAAATGAGAGGGATTCTGAAATTAGTAACCATATTCCTTACTGCTCCCACCACCCAGAATGCAGAAGAGATGAGAAATGTATGTGAAAAAGAATTTCTATAGCTAATACAAACAACCACAATGAGAATGAGATGGAATAGAAATGGGACAGAATTTGTATCAAACATAAGAGATGCACAGGTACTCACATCTTGCATTGTATATTCATTCAATTCAGTTTTTTTTTTCTTTGCACAATACTAAAAGATCTTTAGTGGCACAGAATGCTCCGTAGTTTTCCTGTGTGCATTATGTGTATAAAACAGAGTTAAACAGTGTAGTGAAAACTACTGATTTTAATTTATTCAGAAACGCTATTTTTTGGGGAGGGAAGGGAGGGCAACGGAGGGGTGGGAAACACAAATCTAGACCCAAATGTCAATGGTACCATAAAATTCTACTTCCTAAAAGGCAGACCAAATGGCTGCAACTTCAACAGACCCTTAGAGGGAACACCTGACCCACAAGACACTGGAGAGGGTATGATGAAGACTAACCTTAATCTTCTACAGCTTCCCTCCCACCCTCTCCCTCTCTCTCCCCCCCCCCCTCTCTCTCTCTCTCTCTCTCTTCTCTCTAACTCTTGTATATTAGTTATATTTTTCTTCATTTTCTTAGTGGGCACTGACCTCTAACTCCCAATACCAGCATGTGGCTATCATCCACAATTAGCTTTTGATCAGAGAGTCCTTCAAGGTTTCCTAAAAGAAAGACAGATTTCTGTCAGGGTACTTGATGACCCACCAAAGGTTAGTGGTAAGAGCCTACTGCTGAGGACACCTTATGTGGTCAACACGTAAAACGGAACGGCATGGCTGAAAGCTGGAAGAGAGTCAGTCCCCAGACAGTCAGCACGTCTAGTGCCAGAAGGTGCTACATGGGCAACTGGGGGAAAATGACCTAAATCTGTCCAAGCAACTCATGGTCTAACCTACTTAGCAGCAAATAACCTGTTGTGATGCCCACACAAGTGCAATAGTGGCACACAGCCATGGTGGGGAACCAACTGCTCTTGATTTGGATAACTGATCCCCTCAGTGGTAAGGGACCCATAGCTGGAACTGGGAAACAGGTCAGAACCATATCCAAACATAAGCTCACTCTGCATTATCAAGCTACCATCAATCATGGGCTACAAGAGGGCCTACACCTATTAAATTCTCTATTAAAAAAGTAAGGGTTATCTCATTTGTCCTGGTGCTAACTTACTCTCCGTTGGAGAATCTGCTTCTCTTTTTCAGATAGATGTAGATCCTAAGGAGAGAGCCACCCCATCATACCTCCAAAGGGCCCCGGCTGAAACTAAGAAAAATTGGAGAAACAAGCAAGGGGGCTGTTTTCCTGATGAACTGGATACCAGCACAAGGGGGAAGGAGATCAACACAGAGAAAAATCAACTCCTATCAAATCAGAGAGCCAGAGACCCAGAGGCCCACAACACCTCATCACTGAAGCAGACTAAAAATGAACCCAACATGGCTCAGGGAAATTTTGCGGAAGAGGGGGCGGAAAGAATGTCAGAGCCACATGTTGGGCCATGATATGCAGAGACATTTATCTTACCCATAACTGTGGGCTAACTCCACAATGCATGACCCATATATCTCAACAAGGAGTGGCCAAGGGGAGGGGGTAGGTCATGGATGAGCCTAATAATGGTACTAAACTGACTGTATTTGCTGAATACAAAACTAATTAATAAAATATTAAAAATTAAAAAAATAAGCTTCTATTTAGAGCCAATAACGGGGAGTGAGTATCAGAGGAATTGGAAGCTCTTACAAACCTGGAAGTCATCACTATTTCTGGCTAGTTGATCTGGGAGTTAGAAGCGATTTTGAACCTAATACTACTGGTCCAAATTCTAGAGCTATGTATTCACACTATGACTTTAAGTCCTTCCAGTTGCAAAAAGTGATGGTATTTTTGTTGTTGTTTAAGGGTCAGATGTAACATTTGTTACATTTGTTACATCATGGTTTAAAGATGGCTTTCATGTTAATTTAATCTATTTTAATGTGTAAATCACTTTTAATAATTAACTTTTTGGTTATATTTTGGGTTTGACAGTCTAAAATGACCTTAATGGTAATTTAAAACGCATTCAAAATTCCAGAATATGTCAGGATATAACACTATTATTTTTTCCTTCTATGATACTTCCTTATTAGTTGGTTGATTGATTCTTTTAAAAAAACAAACAAATTATATTCATGGTATGATATTTTAAGAAATAGACTGAGTTCACAATTACCTCAGGGTTTTCTTTTTTTAAGCTTTGGAACTATGTAATTTCCTCTAGTTAGGGCAAAGAATAAATTATTAGAAAATAAAGTTAAGTATTATAAGCATCAGTTGAGCCTTTCTAAAAATTTTGTCATGTTAATATTGTGTGGGTATATACGTATATATTTTAGGTGATTAAGTTTGCTTAGTAATTGCCTGTTGTAAGATAATCATATACCCATGAAGAGAACAAAAGAATGAGAATTGGCTCCTTTCTTCCAGCCCTGAATTACCTTTTGTAGTTCAAAAGGACAGAAATGTCCACATTAACTCTCATTGTATTGAAAAGCAATGTCAGAGAGATTGAACATGGAGATTGAACTTTTTGGCTTTTGGAGAGTTACTAAAAATGTACATCTTAAAACTTTTTAAAGAAGCTAGTTTTGGGACTTGGAGATATCTTAATGATTAAAAATGGCTATGGGGGCTGGAGGGATTGCTTAGTGGTTAAGGCGTTTGCCTGCAAAGCCAAAGGACCCAGGTTCGACTCCCCAGGAACCACATTAGCCAGATGTACAAGGTGGCACATGGGTCTGGAGTTAGTTTGCAGTGGCTAGAGGCCTGGGTGCTCCCATTCTCTCCCTCTCTCCCTCTTTATCTGTCAAATAAACAAATAAAAATAAAACATTTTTAAAAATTCATGGTTAAATTGAACATTTTAATAGCAGAATGCCAGTCAGTGAGCATAACCAGCCTTGTTAAGAGTTGTGCAGTTTTGACAGAGGGTAGACTATTGTGTAGAGTCAGGACACCTTTTAGAAATTTTTCCATTTGTAAGTTTTATTACAGGAAATTAATTGACAAAGTAATAACAAATCTTAATCGAACACCTTTATTGTAGAGCTAAGATTGATGGTAATTAATGAAATGTAATTCATAATTAATCTATAATCAACACTGTCATGTGGTGTAAATTATTAAGCAAAATATTTTAATTTTCACCAAAAAGAAAAAAATATTTTGTCCAAATTTTTAATAAAGGAGAATTTTGATGAAAAAAAGAAATGCTATTTTCCCTAGGGAGACATACATAAAATAAGCCATTTTTCTTGTGTGTTGAAAGATCATAGCACAAATATACACTCATGCAAACACTGCATAGACATTTTATCCAAAGGTGATGGGAGTCTCACTGTTGTTCCCTCTTTTGTCTCCTATCCCCTAACAAGTAAATAAATAACTTTTCTATGTTCTATCAAAAGCTTCTCTCATTCTGTACTATTGCTTTCAGAAAAAAATCTTTAATGTCTACTTTTGACATTTATATAAGTGGACATATTATTTGCTTTTAAATAGATCTTAACTGGTTTGTAGCAACAACCTCAAATTTACACTGAGTTGTTATAATGAGTGTCAGCAAATCTTCTTAAAATTAAGAATCCTTTGCAATGCACTGAGTTTCAGAGAAGTCTTAGCTTTCAAGTGAGAATGAAATAAATTTGAATATCTATTTTTGTCCCCAACAAGCTAAATAAATTTGTCATATTAACTTTTGGAAATAAATTTTTTTACCTCTAAAATGAATGTATAACCTTCTAGAGATGTGAATAAGATGAATAAGATTACATATGTACAGTGCCAAAAACATACTAGGAATTCAGTAAATACTTTCTATTATATTCAGAAATGGATAATTTTTCCCAATGGTGAAGATAATGATAACGTGTCACTGGAAAGGTACTACTTGAACATCACCTCACTGGATAGCTTTTATGTGCAATCTGTCAGTCAACAATATTAATTTCCTCTAAAGTTGTATTTTCCCTGACCCTCCACACAAATCAGACATGTAATTAAAATCTCAAGGTTTATTGATTTCTATTTATTATTTCTATAAAAAATATTCTCTGGTGACCATTACAATTAACTGTAATTGAATACTATTCATCAAATTTCACTCTGCTTCTTCCTGAACACCTCACTAGAATTAACTCTTTCCAGCCTCCCATGAAACCCATATGACTGAATTTTAGGCAACAGAATATGCTCAGATTTGATACTTTCAACTTTGAGCATTAAAAAAAAATAGCCAGGGGTTGAAGAAATGGTTCTGCAGTTAGACCACCTTCCTGCAAAGCCTAAGGACCTGGGTTCAGTTCCCCAGTACCCACGTAAAACCAGATGTCCAAGGTGGCACATGCATTTGGAGTTGGTTTGCAGTGGCTAGAAGCCCTGGCATGCCCATTCTCTCTCTCTCTCTCTCTTTCTCTCTGTCTTATAAATAAATAAGTAAAATATTTAAAAATAGTCAGGCATGCTGGTTCATGTATGTAGTCCCAGCACACAAGGAAAGAAGGTAGGAGGATGACATTCAGTCTGACATGGAGTAAGGGCCTCCCTCATGAAATCATTGTTCTTGTCTGGTACTCATCTCCTGGTTTGTTGCAAATGGACATGGGAAATTTCAGAAGTATGTAGGCTTCCAGCTTACTAGAAACATCATATCAGACCTTTCAGTGAATAAGAAATAATTTCCATGTTATAATTTGAGTCTTCATTTGTTACAGCAGCTAGTTTTAGGCCTACCAGTGAAAATCTTTTCTTCTTCCATTTTTGCCTATCATTTTGTTTTTTAATTCTATGTCATTGGTTCTCAGCCAAGGGCAATCTTTCCTCTTAAAGATCATTTGGCAATGTCTACAAAGTTTTTTGGGGTATTACAGTGGGTGAGTACTTATTGGCACCCAGTGGGCAGAGACCATGAATTATGCTGGATATCCTACAATGCGCAGTGCAGCCCCCTCTTTCCAACAAAGAATTATCCAGTATGAAATATCAGCAGCCTCAGTTGAGAAGCCCTGTACATTTTGAGGCCATCTATGGTCCTACAAATGATTGTCCTTCTTTTTTTTTCTTTTCTAAGTTGTCTTAATTTTATAAATAATGAACAAATTGATTTTTTTTTATTTTTTGGCTTCCTATAGTAAAATGAAAATGCATACAGAGATACAACTTGCTTCCCAGGCTCTATGCAATCCCCTCCCGCCCCAGCTCACAGCTGTCACACACTTGCAAACTCATAGGAAAATAGGAGGCTTGTCACTGTACTCTCAGACCATAGAACAATGCTTAATACATATGAAGAACTGAATCAATAATCGTTGAGTGAATAATTTCATTTTAGAAACCACAGGAAGGAATGAAAACTGTGGCATCCTGGGAGCACTTCCCCAGTTCAAGGGGCAGCAACTACTCAAATCTTGCAGATGTTGTCTGAGGAAATATGGGTTACCTGATCTTATATAATGTCTCCGATTAAAAAAAAAAAAAAAGCTATCAGCTTAAAATCCTTAAAAAACACTACAAAGTTAGCATTATTTAGACCAGGCAGTATACATCTGTAAGACTCATTCAACTCCAGGGTCTCATGTACTAAGTTAATATACATATCAATAATTGTTATTTTTCGGTCTTCCTTTATCCTGTAACATTGTATCATTGAGCTTTTGTGGCAAAAAAAAAAAAAAAAATCCCAAATCTGAATGGCTTAAAGAAACAATTTAAAATTTATTACAAAATTTGGGTTGGTAAGAGAATCTGGGCCTAGATGGCTATTTCTAGTCTTGGCTGACTATAGTCAATTTTTAATCCGATAAGTGGTTTTTCTCTGGTAGGTTGTCTGACTATCTTCTGTTTGGGGAATGTGAGTCAGAAGTTTGTCTTCTTCAACCAGGCAAGCCTGAGCTTGTTTAGGTGGGAGCAGTAGTGCTCTAAATGAGCCAAAGGTGAAGTATAGGTCCTTTGTGGCCTAGGTATAGAATCTTCCTGCTTCATCTCATTGTCTAAGGCAAACAAGATGTCCATCTCAGACTCAACAGGTTAAGAAACAGACCTCATGGGCTGGAGAGATGGTTTAGCGGTTAAGCTCTTGCCTGTGAAGCCTAAGGATCCCAGTTCAAGGCTCAATTCCCCAAGACGCACGTTAGCCAGATGCGCAAGGGGGCGCACACATCTGAAGTTCATTTGCAGTGGCTGGAGGCCCTGGCGCTCCCATTCTCTCTCTCTCTCTCTCTCTCTCTCTCTCTCCCTCTTTCTCTCTCTGTCTGTCACTCTTAAATAAATAACTAAAAATAAAACAAAAACAATTTTAAGAAAAGAAACAGACCTCATTTTGATTTAAGGGGCTAAGATGGTAAATTTCAATAGGGCTTGAACATCAAAAAAAGAATAGTTGAAATAATTTATGTTTGAACCTAATGTAGCTGCTTTACAATGGACTCATAATTGATTATACCATTTAATCATTACCATGCTCTTGAGAGGCAAGATGATAATCAGAAAAGAATAGCATAGCATAGCATAGCATAGCATAGCAGAATACTATAGACCAGGTAGTGTGAATACCAAGAAAAAATCATTTCACACAATTTTGAATACCAGAAGTTCACATCTAAGGAGGCAGCATTGTTCATTACTGGTAGACTATAGACTATAGACTGATGACTTTTTCCTGTATCTTCACAAGGTGAATAGAGAGTGAGCTAGCACTCTGGCCCATCTTCATAAAGTCACCAATCCCACACAAGAGGACTCCATCCTCATTGCCTTCAGTCACTAGTACAAGTGTTATTTCATCCATTTCAAAGACGTGAAAACTAGGATTCAAGATGTTAAGGTACTTAAATAGAACTCATAGCTAAGTCTTGAGCTCAGACAAAAGACCTGCAAATCATTGGATGTAAGGGATGCCTACTCAGTTCCCTAGGGGCTCAGAATCCTACTGTATGCTTTTCTTTGTCTTTGCCACAATCTCATTCCTTAACCCATTCTCAGGGGCTGGTGCAGGTCTTGCTACCTGTCTAGAGATTGAGCAAGTGATAATGACCGTCCTGCCTGGATTTCAGAAGAGTGTTGGTGCTGGATTCCACTCATTTGTACTTCAGACATCTGCCATTTTCCTCATGGTTGTCATACCAGGAAGGGACTACTACCTGCTGTCTCTTTGCCACCCTCCAGTTGTGAGGTTTTACAGTCAGTGTTCTGGTTTCTGAAATCTGCACCACTCTTTGTTGGGTAGGTGTAGCTCTAATTCTCTGTCTCAAGCCCTTACCATATTCCCTTCCTCTGGATCTAACCTGTAAATATAAAACTCTGCTTGAAACATAGCCAAGGTTGAGCTCCTATGGAAAAGATTGGGGAAAATTTCCCGAAAAAGTACTTCTAAAAAGGGTCTTTATCTATTTTCTAATGGTTTGGATATCTAATTTTTCCTGTATAAACACCATAAAAGCCTTATTCTACCATCAGTTGCATATTACAGAAGTTGGAAATTCTAAATGTCCTCAGAGGCTACACGTATATTTGATGAATGTCTAGGTAACTACTTTCATGAAACCTGGGTTGCTGAGTGCTAGCACTGAATATGTTGGAAACCCATGATGATTTGCAAAATGTTGGGGACAAATGTCTTGTTTTTATTCTGGCTTGCTTTTTGAAAAGAGAGGAAGTTAGGCTGGACAGAGGAAGAGTTGAGGTAGAACAAGCATTGCTGTGCAGGGCTGCAGATGCCCCTGAAAGAAATCTGAAACAAAACCCAGAAACTCATTTGGCATGCCACTTTTAGGATGAGCCATGAGAAGGAAAGTGGGGCTGGGTGTCCTAAGAACACAGAAAATATTTAAATTTTTGGGAAAACAGAGTGGGTAGGAAATACAACCTTTAAGGTTGGAGGCTTTTGGTTAACTTTTAAGGAAAAAATAAAGCAGACTCTTCATTCAACATTAATGTTTTAACCAGAGAAATACTCTGATTTTAGAAAGCCCATAAAATTCCAGGGATTTGGAATGTATAAAAAACATAAATTGAGCTGGACATCATGGTACATACCTGTAATACTAGTACTCAGAAGCATGAGGCAGGAGGATAACAAATTCAAGACCACTCTGAGAGACATTGTAGCACCCTAACTTTAAAAACAAACAGACAAACCAAAAAAAAAAAAAAAAAGCATAAAACAGGACAAGCAAGCAGAAAAGGAAGAAGAGGTAGAAGAAGCTGAAGCTCAAATTGGACCTTCTAAGTTCAATTCTATCAGACTTTGATACATATTAGAATGGCTTGGAAAGTAAGAATCCTGATGCCTAAGTTGCTTTCTATACTAGGTACATTAACAGGAGGGAGGAGATTCTAGACATTAGTATTTTCTAAAGCAATACATTAAAACTAAAAAGGGCATCAGGCATAGTGGTGGACATCTTTAAGCCCAGCACTTGGGAGGAAGAGGTAGGAGGGTTTCTGTGAATTCGAAACCAGACTGAGACTACAGATGAGTTTCAGTTCCAGGTCAGCCTGGGCTAGAGACACTACCTCAAAAAAAAAAAAAAAGAAAAAAGAAGGAAAATTAAGCAAGAGTTCTAAAGCAGTTTCTTATCATGCTATAGGGTATTATCATAAAGTTTGCCAGTTCTGATGTATTCTGGATGTACAATACACAGAACATCCCCTTCCATGATGAAATTTGTCATGAAATTAAAATATATCAATTGGTGTATTGTACTGGAAATGACTGCACCATTCATTAGGACTTTTTCATATTACCAATTGTAATGACAAAACACCACTTTTTTATATTTTGAAGAGGAGGACAAAAATATGGGACCTGTTTCACCTGAAAAATTATCTTCTGTTTAAATGTAATCTAGTCCCAATAGGATCAGAGCTAGCAGAATTTTTGTTCTTAGTCACACTACACAAACTTAGCTGAAAAAACATCTATTCTTCCTTTGAAAACAATCAAGAGCAAATGTTACACTTAGTTACTATTTCTATCATCAGAAATTGTAACAATGACTCACTCAGCCCACCTTTATCCAGGTGAAAAAGAAAATGGAGAATTACATAGCTAATAGTAAATTTGAGTATGATTCAAATATTGGACCACATAGTAGAGCCTCTGATATTGTGAGTAATCACAAGCACTGTAAAGTGCTTGTCTATGTCTGATTCTGTATACATTAGACCAATTACTTTGATAGTCATAACTCTATTTTTTTCTTTTCTTTCTTTCTTTATTAGTTAGTTTTCTACTCAGTGAATACAGTCAGTTTGGTACCATTATTAGGCTCATCCGTGACCTACCCCCTCCCCTTGGCCACTCCTTGTTGAGGTATATGGGTCATGAATTGTGGAGTTAGCTCACAGAAATGAGTAAGATAAATGTCTCTGCATATCATGGCCCAACATGTGGCTCTGACATTCTCCCCCACCTTCCGCAAAATTTCCCCGAGCCATGTTGGGTTCATTTTTAGTCTGCTTCAGTGACGAGGTGTTGGGGGCCTATGAGGCTCTGGCTCTCTGATTTGGTAGAAGTTGAATTTTCTCTGTGTTGATCTCCTTCCCCCTTGTGCTGGTATCTGGTTCATCAGGAAAACAGCCCCCTTGCTTGTTTCTCCAATTTTTCTTACTTTCATCCGGGGCCCTTTGGAGGTATGATGGGGTGGCTCTCTCCTTAGGATCTACATCTATCTGAAAAAGAGAAGCAGATTCTCCAACGGAGAGTAAGTTAGCACCAGGACAAATGAGATAACCCTTACTTTTTTAATAGAGAATTTAATAGGTGTAGGCCCTCTTGTAGCACACGATTGATGGTAGCTTGATAATGGAGAGTGAGCTTATGTTTGGATATGATTCTGACCTGTTTCCCAGTTCCAGCTATGGGTCCCTTACCACTGAGGAGATCAGTTGGCCAAATTAAGAGCAGTTGGTTTCCCACCATGGCTGTGTGCCACTATTGCAATTGTGTGGGCATCACAACAAGTTATTTGCTGCTAACTAGGTTAGACCATGAGTTGCTTCGACAGATATTGGTCATTTTCCCCAGTTGCCCATATAGCACCTTCTGGTACTAGACGCGCTGACTGTCTGGGGACTGACTCTCTTCCAACTTCCAGCCATGCCATTCTATTTTGCATGTCAACCACATAAGGTGTCTTCAGCAGTAGGGTCTTACCACTAACCTTCGGTGGGTCATCAAGTACTCTGACAGAAATCTGTCTGTCTTTTAGGAAACCTTGAAGGTCTCTCTGATCAAAAGCTCACTGTAGATGATAGTCCCATGCAGATACTGGGAGTTACAGGTCAGTGCCCACTAAGAAAATGAGGAAAAAAGATAACTAATATACAAGAGTTAGGGAGAAGAGAGAGAGAGACGGAGAGGGAGAGGGAGAGGGAGGGAGGGAAGATGTAGAAGATTAAGGTTAGTCTTGATCCTACCCTCTCCAGTGTCTTGTGGCTCAGGTGTTCCCTGTAAAAGGATCAGCCATTTGGTCTGTCTTTTAGTAAGTAGAATTTTATGGTACCATTGCCGTTTGGGTCATACAATGATTTCATACATTTAATTTTTCCCCTCCCTTGGCTTAGAAATCATACAGTTAGTTATATCTAGGTACCTTAATGGTTTAACATGCATCACTAACAAATATCAATTTAATGTGCGCTATGGAGTATATAATGAACATTTCAGATCCATTCAACTGTGTATTCATGTGTGTGTTTGTGTGTGTGTGTGTGTGTGTGTGTGTGTGTGTGTGTGTGTGCGCGCGCGCGAGCATGCGGGCGTGCGTGCACTTGCATGTACGCGATCATAGATGTGTGGATATAATTCTGGGGCTTGAACCCTGGGGAGCCTCATTTGAGCTGAACCTATGCTGTACCACTGAACTATACCCATACCTCTCATTGCTTTTATTTCACATGTTGTTTGAATTCCAAATTAATTATTAATTGGTTTGTGCTATTACATTTTAATTTATTTTCATCTTATGGATATTGATGTAGGTGGTGCAGAGTACACACAATCTACCATTTCTTGCCAAAAGTAGCTGTGTGCTGTCCTACATCTCTCCATTATTTTCTGAGTGCCAAATAGGATCACTTTCATTGTTACTAGATGATCCTTTTAGTTTCACTGTCTTATTTCTAAACAACATACTTATATTGATGCTCCTTGATTTCTATATTTTAGATAATTTCTGTTGTCTTTCCAGTATGAAAAATGGGATGTTATATGAACAATAAACATGGTGATGCCATGACTACACAGCTCTAGTTCATTTGAACCAGATACTATGACACAGTCTCACTTTCTTTCCTGAAAAACAAAATGTGGATTTCCTTGAAGTTAATGTCTTATCTCTTGCTTAGTTTTCTTTCTAACCATATATTCAACTCTGGATACTTCTGTGTTATTATAAACATCTTTTCTGAATGTTTAAACTCATCATAAGATATATGCCTGAAAAAGCCCATGCACCATTATCGTTTTTGTTTTTGTTTTTGTTTTTGTTTTTGCTTTTGTTTTTTTGGTGCGGGGCATGGATGGGGTTCAAGCTGGTCTGAGAAGAAAGTTCTTATACTCTGAAGGGAATGAAGCTGATTATCAGCATTTTGAGTGCAGGGTAGAAGAAAGCCAAGACTCTTAATATCTTATATGTAAAAGTGGGCTTAATCCTCCTTTTTAATATAGTACTCTTGTTTTCAGCCCAAATCTTCTCTATCACACTCATTTCAAATAATGAAAAGAACAAAATTAAAAATTCTTACATTTGTAAAACAAAGTTGTCTGACTGAATAGTAGGAGATATGGCAAATGAAGATTTGTTTTTTAAATAGACCATCAAATCCTCATTCACTTTTAGATTAAAGTTGCTGCAACCCATGGTTCTCTGATAAATAGCCAAATTACTTTAGGCACAAGATTTAGCTCTTGCAAGCCTAGAAAAATAATTAATACTTATTTGCTTTTCATCTTTCACTTCCTTTTTTGTTGTTATTTTTGCTTTTTTCAAGGTATGGTCTCACTTTAGCCCAGGCTGACCTGGAACTTACTCTGTAGTTGAACTCACAGCAATCCTCCTACCTCAGTGCTGGGTTTAAAGGTGTGCGTTATCACAACCTGCTCTTTGTTCTTTCTTAACATGGTGTTTCTAAAATATTTTATTGAGTTAGTTATTCATTTATTTGCATGCAGAGAGAGGCAGAGAGAAGAGAGAAGGGGGGGGATTGGATGCAGCAGGGTCTGTACCCACTTCAAAGGCACTGCATGTGCCACTTTGAGCATTGGATTTTACTTGGGTACTGGGGAATGGAACCCAGGAGGTTAGGTTTTGCAGGAAAGCACCTTAATGGTTGAGCCATCTCTTCAGCCCACTTAACATTGTCTTTATAAATTATTTCTTTAATAACTATTTGATGTTTTAATGGCATTTCTGGTGACTATAGAAGCAATTACGTGCCCTCAACTTAGGCAAGTTAGGATTTGTTAAGGTGAGAACTACTGTTCAATGATTTTTTTATAGAGCTACCCATATGACTTTCAATTTCTTTGATTACCTTCCTTCCTTTCTTTTTTTTTTTTTTTTACATGTAGTTCCTTTTCTGCATTTAACTTCTTAAAGCAACTCCTCTATAAGGTTTATATTTAAGTGAATGGTCATTATTTTGGTTTGGAAAATGTTCATTTCTCCTTTCCCTTGGATTATATTATATCATATGTTGAAGTCCCATATTGACGGATCTTTTCTCTTAGTACTCAGGAGATATTTTCCCATTGTTATTGTAGTGAAATATATTTTAGTTTATTATTCATGTCTTTTAAGGTATTTCACATTTGTTATATCTACATCTCTGTGGTAACATTTAGATATTTTTTTTCATTATGTTTCTCTTCATTGGAATCTGTACTTCTTAAACCACTCACTGAACTGTATTGTTTTAATTTATTTTTATTAGATATGGACATACTTAGTATGTAAACAACACATGTTGGTACCATTCTTTCCCTCATCCATGTCCATTTTTCTGAATAGAACCTCCTTGATGGGGATGCAGGTTAATCCCGTGGGGATTGGGGGTCATGCATTGTGGGGGCAGCAGTCAGTTATGGGGAGAGGCAATGTCTCTGTACAAAATGTCCAAACTTGTGGCTTTAACAATCTTTCCACCCCCTCTTCCAAAAAATTTCTTGAGCCATGCTGGGTGCATTTTAAGTCTACTTCAGTGATGGGCTCTTAGGAGCCTCTGGATCTCTGGTTCGGTAGGTGTTGAGTGTCCTCAGTGTCTATCTCTTTCACCCTTGTGCTGATAATCAAGTTCAGGGAGAAAACAGTACTCTTGCTCATTTCCCATATTCCTCTGTGGTATCAGCTGGGGCCAGGGTAAAGTGCACTGGGTCATTTATCTCCTCAGGTCCAGTTAAATGGGATAGCCATTATTAATTGAGAGAGAATTTAAAGGATGTAGACCGTCTTACAGACCAATATTAGTGGGAACTTGATTGGAGAGCAAAATCGTTATCTGGATATGATTCTGACTTGTTTCCCAGTTCCAGATATGGTTTCCTATCAACTGAGTGAACCTGTTAGCCAAACCACGAATAGTTGGTTACCCACCATGGCTGTGTGCCACTATTACACTCATGTGAGCATCACATCAGGTTGTTTGGTTCTGAGTAGCTTAGAGTTTGAGTTGCTCAGACAGATATTGGGCACTATCCTCTGGTAGCTCATGTGCCTTCCAGCACTAGATGGGCTAATTGTCAGAGGGCTGGCTCTCTTCCAGATTCCAACCAGGTCTCTCCATGGTCCTTGCCTATAGTATATGGTGTCTTCAGCATTAGGGTCTTTCCATTAACCTCTGGTGGATAATCAAGTGCTCTGACAGAAGTCTGTCTTGTTTTCTTTTGGGAGACCTTGTAGGTCTCTCCAATCAACAGCTCATTGAGGATGTTAATGGCATCCCGGTACAGGGAATTACAGGCCAGTGCCAAGGGAAAAGAAAAATGAAAAAGACAGGAAAAAAAAAAGAGAAACAGGAGAAATTTAAGGTTAGGCTTCATCTCACTCTCTCCAGGGCTCTTCAATTCAGGTGCTCCCCCTAAGGTTCTGTTAAGGGTTCAACCTTTTAGTCTAACTTCCAGGATATAGGATTTTATGGTACCAGTTCAATTTGGGTTCAGTTTTGTGTATCTCACCCACTCTTCCCCTTTCCCCTCAAGAAGCCATTCAGGTATGTCAGCAATTTGGGCTGATCCAGGTTAGGATTCGCAGTTGAGTGAGACCATGCAATGATTGTCTTTCTGTGATTGTGTGAGTTCGCTTAGTATGATTTGATCCATGTTCCACCATATTTCCATAAATTTAATTGTGTCATTTTTTTCTTACTGCTGAGTAGAATTCCATGATGTAGATTTACCACATCTTGGTAATCCATTCATCCAATGATGGGCACCTGGGTATTTCAGTTCTTAGCTATTATGAATTGAGTAGCTATAAACATCACTTAACTGAGGTGTGGAGCTTTTAAGATAAATGTTCAGTAAGGGAATAACAGGGTCTGTTGGTAACTTTAATCATCCTTTGCAGCAGTCTCTAAAATGATTTCCACAGGGGTTGTACCAGCTCACATTCCCATCAACAGTGAATGAGTGTTCCTATTTCTCCACATACTCACCAACATTTGTTTTCATTTGATTTTTTAAATGTTTGTTTTCCTTACTGGGGTAAGGTGGACTCTTATGGTTGTTTCACTTTGCACATCAATAATGATTAGGGATGTTGAACATTTTCTTGGGTGTGTGTTAGCCATTTGTAATACTGACTCTGAGAATTCAGTTCTCTACCCCACTTTTGGAATGGGTTGTTTGTTTTTTTATTGTTTAGGTTTCTGTAGATTCTGGATATTAGGCTTCTGTCGGTGGTATAGATGGCTAATATATTCTCCCATTTAGTGGATAAACTATTGGCTCTGCTTATGGTATGTTTGTCATGCAAAAGCTGTTTAGCTTCATGAAATTCCATTGGTTGAATGCCTGTTTAATTTCCTGGGCTACTGGGGTTTGTTCAGGAAGTCTTTTCCCAGTCCTATATCATGGAGACTGCCTTCTATTTTTACTTCCAGTAGGAGAAGAGTTTCATGTCTTGTATTGAGGTCTTTAATCCATTCAGACTTAATTTTTGTGTATGTAAGAATGATTGGGTCTAATTTCATTTTTCTACATATGGTCATGTAATTTGTCCAACAACATTTGTTGATAATGCTGTCTTTTCTCCAGTCTACACTATTAGCACCTTTTTCAAAAATGAAGTAGCTAGGACTTCCAGCCAAGATGGTGACCACCTAGCTGCGCTGCAAATCCAGGAGAAAGAAAGGCAAGATATTAAGGGTACATAGTGGCTTTTAGGGGAGAGAAATCTGGGAGGGCACAGAGGCGGGGGAACAGGGAATCGTGGATCCCCTCGCGGGCAGGTAGCAACCCCACCCCAAATAACCACCATGTTAACAGCACCGCAGCAGCCGACGCTGATGCGCTGGCCGCCACTGCTGCCACCATGCGCCAATTGTTCCCTGCGTACGGAAGCTTAGACTGCTCTGCACTCTTGTCCACTCGCCCACTTACTGAGCGAGCCCAGTCCCACAGCAGGTGCCATGCAAGCTCAGACTGTGTCTCTCACTTGCGCCAGCTCAGGTGCCATCCCCTACCAGTCTGCCGCACCGGCCATCCGCCATTGTCCTGTGGCGGGGGAGCGCAGACTGTTTCCGGTTCCCAGCATTCCCAGCGAGAGTTTGGGCTGCTTCAGTGCTTGGTGCCTCAGTGCCACTCCTAGCTCGAACGCAGGCAGCTTTGGCACATTACTGCTTGAGAACTCAGGCAACTTTGGCGCCCCTGCCAGGCAGTAGAGAGGCGGCTTTGGCAAGTGAGAGCCAAAGCCCAGGCTGCTTGGCAACTTCCCCAGGCTGCCTAAGATTCCCATTGTTCTTGAGCCCAGGCTGATACGCCCACCTACCTGCCCATACACTGTCATGTGCAGAACACAGTGCAAAAGAAATAACATGAAAAATCAAATGCAAGAAAATCCAGTTACATCACCCAGTCCCACAATGAATACATATAACCAAAACATAGAAGAACCAATAGGACCAGAACACCAAAGCTATGAGCAATGCAACCCTGAACAACCTACTGGTAGAACTTGCAGGAAAGCAACAAAGGGCCGACAATCGTGTGGATGCTGCCATCACTAAACTACAACTAACAGATAAGAAATTGGAAGGATTAGATAAGAAATTGGAAGGATTTCAAAGAGAGTTAAGAGATGTAAGGGAGAGTGAAAAAAAAGAAGACCTTAAAAATCAGCTGGCCATGCTAAATGAAGACATAAAAAAATGCAAGGATGAACTCCAAGAATCATCAAGAAAATCAGAAAATGATGTGAAAAGGGAGCTTGACAGAGGGATGGAAATTATACATAGAAAAGTAATAGAAAATGCAAACTTAATTGAACAAGTCCAAAACTCACTAGAAGCTCTCAAGAATAGAGTCAGCCAAGTGGAGGATAAAAACTCTGATCTGGAAGACAAGATGGAAGAAACAGTTAGAGAGTTCAAAAATTTTAGTAAGTTCAAAAGCTCCTGTGAACAGAACATGAGGGAATTGTGGGATACACTTAAATGTCCTAATATCAGGATCATTGGAATACCAGAAGGAGAAGAAATTCAGACCAAAGGCATGGAGAAGTTATTTAACAAAATAATTGAAGAAAACTTCCCCAGTCTCTTGAAAGAAAGGCCCATCAAGATACACGAAGCCAATAGAACTCCAAACAGACTGGACCAAAGGAGAAACTCTCCAAGACATATTATCATTAAGACTCTAAACATTGACACCAAAGAGAAAATCGTAAAAGCAGCTAGGAAAAAACAGCACACCACCTTCAAAGGTAACCCCATCAGAATTACTTCAGACTTCTCAATGGAAACCCTGAAAGCTAGAAGGGCCAGGAATGAAACACTGCAAAGTCTAAGAACTTATGGCTTCCAACGCAAACTACTCTACCCAGCAAAAGTATCCCTCATAATAGATGGTGAAAGAAAAACATTCCACGACAAAACTCAGCTTTACAATTATATGAACACAAAACCAAACCTACAGAGAGTATTTCAGGAAATTCTCCACATAGAAGAAAAAAATAATCAAACAAAATTGCCTACAAGAAGCAGATCACAACAACCAAACTCAGAGTAGGCACAAAAACCTTCAACGTCCATGAAAACACCAACCCACATTTACCATCACAATATGGCAGGGATCAAATCAAATCTCAAAGTCATTACCATAAATATTAATGGACTTAATTCACCCATCAAGAGACACAAGCTAACAGGATAGATCAAAAAATTAGACCCCTCAACCTGTTGCCATCAAGAAACCCACCTCACCATTAAAGACAGACATCTCCTCAGGGTGAAAGGGTGGAAAACAGTATTCCAAGCAAACGGGAATAAGAAACAAGCAGGTGTAGCTATATTAATATCAGATAAAATAGACTTCAAACCAAAAATAATCAAAAAAGGCCAGGTCTTACTTATCAAGGGAATGATCCATCAAGAGGATATTACAATCATAAATCTGTATGCACCAAACACAGGGGCACCACAGTTCATAAAACAAAACCTACTTGACAATAAAACAGGAATAACCACAAACACCATCATAGCTGGGGACTTCAATACAGCATTATCAGTAATAGACAGATCATCCAAACAGAAACTCAACAGGGATGTATGAGAGCTCAACAAAACCATAGATCACTTAGACCTAACGGACATCTACAGAACCTTCTGTCCCAAATCCACAGACTACACATTCTTCTCAGCAGCCCATGGAACATTCTCTAAAATAGACCATATACTGGGTCACAAAGACTGCCTCCACATATTTAGGAAGATTGACATAATTCCCTGCATGATATCAGATCACAATGCTATATTGCTAGAAATCAACAACAAAAGACCCACCAAGAATCCCAACGGCACCTGGAAACTGAACAGCACACTTTTAAACAATAAATGGTGAGTGGATGAAATAAAGAATGAAATTGCAAAATTTCTGGAATTGAACGACAATGAGAACATATCGTAACAAAACTTATGGGACACAATGAAGGCAGTCCTCAGGGGAAAATTCATAGCACTCAATGCCTTCATAAAAAAGATAGAAAGGTCCCAAATCAATGACCTAACCATCCACCTAAAGGCACTGCAAAACCAAGAAAAATCTGACCCAAAGAGCTCCAGATGGAAAGAAATAATTAAAATCAGAGCAGAAATCAATGAACTGGAAACGAAGGAAACAATTAAGACAATTGACAAAACAAAGAGCTGGTTCTTTGAAAAAATAAACAAAATTGACAAACCCCTGGCCAATCTGATCAAGCAAAAAACAGAGAAGCTTCAAACTAACAAAATCCAAAACGAAAAAGGAGAGATCACAACAGACATACGTGAAATTGGGAGAATCATCAGGACTTATTTCAAAAACCTCTACTCCACAAAACTGGATAATGTGGAGGAGGTGGATAAATTCTCGGATGCATGCCATCTACCAAAGCTAAACACAGAGCAGATTAATCACCTCAATCAACCCATCACACTCATGGAGATTGAAAAAGTAATAAAAAAACCTCCCAAAAAAGAAGAGTCCAGGACCACATGGCTTCTCAGCTGAATTCTATCAAACCTTCATGGAAGTACTCAAACCAACTTTCCTCAAACTGTGCCACACAATTGGTGGACACGGAAAGCTACCCAACTACTTTTATGAAGCTAGCATCACCCTAATTCCAAAACCAGGCAGAGATGCCACAAGAAAAGAAAACTACCGGCCTATTTCCCTGATGAATTAAGATGCAAAGATCCTAAACAAAATCCTTGCAAACCGAATCCAACAACACATCAAAAGCATTATCCACCTTGTCCAAGTGGGATTCACTCCAGGAACACAGGGGTGGTTCAACATACGGAAATCTGTCAATGTAATACACCACATAAACAAGGTTAAACATAAAAACCACATGATCATTTCGATAGATGCAGAAAAGGCCTTTGACAAGATTCAACATCACTTCATGTTCAAAACATTGGAGAGAATTGGCATGGTTGGTTCATATCTCAACCTTATAAAGGCAACATACGAAGCTCTGAAGGCCCAAATAATACTTAAATGGAGAGAGACTGGAGGAATTCCCATTAAGATCAGGAACAAGACAGGGTTGTCCACTCTCACGTCTGCTTTTCAATATAGTACTGGAAGTCCTAGCTCAAGCAATAAGACAGGAGAAGGAAATAAAAGGGATACAATTTGGAAAGGAAGAAGTTAAGTTAGCTTTATTCCCTGATGACATGATTATATATGTAAGAGACCTGAGAGACTCCATCCCAAAACTCCTGAAGGTGATTAACTCCTATAGCAAAGTAGCAGGATACAAAATCAATGCACAAAAATCAGTAGCCTTCTTTTATGCTATGACAAAGATACAGAGAGAGAAATAAGGGACATAGCCCCATTCCCAATTGCAACAAAAAAATAAAATACCTTTGAATAACGTTAACCAAGGAAGTGAAAGATCTATACAACGAAAACATAAAATCACTCAAAAAAGAAATTGAGGCGGACTTGAGAAAATGGAAAGACCTCCCATGTTCTTGGATAGGCAGAATTAACATTGTGAAGATGACAATCCTACCAAAGGCAATATACAGATTTAATGCAATTCCAATTAAAATCCCTACAGGGTTCTTCACAGAGATAGAGAAAATGATCTCAAATTTCATATGGAAAGGCAGAAGGCCTCGCATTTCCAAACATATGCTCAGCAAAAGAAATACCTCTGGAGGCATCACCATACCTGATCTAATGCTATATTACAAAGCCATAGTACTAAACACAGCATGGTACTGGCATAAAAACAGGAGTATAGATCAATGGAATAGACTTAAGGATCTGGACTTTGGGTCAAGCAACTATAGCTACTTGATATTTGATAAAGGCCCGAACAATATAGGCTGGAAAAAAGACAGCATCTTTAACAAATGGTGCTGGACAAACTGGATAACCATATGCAGGAAACTGAAACTTGATCCACACATTTCACCATGCACTACACTCAAGTCCAAATGGACCAAAGATCTCAATATAAGACAAGAAACTCGTATACTACTGGAAGAAAATATAGGAAGTACTTTCCATGATATAGGAATGGAAAAAGACTTCCTGAACAAAACCCCAAGTAGCTCATGAACTTAAACCGTCACTCAACCAATGGGATCACATGAAGCTAAAGAGTTTCTTTACAGACAAGCATACAATAAGCAAAGCCAATAGATCACCCACAGAATGGGAGAAAATATTTGCGGGTTATCCAACTGATAGAGGCCTAATCTCTAGAATCTACAAAGAACTCAAAAATCTAAAGAGTAAGAAGTCAAACACCCCACTCACAAAATCGGGCAAAGAGCTGAACAGGCAGTTCACAGTGGAAGATATACAAATGGCAAACATACACTTAAGAAAATGTTCATCATCCCTAATCATCAGAGAAATGCAAATTAAAACAACTATGAGATTCCACCTTACCCCAATAAGCATAGCAAATATCAAAAAATCAAATGAAAATAAATGCTGGCGAGGATGTGGAGAAGTAGGAACACTCATCCACTGTTGGTGGGAATGTAGGATGGTATAATCACTTTGGAAAGCAATATGGAGACTTCTGCAAAAGCTGTGTATAGAGATTCCAACAGAACCAATTGTTCCCTTACTGGGCATCTACCCTAAAACCTTCAAACCACAGGCTAAGGAGATATGCTCAACAACGTTTATAGCGGCTCAATTTGTAATAGCTAAGTGTTGGAATCAACTCAGATGTCCATCACTAGAAGAATGGATAACTAAGATGTGGTATATCTACACAATGGAATTCTATACAGCAGTAAGAAAAAATGACACAATGAAATTTGAGGAAAAATGGTTGAATCTGGAACAGATCATTCTCAGTGAACTTACCCAATCACAGAAAAAAAATCGCTACATAGTCTCACTCATCTACAGCACCTAACCTGAATCTACCCAAGATACCTTACATACCCAGCAAGCATCTCCTAGACTAGACACTAGGATGGAAGGGGAGGGAGGGGAGAGCATCAAAGGGGTGGGAAAAACAAATTTAGACCCAAACAGCAAAGGCACCATAATTTTCTACTTACTAATAGACAGACCAAATGGCTGATCCTTCACCAGGCCCTTACAGGGAACACCTGAACCACAAGACACTGGAGAGGGTAAGATCAAGACTAACCTTAATCTTCTACATCTTCCCTCCCTCACTTCCCCTCTCCCTCTCTGTCTCTCTCTCTCTTATCTCTAACTCTTGTATATTAGTTATCTTTTTCCTGATTTTCTTAGTGGGCACTGACTTGTAACTCCCAGTACCAGCATGGGGCTATCATCCACAATGAGCTTTTGATCAGAGAGACCTACAAGGTTTCCTAAAAGACAGACAGATTTCTGTCAGAGTACTTGATGACCCACCAAAGGCTAGTGGTAAGACCCTACTGCTGAAGACACCTTATGTGATTGACATGCAAATTAGAATGGCATGGCTGGAAGTTGGAAGAGAGTCAGTCCCCAGACAGTCAGCGTGTCTAGTGCCAGAAGGTGCTACATGGGCGACTGGGGGAAAATGACCAATATCTGTCAAAGCAACACATGGTCTAACCTACTTAGCAGCAAATAACTTGTTGTGATGGCCACACAAGTGCAGTGGTGGCACACAGCCATGGTGGGGAACCAACTGATCTCAATTCGGCTAACTGATCCCCTCACTGGTATGGGAACCATAGCTGGAGCTGGGAAACAAGTCAGAACCATATCCAAACATAAGCCCACTCTCCAATATCAAGCTACCATCAATTGTGGGCTGCAAAAGGGCCTACACCTATTAAACTCTCTATTAAAAAAAGGGTTATCTCATTTGTCTTGATGCTAACTTACTCTCCGTTGGAGAATCTGTTTCTCTTTTTCAGATAGATGTAGATCCTAAGGAGAGAGCCACCCCATCATACCTCCAAAGGGCCCCGGCTGAAACTAAGAAAAATTGGAGAAACAAGCAAGGGAGCTGTTTTCCTGATGAACTGGATACCAGCACAAGGGGGAAGGAGATCAGCACAGAGAAAAATCAACTCTACCAAATCAGAGAGCCAGAGCCTCAGAGGCCCCCAACAGCTCATCACTGAAGCAGACCAAAAATGAACCCAACATGGCTCAGGGAAGTTTTGCGGAAGAGGGGGCGGAAAGAATGTCAGAGCCACATGTTGGGTCATGATATGCAGAGACATTTAGCTTACCCATAACTGTGGGCTAACTCCACAATGCATGACCCGTATACCTCAACAAGGAGGAGCCAAGGGGAGGGGGTAGGTCACGGATGAGCCTAATAATGGTACCAAACTGACTGTATTTGCTGAATACAAAACTAACTAATAAAGAAAAAAAAATGAAGTAGCTATAGTTACTTGACTTAAGGTCTGGGTTTTTAATTCTGTTTCATTGGTCTATTTTTCTGTTCTTATGCAAGTACTATGCTATTTTTGTTACTATGGCTTTGTAATATAGCTTTAGATCTGTTATGGTGATACCTCCAGAGGTTTATTTTTCCCCCTGAGGATTTGATTGTATATCTGAGGCTTGCTGTCATTCCTCATGTATTTTGAGGTCATTTTTTTCAATCTGTGTGAAGAATGGTGCTGGAATTTTTATTGTTATTGTTTTGAACCTATATATTACTTTTTATAGAGTTACCATTTTCACAAAATTAATTCTAGCTATCCAGGAACATGGGAGGTCTTTTAATCTTCTCATGTCCTCTGCAATTTTTTTCTTGCGTTTTTTTTCTTTTATATTTTCATCATGTAGATCTTTCCCATCCTTGGTTAGTGTTATTCCAAGGTATTTAATTTTTTTGTTACTATTGAAAATGGGACAGTCTCACTGTTTTTTTTTTTCTGTGTATATTTTTTCCATTGCATGAGTCTACTTATTTTTGTGCATTGATTTTGTATCCTGCCACTTTACTGAAGGAAATAATCACCTTTAGAACTCTTGAAATAGAGATTTTCCTTATGTACAGGATCATGTTATCTGCAAATAGGGCTAGCTTGACTTCTTCCATTCCATTTTGAATCCCTTTATTTCTTTCTACTGTCTTATTGGTTGGGCTAGTACTTCTAGTACTATGCAGAAGAGTAGTTGTGAGAGTGGACATCACTGCCTTGTTCCTGATCTCATTGGTAACTCCTTGAGTCTTTCCCTATTAAATATTATTTGGGCTTTAGGTGCTTTATATATAGCCTTTATTGCATTGAGATATAAACCCTCCATGCCTATTCTTTCCAGTGTTTTGATCATGAAGTGGTGTTGTATCTTATCAAAGGCTTTCTCTTCATTGATTAATATGGTCATGTGGTTCTTATGGTTAAGTTTGTTCATGTGGAGTATTACATTGACCAATTTCCATATGTTGAACCTTGCCTGCAGGCATCCCTGGGATGAAACCTACTTGGTCAAAGTGGATAATGCTTTTGATGTGTTGTTGAATTCAGTTTGCAAGGATTTTGTTCAGGGTCTTTGCATCTAAGCTCATTAGGGATATAAGCCTATAATTTTCTTGTTTAATCTTTGTCTGGTTTTAGTATTAGGGTGCCACATCAAAAAAGGAGAATTCCCTGGTCTGTGATTCTGTGAAACAGTTTGAGAAAAATTGGTTTCAGTTCTTCAATGGAGGATTGATAGAATTCAGCTGAGAACCAATCTGGTCCTGGACTTTTCTTTTTGAGGGTATTTTTTGATTACCTTTTCAATCACAATGAATGTGATAGGTTAGTTTAGGAGATAAATCTATGAATTTAGTTTTGGTAGGTGGTATGTGTCTAGGAATTCTTCCAGATTATGATTCTTCCTATTTTATTGATGTGTATTGTGATCTCTCCTTTTTCATTTCTGATTGTGTTAATTTGAGACCTGTCTCTCTCTCTCTCCTTAATCAAATTGGCCAGGAGTTTGCCAGTCTTGTTTATTTTTTCAAAGAACCGGCTCTTCATCTCATCAATTTTAAAAATTGCTTTTTCAGCTTCTAATTCATTGATTTCTGTTCTAATCTTGATTATTTATTTCTGTCTGGAGCTCTTTGGTTTGAATTCTTCTTGTTTTACCAGTGCCTTTGGGTGGACAATCAGGTTATGGATTTGGGATCTCTCTGTCTTTGTAAGGCATTTAGGGCTATGCATTTTCCACTTAGGACTGCCTTCACTGTGTCCCATAAGTTTTGGTAGGTTGTGTTCTCATTATCATTCAATTCTAGGAATTTTAAAATTCTTTTTTGATTTCTTCCACTACCCATTCGTTGTATAAAAGTGTGTTGTTTAGTCTCCAGGATCTTGTGTAGTTCTTGATGTGGCTCTTGTTAATTTCTAGCTTTAAGACATTGTGACCTGACAATGATGCAGGAAGTTACTTCAATTTTCCTGACTTTATGGAGGCATGCGTTATGGCCTAATATGTGGTCAATTTTGGAGAAGGTTCCATGGGCTGCTGAGACGAATGTGTATTCTTTAGAGTTCAGTTGGACAGTTCTGTAGATGTCTGTTAGGTCTACTTGATCTATGATGTTGCTACGCTCTATTATTTACCTGTTGATTTTCTGCTTGGATGATCTATCCATTGATGGTAGTGGTGGATTGAAGTCTCTGACTATGACAGTATTGGTGTTTATTTCTGTTTTGTTGTCAAGTAGATTTTCTTTGATAAACTGTGGTTCACCTGTGCTTGGTGCATATATATTTATGATTGTGATGTGCTCATGTTGGATTATTCCCTTGATTAGTAAGAAGTGACCTTCTTAGTCCCTTTTGATTACTTTTGGTTTGATGTCTATTTTATCAAATATTAATATAGAAACACCCACATGGTTTTCATTTACATTTGCTTGGAATATCATTTTCCATCCTTTCACCCTGAGGAAGTGTCTATCTTTTGTGGTGAGATGGGTTTCTTGAAGACAGCTGATAGAAGGGTCCATTCTTTTTATTGTTTTTTTTTTTTTTTGATCCACCCTGATAACTTGTGTCTTTTCATGGGTGAGTTAAGACTATTAATATTAAAAGTTATTGCTGTGAGGTTTGAATTAATTCCTACAATGATGAGGTACTTTACACTGTTTGGTGCTTTCTTCTGCATTGTACTATGTTGAGCTTGGTCTATTTTTGGTTATTGTGATCTTCTTCTTGTTGGCTCTTGAGATTGGTTGTTAGACTATTTGGTGTGGAGTATTCCCTTAAGTGTTCTTTGTAGGTTTGGCTTTGTGTTAATATAATCATACAGTTGATGCTTTTCATGAATGTTTTTCTTTCACCACCTATTATGAGGGATACTTTTGCTGTGTAAAGTAGCTTGGGTTGGAAGCCATAGATTTTTAGACTTTGAAGTTTTCCATTCCAGGCCCTCTGGCTTTCAGGTTTCCATTGAGAAATCTGACATAATTCTTATGGAATTACCTATGTATGTTGTGAGTTGCTTTTTTCTTGCTGCTTTTAACACTCTTTGTTTTCATTGTTAAGAGTTTCAACTATGATGTGTCTTGGAGAGTTTCTTCTTCAGTCCTATCTGTTTGGTGTTCTGTGGACTTCTTGCATCTGGAAGGGCCTCTTTTTTGAGAGACTAGGAAAATTTTCTTCAATAATTTTGTTGAATATGTTCTCTATATACCTCTGGCCTGGATTTCTTCTCCTTCTGGTATACGCATGATCAGGATGTTTGGTCATTTTAGGGTATCCTCCAGTTCCCAGGTATTATGTTCACTTGGTTTTTTGAACTTAGCTAAGTTTTTGGCCTCCAGATCAATTTCTTCTGTCTTGTCTTCCAGGTCAAAGGTTCTGTCTTCCACATGAGTAACTCTGTTAGTGAGGAGTTCTAGAGAGGTTTTGATAAGTTCTATTTGATTTTTGTTTTCTGTTGTGTTATTTTTGCAACATATTCACTCTCTTTTGAGGTACAATTTCAGTTCGAGTTCTGACTTTCTAGATTCTTCTTGGAATTCATTCTTACATTCGATCAAGTCTTCATTAAGCTTAGTCAATCCATTTCTTGACTCACCTTCAATTTGTTCATTTCTCTTTTGGGTTTTGTTTTTCAATCAAGTTAAGACTGCTGTCAAAAGCTGAATGTTTAAAGAGATATTTCTGTTCAAGTTCATTGATACTATTGTTGGTTCTTCAATGGTTTGCTTCCAGTTCAGTGATTCTTTTAATCAGGGTCTCATTGGTTGTTGTGTTTTCATTTTGGGATTGAATTGCTGTTGATTTCTCTATGATTTCATTGGAAGTTTCCATTTTAAGACTAGGCATCCTTGTTGGAAATCTTTCAGTTTTCTGACTTTTGTGGTCTTTTTTGCATTGTGGTCTACCCATTTTAGGGAGAGTATTTATTTCATTGAGGAGGCAGCAAGTTTCTGTCCTTTGGCACCTGCACCCTCTGAGTCAAGTGAATAGGGATGTTGATACCCAGTCAGGATACCAGAGCAAAAGGCCTGATTCCACAGCACACATAGGGGCTAGTTCTCTCCAAGCAAGGCACAATGAGACATATTGGAACCAACCACACCCTCCAGTGCGGGGAACCTGAGCTACCCAGCCTACATGTCCTCAGGAGCAGGGAACACAAACTAGGAAACTGGGAGGAGCCGGGAAACAGGGGTCTGGCCTACTCATTCCATGCTGTGTCCCCCTACCCACAGCCCAGTGGCACAGGAAATCCAGACCAGAGAACTGAGAGGAGCAGGGAAGCAGGGATCTACCTACTTATTCCATACCACTGTGCCCCTCACTGAGTTTTATTTACTTCAGTAGTTATGTTTGTTTTCCAAGAAATATGATATAGCTTTTTTAAATCTATCTGAGAATATTTTATGCTGGTCATATTATCACCTCTACAATAATTTTAAACACCATATGATATATAGCTAATAATTCTATCATCTGAATTTTTGGAGGGTCTAATTCATTTTCATAGTAGATTTTCTTCCCACACATTTCCTAATCTTCAATTGTGAGCTCATTCTTGAACAGTCTTTATCTAAGGGAATCCTGTGTGGAATGGAACATGAGCTTTCTGAAAGGTTGGGGTATTATTTTAATGGGCAACATTGATTTGGTATTCCCTAAGATACATAACATGTGTAAATTTGAGACCAAAACCTGCTAGATATAAGCCTATGTTCTCAAATTGTCAGGATTGAGAACTGTCTGTTTTTTTTTTTTTTTCTGTAAATAGAAGCCTAGTCAGTTTGCCACTACAAGCAAACATCTTTCTCATCTTCTGTGGCTTTACCCACTCCCTCCTTTATTTAACCATAATGCTTTCTTAGGAATTACTGAGGAGTCTTAGCTATGCAGGGCTTCAGGTTCAGCATTAGCTTCCTTTCCTAGTTTTCACCTGCCATTGTATGTTTCTCTTCTCCAGCTTTCTGTACATTTATATAAGCAAAACAATTTATATTTCTCAGCATATCTAAATGTTTTATTTTGCTTGGCTTTGATTTTTATTATTTTTAACAAAGATGGTGACTATTATATTATCAAAAACATAAAACATGATTTAACTTGGTTATTACAAGTGGAGAAAAAAAGAATTGTTGATGCCGATGAGGTGTTAAAGCTAAGGAACAGAATAAGTTGAACAAAAAGAAATAGAATAATGGCTACTGACAAAAATCTCAGATCGAGCCGGGCGTGGTGGCGCACGCCTTTAATCCCAGCACCCGGGAGGCAGAGGTAGGAGGATCCCGGTGAGTTCGAGGCCACCCTGAGACTCCATAGTGAATTCCAGGCAGCCTGGGCTAGAGTGAAACCCTACCTCGAAAAACCAAAAAAAAAAAAAAAAAAAAAAAAAAAAAAAAAATCTCAGATAAATCCAAATTGAGGGATAGTCTACAAAAGAATTCTCCTACACTTTTCTTAAATTTCCAAGTCAGGAATATATAGAAAGGCTAAACAAACTATATCTAATTAAAGGAAATTATGGGGATGATTAGATATAAGGCATGATTCTACATTTGGACTCTACACAATTGTAAAAGTATGTTGAACATACTGATTTTGATAATTATAGTGTTATGTAAGAAAAATCATTTGTTCTTAATAAACACATTGAAAAATACAAGGTAAAGTGTCACAATGTCTCCAGTTTACTAATGAATGGCTCAAACATAATTATCTGGAAAGAGAGAGAACGAGAGGGAGAGAGAGAGACAGAGAGAAGACAGAGAGAACAAATCCTAGAGAAGTTAAAACACTGGAGCAGAATGTAAACAATTGGTGAAACTGGACAGTTTATAGGAAATCCTTTTTATGAAAACTTTCAAGTAAGTTTAAAGTAATATAAAAACAAAAAAAAACATGTTCTCAAAATGGGGTAATTCTAAGGAAATACTTTGAGAATGCCTATTTTTAGGAAAAGGGAGAATGAAAAGGAACAGGTGAATGAGACAAAGAAGAATAACTTATTGCTGTAGGAAAATAACTAGGTAAGTGTAGTTGACCAAAGTCAGAAGGATGTCTGGCTTTTTCAAGGGCAATGTATAATACATATATACCCCCACTATGATGTGAAGATACATCAAAAAGCACTTTAGAACTTAGAGTCTTCATATGTCTGCTAGCAAATATTGCAATCATTTTGTAAATTACCAAAAGAAAATGGTGAAATGATAAATTGATTCATTTGGTGGATAAACCATCCTCTTTAAAAAAAATCTCTGTTTTTGCCATATTAAATTAGTGTCTGTAGATGATAGCCCCATGCTGGTACTGGGAGTTACAAGTCAGTGCCCACTAAGAAAATGAAGAAAAAGATAACTAATATACAAGAGTTAGAGAGAAGAGAGAGAGAGAGAGAGAGAGAGAGAGAGAGGGAGAGGGAGAAGGAGGGAGGGAAGATGTAAAAGATTAAGGTTACTCGGGATCCTACCCTCTCCATTGTCTTGTGGTTCAGGTGATCCCTGTAAGGGCCTGGTGAAGGATCAGCCATTTGGTCTGTCTTTTAGTAAGTAGAATTTTATGGTACCATAGCCGTTTGGGTCTAGATTTGTGTTTCCCACCCCTCTGTTGCCCTCCCCTCCCTCCCCTTCCACCCTAGTGTCTAGTCCATGAGATGCTTACTGGATATGTAAGGTATCTTGGGTAGATTCAGGTTAGGTGCTGTAGATGAGTGAGACTATGTGGCGATTTTTTTTCTGTGATTGGGTAAGTTCACTGAGAATGATCTGTTCCAGGTTCAACCATTTCTCCTCAAATTTCATTGTGTCATTTTTTCTTACTGCTGTATAGAATTCCACTGTGTAGATATACCACATCTTAGTTATCCATTCTTCTAGTGATGGACATCTGGGTTGATTCCAGCTCTTAGCTATTACAAATTGTACCAGCATGGGACTATCATCCACAATGAGCTTTTGATCAGAGAGACCTACAAGGTTTCCTAAAAAAAAGACAGATTTCTGTCAGAGTACTTGATGACCCACCAAAGGTTAGTGGTAAGACCCTACTGCTGAGGACACCTTATGTGGTTGACATGCAAATTGGAATGGCATGGCTGGAAGTTGGAAGACAGGCAGTCCCCAGACAGTCAACGAGTCTAGTGGCAGAAGGTGCTACATGGGCGACTGGGGGAAAATGACCAATATCTGTCCAAGCAACTCATGGTCCAACCTACTTAGCAGCAAATAACCTGTTGTGATGCCCACACAAGTGCAATAGTGGCACACAGCGATGGTGGGGAACCAACTGCTGTTAATTTTGCTAACTGAACTCCTTAGTGGTACAGGGACCCATAGCTGGAACTGGGAAACAAGTCAGAACCATTTCCAAACATAAGCCCACTCTCCAATATCAAGCTACCATCAATCATGGGTTACAAGAGGGCCTACACCTATTAAATTCTCTATTAAAAAAAGTAAGGGTTATCTCTTTTGTCCTGGTGCTAACTTACTCTCCGTTGGAGAATGTGCTTCTCTTTTTCAGATAGATGTAGATCCTAAAGAGAGAGCCACCCCATCATACCTCCAAAGGGCCCTGGCTGAAACTAAGAAAAATTGGAGAAACAGGCAAGGGGGCTGTTTTCCTGATGAACCAGATACCAGCACAAGGGGGAAGGAGATCAACACAGAGAAAAATCAACTCCTACCAAATCAGAGAGCCAGAGCCTCAGAGGCCCCCAATACCTCATCACTGAAGCAGACCAAAAATGAACCCAACATGGCTCAGGGAAATTTTGCGGAAGAGGGGGTGGAAAGAATGTCAGAGCCACATGTTGGGCCATGATATGCAGAGACATTTAGCTTACCCATAACTGTGGGCTAACTCCACAATGCATGACCCGTATACCTCAACAAGGAGGAGCCAAGGGGAGGGGGTAGGTCACGGATGAGCCTAATAATGGTACCAAACTGACTGTATTTGCTGAATACAAAACTAACTAATAAAGAAAAAAAATTAGTGTCTGTAGAGCCTGTGTACTCAGAGCAGCCTTTTCTTCTCTCTCAGACACCATTTTACACTGAATAGTAGTGATATTTACCCAGAATAATTGTGGGTATTTTATGATTATAGTTTATTAATGAGAATTATTCTCTGCCATATTAGATTTTTTAAAATTAATGTGTAGTTACTCTAGTAAACATTAAGTTGTTACATAAAAATCATGAAATGTACACTTTAGCTTAATGCTAAATACATAAGGTGTTTTATATCACTCTAGCAATTACATTAGTATCCTTGTGGAAAAGCCACTGACTTTGCTGAACAATTGGGGGAGAAATGATTGTATCCTTTTTCTTGAGTGCTATAATTAATATGTTTCAGTCACTACCACTAGCTGATTGCTACTCTTGATATGATGGGAGAAGTTGGAGTTGGAGATATTTGATAGAATTCTTGCTTTGAGTGAAAAGAAATGACAATTTAGATGGTTTGAAAATTCTCTTGTTAGTTTATTTTAGAATTTAGAGGTAAAAATAATGTCCTTGGGGCTTGAGAGGTTGCTTAGTGGTTCAGAGACTTGCCTGAAACGCCAAGGGACTCAGGTTCAATTCTCCATGACCCACATAAGTCAGATGCACAAGGTGGCACACACATCTGGAGTTCATCAGCTAGAGGTTTGCAGTGGCTGAAGACCCTGGCATGCCAATTCTCTCTCTCTCCCTCTCTCTCAAATAAATAAGTAAAAAATTTAAAAAACTGACCTTGATCACATAAGTGATCATATATGTTAATTATATATCATTAAAATGATCATATATATTTAAAGTTATATAAGTCTTACTTAAGTGAAAACTTTTTCTGTAAAGAAACATATAGTAAATATTTTCATCTTTGGAGAACATGAAGTCTTACTTGCAGCTACTTAACTCTACTTTTAATGCACAGCATGGAATGTAGCTAAGGATAATATTTAAATGTGTGGGCATAGCCATGCTTCAATAAATTTCATTTGTACAGACTGTGGAGTATAATTTCTGCCTACTTTAACTTATATCTATTTCATGTTGAAGTTAGGCATATCTGAAGGAGTATTCAATACCTGAAAGAGAATAATTGGCAAAAGTCCTCAGCGTGGAGAACATTGTACTAGTTACTCATATCCCACAATTCTGTGCCAAGGGAAAAGATCAGAAATTTAATTGTCAAAACTTAAGCAACAAAAAGCAACCTATTTGTGACAACTGAGAAAATCAAAACAAAATAAAGTCCAAAGTAAAGGAAAAATAAAAATCTAGCTCTTACTAAAATACAGCAAAGGGGCTGGAGAGATGGCTCAGTGTTTACCTGTACAGCCTAGCAACTCCGGTTCAATTTCACAGTACCAATATAAAGCCAGATGCATGAAGTGGCTCATACATGTGGAGTTCATTTGCAGCAGCTAGAGGCTCTAGCACACCCATTTTTCCTCTTTCTGTCCATTTATTTTGTCTCTGTCTCTCTCTGCTTGCAAATAAATAAATAACTAAATAAATATTAAAAAAACAACAAAAATCTGGGTATAGTAACATACATCTGTAATCTTAGCACTCAGCAGGTTGAGACAGGAGGATAAGAAGTTCAAGTCCTGCCTGGGCAACATAGTGAGTTCCAGAGAAGCCTAGTAACATGAGACCCCATCTCAAACAAAAACCAGCAAGAAAACAGTAAAGTAATAAATAGTTCAAAAATAAGTTCTTATTATATTAAAGACTTCACATGACTGGGAGGCAAGGTCACTGAGATATCAAGCTGGGGCTGAGCTGAAAACCTTCTCCTTGTAGATCAGCCAATTGAAAGCTGGAGAAAGATGCACTGCATGCAGCCCTATGGGAGACAGAAGTTATCAATGGTGAAAACAGTGGACAATGGAAGCCTCAAGTTTGGCCAGATAGGCCAAGTGACAGACCAGGTTCAATAGTGGCATATCTGCTCTGGGGAAAACCAACTGCTCTCTAATTGGACTGAAGGCCCACTCTATGGGAGGGAATATGTGCCTGGTACTGAAAACCTAATCAAAATCCTATGGCAGGGGAGCCTTAATGGTGTAAAGCCTGCTCTTGTCTGGCATAATGCATATAGTATGCTCAACAAAGTGCCCTTTAAGCACTATACTTAATGTTCATATTTATATGTTAATGTGACTCTCACTTCTGGTTAGAGAAGCTTCTCTTTTCAGATGGCAGTGACCACTAGGATGACCCAAAAAGCAACATAGTGCTGAGAAGAAATGATGGAGGAGTGTCCAGCACTGAAACTTCTCTATCACATCCTCTAAGGCTCAGAGTCCATTGCATAAGAGGTGGCAGAAAGAATGTAAGAGCCCTCTAAAATAATAATGGTTATCCCATTTATATGGTGCTGACTTCACTCTCTGTTGGAGAATTTGCTTCTCTTTTTTAGATGGACACAGAACCAGAGGAGAGACTCAGCCCATCACACCTCATCAGGGCCCCAGCTGAAACCATAGAGTAATTGGGGAAATGAGCAAGAGTGCTTCTTTCTTGGTGAACCTGGTGCCAGCACAAGGGTGAAGGAGATAAACACAGAGAACACTCACTCAACTCCTACCAAACTAGATGTCCAGAGACACAAAGGCTCCCAAGACCTCATCACTGACAGACCTAAAACAAACCCAACATGGCTCAGGGAAATTCGTGGCAGAGGGGGCAGTAAGATTGATAGAGGCACAAGTTGGGACATTATGCAGGGACACTGCCTCTTCACCATAACTGATGGCTACCTCCATATTGCATGACCCACATTCCCAAAGGAGGAGAGTCCCTTCAGAGGGGGGAGGGTATGGAGGATACCAATGATGGTACCACCATAGCTGTATATACACTATCTACATAACTAATAATAATAAAAGAAAGAACTCCAGATTCATGTGCCACATTGTGCATCTGGCTTACCTGAGTGCCAGGGAATCAAACCTGGGTCCTTTGGCTTTTCAGGCAAGTGCCTTAACCACAAAGCCATCTCTCCAGCCCCCAAACTTTTTTTTTTTTTTTTTTTTGGTTTTTTGAGGTAGGGTCTCACTCTAGCTCAGGCTGACCTAGAATTCACTATGTAGTCTCAGGGTGTCCTTGAACTCACTGCGATCCTACTATCTCTGCCTCCTGAGTGCTGAGATTAAAGGTGTATGCCACCAAGCCCAGCAAAAGCTAAACTTTTAAACAAAGGGCTTTGTTATGAAACAAATGACTGAATCAATTGATTGATTAATCAATTAATCAGCTTGTAGCTTTGATAATATGTCATCTAAACTCAAAGATCATCTTCACAGACTCCTGAGTCTTGTGTCCATCAAGTATGATGCATTCTCCTTGAATAAAAATTAGAATGGCATGGCTGGAAGTTGGAAGAGAGTCAGTCCCCAGACAGTCAGCGCGTCTAGTGCCAGAAGGTGCTACATGGGCGACTGGGGGAAAATGACCAATATCTGTCAAAACAACGCATGGTCTAACCTACTTAGCAGCAAATAACTTGTTGTGATGGCCACACAAGTGCAGTGGTGGCACACAGCCATGGAGGGGAACCAACTGCTCTCAATTCTGCTAACTGGTCCGCTCACTGGTATGGGACCCATAGCTGGAGCTGGGAAACAAGTCAGAACCATATCCAAACATAAGCCCACTCTCCAATATCAAGCTACCATCAATTGTGGGCTACAAGAGGGCCTACACCTATTAAATCCTCTATAAAAAAAAGGATTATCTCATTTGTCCTGATGTTAACTTACTCTCAGTTGGAGAATCTGCTTCTCTTTTTCAGATAGATGTAGATCCTAAGGAGAGAGCCACCCCATCATACCTCAAAAGGGCCCCAGCTGCAACTAAGAAAAAGTGGCGAAACAAGCAAGGGAGCTGTTTTCCTGATGAACCAGATACCAGCACAAGGGGGAAGGAGATCAGCACAGAGAAAAATCAACTCCTACCAAATCAGAGAGCCAGAGCCTCAGAGGCCCCCAACAGCTCATCACTGAAGCAGACCAAAAATGAACCCAACATGGCTCAGGGAAATTTTGCGGAAGAGGGGGCGGAAAGAATGTCAGAGCCACATGTTGGGTCATGATATGCAGAGACATTTAGCTTACCCATAACTGTGGGCTAACTCCACAATGCATGACCCGTATACCTCAACAAGGAGGGGCCAAGGGGAGGGGGTAGGTCACGGATGAGCCTAATAATGGTACCAAACTGACTGTATTTGCTGAATACAAAACTAACTAATAAAGAAAAAAAAATGCTTCCAGTGAAATTACACATAAGCTTCTTCACCTAGATAGTATCTATAGCATGACCAGCAAGTCCAATGTGCTTTGTAAAAGAAGAGTACAACTGCATTAGTATCGTTCTTACATTGAACTCCTACTAAACAACATGTCTTTGACACTTAATGGTCAAAATTCAATTATCACAGCAATATTTTGCCATTTAAATTAATGACATATAAATACTCCAATATTACTCAAAAATAATAGAGAGAAAGTATTTATTATCCATCAGGAATTACTTTTACTACTATTATTGATTAATTTCATTTATTTTTTATTTGCAAGTAGAGAGAGGTAGAGATAGAGAGAAGGGAGACAGACATGGATACAGTGGGCACACCAGAGCCCCCAGCCACTGCAAACGAATTCCAGACACATGTGCCCCCTTGACCATGTGGCTTATGTTGGTCCTGTAGAATTGATCCTGGGTCCTTTGGCTTCATAGACAAGCAGCTTAACCACTAAACCATCTCTCCAGCCCCACTATTATTAATTTTATTAAGACCAGTTTCAATCAAGGTAAGTTTATAAGTTTTTATAATTTATTTTGTACTTTTATCTTTCCATTATCTTTTTCATTATCTTTGCTGATCTAATAACAATGTGTAACCTTAAAATGATTTTATTTTTTAAACAATACACATACATTCATATATGCATCATGTTTAGGAAACAATGCTCTATTTTCAGCAGGGAAGTTTCTACTATAGAGATGAGAAAATGAAAATTAAGAGCTATTCAATGGTTTGTTTAAGGATGAGATAGCTCTGAGTGGAAGTAAAGCTGTGATATAGATGAAACTAAACAATATCTTAAGCTGTCCATAACAGGGCCAATGGCATACTAAGTGTGCAAATTAGTGTACCATTTCTTTTTTAAAATATTTTATTTATTTATTTGAAAGACAGAGAAAGAGGGAGAGAGGGTGTAGCAGACAGCTTCAGGTTCACTGTGATAAACTTCCAGACCAGGCACAGTTATTGAGGAAGGGCTATTTATTGAAGCTTACAGATCCAGGGGAAGTTACATAAATGGCAGAAGCTGGCTTGCCTTCACAGGTCCAAGCAGAGAGAGAGAAGCACAAGCCTAAAGCCACATAGCACAGAACACTTCAGAAACTCCAGCTAGGTACAGTCTACATATCTTTAGATTGAAATCTGAAACCCATCATCACACCTAAGATCTGACCAGTGACACTCCCTCCAGCCAGGTGGCTGCAGATGCAAACTACAAAGTAATCAAACACTGAATATATTGGGGGCCATCTATTCAAACCACCACAGAGGGGGAGGAGAGAGATAGAGAGAGAAAGAATGGGTGTGCCAGGGCCTCTGCCTGCAAACAAACTCCAGGTGCATATACCACCTTGTTCATCTTGCTTACATGGGTACTGTGACCTTAGGCTTCTCAGGCAAGTGCCTTAACCACTAAGCCATCTCTCCAGTTCCCTCTTTTTTTTGAATTAGGGTCTTATACTAGCCCAAGCTCGCCTGAAACTCACTCTGTAGTCCTAGGCTGGCCTTATATTCACAGAGATCCTCCTACCTCTGCCTCCCAAGTGCTGGGATTAAAGATATGTACCACCATGCCTGCTTATCAGTGTACCTTTTAATATTGCATGAGCATATTAGAACACCTGGTGCTCTTTTGGCCATATTGCATCATAGTGATGTCAGATAGTCATAGAAATTAATTTAGTATTTTGACTGTTTTATGTTTTATCTACTAAATAGCACCCACTGAATGGTAAATGGATTCCCAATAGCTGATACAGTTTATTTCACTTAGTTGGTAGATATTTCCAATGAGGTTATATAAAACATAAATAAAAGTAAAGCTTGGCATAGTGGTGTACACCTTTAATCCCAGCACTTCGGAGGCCAAGGTAGGAGGATCATTGTGAGTCCAAGGCCAGTCTGGTACTAGAGAGAGTTCCAGGTCAGCTGTGCTAGAGTGAGACCCTACCTGAAAAATAAATAAATTTAAACTGAATGCTATGTAAGAGCATAAAAAACCAGTTTCTCAGCTATCATATGCCAATTTTCCAATTCAAAGAGGAAAAATTCCATGTAGCTCCATGAAATCTATGTGGGCTGTTGTTCCTTTTCAAATCCTGAGCCATTTACTCTGTAAATTACTTTGAATTTCAAACAAAAGTCCAAAAATAGCTCTGTGCAGATTCACACCAGTCCGACAGCTCTGTAAATAGTCTTGCCCAAGTCCATTCCAAATACTTTCATTATTAACAAGGTTATGTCATCCTTAATGCTGATTACAATGCAGTAACTTCTCCCACTATTATTTCACATATTTTATAATTGGAACTGTAGACTTTATAGGAATCATTTACCCATATTAATGCTAAACAAAGCCATCTAATAACACAAAAGAACCATTTACTTTCATATGCTAGTCATTTGGAAAGTGCCACATTCTTTTAAATTTTTTGTTTATTTTTATTTACTTATTTGAGAGCAACATACAGAGAGAGAAAGAGGGGAGAGAGATTAAGAGAGAGAGAGAGAGAGAGAGAGAGAGAGAATGGGCCCACTAGGACCTCCAGCCACTGCAAACGAACTCCAGATGCATGCAGCACCATGTGCATCTGGCTTAAGTGGGTCCTGGGGAATAGAGCCTCGAACCAGGGTCCTTCGGCTTCACAGGCAAGCGCTTAACCGCTAAGCCATCTCTCCAGCCCAGAAAGTGTCACATTTTAATACGGGCAGGAATTGTCAATTTTTCAACCAAAGCTCATATTTATTTTAAACACAGATGAATTTTTCTCTTTTATCTTCTTTGAAGACTTTTGAAAGAAGTCCTGAGAGGGAGTGTTTGTATTTTATAACCAAACAATTGTTTAATTAAAAAGACTTTTAAGAGTGACTTCTAAGTTCACAGAATGAGATTTTCTAAATCTTCCTTATTTTAAAATATTTCTCCAGCACCTTACTTCTCCATAATTTTATTAGAACTGACACAAAAATGCACATAACTAAAAAAAAATCTAAAATATATAACTTGGTGACTTTGGACATACATTCATCACAAAAATTCAATATCTTAATTTTTATAATTTTTGACACAAGATCCCAAGCTCGTCTCAAATATCTTGAATTTTGAATGACCCTAACCCACCCTTCTCTTACTCAGTCACTTCCCCTGACCTCACTTAGGCCCTTCCACCCCCTGTAATCTGTTCTTCTACTTACATATACACAATGCCATCTCCTAAAGTCCTTCCTTCTCCCTCCCTTAGAGCCAAGAGTTACCTTGAACTTCTGATCCTCCTGCATCTACCACCTGAATATTAGAATTAGAGATGCAAGCCAACAAATCTGGTTTATGTAGTACTGGGAATGGAACCCAGTCCTTTGTGCATGTAGACAAGCACTCTACCAACTGAGCTACATTACCAGCTCCAATATCTTATTTCTTTCAGTTACTGTCTTATTGCTGGGATTAAATGCCTGACCAGAAGCGGTTTATGGCAGGGAAAGTTTATGGCCAGACAGCCTACTTCACACCTTCACATCAGCATGGAGGAAGTAGAAAGTCCAAGAGCACCAAGCAGGGATGGATTTTATATAACACTTCAAGGCCCACATCCTAGTGACATCCTTCCTCCAGAAAGGCTCCAGCTCCTAAGGGTTCCACAAACTTCCCAAACAGCACCACCAACTGGGGAGCAAACATTCAAGCACTGGAGACTATGCCCAACGTTTTACATTCAAACCAACACATTGATTTTTCCCACAGTATTGAAACTGTGCTTTGAAATGGCAATGTGGATTGATGCTTTAGAAAACTGTTTGAGGAATGTTAAGTAAGATGAGAATAGTCAGAAGATGATGTCAATGTCAAGTCAAATGGATTTTACCAGAATCATTGAACCAGATCTGAATACAAGTTCTTCTTGTGCACTTTTCACTACAATAGGCTAGGAATGTTTCAAAATTTGTCTCATCAACAACACAAAAGAAAATCACTACTGACTGAAAGCTAATGTAGAAGTCCCAAATTCAAAAATGTATACATCTGCATGCCCAAAGAGTCTACAGTTCTAAAGGTCAATTGCCTTCCTGAAGAAAAGTTTGTATTATAATCAACAGCGTAGACAGTATATACAACTGGCAGGTAAGGAATTATGACCAACTGCAGAAACTTAAATTCTTCTCAGATGCCTTAGGAAAAAATAAACTGAGTAATTATATGTAGAGGTAAAGATGAACTTCAAAGTCATTACCATTTGGAGAGGATTTTGAAAGGTAGATTGGATATTATATGTTTCTTAGCCTTATAAAATTATCTTTTTGAATTTTTGTTTGCCTGTGTGTGTGTGTGTGTGTGTGTGTATGTGTGTGTGCATGTTCATACACATGCCTGGACCTCTTGCAGCTGCAAATGAATGCCCTTCCAGCTTTACATTGGTGGCTGGGTTATTAAACCCGGGACAGCAGGCTTTGCAAGTAAGTGCCTTTAACTACTGAGTTATCATTCCAGCCCCAGTCTCTTTCTTGATTATCTAAATATGATTTCCACCTACAAACTTTTTCTCTCCCAATTGGTTCTGCATATCCCTCATCATACCACAAGTAAAAACAATGTTGATAGTTATTTGTTAGCTGTCTTTTAGAAATGCAACTACACCTTCATCTTCAGTCATTTTGAGATCATTTGTTGTCTTTTTTAATAAACATTACTAAGTTCTCCACCTCAAACTTGGGCATGAACCCTTTCTCTAATCCCTTAAATATCACAAATAGAAGGCTAATACCAAACTTTGCTGAATAATTCTGAATGTTGTGTATATAATACAGTAAAAATGAGAACTTACAATTGTTGATGTATTAAAATATTTTTAATATCAAAATAATTTCCCTGCAGTGCTTATACAGCCTTTAACACCCCAATCTGAGAGTGAAAAATTCAAGTCTGAACCAATAACTTTGGATTACTTCAATGGGGCTCCTTGCCTTACATGGGTCTAACTAGAGCAATCTTTCCTTTTTTTTTTACTTTTTATTGTCCATATATATATTTAGTTATGGACCACTCAGTTTGTAAATAGCACATGTAGGTACCATCCTTACCCTCATCCCTTTTCCCCCTCTGAAGGGACCATCCTTATTGGGGATGCCAGTTATCTCTGTGGGGATTTTAGGTCATGCATTGTGGGTATAACCATTAGTTATGGGGGAAGAGAAAATGTCTCTGAGTGTAATGTTCCAACTTGTGGCTCTAACAATCTTTCTTCCCACTCTTCCTCAAATTTCCCTGAGCCAAGTTGGGTATGTTTTAAGTCAACTTCAGCGATGGGCTAGTGGGAGCCTCTGTGTATCTAGATCTCTGATTTGGTAGGAATTGAGTGTTCTCTGGGTCTATCTCCTTCACCCTTGTGCTGGTACCAGGTTCACCAAGAAAGCAGCACTCTTGCTCATTTCCCCAATTACCCTATAGTTTCAGCTGGGGCCCTGGTGAAGTGTGATGGGCTAATTCTCTCTTCAGGTTATGCATCCATCTGAAAAAGAGAAGCAAATTCTCCAAGGGAGAGCACCAGTTAAATGGGATAACCATTGTTAGTTTAGAGAGAATTTAATAGGTGAAGGCCCTCTTGTAACCTAATATTGGTGGCAACCTGACACTGGAGAGTGAACTCATTATTTGGATATGATTCTGACTTGTTTCCCAGTTGCAGCTATGGATTCGTTTTCATTCAGTGAATTTGTTATCCAATCCGAGAGAAGTTGGTTACCCACCGTGGTTGTGTGCCACTATTGCACGTGGATGAGCATCATGTCAGGCTGTTTGCTGTTGAGTAGCTCAGACCTAGAATTTCTTGGAGAGATGTTGGCCATTTTCCACCAGTAGCTGGTGTAGCACCTTCTGGCATCAGACCAGATAACTGTCTGGGGACTGGCTGTCTTCCAGCCAGGTCTCTCCATGTTCCATACCAACAGCATATGGTGTCTTTGACAGTAGAATCTTACCATTAATATTTGGTTGGCAATCAAATGCTCTGACAGAAGTCTGTCTTCTTTTGGGAAACCTTGTAGGTCTCTCAGATCAACAGCTCATTGTGAATGTTAACCATATCCTGGTACTGGGAGTTACAGGCCAGTGCCAAGGAAAAGGAAGGAAGAAAAAGAAAGGCAAAATAAAAGAGAAAGAAGGAAAAAAAAGGGAAACAGGAAAAAATTAAGGTTAGGCTCCATCTTACCCTCTCCAGGGCCCTTTGATTCAGGTGTTCCCTCTAAGGTCCTGATGACTGTTCAACCTTTTAGTCTCTCTTTCAGGATATAGGATTTTATGGTACCATTTCCATTTCCATTGAGTCCAGTTATTTTCCTCCCCACCATCACCCTCCCCTCCAGCCCCACCCTCCCTGTTGTCCAGTCTTCGAAATGCCTATTAGGCATGTCAGCATCTTGGGCTTATCCTGGTTAGGAACCACAGATGAATGAGACCATGCAATGATTGTCTTTCGGTGATTGGGTGAGTTCACTGAGAATGATCTGTTCCAAGTTTGACCATTTTTCTACAAATTTCATTGTGTCATCTTTTTCTAACTGCTGTGTAGAATTTCATCATGTTGGTTATCCATTTGTCAGGTAATGAACATCTGGGCCTATTCCAGTTCTTAGTTACTATGAATTGAATAGCTATAAGCATGATTGAACAAATATCTCTGAACTGGGGCTTAGAGCTTTTAGGGCAAATACCCAGTAAGGAAATTACTGGGTCTGTTGGTAACTCCATGGTCAACTTTTTTAGGAGACTCCATATTACTTTCCATAGTGGTTGTACCATCTTACATTCCCATTCTTGCCAACATTTCTTTTCATTTGATTTTTTTATGTTTGCTATCCTTACTGTGTAATGTGGAATCTCATAGTTGTTTTAATTTGCATTTCCCTGATAGTTCGGGATCTTGCACTTTTTGTTAAGTGTGTGCTTGCCATTTGTGTTTCTTCTTCTGAAAACTCCCTGTTCATTTCTCTGCCCCAGTTTGTGAGTGGGTTGTTTGATTTTTTTATTGTTTAGATTTTTGAGTTCTTTGTATATTCTAGAAATTAGGCCTCTGTCAGTTGTATAGCTGGCAAAAATTTTCTCCCATTCTGTGGGGAGTCTATTGGCTCTGCCTATTGTATATTTGTCTGTATAAAAACTTTTCAGCTTCCTGAGGCTGGAGAGATGGCTTAGCAGTTAATGTGTTTGCCTGCCAAAGCCAAAGGATCATGATTCAATTCTCCAGGTCCCACATTAGCCAGATGCACAAGGGGGCACCTGTGTCTGAGTTCATTTGCAGTGGCTGGGGGCCCTGGCATGCCCATTCTCTCTCCTGTTTTGCTCTCTTTCTCTCATTCTTTCGCTCTCTCAAATAAATAAATTAATTAAATATTTTTTTTGAAAAAGAAAAAAAAAAAACTTCTCAGCTTCCTGAGATCCCAATGGTTCAGTAATTGTTTAAGTTCCTGAGATACTGGGGCTTTGTTTAGGAAGACTCTTATATTGTGGAAAGTTCCTCCTATTTTTTCGTCTGGTGCTAGCAAAGTTTCCAGTCTTATACTGAGAACTTTGATCTACTTGGACTTGAATTTTGTGCATGGCAAGATATGTGTGTCTAGTTTCATTTTCGTGCATATAGTTATCCAGTTTGTCCAGCACCATTTGATTTGTTGAAGATGCTATCTTTTTTCCAGTCTACATTGTTAGGGCCTTTGTCGAAGATCAAGTAGCTGTAGTTACTTGACCTAAAGTTCAGATCTTCTAATCTGTTCCATTGGCCTATAAACTGGTTTTTATGCCAGTACCATGCTGTTTTTGCTACTATGTGTTTGTAATATAGTTTTCAATCAGGTATGGTGATAACTCCAGAGCTGTTTCTATTGCTGGGGATAGGCTTGGACAGCCAAGGCCTGCTGCAATTCCATATGGATTTTGAGATCATATTTTCTATCTCTGTGATGAAAAATGCTGGCATTTTTATTGGTATTGCATTATATCTGTATATTGCCATTTTCACAATGTTAATTCTGCCTATTCAGAAGCATGCGAGGTCCTTCCATCTTCTCAAATCCTCCTCAATTTCTTTCTTGAGTGTTTTATATTTTCATTATATAAATCTTTCACATCTTTGGTTCATGTTATTCCAAGGTATTTTATTTTATTTAATTTTATTTTGTTGCTACAAAAATAGGACAATGTAGCTAATTCATTTCTCTGTATCTTTGTCCTTTGCATATAGAAATTCTACTGTTTTCTGTGTGTTGATTTTGTGTCTTGCTACTTTGCTGAAGGAATTAATCATCTTTAAGAGTTTTGAGATGGAGGTTCTCAGGTCACTTATATGTAGAATCATGCCACCTGCAAATAGGGCTACCTTAACTTCTTCGTTTCCAATTTGTATCCTTTTTATATTTTCTCCTCTCTTATTGCTTGGTATAGGACTTCTAGTACTATGTTGAAGAGCAGAGGTGAGAGTAGGTACCCCTATCATTTTGCTGATCTCAATGTTAATTCTTTAATTCTCTCCCCATTAAGTATTATTTGGGCTTTAAGTGCTTTATATGTAGCCTTCATTATGTTGAGATATAAGCAGTCCATGCCTATTCTTTCCAACATTTTGATCATGAAGTGATGTTGTATTTTGTTGAAAGCCTTTTCTGCATTTATTGAAATGATCATGTTGTTTTTGTATTTAAGCTTATTTATGTGGTATATTGTATTGATAGATTTCCATATGCTTAACCAAACCTGCATTCCTAGGATAAAGCCTATTTGCTCAAGGTGGGTAATGCTTTTGATATGTTGTTGAATTTGGTTTGTGAGGATTTTGTTGGGGATCTTTGCATATAAGTTCATCAAAGAAATAGGCCTATAGTTTTCTCTTCTTGTATCTCTGTCTGATTTTAGTATTAGCATGATACTAGCTTCATAAAAGGAGTTGGGGAGCTTTCCGTCTTCTCCAGTTATGTGGAACAGTTTGAGAAAAAAATTGGTTTCAGTTCTTCCATGAAGATAGATGATGACAGAATCATGGTAATAGAATTTGGCTGAGAATCCATCCGGTTTTGGACTCTTCTTTTTGGGGAGGTTTTTGATAAAATTTTCAATCTCTATGTTATAGGTTTGTTTAGATTAACCTGCTCTGAATTTAGCTTTGGTAGATGTCCACAAATTCATCCATTTCCTCTAGATTATCCAATTTTGTGGAGTAGAGGTTTTGGAAATAAATCCTAATGACACTTCCAATTTCACTTATGTCTACTGTGATCTCTCCTTTTTAATTTCTAATTTTGTTAATTTGAAGTCTTTCTCTCTCTCTCTCTCTCTTTTTGCTTGATCAAATTGGCTAGGGTTTATCAATCTTGTTTATTGTTTCAAAGAACAAGCTCTTTGTTACATCAATTTTCTTATTTGCTTTCTTAGTTTGCAATTCATTAATTTCTGCTCTGATCTTGATTATTTCTTTCCATCTGGAGCTTTTTGGGTTGGATTACTCTTGTTTTTCCAATGCTTTTAGGTGGATGGTTAGGCTATTGATTTGGGATCTCTCTGTCTTTGATATAAGGCATTTAGTGCTACAAATTTTCCCCTAAGCACTGTCTTCATTATGTCCCATAAGTTTTGGTATGATGTGTTCTCATTGTCATTCAAATCTAGAAGTTTTGCAATTTCATTTTTTTATTTCATCCACTACCCATTTATTGTTCAAAAGTGTGTTGTTCAGTGTCCACGAGATGATGGAGCTCCTGGTGCATCTCTTGTTGTTAATATCTAGCATTACAGAATTATGATCTGATATTATGCAGGAAATTATGTCAATTTTCCTAAATATATGGATACAGGCTTTATGGCCCAGCACATGGTCTGTTTTAGAGAAGGTTTCATGGGCTACTGAGAAGAATGTGTATTCTGTAGATTTGTGGTAGAATGTTCTGTATATGTCCGTTAGGTCTAGTTGATCTATGATGTTGTTGAGCTCTTCCTTGTTGATTTTCTGTTGGTCTGATCTATCTATGGCTGATAGTGGAGTATTAAATTCCCTGACTATGATAGTGGTGGTATTTACTTATGTTTTGGTGTCGAGTAGGTTTTGTTTTATGAATTGTAGGTCCACCTGTGTTTGGTGCATAAAGATTGATAATTCTGATATCCTCCTGTTGGATCATCCCCTTGATAAATAGGAAGTGACCTTCTTTGTCTTTTTTGATTACTTTTGGTTTGGAGCCTATTTTATCTGATATTAGTATAGCAACACCTGCTTGTTCCTTATTTCTGTTCTCTTGGAATGTCATTTTCCACCCTTTCACCCTGAGGAGGTGTCCGTCTTTAGTGGTGACATGGGTTTCTTAAAGACAGCAGATTGAGGGCTCTATTTTTCTGATCTACCCTGTTAGCTTATGTCTGTTGATGGGTGAGTTAAGGCCATTAGTGTTTAGGGTAATAACTGTGAGGTTTGATTTAATCCATGCCATATTGTGGTGGCTTATGTGGTTTGGTGTTTTCTTGGACTTTGTAGTTTTTTGCACCTTCTCTGAGTTTGGTTATTGTGATCTGCTTTTTGTAGGCACTTGAGATTGGTTGTTTGACTCTTCTGTGTGGAGAATTCCCTGAAGTACTCTCTATCGGTTTGTCTTTGTGTTCATATAGTTGTAGAGCCAAGTTATATAATAGAAAGTTTTCTTTCCCCATCTATTATGAGGGAAACTTTTGCTGGGTAGAGTAGTTTATGTTGGAGGCCATAGGTTCTTAGACTTTTCAGTGTTCCATTTCAGGCCCTTCTAGCTTTCAGGGTTTCCATTTTGAAGTCTGACATAATTCTGATGGGGTTATCATTGTATGTAATGTGTTGTTTCTCTCTAGCTGCTTTTAGGACTTTATCTTTGTTATTGATGTGTAGAGTCTTCATAATAATATGTGTTTGCAAATTTCTCCTTTGGTCCAGTTTGTTTGGAGTTCTGTTAGTTTCTTGTATCCTGATGGGACTCTCTTTTGAGTAGGTGGAAAACTTTTCTTCAATAATTTTGTTGAATAAGTTCTTTATAAGTTTGGTCTGAATTTCTTCCCCTTCTGGTATACAGTGATCTGAATGTTGGGATGTTTAAGGGTAGTCCACAGTTCCCTCATGTTCTGTTCAGAAGAATTTTTTAACTTATTCAAATTTTTGGACTCACAAACTGTTCCTTCTGTCATATCTTCCAGTTCTGAGGTTCTTCCCTTCACATGACTGACTCTGTTCTTAAGTGCTTCTAAAAAGTTTTGAACTTTTTCAATTTGGTTTGTATTTTCTATTGCCTTTTTATGTGCAGTATCTGTCCCTCTGTCGAGTTCTCCTTTCAAGCCATTTTCTGATTTTCTTAATGCTTCTTGTAATTCATCCTTGCATTTATTTATGTCTTCATTGAGCTTATGCAGCTGATTATTGAGGTCCTCTTTTTTTTTTCGCTCTCTAGATCAATTAACTGGAATCATTTAAGAGGAAGACTTGCTAGTTTGTTTGTTTTTTTTTTTTTCTATTAGGTCTAATCTAGCAAGGAGAGAATTCATTCAATTGTTGGACCTTTGTTGATTTTCTGCAAGTTATTCTAATTGAATGGTGAGGGTCACATAGCTTGTGTCTCCATTTTGGGGTTCTGATCCTGTAGTCTCTTCTATGTTTTGATGAGAGATTTCCATTGTGGGACTGGGCAACCTTGTTGGATTTACTTATATTTGACTTTTCATGTTATTCCTTTTGCACTGAGGTCTGCCCATTACAATGTGCAGAATCTTATTTAATTCAGGAGGAAGCTGTAGTTTACCCTTGAAGTGTCTTCAGTGATATTACCATTTTACATTTGACTAGATTAGGCTTCTGATGGCAAGTGGCCCTGTCTGCTCAGGTGGGAGGAATCCACTGTGCTCTGGTAGGGACCTGAAAACTTGGTGGAGGGGCTCATTGGTTGGGGTATGGGACTGTGTGGTCAGGTGGCCCAATGGGTCAGGGGGACGAGAGAATGAGGCAGCAATGTAGACTGGTGTTGAAGCAAGCAAATGGAGGGGGGAGGATAGAACTTCCTGGTCCTGTGATGAGGTGGAGTGAAGGGATGGGACTGCAGGGTCCACTGGCTCAGTGAAATGGGAGGGGAATGGGACTGCTGCAGAATCTGGTGATGCAGCAATGGGGGGTGGGTGGATGGGAAGGCTTGGAGAGCAGTCCCAGTGGTGGGAGGAGGGAGGAAATCCAGGGGAGGGAGGGAGGGAGGAATGCAGCTGGCTGGTCTGGATCCATGCAGCCTGCAGATAGTGCAGGAGTGAAACTTGGTGGTAGATGGGACAGTAGTCCTGGCTAGGATGACAATCCAGGTGGTGGGAAGAGGGAGGGAGGAATGCAGCTGGCTGGCCTGGGTCCGGTCCAGGTAGCCTGCAGGTAGTGTTGGAGGACCCTGATCTGCAGTGCTGCAGGGTGGCAGCTGGGACAGAAGTCCCAACTGGGATGGTAGTCCAGGTAGTGGGAACAGGGAAGGAGGAATGTGAGCCTGCTGGCCTGGGTCCACTTAGCCTTCAGGTAGTGCAGGATCGAAGTTGGTCCACCTGCATGGTATCTGGCACGGTGGCTGGGATGGATGCTTGAGAGGTTTGGGGGACTGATGGGCTACCTGAGAGCATGGGAATCAGTGGATTCCCTGCTTTGCTCCTATGCACTCTCCCACTGGAGGTCTGTTAAGACCTGCAGACCCTAAAGGCCCCATAACTCTTGCCTTTCTTCCCCCATGAGGTGAAGCATGGTTAGGCAGATGCCATCTTGACAAGAAGTCCTGAGTAAAAATATTTTATGGGTTTCATCCCAAAATACAGAAGACATGAATGTCAGTGATTTAAAGTCTACACTTAAAGTACTAGTAACTTCACTATAGAAATTTTCTTGTAAAAATGTAAATTTGCACGTAATTATCCATTCTGCTCCAAATCTATCAAAGATAAATTATCATATATGACACTAAACAGATTTCACCACAGTCATAAAAAGGAAGACTTCATATTTAAAATTGTAGAGTCAATATATCCTCATGAGTTATATGAAGAGAGTTCTAATTTGAAAAGGAAAAAAAAAACTCTAAAGTTGTTTAATGCCTCGTAATTTACTACATTTTAATGCAATAAGTTTAAATATCCTTTTACATACAGAGGCTTCAAGTGATAAAATTACTTTAAAAGAGCTTTTCAAAACATTACATTTAAATTTTCAAATATTCTCTTAGGTATTAAGTCCTCCAATCCCTATTTCTCCAGAAGTATTGACAACTTCAAGAGTGTGTCACTATGAATGTGCTCTCTGGCTAATGTCTACTTGCTAAATTTCCCTCCTTTGTACATACATTTGTATCCTATCCATTTTTATTTCTCTGCTTCATATTTCTCTTCATATTTTAGAACAAATATTTATAAAACAACTCTGCTTAGGTATACTTAAGTGATCTAAAAAATGTATACTTTATGTGCTTTATATGTCAATTATATATCTATAAATATTGAAAAACGAAAAATTAGTGCTGATAGAGCCTATCTCTAGAGATTATAACTTATTTTTTATCAAGTTTTGCCTGGACAAGATTTTTTTCAAATTTTCAGATGACTCATACCCAGCAATGTTTATGAACTGCTTTTCACATTTCCACCACACTAATTAAAGCTCTGACACCTTCATCTAAATTGATCCTGTTTCCCAAAGAACAACCTCAGCCAGTTTTACTTCCTCTTAAATTACTGTGAACATCATAGCTAGATGACTCTAAAACACAAACATACCCTGCCATCCATTAAAATCTTCCAAAGCTTGCCTACTGCATTTAAAATAATGACCCAGCTCATTTCTCCAAAGAATAGCCCCTGTTTTATTTTTTACCATTTCACTTTTACTCTCTAGTCTCCAGTCATTGTGAATATTTCACTCTCTGGACTTATCCAAGGTTCTCTAATTCTGTGCTTTGAAACATACTGTTAATGCTGCCTGAAATATTTTCCATATCATCTGGTTAACTTTTACCTATCTTCATGTCTCAGCCTAAATCTGCCTAGAATATTTTCCATTTCATCTGGTTAACTTTTACTGCCTGGAATATTTTCCATTTCATCTGGTTAACTTTTACTTATTTTCATATCACAGACTAAATGAGAGTCCTCCTGGGAAACCTCTCTGATTATTGCATAGGTTCATCACATAATACTTAGAATATAGGACAGTGCCTTACATACTGTTGGTTCTTGGAAAAAAATGTGATCATCTAGTTACCTAGTATTTCCTTGAGAAAATAATAATGCAACATTGGAATTATTTTCTTTTTTTCTTTTTGTCTATTTCCTATTAAATTTCAAAAGTTATAAAAATTGGGACTTTGTGTCTGCTCCATTGTTTATATCCTTAGTAGTACATGCCACACACTTATTCATTTATTCAAAATATTTTAATTGAATACCTACTATGTGCTGGCTTTATTCTGAGCAATGAGTATACTTTTATTAAACAGTCTAACAATGATATTTTCTCTTAAAGCTTTTGTCCCAGAGAAGAGACATAGGAAATGAATAAAGGAAAATATATATATTTACTTAATACTTCTAAGAAAGAGATTGGAACATGGACAGACAGAAAAGCCACTTACTTCTCATTTCATGTCATAAATAAAGTTCTCAAATGCCTTCTTTATGGAAGCCTGTTTTATAGAATGCTTATTTTTCTATTTCTTAATGACCAAATAATTATTTTGCTGGATCAGCTTCACACAATAGATGAGCACTTACCCAGTTTAAGTTTAGAAAACCCAGAAAGTTTTTTTCATAATATAACTTGGAAATAGTCTATCATTATATGTTACTTGCTACTAAACTATCTCTCAAATGTGAAAATATCTTTAATTCCACACTTAAAAGTGAAACTTCAGAGTGTGTGGAGAGTGTGGCAGCCTGGAGTGAGTAGGCCAGACCCATTTCTGGGCTCCTCCAACCTCCTAGGTCTCAGTTCCTTGCATGGACAGTATGTGGGCAGGCACCATGGCCTGGGGTGAATAGGCCAGATACATTTCCAGGCTCCTTCCTCCTCCCAGGTCTGAGTTCCTTGTTCAGACAGTGTGTGGGTGGGCGCAGTGGCCTAGTGAGTAGGCCAGACCCATTTCTGGGTTCCTCCCACTTCCCCCAGTCTAAGTTCCTTGCATGGAAAGTGTGTGTGGGGGCACAGCAGGATGAAATGAGTAGATCAGACCTATTTCTGGACTCTTCCCACATCCTGTGTCTCAATTTCTTGCTCAGACAGTGTGTGGGTGGGCAAAGAGGACTGGAATGAGTAGGCCAGACCCATTTCTGGGCTCCTCCCATCTCTCCAGGTCTGAGTTCCTTGACTGGACAATGTGTGGGTGGGTACAGCTGCCTGAAGTTAGGAGGTCAGACCCACTTTTGGAATTCTTCCACCTCCTAGGTCTGAGTTCCTTGCTCAGGCAGTGTGTGGGAGGGCACAGTGGCCTGGAGTGAGTAGGCCACACCCATTTATGGGCTCCTCCCACATCCTGTATCTGAGAGACTTGCACAGACAGTGTGTGGGTGGGCACTGTTGTCTGGAGTGAGTAGGCCAAGCCCTGTATCTGGGCTCCTCCCACCTTCCCAGTCTGGGTTGCCTGCCCTGGTCTGTGTCCTGGAGGGATTAGCACAAAGTAGGCTAGATCCCTGTTCCCTTCCTCCTCCTAGTCCCCATGTCCTGGTAGGTCCCATTGTGCCTTACTCAAAGAGGCCTGACTCCCATGTGAGCTGTGAAATTGGGCCTTTTGCTCTGGTATCTTGACTGAACACTAAGTACCAACATCCCTGTTCACCTAAGTCAGAGGGTGAACAGGCCAAAGGACACAGACTTGCTTCCTCTTCAATAAAATAAAGAGTCTTCCTAAAATGGGTAGACCAAAATGCAAAAAAGCCAATGAAAGTCAGAAAACAGAGATATCCTCCAAGGATACCTAGTCCTACTAGCAAGCCTCCAATGAAATCATAGAGAATTCAACAGAAATTCATTCCCAAAATCAAAACAGAACAACCAATGAGACCCTGATAAAAAAAAAAAAAAAACATGACTGAACTTGAAGCAAACTATCAAAGAACCAACAATCATACCAATGAAATTGAACAGAATCATCTTCTAGAGAATTCAGCTTTTGACAGTAGGCTTAACTTGATTGAAGAAAATGTTAGAACCCTCCAAAGAGATATGAATAAATTGAAGGTAAGTAAATAAGTGGAAGACCTCAAAAACCAGTTGATTAAGCTTAATGAAGATTTGATCAAATGCAGGAATGAACTCCAGAAAGCATCAAGAAAATCAGAACTTGAATTGAAATAGTACCTTAAAAAAGAGATGGACACGATACAAAATAACACAACAAAAACAAAAAATCAAATAGAAATTATAAAAACATTTCTAGAACCCCTCAAAAATAGACTCACCCATGTGAAAGACAGAACCTCTGACATGGAAGGTAAGACAGAGGAAATTGATGTTGAGGCCAAAAACATGGCTAAGTTCAAAAAATCAAGTGAACAGAATGTAAGGGAACTGTGGGACATGCTAAAATGAACAAACATCCAGATCATTGATATACCAGAAGGAGAGGAAATCTAGACCAGAGGCATAGAGAACACACTCAACAAAATTATTGAAGAAAATTTTCTGAATGTTGCTAAAGAGAGGCCCATCCAGATACAAGAAGCCCACCAACCACCAAACAGACAGGACCAAAGAACAAACTCTCAAAGACACATCATAGTTAAAACTCTTAACAACAAAAACAAAGAGAGAGTGTTAAAATCAGCAAGAGAGAAGCAATTCACAACATACAAAGCACTGGAAAAATAAGAAGAATCCAACCCAAAGAGCTCCAGACAGAAAAAAAAAAAAATCATCAAGATTAGAGCAGAAATTAATGAATTGGAAACTAAGAAAACAATTTAAAAATTGGTGAAATGAAGAGCTGGTTCTTTGAAAAAATAAACAAGATTGACAAACCCCTGGCCAAACTGATCAAGATCAAGCAAAAAAAAAAAAAAAAGTCTCAACAAAATCATAAATGAAACAACAGACATCAATGAAATTGGAAGAATCATCAGGGCATACTTCAAAAACTGCTACTCCACAAAATTAAATCATCTAGAAGAAATGGATGAATTTCACACAAAACACCTACCAAAACTAAACTCGGACAAATTAATCTCCTAAACAAACCTACCACATTCATGGAGATTGAAAAGGTACTCAAAAACCTCCCCAAAAAGAAAAGTCCAGGACAGATAGCTTCTCAGCTGAATTATATCAAATGTTCATTGAAGAACTGAAACCAATTTGCCTCAAACTCTTTTTCATAATCAGAGATCAGGGAATCCTCCCTGACTCCTATGAATCTAGATTAACCCTAATACCAAAACCAGACAGAGATGCAACAAGGAAAGAAATCTGTAGGCCTATATTCCTAATGAACTTAGATGCAAAGATACTGAAAAACATCCTTGCAAACTGATTTCAACAACACATCAAAAGCATTATCCAACTTGATCAAGTAGGCTTCATCCTAGGGATGAAGGGATTGTTTAACATATGGAAGTCAGTCAACATAATACACCACGTAAGTAAACTGAATGATAAAGACCACATGATCATCTCAACTGATGCAGAGAAGGCCTTTGACAAAATACATCACCACTTCATTATAAAAATACTGGAAAGCACAGGCATGGAAGGTTTATATCTCAACACAAAAAAGGCTATATAAATAAAGCTCCTCCAGCCCAAACAATACTAAATGGAGAAAACTCAAGGAGTTCTCATTGAAATCAGGAGCAAGACAGAGGTGCCCACTCTCACCACTACTCTTCAAAGTAGTAATAGTAGTACTAGCCCAAACAATAAGACAGGAGAAAGAAATAAAAGGGATTTAAATTGGAGAGGAACAAGCCAAGTTAGCTCTATTTGCAGATGACATGGTCCTATATGTAAGTGACCTGAAAGTTTTCATCTCAAAACTTCTAAAGGTGATAATTCCTTCAGTAAAGTGGCAGGATACAAAATCAATGCACAAAAATCAGTAGCTTTTCTATATGCAAATGGCATATATACAGAGAAAGAAATCAGTGAGGCTGTCCCATTTTCAATACCAACAAAAAGTTAAATACCTTGGGATAACACTAACAATGGATGTGAACAACATATATAGTGAAAATATTAAAACACTAAAGAAAGAAATGTAGGAGGACTTGAGAAGGTGGAAAGTCCTCCCATGCTCTAGGATAGGTGGAATTAATATGGTGAAAATGGCAATTCCACTAAAAGCAATATACAGGTTTAAGGTAATACCAATAAAAATATCAGCATCATTCTTCACAGAGATTGAAAAAATGATCACAGAATTCACGTGGAATGGCAGAAGGCCTCATATATTCAAACATACCCCCAGGGGAATAAAAAACCTCTGGTGCTATCACCATACCTGATCTAAAGCTATAAAAAGCCATAGTAACAAAAAAAAAAAAAAAAAACAGTATGGTACTGGAATAAAAACAGAAACGTAGACCACTGGAACAGAATTGAAGACCCAGACCTTAGGGCACACAACTAGAGCTGTTTGATCTTTGTCAAGTCGCCAATAATGTAGACTGGAGAAAAGACAGCATCTTCAACAAATGTGTTGGACAAATTGCATGGCCATATGTAGAAAAATAAAATTAGACTCATTCATTTTGCCATATACAAAAATCAAGTCCAAATGGACTAAAGACTTCAATATATGAACATTTTCAACATTAAAATCTATCTTCAACTACTGGATGAAAATATAGGAGGCACTCTCCATGATATAGGACTGGTAAAAGACTTCCTGAACAAAACCCCAGTAGCCAAGGAAATTAAGCAACCACTCAAACAATGGTATCTCATGAAGCTAAAATGCTTTTGTAAAGACAACCATAACATAAGCAAAGCCAATAGATTACCCAGTGAATGGGAGAAAATCTTTGCCAGTTATACCACTGATAGATACCCAATATCTAGAATCTACAAGGAACTAAAAAAACTAAACAATAAAAAAAGTCAAACAACCCACTCCAAAAGTGGAGCAGAGAACTAAATAGGGAGTTCTCAGAGGAAGAATTACAAATGGCTAACACACACTTAAGAAACTGTTTATCATCCCTAAAAAATTAGGGAAATGAAATTCAAACAACTATGAGATTATACCTTACCCCAGTAAGGATAGAAAACATGAAAAAGTCAAATGAAAACAAATGTTGCAGAGGATGTGGAAAAACAGGAACCCTCACTCACCGTTGGTGGGACTGGAAGCAGGTACAATCACTGTGGAGATCAATATGAAGATTCCTGAAAAGGATGAATATAGAGTTACCAACAGACCCTGTTATTCCCTTACTAGGCATTTATCCTAAAAGCTCCACATGTCAGTTCAGAGATATTTGTGCAAACATGTTTATAGTTGCTCAATTCATAGTAGCTAAAAACTGGAATCAACCTAGGTACCCATCATTGGATTAATGGATAACCAAGATGTGGTACATGATAGAATTCTACTCAGCAGTAATAAAAAATGACACAGCAAAATTTGTACAAAATGGTCAAACTTGGAACAGATCATTCTTTTTTTTGAGTTTTTTTTCTTTATTAGTTACTTTGTATTCAGCAAATACACTCAGTTTAGTACCATTATTAGGCTCATCCGTGACCTACCGCCTCCCCTTGGCCCCTCCTTGTTGAGGTATATGGGTCATGCATTGTGGAGTTAGCCCACAGTTATGAGTAATATAAATGTCTCTGCATATCATGACCCAACATGTGGCTCTGACACTCTTTCCACCCCGTCTTCCGCAAAATTTCCCTGAGCCATGTTGGGTTCATTTTTGGTCTGCTTGATAAGGTGTTGGAGGCCTCTGAGGCTCTGGATCTCTGATTTGGTAGGAGTTGGTTTTTCTCTGTGTTGATCTCCTTCCCCCTTCTGCTGGTATCGGGTTCATCAGGAAAACAGCACCCTTGCTTGTTTCGCCACTTTTTCTTAGTTGCAGCTGGGGCCCTTTTGAGGTATGTTGGGGTGGCTCTCTCCTTAGGATCTACATCTATCTGAAAAAGAGAAGCAGATTCTCCAACGGAGAGTAAGTTAGCACCAGGACAAATGAGATAACCCTTTTTTTAATAGAGAATTTAATAGGAGTAGGCCCTCTTGTAGCCCACGATTGATGGTAGCTTGATATTGGAGAGTGGGCTTATGTTTGGATATGGTTCTGACTTGTTTCCCAGCTCCAGCTATGGGTCCCATACCACTGAGGGGATCAGTTAGCTAAATCGAGAGCAGTTGGTTCCCCACCATGGCGGTGTGCCACTACTGCACTTGTGTGGGCATCACAACAAGTTATTTGCTGCTAAGTAGTTTAGACCATATGTTGTTTGGACAGATATTGGTCATTTTCCCCCAGTCGCCCATGTAGCACCTTCTGCCAGTAGACGTGCTGACTGTCTGGGGACTGACTCTCTTCCAACTTCTAGCCATGCCATTCTATTTTGCATGTCAACCACATAAGGTGTCTTCAGCAGTAGGGTCTTACCACTAACCTTTGGTGGGTCATCAAGTACTCTGACAGAAATCTGTCTGTTTGTTAGGGAACCTTGTAAGTCTCTCTGATCAAAAGCTCATTGTGGATGATAGCCCCATGCTGGTTCGGGGAGTTACAGGTCAGTGCCCACTAAGAAAATGAGGAAAAAGATAACTAATATACAAGAGTTAGAGAGAAGAGAAGGGGGAGGGAGAAGGAGGGAGGGAAGATGTAGAAGATTAAGGTTAGTCTTGGTCCTACCCTCTCCAGTGTCTTACAGGGAACACTTGAACCACAAGGAACAGATCATTCTAAGTGAACTCACACAATCACAGAAAGACAATGGTCACATGGTCTCAATCATCTCTAGTTCCTAACCTGGATCAGCCTAAATTGCTGCATAACTGAATAGTGTCTTGAGGCTTGAATAGGAAGGGTTGGGATTAGGGTAAGGGGAAGGGTGGGAGGACGCAAAAGTGAACCCAAATTGAACTGATACCATAGAATCCTATATCCTGGAAGTCAGACTAAAAGATGGAACCTTCAAGAGGACTTTAGAGGAAGTACCTGAATCAATGGGACCTGGAAAGAGTGAGATGAAACCTAACCTCAAATTTCTTCTGTTTCTCTTTCTTCTCTGGCATTTTCTTTTCCCTTGGTGCTTGCCTGTAATTCCCTGTACCAGGATGTGGTCTACATCCACAATGAGCTGTTGATCATAGAGACCTACTAGATCTCCCAAAACAAACAAGACAGACTTCTGTCAGAGCACTTGATTACTCACCAGAGGTTAATGGCAAGACTCAACTGCTGAAGACACCAAATGCTGTTGGCAAGGACCATGGACAGACCTCATTGTAATCTGGAAGAAAGTCAGTCCCCAGACAATTAGCCCATCTAGTGCTGGAAGACTACATGAGGTACCAGGGGAAAGTGGCCAACATCTGTCCAAGCAACTCAAATTCCAAGTGACCCAGAAGTAAACAACCTGATGTTATGCTCATAGAAGTGTAATAGTGGCACACAGCCATGGTAGGCAACCAACTTCTCTTGGATTTGCTAACTTATCCATTCAGTGGAAAAGAAACCATATATGGAACTGGGACACAATTCAGAATCATATCCAGATAATGACTCTGCTTTCCATTGTCAAGTTCCCACTAACTTTAGACTATAACAGGGTCTAAACCCTTTTAATTCTCTTTAAATTAATAATGGTTATCCCATTTAACTGGTGCTGATTTCATTCTCCATTGGAGAGTCTGCTTCTCTTTTCCAGATGGGAGCTGGACCTAAGGAGATAAACATCCCAGTTCATTCTACCCTGGTCCCTGATGAAAACTCAGAGGAATTGGGAAATGAGCAAGAGTGCTGTTTTCTTAGTGAATCTGATATCAGCACAAGGGTGAGGGAGAAAGATACTGAGGACACTCAACACCTACCAAACCACAGATCCAGATGCTCCTAAGTGCCCATCACTGAAGTAGACTTAAAATGCTCCCAGCATGGCTCAGAAAGATTGTTAGAGCCACAAGTTGGGACATTTTGCACAGAGACATTGCCTCCCCCTCCCCATAATGCATGACCCACAATCCCCATGGGGTTGACCTGCATCCCCAACAAGGAAGGCCTCTTCAGAAAAGGGGCAGGGAAGAGGAAAAGGATGGTACCAACATGTGCTGTTTACATACAAAATATGTCCATATCTAAAAAAAGTGAAATTTCAAACACCATGTTGTAATTATGGGTGGGTAAATAAGATAAATAATTAGGTTGTTGAACCAAGTGGTCCCATTCATGATTGTTACCTCCTATATAATGGGTCAAGACAAATTACAAGTCATATGGAATAAGGTTAAGAAAACAGTATCAACAGGGAAAATAAAAAGAAAAACTAACAAAGCCAATATCATGGTTCTCCCAATTGTTACAACATCCACTGAGCAGCATATTTCAGACCTGGTTAAGGTTTGAGTCAATGAAGTGAAGAATTCTTGGATCACTTATTATTAGTGAAATGAACAAATTATTTGTAGATAAAACCATGGGTTTAGAATTTTAGTTACCTGAATGTCTGAGGCCCATGGAACAGAGGTGTTAGAGATATTTGCATGTGTTTGTAAGGAAAAAGTTGGAGAGGAAGCCACCAGTGCTACTGCAAACTTATCTGTCCTTCATGTAGTGAAAGGGTGAATTTCTTAGATATTCTAGCTGTGTGGGCACCTGAGCCATGTTCAGATAAGTATTCTTTTTTGAATTACAAATGTTTTTCTCTTGTATTTTTTATTTACTTTTAAAGGGAAGGTTTGATGTGAAAATGGAAAAATGCATAATAAAACCAAATAATATAATTTGTAAGATGAAGAAAAAATCTCACAGGAAGAAAATGAATGAATGCACTGACAACAAACATCACTTTCCATTTTGTTTAGAAAGGTCTATTGGAAAAGGAAAAATTCAAAACGAATGCATTTTAATATTGCCTTCTAAATATAAAACCTGGAGAGCTAATGTATACTGTATTTGACAAATGCTACCTTGTCCTAATTTCTAATAATTCCCAAAGTGTATCGTCAATAAGATCATCATCTTGAGATAACATTTTTCTTCATTGTTTTAATCTATAGAGACATGTATTTTTTTTTATCCAGCATATCCCATGATCACCATTAACATATTAGAGAATCATAGTGCACTGGAAATTCAGCTAAAGACATTTCTGATTTTCAGTCATATAGTCAAATTTCTTACTGAAATTTAAATCAATATAGATACAATGTAACAATTGGTTATTTAAAACAACCAAGGTTTCTTACCTCAAACTATCAAATAAGAAATTAAGACACTAATTATAAAATATCATAACAAATATTTATAATGCCAGAAATATCAACATATATGAGTTACATCTCAATCTCAGCAAAGGAAAAAAATGATTCCAATGCACATAGCTGAGCATAACTCATGTCATGTACTTGACATTCTGTATTTCATATCTTTGATTTCTCTCATTTTACACATAAGAAAAGAAAATCTCACATGATTGTGATCTTTAGCTTTTGATTGTCCTATAAATTATTCTTGGCATTTGCACTTAAAATGATATTTCTTGGTGCAAACATATTTAAAACTGATTTCTTAGGCCTTGTGTAGAGATCTTGTGACTAGCATACAGTGTTTCTAAAAAAATACTTTAAACAATTATTTACAGTGATTGAAAAATGTGCCTTGATAAATAGCTATTTTAATGTGAGCTTGTTTCTGTGAGCATCTTCTTATCAGAAACATTGGCCATTCCAGTGCTTGGAATCATATTTACTGTTTATAACTGTTTTCATTCAAAAGAAGAACTACTGCAAATAGATGTGGTCTGTCTCTTTGTTATAGTCATCAGCTTAAGAGATTAATTTTCATTTTCTTGACCCTAAAGACTTCTACTTCTCTGTGCAAGAAGAATGAACATTATCTCAATCAGCTTTGCATGGTTTATTCTTGGCAGTGTTAAGGGACAACATTAATTGATTTGAGGGCAAAATACTCATAGCTCTTTTAATGAAGATTGGCCAAATCAGAAAATACAGATTTCACAATGCAGTTCTAAAAAGTAGCATCATTTAGACAGAAAATAACCCTTGGTACTTGGTATAAAAACAGGTCACTGAGACCTAGATGCAGTCCAAACAAACGGATGCAAACATTGGGCCCTCTGTGGAGATGGAATGCAGGGTTGCCTTTGCCAATGCAATCTAATGTTCTTTATTTATCCTTCAAGGAAATGTAGTTAAAAATGTTTCTCCTCTGTAGACTCCATGCCAGGCACATGCTGTGCTGGTACTGTCAAATGTGGATGTCATTGCAGCTTAACTCATTTGCAGCATAAGTCACTTCTGAGTCCCCATCTCTCCCGTCCCACTTGTCATTCTTCCAACTATTGCCTTGAAGTAACCCTAACCACTCATCTTACAGAAAAGATAGTCTTATTTTCTCTCTTCTAATAGTAAGTAGTAGCAGCCAATACTACTGGCCAATATTTAACTTCCTGTTACCAGCCATTTGCCATTCTGGTGACAGGATGATTTGCCCGAACCACATATCAGGAGCCTTCACAAGACAATTGAACACAATAACTTGAAGAAGGTAGGGCTGTACATTTCAAGATAAAGTATAATTTTATAAAGTCAATCCCATATAACTGGCTTGATGACTGAGTTCTCTCTTTTTTCACATTTGTGTGGTACTTTAAATGGATGACCCCCAAATATGCTCAGGATTTTATTAAAGTATGCAATGTAGATCTGCAGCCACATGGGTGGAGGAGGTGTCACTGAGCAGATCTTAGTATATCCAGCCTCAAGGAGTAGTGGTGGATTTGGAATTCTGGTCTAAAGATGAAAAGTGCCTGAGTTCTGCCTATAGTTCCGGGAAGTGGGCTTGCTTGTTTTTTGGTAGTGGCTTTTTCTCTCTCTGCTTGGACCTGTAAAAGTGTGCCAACTTCTTCTGTCATCATGGAACTTCCCTTGGATTTGTAAGCTTGAATTAAAAATCCTTTCCTCCATAACTGTGCCTGGTTTGGAAGTTCATCTCAGCAACCTGAACTGTCTGCTAACAGTTTTCAATTGCTTACAATTTAAAGTTAATGTCTATTGAGACCTAATAAGGAATAGATACTGCTGATAGCTTAAAAACTTTGAAAATAAATGCTGATAGTAATGTTTACTTTAGATAAATATGCTAGTACAATGTGAAAAGACAAATATTCATAGTGCATCATGAAGTACTAGTAAAACAAAGATTATCACTATCCTTGACGACACACTGTGAAATATATTTTATGGAAATTCATATATTTATTATTTATCATATATTATTATATAATTTATATATAAATATATTTCATATATTTACATGAAATAAATTCATATATTTATTGTATATTATATTGTATACACATATATATACTATTATACTTATATATACTTATATAATACTTATATATACATTAGAATCTATAAATACAATTATATTTTTATTAGATTTCTATATACTTTTAGAAAATATGCATTTATCTATATGTTTATGGAATTTATATTTCTAAGATAAGAAATGCACTGTTGTTTATGCAATCAATTGGCAAGAATTTATTGAGTGTCTACAGAGTCCAGCATGTCTAAGGCTTTAATGAGGGAGGAACAATTCTAGTACTATGAAAAAGTGTGTTAACATGATACATGGAAACCCAAAGGCTTATTTTTTTTGGAAGGAAATTTAAATTTAAAGTGTCAAAGCCAAAAATATTCTTTTCAGAAACTATATATATATATATATGTATGTATGTATATATATATATATAGTTTCTGAAAAGAATATTTTCAGAATGCATTAATATAACCCTATTGACATTTAAGGAGATGCCCAGGATCACAAAGTGAGCATAGCCAAAAATATTCAAACATTTTAGGCACATTAACAGCCCAGAATGTTTGCTTTCTGTAATTTGTATATGCGTTGGGGAGATGGCTCAGAGGATAAAGTGCTTTCCACTTAGGCAACAGAAATTGACTCAGAACGCCAGGCCCACATAAAATATCAGAAATTGTGATGGGATTCTGTAATTCCAGCATACTGATGGAAAATGAGAAGTGGAAACAGGAGCATTTACTGGAAGTTTCATAGTTCAGAAGCTTGCAACAAGAGAAGGTAAGACAGAGATAGATGGACAGACCAAAAGACAGCTAGAGAAAGAGAAAGAAGAAAGAAAGGTGGAAGACAAGGAACAACCTTAAAGTATTCCTCTAACTTCCACACATGTGCCATTGTACATGTGTGCTTATGCTCACACACACACATGCAACATGAAGTCCATACACACAAAACTGGATAAATTAATGAATGCATAAGTAAATAAGATTAGGATAAATGTTCCCAGAAAAATTGTATTCTCCAACTTGCTTTCCACATATGTGAAACAAAAAAAGAACTAGGGGAGCTAATACATAAGGAGCAGAGCTTAATAGTGTAAAATGTCACACAGTTAGCCTGTGTAAGTAGGTGGTTTCCATGGCTAGGACTCTTAGTAACAGAGTGTGCTCATATATTGCAGGTTAAATTCAGAAAAATAAAGCATTCATCATTAAAAATACTAAAACTAAGCTGAAAGATTATTTAATTAATGTGTGAGAGCCAGTGACTCTCAGCAGGAGGACAATTTTGCTCACCAGGAACATTTATAGACATATAAATTGAGAATTTTCACACTTGAATGTGCTGTAATTTGATCATAATCTCCCACTTTCTTCCTTTGTCCCCACTCTGCATCCCCATTCCACTGAATCCCTTCTTCTTTCAAACTAGTCCCTCTTCTATTTTGCTGTCTTTTTTATTTTGCCCTGTTCTATCATCCATGTTGAAATGTTGATGAGCTCAATAGTGTGCAGGACTTATGAAAGCAATGACAGCAGACAGCTACTATGAGTTTAGGAATGTGACAATTGCTTCATGTGAGGATCATAGTGTCCCAAAGTATACCTTCCCACTTATTGGCTCTTACATTCTTTCTGTTCCCTCTTTTTCAATGTTCCATGAGCTTTTGAGGGTATGCTAGAACTGTTTCATCTAGCACTGAGAATCTAACAATTATTTAGTCTCAGATCTTTGTTGACTTTTGAGTCTCCCCAATATCCACCAACTTTTTCAAACAGAATATTTTCTGGCCAATGATGGATATAAACATAATATAAATTTTAGGGGGCAATTTTATGAGTATATCATATACATTTAGACAAACAATTATTATTAGGGGGCATTATTAGGGAGCATTAATGTCTCCCCTTGGGTCTATGGCTTTTTCAGTCATAGACCTTTTGAGTAGGTTCTTAGTACTACACAGGGATTACCTCCTGAGGAGTACGGCACAGATCCAGTCAAAAGATCAGTTGGTTCCTTCTATAATATTCCTGCCACAATTGTACCAATAAGTACATCTTGCCTGCTGGTTGACTGTACATCAAGCAGGTAATATTTACCATTGAGTAAGACTGGTAATGACTTTTCTGCCCCTATAACCTGCATACCACTTTTTAACACTATGACAGCTATCCAAGAGGGAGGTTGCCTCCAGCTCTGGTCCAATTTGATTATCTAGTGTTCTGCAACTGACCATGTGGTGTTTTAAGCAACAGAATATTCCTATCTAGTTCTTGTGGGTAACCAAGAGTCTTGGCAATGGTTTGTATTCTGAAGGGAACATTTGGACCTCTATGACCAACAACTCACTGGGAGGTATTCCAACCCTGGCACTGGGGATTTCTTGCAACAACCTATGTATTATGAGAGCAGTATTGTTTACCTTTATAGGGCATTTTTTGCCAAAATGTACTCTTATTTCTCATCTAAATTAATCTCAGTTAAAATTTTAATTAGCTAACAAAGGTTATCATATGGGTTTTTTCATAACATCTTTAGTTTGGTTAACTCACCCTCCTCTCTGTCCTGCCCACCCTTCCCTTCCCTGACCCCAACTTAGCCTTTCTACTCTTAGTATTTTATGTTTCTATTTAAGTGTGTACTGTCTCCTCTCCTTAAACCTCCCCCATCATTCCACTAGTTGTTGCCTTCTAGCTTTCTGGTTTCTACTCTCTTATTTCAACTCACATACAAATCTAGACTTTCAGCGCTAAGGATCTGCATATGAAAGAGGGCATGCAGTGTGTGTGTCTTTCTGATCCTGGGTTACCTGACTTAGCACAGAATTTTGCAGGTTCATTTCTCTGTAATTTCATACTTTCATTTTTCTTTAAAGCTGAATAAAATTGTATCATATATATGTACCATATCTTCATTAATCATTCATCAGTTGATGGGCATTTAGGCAATTAGTCACATAATTATTGACATAGATATAAAAATACACATTGATGATGAAACATCTTCAACCAAGTGGGAACACTGCATATTCCCATGCAGAAGACAGGGTACAAAGATCAACTCCAAATGAATAAAATACCTAAATGTAAGACCTGAAACTACAAAAATTGTTATAAGAAAAAGTAGAATTAGAGAGCATAGTACATGGTGCAGGAGTAGGTGGGGATTTTCTGAATAGGACTCCAGTTGCTAAGGAAATAAGGTCAACAATTGACAATAGGTTCACATGTAATTTAAAAAGCTTTTGTACAGCATAAGAAATTGTCAGCCAAGTAGAGAGGCAGCCTACAGAATGGGAGAAAATCTTTGCCAGCTATACATCTGACAAAGGATTAATATCTAGTATATACAAAAATCTTAAAAAAATAAACATACAAAGAATGAACAACTCTTCTAAGAAGTGTGATATGGAGTTCTCAAGAGGAAAAATGCAAATACCTAGTAGATACACTTTTTAAAGTGCTCATCATCTTTAAACATCAGGGAAATACAAATTAAAACCAGCTTGATTTCTATCTCACTCAGGTCATAATGGCTAGCATAAAAATATTCTGGTGAGGATGTGGGGAAAGAGAGAGCCTTATTCAATGTTGGTTGGTTTGCAAGCTGCTTGTGCAGCCATTATGGAAATCAATGTAGTGGTTTCTTAAAAAAAAAAAAAAAACTTAAGGCCGGGCGTGGTGGCACATGCCCTTAATCCTAGCACTTGGGAGGCAGAGGTAGGAGGATTGCCGTGAGTTCGAGGCCACCCTGAGACTACATAGTGAATTCCAGGTCAGCCTGAGCTACAGTGAGACCCTACCTCAAAAAACAAACAAACAAACAACAAAAAAAAAAAACAACTAAAATTAGATTTACCATGTGACTCAGCTATACCACTCCTGGGCATATTCCCTAAGGACTTTGCACTGTACTTCAGAGATACTTACTCAACCATGTTTATTGCCTCTCTGTTCACAATAAGTAAAATATGGGACCACTTTAAATGCCCATGACTCATGAATGGATAACGAAGATATAGTACATATACATGATGAAGTTTTACTCAGTTGTAAAGAAAATTGAAATTATGCAATATAAAGGAAAATGAATGGAATGAGGAAAGATCATATTGAGTGGGGTAACACAGATTTATAAACACTAATACCTCATATCCACTCTCATATGTGCATCTTAGCTTCATATATTTAGATTAGTGGGTATAAATTGAAATGATATGTCTGTAGAACCCAGGAAGCTAGAAATAGTCCATGAGGTTGGGTGAGAGATTATGCAAAGGGATAAAAGAACACATAGGACATAAAGATGAGGGAAGAAAAGGTTTAAGCAGTGATAGTGGTAGTGGATGAGGACGAGAAATGTAAATAAGTCATATAGAATCTTGCTACTTGATAAGCCAATTTAAAATACAAATTTAAAGGGCTGGAGAGATGGCTTAGCGGTTAAGCGCTTGCCTGTGAAGCCTAAGGACCCCGGTTCGAGGCTCGATTCCCCAGGACCCATGTTAGCCAGATGCACAAGGGGGACCAGGCGTCTGGAGTTCGTTTGCAGTGGCTGGAGGCCCTGGCACCCCCATTCTCCCTCTCTCTCTCTATCTGCCTCTTTCTCTCTCTGTCTGTCACTCTCAAATAAACAAAATAAACAAAAAATATTTAAAAAAATACAAATTTAAAAATGTGCTTATACCAAGATCCTCTAAACAGCAAAAGCTGTTCCCAGAAGCCATAGGATATAACAAAACATCCCAATGTCAGTGATGAGATATCTTCCAATGACTTGTTCATTAGGAGGCCACAAAGGCCCTTAAAACAATATTGGCTATTGCCATTGCTCTTGGTTGCCCAACAAAACTAGATAGAAAATCCCTACTACTGAAGAGACCACATGCATTGAGTGTAGAGTGTAAAGAAATCAAGATGGAACTAAACTGAAAGTTTCCTCCCTACAAGCTACCATTTTTCGTGCTAAAAGGTGCTATGCAACTGCTCAGGGAGAAAAGTCGTTAACAATCCTACCCAGCTGTAGACCCTATATACTTCACAACCAATCTGCAAGGCAAGGTGTGTATACTCGTACAATCATGGAATGTAAGTTATGGAAGTAAACAACTACTTTCTGATTGGATTTGAAGCCTGCTCCACAGGAGGTAAATCATTCTTGGCAGTATAAATCTGGCCAAAATTCTGTGGCCTGGGATTTAAGCCCTAGATAAAATAAAATCTATTACTCTGGTTATGCTTAGTGGGTAACATGTCAAACTGCCTTCTAAATATCTATGTTTGGTCCCACAGATTTGCATCCTCAAACACAGACATTTCTTGATGCAAAACATAGAGGTGAAAGCAGAGATACATAAATGCCAAATATATCAGCAATAAACTAGTGTGTGCCTAGCCTTAAACATGACACCTAAACCACACCCTTCATGGCTCAGTGAACCTAAGATGGAAAGAATGTTAGAACATGAGGATGGGAAATGGGGCTGTGGAATGCTGCCTTCTGGATATGTCTATTTAGTTACAATCATGAACTCACAACATATGTGAATTCCTATGCATGGCTGAGCTTCATGATATTTTAGCATAAGTGAGGGAGGGAATCAATGACATACCACACCTCCCACCTCCCATAAGAAACTGATGATTACTTGGAGAGTGTCCTTTAGTGTGTTCTTTATGTCATGTCTTTTACTGGTGTACTTACTAGTGGATTACCTATTCTCCAGTAAATAACCTCCAACCCATTACTAGGCAAGTCATCTTAATTTAAATCACTGGGTCAAAAATAAATAAATAGTCGGGTGTGGTGGCGCATGCCTTTAATCCCAGCACTTGGGAGGCAGAGGTAGGAGGATTGCTGTGAGTTCGAGGCCACCCTGAGACTCCATAGTGAATTCCAGGTCAGCCTGGGCTAGATAGAGTGAGACCCTACCTCAAAAAACCAAAAAATAAATAAATAAATAAATAAATAAATAAATAAATAAATAGAGATATAAAAACACGATGAGGTTACAAGGAAAATAAGAAAGGTTTTGATGCAAAGGGAAGGTGATTGGGGTGAGTGGGATCCAAAGGTATTGTATACATATATGAAAACATCAAAAATAAATAAGAAAACACATTTTTATTCAATTGACCTGAAGTTCTTCTCTTTCTTCTATGCTCATTATTGAAACATCTAGTCTTTCCAAGTGGTCCCACATTTCCCTCATGTTCTATTTATATGGAACTTAAATTTCTCATTCATTTTTACAAGTTCATCCAATTCCTCTTCCTTGTATAATAATATCAAAATAACAATAATTTCAAAGCCTGATATTTTGTCTTCTACTTGATCCATTCTAATGTTAGTCTTTCCATGGAATTCTGTTTTTGAATTTCTTTAATTTTTATTTCCAGCTATACTTCAGTTTGTTTTTTCTTCAGGATTTCTATCTCTTTATTGAGTTCCATTTTCATATCTTTATTAGGCTTCCTCATTTCATCTAGCTGCTTGCTTGTGTTCTCTTGGAATTCATGTAGGCATTTATTTGTGCCATCTTTGAATTTATTTACCATTTTATTTATGTGTTTATATTTTTCTTCTTTGAGGTATTTGTGCATATTTATAATCATTCTTCTGATTAGTCTAGAGCTTCCCCCAGAAAGCAATCATGGGGGTCTTCTATTTTGGGACTGCTATTTCTATCTGTACTGGCTTACTTTTTTGTGTTATTAGTTTTGCATTGAGACTAAACCATCCGGAGATAACATCTTGGTCAGATCTTTTTGAACTACCTGCATTAAGTGACTACCTTTTTCATTGTGTTTACTGTTCTTTGCTCTGCTTTGTGCTTCTTGGAGTTCAGTCTTGGGGGCATTTGGTACTGATTCATGAGTGGGGAAGTTGAGGTGGTCTCAATTTGGTTGAAGCTGTGCTCAAACTCACACATGTGTCCCAGCCAAAATGGCAGCACAACTGCTGGTGATTTTGCAGTGAAGGGAAGAGAAATGTTAAAGGAAATCTTAGTGGTAGAACTCACTAAGCAGCGTCTACCCTGATGACAGAATTTGGTACCTGTGAAATGGAGGGAAAAAGATTACAAAGGGCTCCAGGTACTGAAACTCAGTGCATGTCCCAGACACAATGGTGGATTTTCTGTGCCTGTAGAGTGAAGGAAAATCTTAATTATAGAACTCAATAGTGTCCCAATCCCAATGGCAGGTCATCCTTGCCTCTGCAAGATGAAAAGAAGAGGATTGCTAAAGGGAATCTGGATACTGAAACTTACAACTACTCCCAGTCACAAGGTCATCTGCACCTGCCCATTCTTTCTTGTTAAAACTTGGAGGAGCCGGGTGTGGTGGTGCATGCCTTTAATCCCAGCACTTGGGAGGCGGAGGTAGGAGGACTACCATGAGTTCAAGGCTACCCTGAGACTTCATAGTGAATTCTAGGTCAGCCTGAGCTAGAGTGAGACCCTACCTTGAAAAGAAAAAAAAAAAAAAAACTTGGAGGAGATGAAACTGCCATCTTGTATGTCAAGCTCAGGGGCATCCTACAACAATGTATTATTTGATTTAAAATTTAAAACCTCATATAAGGTGTGATGAGCATTATTTAAGAGACTAACTTTATGCTGTAATAGAACCACTAAGAGTATCAGATTTAGACATAGATGTCCTTTAACAGACTTGTTTGATTGAAAAATAAACATAGCATAGTTCTCTGATACAGTGTTTTCTTAAAATTTTGAAGAAACATAAAAAACCTATAAATTTCATGAAGCATCTTATACAGGTAAAAGTATTAAATTCAGGGAGTATTTCCACAAAAATATCTTTTGGTCATTTAAAATTCAAGTCTTCAAAACAGTTAAAATTCAATGGATTTGAAAATTGTAATTTTAAAGAAAAAAAGACTTCAATCAGAAAATGGTGGCTATTTACATTATGAATGCTTAATTGATTTATAGAGATGCACATATACAAAGAGACTACATATGAAAAGAGTGGGGTGTTGTGACCCCAATAGTAAACATTGCAACTTTGCTTTTAAATTAAATATGGCATTTAGGTACATCGGCCTGTTGGTGAAAACTAGATGAATATTCATTTGCAGGCAAGCACTTTGTTATCTTTACCATTCTGATTACAAAAAAAGATGAAGTGTAAAAAAATGTAATTATGACATTTTTTAAGATTTTTAAAAAATTTATTTATTAGAGACAGGGAGAGAGAGACTGAGAGAGAATGGGCTTGCCAGGGCCTTCAGCCACTGCAAACAAACTCCAGACACATGCACCACCATGTGCATCTGGCTTACGTGGGACCTGGGGAATCGAACCTGGGTACTAAGGCTTTACAGATATGCATCTTAATCACTAAGCCATCTCTCCAGCCCTGTGACATGTTTTGATAGCATTTGCATAAATTATAAAGTACTAACAATACTTCATTTATTTATAGAGTAATTCAGTATAGAACATATTTGTTTCATAATGGCTGATTTTCCTCAGGTGTCCATCAGAGCTCCATTGAACTATTGAGTGAATGTATATATTCCAAGAGCTCAAGTGGCAATAAGTATAGTCTAATAGCATCTAACTTACTAATGGTACGGCAAAGTAAGATGGAAGATATAACCTACATCTGAAGATAGTCTATCATACCAGGAGCCTACTGCATTGAAATAATAAGTAGATAACACTAGCTGCTGAAATTCACAGGGAGCTCAATAAATCACTTATACAGGCCGTAAACGTACCAGCAAGTCAATGACAATATCTTTGAAATATCTTTCTGTTTGTAACTAAAATAAGAACACTGGGGACTTCAAAAATCATCACTGATTACTTCAAAATTGGTTCTTTGGGTAATAAAAGACACTCTAGTCACTATTCTCAAGCATGGCCTTCATTATATCATTTGCTGAATGGGTAAAAGGATTCTGTACATGTAAACATGATAATGCAAACCAATTATCAATAAGGCATAAATTTTGAGCTGTTTTATTCTAGCATTTTAAATGAATTTGTAGGCTCAGGATATAGCTCAGCAGTAGAACATTTGCCTATCATGGACAGGCCCTGAGTTCAGTCCCCAATACTGCAAGACAATAGGAAATCTGCAATAAGAAAGCCATCTATTCTTACCTAACTTTAAAAACTACACCAGGACTAAGAATGCACTTTTGTATAGTTTATGTCACCATACATAGTTAATAAGTAAAAGGGATAATATTCTGGCTTTTATCCAGGCCAGTGACAAAGTTCTACATTTCTTTTTAGCAACTACAATAAGCTTAGAAGCAATAAAAGAGGATTACAATTGTTAAATAAAATGCATGAATCATAGAATTTTTAAACATGACAAATGTTTTTAAATGTACAGAACCCATCTATAGTTGCAAGAGAGAAAGCCAATACTCCAAGAAGTTAAGAGAAATATTGAAATTCACAGAGCCAAAGTGGTGGCTTATCTGGATCACTACTAGGACTCTGAGCAATCAATGATCTTTCAATCAATGTTTATTTTCCTGAGGTTATGTTTAATTTTACTACTACCTGTACTTTTTTTTTAATTTGGTTTTTTGAGGCAAGGTCTCATTCTAGTTCAGGCTGATCTGGAATTCACAGTCTCAGGATGGCCTTGAACACATGGTGATCCTCCTACATCCCTGCCTGAGTGCTGGGATTAAAGGCATGCACTACCACGCTCGGCCTACCTCTACTTTTTAAGAAAATAGATAATGCCAATTTACCAAGAATGCTGGTACAGAGATGATCTGTCAATGTCTTTGAATTATCCTGAAAAGATAATATTTCTAGCTCATGTCAACTCTTTACATCTTCTCAGAGTCACTGGTTCTTTTACCATGCAACAGAAGAATTCCTATAGTGTCATTTGTCCCCTTGTATCCCGTCATTCAATCTAGTACATTTCTTCATATGTCCTGGACATATGAATGTGAACATATTCTAAAAATATACTCAAAGTCTATACTTAGGCAGATATCATTTACTAATCAAATAACACATTAACAGTTTTTTTAATCCAAATATAGATTATCTATAACTTATTCTCTAATAATCATATTTCCAAAGGCTTCTTTCTATTTCCTCATCTTGTCCAACCTATAACAAAGCCTTAGTCAAAAGTGAGATACATGTTGTATAATAATCATTAATGCATAAAGCCATTGTATTTGGGGGTATTTTGTTATATAATAATATAAATCTAGGGCTGGAGATATGACTTAGTGGTTAAGGTGGTTGCCTACAAAGCCAAAAGATTCTTGATTCCTCAAGACCCATGTGAGCCAGATGCACAAGGTGGCACATGCATCTGGAGTTCATTTGCAGTGGCTGAAGGCCCTGGTGAGCCCATTCTCTCTCTCTCTCCCTGTGTCCCTGTGTGTGTGTGTGTCTTTCTCTCTCAAATACATATATATATATATATATATATATATATATATATATATATATATATATATAATCTAATAAACAATGGTTCCATGTGATTTTGAGTTACTGGAATATTTATAGAAGGATATCCATAAGTGGGTGAGAAGCTTGAGAAATAATATTGGCCCTTGATGTGGGCTTCTGGTATGTGGGATTTTTGCCTAGCCAGAAAGCTAGAGTTAGGAGTGAAAAGTAGAGAAGGGTATTCCATGAGCAGTGCTAACTTAATTGGGGTTTATTAGGACAAAGGTTGGCACAGGGAAATTCTGTCCTGATAGCACAGTGATTGGTACAGGCAATGGAATTGTTGGATTTGAGAAAGCTTTACACTCAGGAGATGCTTAATGTTTTATATACAAGTAAGTGAATGAGTGATTCGGTGCAATAACCCAGAGTCTAAAGCAAGATCTGACTAGCACTTGCTCAGGACAAAGAACTGGAGCAAGAAGCTGTAGAAGGTAAGACCGGGTGCAGTGGTATGGAAAGAACTTCAAGAAGCTTCCAACCAGTAGGCACAAGCAGGATTAAGGAGTGTCTGGGAGGATGCAGTTAATTTTTAGATAAGTACTGCTACAAGTCATAGCGGTGCATGACTATAATCCTAGTAGTTGGAAGGCTGAGACAGGTGGGTCATGAATTTGAGACCAGCCTAGGCTTCATAGCAAGACCTTGTATTTAAAACAGAGGATGAAAGAAACAGAAAAGAAAAACACTATTGAATAACAGTGTAGCAAGAGAATGAGGGCCTGTTCAAGACTTTTCTTCTTTCTAGGCATTATAGAATAACAATTGTAAAACACAGAAAAGAAAGATTATAGAAGAGCTAAATTCTTATTTTAAAACAAAGACATAGTCTCTCAGACTAAATTTAAAGGTGGTTTAGTTCTAGGTTCATAAATCCATGCTTGTAAAGAGAAAAATTAAGGGCACTGTAAAGAAGAGGTGTTTTCAGAGGGCATGCTTAAGACCCATCTACAAATGGACATATTATTGTAAATCATAAGCACTGTTTATTTACCAGTGGTTAGGTATTCCTTTGTTCATCCTGTATTCCTAATGGGATATTCATTCCTCCTCCTAGAGGAAAAAAAAAGTTGGGTCCTTGTATTTGTTACTCCATAAATATTGAGAAAAGGTCAATATTTTTACAGGTATAAAAGTATGAGATGTCTTTATCATTGTAATATGAATATGCCTCTGAAGACATTGTGGCAATGGGAAAGATGAGCCAATGTTACTCACAAAAATGCCTGATCACTTGATTCCAGCTTTCACTTTGAAAGATATGATTATATGGGTCATTCCAATACTAATAGGTTCTACAGCCATAGGATCAGAATTGCTAGAAATCTGCACACTTGAAACAAAGGATCTCACACAAAAGTAAACGTGACCATAGTGAGAGGATCCAGCTAAGAGTCAGCTAGCAGATTACTGAGTCTCGCAAGAGAGCTGCTTAAAGGTGATTTTTTTTTTCATCAGTAGGGCTCTTGGAAGAATCACCTGCCCACACTGAGACCATAATAGCTGCTCAGTAAAAGTTGAAGCCATCAGCTCAACCAATGTATCACACTAGTGAACATATAAGCACTAAGCTTTCCCTCCTGATTACAAAATATGATGATATATAACTCACTAAAAAGATGAGAGAGTGGGCTGGAGAGATGGCTTAGCGGTTGAGCGCTTGCCTGTGAAGCCTAAGGACCTCGGTTCGAGGCTCGATTCCCCAGGACCCACGTTAGCCAGATGCACAAGGGGGCGCACGCATCTGGAGTTCGTTTACAGAGGCTGGAGGCTCTGGTGCGCCCATTCGGTCTCTCTCTCTCTCACTCTCTCTCTTTCTCTCTCTGCCTCCTTCTCTTTGTCACTCTCAAATAAATAAATAAACAAACAAAAAAATTAAAAAATATTAAAAAAAAGATGAGAGTGGGATCAGGCAGTTCATAGACAATGCCTCTGCCCCAAACCTGCAGAACAGTGGCTATGGACATACTAAGATTTACCATTTTAACCATTTTTAAGTGTGTGGTTCACAATGCTAGAATGTCCACATTATTGGATGGCTGTATTTCAGTGCTGGGAACTGAAATATATTTATTTATTTGCAAGTGGAGAGAGAGAGAGAAAGAGAGAGAATGAGCAGACCAAGACATCCAGCCTCTGCAAACAAACTCCAGATACATGTGCCACTTTGTGCATCTGGCTTTACATGGGTGCTGGCAAATCAAACCCAGGTTATTAGGCTTTGCAGGCAAGTGCCTTAACCATTGATAAATATTTCCAGCCCCTAGAAATTTTTTCATCTTGCAAATCTGAAACCTTATACCCACTTAAAAAAACTCTCTTCACCCTCTAGCCCTACAACTAGCCCTAGAAACACCCATTACACTCCCTATCATTATCATTTTTGTCTACTCTAGATGTTTCACATAAATTTGATCATGTGATATTTGTCTTCTTGTACCTTATATTTTTTCACTCAAGGTTTATGAATAATATAATACTACAGAATTTTCTTTTAGAAATTGAATAAGCTAGCCAGGCATGGTGGCGCACGCCTTTAATCCCAGCACTCTGGAGGCAGAGGTAAGTGGATCACCATGAGTTCGAGGCTACCCTGAGACTACACAGTTAATTCCAGGTCAGTTTGGACTAAAGTGAGACCCTATCTCGAAAAAACAAAAAAAATATATATTGAATAAGCTTGGCATAGTGATTCATGCCTATAACCAGCACTCTGGAGGCTGAGATAGGAGAATAGCCATAAGTTTGAAGCCACCCTGGGGCCACAGAGTGAATTCTTGGTCACCCTGGGCAAGAAAATTTGAATAATATTCTATTCCATTGTAACTATATAATGTTTTGTTTATTTATTCATCCATTGATGGAGTTTGTGTTGCCTCCATCTTTTAGTCATTGTGGAAAACGCTGTTATAAACATGGGTGTACAAATGCCTCTTTAAGACCTTACTTTCAAATCCTTTGCTTTTATACTCAGAAGGAGAATTTTGGGAAGTTTGATTATTCTATTTTTAGTTTTTGAGGAACACCACTTTGTGTGTGTGTGTGTGTGTTGTGCATGTGAAGTGTATGCTTGTGTGTGCACACATGTTTGTTCAGATGTGAATGTTCATGCACACATATGCAAAAGCTAGAGAACATTGACTACCTTCTTTTATCACTTTCCTGCCTTATTTCCTTGAGATAGAGTCTATCACTGAACCCAGAGCATGCCAATTTTCAGCTATACTGGATAGCCAGGGAACTCTAACATGCCTGTACAGCCATGCCTGTCTTTTTACGTGGGTGCTAGGGATCAAACTCAGGTCCTCATGCTTGCTTGCAAAGCAAACACTCTCACTCTATAGCCCTTACCACACTGTAGTTTGAGAAATATTTTATATTGTACCTTTTGCAATACTGATATGAAATTTGTAGATAATATAATTTTCTCACAATGTTTTAAAATCAATACAATGGGTCTAGAGAGATGGCTCATTGGTTAAGTATACGTTGATTTTAACAAACATATCACTATAATATGGGATATTGAAGTTAGAAAAGGCTTGCTGAGGGTGGGGTGTATGGTAACTTTCTGCTCAATTTTACTGTGACCTAAAGCTATTTAAAAAAAAATTCTATATTGTGAACAATTATTTTAAAAGTCAAGAGCTAAACTCATGTAATTTTCTAATAAAAAATAAATAACATGGGCTAAAGATACAGTTCAATGGCAGGTCACTTGCCTAGCATGAGGGTTCTTGAGAATCTGGGTTCAGTTCCCAGCACTGAAATAAAAAAAAAAAAAAAACAAATAAGTTTCCAAAAAGTAAGCTCATGCTTTCCTCAGATCCTCCTAGAAAATTCAATGATCATTAAAGTCATGCAAAATACTTTTTAATATGAATAAACAACTTAATTATTGAAATAATTTAAATTATATATAAAAGTTGAACAAATATATGAAAGATTCCTATAAACTTTTTATCTTGACCCATTAGCTAATGTTCATTAAGTAGCTGGATAAATGAAAGATGGTAAATATATAGATATATGATAGATCAATATAGATAATAGGTACTACATATTGAAATATTTTTCTGTAACACAAGAGTAACTTGCAGAAATGTTCCAGTTTCTCTTTAATACACTCAAGTGCATTCAGTACCATCAAGAATATTCTCATACAAGCCAGGCATGGTTGCACAAGCCTTTAATCCCAGCACTAAGGAGGCATAGGTAGGAGAATCACCATGAGTTCGAGGCCACCCTGAGACTACATAGTTAATTCCAGGACAGCCTGAGCAGAGTAAAACCCTACCTCGAAAAACCAAAAAAAAAAAAAATATAGAATATTCTCTTACATAATCATTTTATTAAAATCGAAAAATTAAAAATTAATATAATACTGTTAGTTAATTGATAATCAATATTTAAATCTTTGCCAATTGAATAGTGTTCTTCATTGCAGCTCTTTTAAAATCCATGATCCAGTCTAGGGCTAAATATTACATAAAGTAGTCACATTACAAATGCTGGTGAGGATGTGGAGAAAGATGAATCCTCATCCACTATTGGTGGGAGTGAGTACTAGTACAGCCATTATGTAAATCAGTATGGAAATATCTCCAAAAATTAGAACTAGAACTCTCATAGGACCCAGCTCTACCACTCATGAGCATTCCCTAAGAACTCTGCACTCTACCACAGAGATACACTTATGTTTATTATAGATCTATTTATAACAGCTAATAATTAGAACCAGCCTATGTGCCCACTGACAGATGAATGAGTTGACAATGTGGCATATATACACAGTGGAGTTCTATTCAACAGTACAGAGAAATGCAATTTGCATGAAAATGGAAAGACTCATATTAAGTAAAGACTCAAACTCAGAAAGAATAAAGCTGCATGTCATTTCTGATATGTTGTAGCATATAATATCTATAAGTATGTATATAAAGGGTGGTAAGTGTGGACAAAAGCTACGAAGTTAGAACCATAACCAAAATTAAACATGAAGAACATAAGGGGCAATGATACTGGGTAGGGAGTAGAATTACGAGGAAAGGAGTTGGGAATGGAAGAACAGGGATAAAGAAAACAAACAGCATTTGAAAATGGCAGAGTATTTAAATCTCTATATGCCAAAAAAAAAAAGATTAAAAAAAAAAAAGAATCCTGGGCTGGAGAGATGGCTTAGCAGTTAAGGTGGTTGCCTACATAGCCAAAGAACCCAGTTTCAATTATGCAGGACCCATGTAAGCCAGTTGCACAAAGTGGCACATGTGTCTGGAGTTCCTTTCCAGGGGCCAAAGATCCTGGTGTGACCATCCCCCCCCACCTCTCTCTCTCTCCAATCAATAAATAAAAATTTTGAAAGGTGTGAGCCACAACACACAACCTTAAAAAAAAAAAAAAGAATGCAGGGCTGAAGAGAAGGCCTCATGGTTAAGGTGCTTGCCTGCAGAGCCAAAGGACCCAGGTTCAATTCTTTAGTACCCATGTAAAGCCAAATACATCTGGAGTTCGACTGCAGTGGCTGGAGGTCCTGGCAAGCACATCCCCCCTTTCTTTCATAAATAAATAAAATGAAGATATAAAAAAGTAAAGACAGCAAATAGCAAGCTACAAGACTGAAGCCCAGCCATATCAGTTACACTGAGTATAAAAGTGACTGCTGGGGAGACTCAAAACCCATGAAAGTGCTGAGTAGAGATGACATTTAAGTGTTCAGCCCTAAGTGAGACATCTCCATAATACAGCCAAAGCTCAAGGACCATTGCAGAAGAAGTGACATAAAGAATGTAAGAGCCAGAAAAAGGGAAGGAGTCTTCTGCTATGCTATATTCCAGACACAAAGTGATGGTTGCATTTATGACCTCACAGTGGCTGTTGCTATCTTCACAAGACCTGCATAAAATGAGGGAAAAATATGTTATTAAAATAGAAGAGGAGCAGGGCGTGGTGGCACACACCTTTAATCCTAGCACTCAGGAGGCAGAGGTAGGATGATCTCCATGAGTTTGAGACCACCCTGAGACTACACAGTGAATTCCAGATCAGCCTGGGTTAGAGCGAGACCCTACTTTGAAAAACAAACAAAGAAAAAAAAAATTGAAGACAGACTAGTTTGAAAGAAGCAGAGGTTTTATGGAGAGAGGTAGTGGAGAGAATACAAAGGAGGGTGGTGTATGGAGGTTGTCTATTGCTACAGTCTCCTTTAGTCTGAAAATGTCCTGCATACTTTCATCGTTGATGACATTTTTATGTTTGAAGCATTATTAAATGAACTTCCATTGGGTTTGTCTGATGTTTTTTTCGTGATTATTCAGATTATGTGTTCTTGGTAGCAATACCACACAATAATCCTGTGCCTCTCTCAGTGCATCTTCTCAGGAGGCAAATGATTTCATTTTGTTCCATTATTAGAGAATATATTCACCAGGAAAATGACCTAGGAAAAGCAAGATCATAGAAACTACTAAAGCATACTGCTTCATTCTATTGCTGTTCATAACTATGCAAAACACAAGTTGATGTGACCTAAATAGTATTTTCTTTGAAAATAAAATTATTCTTTAATCAACATAAATGATTGAATATCACCTTTAGCTGAGAATTTCGAATTCAGGCTTAAATTGTATTGAAAATTAATGTGCCTGGTAATACATCCTGCCAAAAGCTTAGATGGAAATTAGCTGGTGGTCAAAAGATTTTGCTTATGGTCAGTGTGCTTGGGGACTGCATGCATCAGAAGTAAAGGGAACCACCTCACTAGACTGAGTACTGGGTCTCTGAAAAGGTTAGCTGCAAAATGATTTCCTACAGCTAAATGAAATGAAAAGGATGAGATTCATTTTTCTTGCATTTTGTTTCCATCTGATTTTGTTCTACTAGCAAAGTACTTGAAGTAAAGCATCTATTAATCTTGGAACAACCACTGAATTTAATTACCATGTCTAATGTTAGCTTGTACAAAGTGTTATAGGGATATGTTTTCTTCCATAAGAAGTGCAGTACAATATGTTCTTCTATTTCAAATCCATTTCACTTAATTCCAGTGCTTTGACAGGAAAAAGTAATACTGCTACCGACCTTCACATTCAGGCTGCTATCGCTCTCTGAGCTGCACACCTGAGAAAAATCACATCCCACTTGCTTTCATGCCAACATGCTGCTATGAAAAACTATTTCTGTTTGTTACTCGCCCCCACCAAAAAAAGAGAACCAGAGAGTATGAATAATTATTGCATTCCAAATTCCAGAATGAATTTCGTTAGTGTACAAAGCATATTGCATGAATTTACCAAGGATCTTTATTCTGAGCTCACATATGTTCTGCTTAGCTGTCATTTAAGCTGCTCATAGAGTAGTGCTGAGCTCATTCCATTTCTTTGTATGGCTATTTACCTTTTCAGGTGAGTAACGGGTGGCTATTAAATTCCACATGTTGTGATGGCAATCTATGAAAAGATTATTCCATACATTTTAAGGAGAAAGAAGTAGAAATGAAAACAGAAAGTCATCTTCATTTTTTTCTGAAAACCTCTTGAATTAAAAGGCTTTTTGAAACCATTTTCAACTGAAAGGGTATTGAATGGAATGTTTGGCAATAGATAAAGAAGCAACATATACAGAAAACAATAACACAGTAAAGCTGTGAAATGGCAGTCTACCATTTTCCTGAAAAAGTGAAATTTAAAGAATAGATGTATTTAGGTTACACCTTTAAAGTAAACAAACTTGTGAAGATTTGTCATAACTGAATCTTTTCCTGGCAAGCAAAGATGATTCTCATGCATATTTGAGATCCTAATCATGAAAATGGACTAGAAAGCATCTCAATTTTTAGCCTTTCATATTTTAGTGAACAGAGATGATCTTATGAGGTCAAATAAAAAAATAGTTACATCAACAAAGTTAACAATCTTATCTTAACCTATCAATTGTATTTCTCTGGGTTTTCCATTATACTTAATTTCTGACAATTATTGAAAGTGACTTTATATTATAATAAAATACCCTGCCTCAGATATATTCTACTTCCTCTTGATCCTATTTCTGTCTGATCACTTTCATATCCTCTACTTTGCTGCCCAGGAGAATAACTCCTTCTTTTCCTCACTATGTGTCTTTGCCTCTTCCATGTCCTTGTCCTTATGCCACCACCACTCCTTTTCCATGTGTCAGTCTTCAGGGCTGTAAATACATCCTTCTGGACTCAGCTTTTCGACAGGGGGGCTGGATAGGAGACAGGGTCTCATGTAGCCCTGGAGGGCATTGAATTTGATATATAGCCAAGGATGACCTAAATTCATGGTCTTCCTGCTTCCACCCCCCCCCCCCCCCCCGCTGAGGGTTGGGATTATAGGCATATAACACCACACCTGGCTTGGTTCTGCCTTAATACCCACTCCCATCTCAATGTTGTAATCTCTTCATTCTCTATTTTTCCACAGTACTTTATACATATCTCTTGTTCTGTATTTTTTGTGCCCTTTAGTTGCTCATTTATGTAAAAGCTATCTATTAAATGTCACTTCAATGTCTGATGCAGATCTGAAGGGCTGGAGAGATGGTTTAGGAGATAAGGTGCTTGCATGCAAAGCCTAAGGACCCAGGTTTGATTCTCTCTCTTTCTCTCTTTCTGTCCCTCCGTCTCTCACAAATAAGTAAATAAAAAAATGTTAAATTTTGTAAACAAGAAAACACAGCATGATATGGCTATGCCTAAAAGGTTATATCTCTAAACTTAGTCTAATGGGTCATAAGTACCTGTCCTTGGTCTATAAAGAGCAAATTATTTGACATTAAGATTGAGTTATACTTCATTTGGCTTGAGTCATATGAGATGAAAAAAATTGTTCTACAAACCCAGGACAACCAATTTGCATCCAAGCATAACTTGGGGTTTGGAAGGTAATTGCAAATAATGTCAATAAACTCGATCCATAGAATCCCACAGTGGGTGACAAATTCACAAGAGAGACCTCTCCTAAGCTTTCTCTGCAGCCCTGGACTTATGTCAGGTGCTTAGGCTAGGGTGATGGCACTACTGATGGCATGCTCCCTCCTTAAAGCAGTCCATGTGTATAAAAGGAAATACATGCCTATGAACAAATAATTAGTTATCGATCCATATACAACATTCATCTGGATTTGGGCTTTCATGCCTGATTATATTCTATCCCAGACACAATTTAGATACTTACTACCACAGGAGTTCACCAGTATCTTTTCCAAGCTGTTCTTATATAACACTTAGAAACGTTGTGAGCAAATCTGATCTTTCCCAGATGCCCTCAATGTGTTCTCTGAGGCATCAACTTCACTGGAAAACATCAAAGGAGGGGATCTCCTAGTCTATTTTTTCTCCTCATACAATTCCTTAAGCTTTAGTCTTAAATACACATTTCCATGAAATAACATCTCATCATATTTGCATCAGAATAATTTGAAGAGTGTATGGAAAAGGAAAACTCAAAGCATTTTCTCTTTGAGAGTTCATTAATACTGATAAACAAAATCTTCAATAACTATAATTGAATGCCCTTATTCCTTATGCTACTAGAATAGTAAATAATAAACTATCTGTGGTCAAACTTAGTCATTTGCTTTTCTCTGTTATCTCCTGAATCATTTAGTGCAGTTCCCTCTACTTAGTATGCACCCAAACAACAGAGTAACTAAGTGCATGTGTGAAAGAAGAACTAATGATGGACCAAAAAAAATCAGTTGAAAGGCTAATGTGCAGCTTTTAGAAGGTGTCTTTAAAAATCAGTGACACCAAAAGTCATAAAAGGAACTGGAACATGAAAAAATAACTCTTTTTCTACCATTTTATTCTGAGTACTTAAATATTTGACTACTATGACTAATATTTTTATAATTAAGATCATATTTATGACCTAAATATTAATGACTTTCTGTAAAGACTTTACATATCCAGAAAAAGTTATCATAGTAACTCATAAAATTATGAATAACATGTAGAAACACTGAAAAGTTCTAACCTCAAGGATGTTTCAATGCTTCAATCTGCTGCCATATCTGCAATTCATAGGCATAGAAGAAAAATAAAATAGGTAGACATTATTTTCTAAAATAGGAAATAAATATATAAAATTTTCCTTTTTCCCAAAAAATTATTTATTGAAAAATTAGCAGGCAAAGAAAGGTAGGCAACAAAGATGGTAAAAAGAAAACTTTCATGTAAAGTACTACATTTTTTTCTTTTTTTACATTTATGTATATTTTACTTTCATGTAAAGTGCTACATTTTTTTCTTCTTTTACATTTATGTATATTTCAGTCAGCATACAGAGATAGAGGTATCATTGATTCTGGAATTTTCTAATGCAATTTGCTTGTATTGATTCCTGTCCTCCCTCCTATCACCAATCTCCCTCTCCCCCACAATTACTCTTCTCCTGGTATGTTACACTCTTCTGTTTACATGTCACAGGTGTCCTTCTGCCCTTCCTTCACCCCTTCTCCAGATCAAAAGGGAATATACCCTCTTGGTTATGGTTCTTCCATATAGGATTTATAAACTATATATATATATATATATATATATATATATGCATACTTAAAGATAGTGCAACCATTATGAAAATCAGTATGAAGATATCTCAAAAAATTAGAAATAGCTTCCATATGGCTCAGCTATACCACTTGGGTGTATACCCTAAGAACTCCACACTCTACTACAGAGATACTTGTATCTATATGTTGATTGAAGCTCTATTTAGAATAGTTAAGAACTGGAATCAGACTAGATGCTCATTGATACATTAATGGATAATGAAAATGAGGAACATATACACCAATGTATTCTGTTCAGCAGTACAGAAAAAAATAAACTTTGCAAGGAAATAGATGGGACTGGAAATAATCATATTAAGTGAAGTGACCCAAATTCAGAAAGACCAAAACTGGATGTTATTTCTGATATGTGGATCCTAGCTTTTGATATTTATAAGGAAGTACTTCATAATATTTTTTTTCTGTTTGAAGCCATGTTACTGTTTCTATTTCTGTTACTAATAATTAATTTGGAAACACTTTTCTCTTAAAAAAACATATCTGTATCTTTCTAAAATACCTAAGAACAAGTGGAATGATGGTAACATTATAGAGAAGAAACTTAAAGACACCTGTGGTAGTTTGAATGCGTGCCCCCCCCCCAATAGACTCAAGTGATTTGTTAAAACTTGGATTTCCAGTCACCTGGCTAGAACAGGTGTCACTGAAGGTGGATCTAATTTCTAGATCAAAGGTCTGCAGAGACGCTTAAGCTCTGCCTGGGTCCCTGTTGTTTGCTGCTGGTATTGTGCTTGCTTGTGGTGCTGGCTGTATGGTTGTGTCTCTGCTTGGATCTATGAAAGGGAACTGACTTCTGCCATCAATGAAATGGTAAGCCCGAAATAAATCCTGTTCCTCCCATAAACTGTGTCTGTTTGGAAGTTCAATCCAGCACCATGGATCTGATTATGAAAATACCACATTTACCAGGGTAACCATTACCAATAACAAGACAAATTGACAATGGAATTCTTAATATAAAACACTTAGATGTACCCCAACCACATCACTCCTCTAGCATTTCTGTGAGTGTAAACCTCAATCTATTCATGAGAAAGCATAATAAAAATACAAATTAAGGAACTTTCTACCAAATAATTGATCAGTGCCCTACAAAGCTATCACCATCATAAAAGATAAGAAAAGAATGAGGAAGTGCCACAGATAAGAGACACCAATGGGAGGGACATTGCAACTTAATGACATATGAGATGTTGGCTTGGATCTTCTCCTAAAAAAGGACCTTACTAGAAAAATTAATGGTATTTGAATGAGCTCTGAAGTTTGTGGTAGTATACCAATGTCAATCTCCTGGATTTGAGAACTATACCATGACTATATAAAACATTAATTAGGGACTACTGAATGCTGTGATTTGAATATATTTTCCAAAGTTTTGGTTTTTAAAAATTCTATCCTAAGACAACAATGTTCAGAGTTGTGATCCATAAGAGGTTTTTAAGTATTAAAGGCTATGTCTTCATAAATAGATTAATGCCATTATTGAGGGAGTGTTCCTTATGAAGAGAGTAATTTTGTTGCAAAACAAGTTTGGCCTGCTCTTGCTCTCTTGCCCTTCCCACTTCACCATGAGATAATATAGAGAAATAAGGCCCTTATCAGATACCAGTACCAGTCTTGATCTTGGACTTTCAAGACTCTAGAACTATAAGAAATATATCTTTATTCTTTAAAAGTTATCTAGTTTATGGTATTTTATTATATTAACACAAAATGGACTATGGCATGGGATAAGAGGTATATAGAAATATTTTATATTACTTTACTGAAAGTCTCAAATTATTTCAAAATATTTTAAAAATTACATTAGTTAATTAATTACATCAAAACACATTAATGTTAATGGCTACATTTTAGAGATAAGTAAATAGAGATATGTTACTAAGTGTTCAAAATAAGATTAGTAAAGATGAGGTGATTTAAATGTTGAAACTATCTGTAATACTCCATTATCCAGTCTCTCTCTCTCTCTCTCTGTCTTTCTCCATATATATATATATATATATATATATATATATATATATATATATATATATAATATGTATTCAATCAGGATGAATATGTCTGAGTGCTATAGTGCTTACTGTCATTACTCTATCTGAGTTTAGTAATTTTAACTGGTGATATTCTGAGAATTTGAAAAAAGTAAAGTAAAAGCCCAAAAAGTTTTGAAAACATTACCATCTTGCTCCTTAAAGTGCCTTATTTCCTTTTATTCTAATTTTCAGTTTTATTTTTAAAAATTTTTATTAATTAGTTTTGTACTCAGTGAATATAGTCAGTTTGGTACCCTTATTAAGCTCATCCATGACCTACCCCCTCCCCTTGGCCCCTCCTTGTTGAGGTATATGGGTTATGTATTCTGGAGTTAGCCCACAGTTATGGGTAGGATAAATGTCTCTGCATATCATGACCCAACATGTGGCTCTGACATTCTTCCCCCCCACCTTCTGAAAAATTTCCCTGAGTCATGTTGGGTTCATTTTTGGTCTGCTTCAGTGATGAGGTGTTGGGGGCCTCTGAGGCTCTGGATCTCTGATTTGGTAGGAGTTGATTTTCCTCTGTATTGATCTCCTTCATCCCTGTGCTGGTACTTGGTTCACCAAGAAAATAGCACCCTTGCTTGTTTCACCAATTGTTCTTAGGTCCAGCTGGGGCCCTTTTGAGGTATGATGCAGTGGCTCTCTCCTTAGGATCTACATCTATCTGAAAAAGAGAAGCAGTTAGTACCAGACAAATGAGATAACCCTTACTTTTTTATAGAGAATTTAATAGGTATAGGCCCTCTTGTATCCCACGATTGATGGTAGCTTGATAATGGAGAGCAGGCTTATGTTTGGATATGATTCTGACTTGTTTCCCAGCTCCAGCTATGGGTCCGTTACCACTGAGGGGATCAGTTAGCCGAATGGAGAGCAATTGGTTTCCCACCATGGTGTATTCCACTATTGCACTTGTGTGGGCATTATGACAGGTTATTTGCTGCTAAGTAGGTTAGACCATGAGTTGCTTGGACAGATATTGGTCATTTTCCCCCAGTCGCCCATGTAGCACCTTCTGCCACTAGACGCGCTGACTGTCTGGGGACTGACTCTCTTCCAGCTTCCAGCCATATCATTCCATTTTACGTGTCAACCACATAAGGTGTCTTCAGCAGTAGGGACTTACCAATAACCTTTGGTGGGTCATCAAGTACTCTGACAGAAATCTGTCTTTCTTTTAGGAAACCTTGAAGGTCTCTCTGATCCAAAGCTCATTGCGGATGATAGCCACATGCTGGTACTGGGAGTTACAGGTCAGTGCCCACTAATAAAAGAAAGAAAAAGATAACTAATACATAGAGCTAGAGAGAAGAGAGAGAGAGGGAGAGGGAGAGAAGCTGTAGAAGATTGAGGTCCATCTTCATCATACCCTCTCCAGTGTCTTGTGGCTCAGTTGTTCCCTCTAACGGCCTGGTGAAGGTTCAGCCATTTGGTCTGCCTTTTAGTATGTAGAATTTTATGGTACCATTTTTGCTTGGGTCTACATTTGTGTTTCCCACAACCTCCCTTGCCCTCCCCTCCCTCCCCTCCCATCCTATTGTCTAGTCCTTAAGATGCTAGCTGGGTATGTAAGGCATCTTGGATAGTTTCAGGTTATGTGCTGTAGATGAGTGAGACTATGTGGCGATTTCTTTTCTGTGACTGGGTAAGTTCACTGAAAATGATCTGTTCCAGGTTCAACCATTTTTGCTCAAATTTCATTGTGTCATTTTTTCTTACTGCTTTATAGAACTCCACTGTGTAGATATACCACATCACAGTTTTCCATTCTTCTAGTGATGGACATCTGGGTTGATTCCAGCTCTTAGCTATTACTAATTGAGCCACTATAAACATGGTTGAGCAAATCTCTTTAGTCTTTGGTTTGAAGGTTTTATGGTAGATGCCCAGTAAGGGAATAACTGGGTCTGTTGGTACCTCTATAGTCAGCTTTTTCAGGAGACTCCTAATTTTCAGTTTTCTTACTGGACAAAAATATATTTGCCACCATCATGTCATTCTAACTTTAGTAGTAAAAAGCTTACAACTTATCAAAAAATGCTCCAATATTTCTAGTATTTAACTGTGAAAACTCAGGTGATTTGAGTTCAAATACAAATCAAAACAGAAAGCATCTGACCATCCTTCACTCAATTTGTCACCCAATCTCCTGTCTCAAGGAATAGAATTTCCAGCCTTAACCATAATGTAGAAAGTATTCTAGTTTCCGGTTGTCATTCATCAATGAGTCAAAAGCTTATTCTATGAGAACTGCCTCAGTTTTTACCAAAGCAACTAAGACATTTCCAGTTTAAGGCTAACATTATTCAGATTAAACCAGATGTCAGAGATTAAAGTTAAGTCTAAGCAAGAAGTGATTTTCCTCTGCATTCTTCTAAATGGAGTTAGGTCATAAAATGTACATGAAAATTAAACTGTTCTTATAACAATACAAAGTTGGTTGAAATTTTAAGAGGACAAATATTATCATATATTGAGCAAAATCAGTCTCTACTTTTTATTAGGAACTTATATAAACTTTAAATCCCAGCTATGAACCTGTGCATTTTGATTTACATTGTAAGTCAAATTTCCTTGAGTCCTATCTTAATCTAGAATTTTACTCCAATTTATGCATATAAAAGAAGAAACATATACCACCATCCAAGAATTCAAAAATTTCACTTAATTGAATTGATAACAACTTTATTTAACTTTTTTCTATTAAATATAGCTGTAGTTGTTTGAGTAGGTGACCCCCAAAATGTATTCAGTGTTTTATTAGTTTGTCATTTGGATCTGTAGCCACCTGGCTGGAAGAGGTGTCATCGGTGCATCTTAGGGTCCAGCCCTAAGGTGTGGTGATGGATTTGTAATACCAGTCTAAACATATGCAAAGTGCCTGGAGTTCTTGAAGTGTGTTTGTTTGTGGTGTGGCTTTTTTTGTATCTTCATACAAAAGGATAACTCACATAAATTAATCTGTATTATTAAAGTTACATTTATTTGTAAATCATTACTTAATAGATTATTGTGTCCAGAATATATATATATATATATATATATATATATATATATATATATATATAATCTAAAAAGGTATCAAAGAATATATACAAATGGCCCATATCCACAAGAAGAGATTCTCAATATTATAAACATTAGAGAAATACAAATCAAAACAGCAGTTGCTTCAGATCCATTATGATGGGCATAATTTAAAAAGACATAAACACTGTCAGCAAAATAAAAATTGTCAACCGAGTGAACAGACAACATAGAGAATGACAGAAATTCTTTGCCAGGTATACTTCAGACAAAGGGTTAATATCTAGAGTATATAAAGAACAACAAAAGTAATCTTCAAAAAGCCAAAACTCAACCTGGTCCAGGATGATGGAGACAGATATTGAGACTACTCAAAATGCACCAAAGCAGAAATCCAGAAGCTGCTGAGAGGTCAACACTAATGTAGACTTAAATCAAACCCCCACAATGACTGACTACTGTTCTTGCAACTCATAACCCAAAACTCCAGGGTGAATATCAACAATTTCACTAAGGAGGGCCCTCGGTGGAGTGGGAACAGGGAGGAGGGAAATGATGGTACCAACATATGATGTGCCCACATAAAGTTTCTACTTAATAAAAAATTCAAAAGTGTTAATCAATAAATAGCCCAATGACAATAACAAATGGAAATAACCAATAAATATTTTTAAAGTGTTCAAAACTCTTAGCCTTCAGAGTGAGAGGATCAAATTTGTTCCAGTTTACAGCTAGGCCTAAGTTTCAATTTCCCAGAAAGACTTCTGGGAAAAACCACAAACAAAGCACTGTTAATCAACAGCAACCCTGACATGTGGCTGGGGAAGATCGCCACCCAGGGGTCTGAGTCCGTTCCTGCAATACCTCTGGACTATGACCAAAAAGGACTTGTTGGAGATAGCAGGCTCCAGGGCTGAGTCAGTGGCTGCAAAGTCTCTAAAACGTGTCTAAACATGCCCAAGGATGGTAAAATCTGGGCCACAGCCAATCAAAGGCATACAAATGTAACTGCTGCTTGCTTAGCCAATCACATTAGAAGATGACCTAACCCTCCTACAATTCCCCTAGCTGTGCTTAAAAGGGGCCTGCGTGCTCCTCTCAGGGTCGCCATTTTGTGTGAATGGTTGATCCCCACATGCTGGCTGATTCTGCAGAACAAATGCTCTTTGTTTTTACATACTATTTGAGTCTGAGGTCTTTCTTCAGTGATTCTCAGACCCTTACAAGAGAAATACAAATTAAAACTCACCCCAGTCAAAATGGCTATAATCAAGAAGGTGATGAGGGAGAGCAGGCATAAGAGCATAACTGGATGGGAATATATCCAATTTGCAATACATTTATATGTTAAAGTTCTCAATAAAAATTTGAAAAAAAAGAAAACAATTAACAAATGCTAGAAAGGATGTGGGGAAAGAAGAAACCTTATCCACTATAATACTATTATACAAAACATGACTAGGGCTGGAGAGACGGCTTAGTGGTTAAGCGCTTGCCTGTGAAGCCCAAGGACCCTGGGTTCAAGGCTCAATTTCCCAGTCCCTGTGTAAGCCAGATGTACAAGGTGACACATATATCTTGAGTTCATTTGCAGTGGCTATAGGCCCTGGTGCACCCATTCTCTCTCTCTCTCTCTCTCTCTCTCTCTCTCTCTCTCTTTCTCCCCTTCTGTTGCTCTCAAATGAATAAAAATAAACAAATTTTAAAAAACATGTTTATATATACCCCAAAGAAAGGAAAACGTATTCGCAAAAAGCAAATCTTGAACATGAATATTCATAGCAGTATTATTAATATTAATCTGGGGATTCAAACAGCTTGAATATTTCTCAACTGATGAGTGGCTAAATGAAATTTAGCATATTCATGTGATAAAATATTATTAAATAATAAAAAGACATAAAGTACCTACATATTCTACAATATAAATGAGCTTGGAAAACACGGTCCCAAGTAAAAGTGGAAAGTCACAAAGACCATTTTGCATGATTCAGTTGTTTGAAATGTGTAGCACAGGTAAATTTTTAAGGAGAGAAAGTACATTGGTATTTACTTAGGGCTAAGAGATTAGCTGGTGGTGAGTAAGGGGTTTCCTTTAAGAGGGAAACTATTCTAAAATTAGTATGTAGGCCAAGCATATAGACATATACTTTTGTAGTCCTTGTTACTTGAGGGTCTGTGGCAGAAAGAATACCTGAGTCCAAGAATTTGAAGCCAATATGGACAACATAGAAAGAAACTGCCTCAAAAAATAGATTGTACAGTCTCCAGGAATTGGTAGAGTACCTGATGTGTCTCTTGTTAATATCTAGCTTTAAAGAATTATGATCTGATATGATGCAGGAAGTTGTGTTAATGTTCCTGAATTTATGGAGGCATGCTTAATGGCCTAATATATAATTTATTTTTTTTCTTTATTAGTTAGCTTTGTATTCAGCAAATACAGTCAGTTTGGTACCATTATTAGGCTCATCCGTGACCTACCCCCTCCCCTTGGACCCTCCTTATTGAGGTATACGGGTCATGCATTGTGGAGTTATCCCACAGTTATGGGTAAGCTAAATGTCTCTGCATATCATGACCCAACATGTGGCTCTGACATTCTTTCCGCCCCCTCTTCCACAAAATTTCCCTGAGCCATGTTGGGTTCATTTTGGTCTGCTTCAGTGATGAGCTGTTGGGGTCCTCTGAGGCTCTAGCTCTCTGATTTGGTAGGAGTTGATTTTTCTCTGTGCTGATCTCCTTCCCCCTTGTGGTGGTATCCAGTTGGAGAAGGTTCTGTGGGCTGCTGAGAAGAATGTGTATTCTCTAGAACTGGAGACAAAACTTCTGTAGATTTCCATTAGGTCTAGTTGATCTATGGTGTTGCTGAGCTCTATTATTTCCCTGGTGATTTTCTGCTTGGATGATCGGTGGAGTATTGAAGTCCCCAACTATGATGGTGTTGGTGTTTATTTCTACTTTGTTGTCAAGCAGGCTTTTTTAATAAATAGTGGTGCATCGGTGTTTGATGCACATAGATTTATGACTGTGTTGCACCCATGTTGGGTCATTCCCTTGATGAGTAACAAGGGGCCTTCTGTGTCCTTTTGATTACTTTTGGCTTTATATTTATTTTATCAGACATATATGTAGAACCATCTCTCAGTTTTCTGACTTTTGTTAAATTTTTTGGGGTGGGGGTTGATCTACCCATCTGGAGGTAAAAGTCTTATTTTATTGAGGAGGAATCCAGTGTTGGTCCTTGTAGAATCTTGACTGAGTGTTCTGGGCAGGAAGAAATTTTTTGCTAGCTATATCACTGACAGAGACCTAATATCAGGAATCTACAAAGAACTCATATAAACTAAACAAAAAAAATTCAAACAACCCAGTAAAAATGGGGTAGAAAACTGAATAGGGAGTTCTCGCAGGGGAAAAAATACAAATGGCTAATAAACACCTAAGAAAATGTTCAACATCTCAAACCATCAGGGAAATGCAAATTAAAACAACTATGCGATTTCACCTTACTCCAGTAAGAAAACTCAAATGACAACAAATGTTGGTGAGAATGTGGGGAAAGTTGAACCTTCATTCACTGGTGGTGGGAATGCAAACTTGTACAACCACTATTGAAATCAATATGGAGATTCTTTTTTTTTTCCTGAGGTAGGGTCTCACTCTAGCTCAGGCTGACCTGGAATTCACTATGTGGTCTCAGGGTGGCCTTTAACTCATGGTTATCCTCCTATCTCTGCCTCCTGAGTGCTGGGATTAAAGGCGTGCGCCACCATGTCTGGCTCAATATGGATATTCTTGAAAAGAATGACTATGAAACTACCAAAGGACCCAGTTATTCCCTTATTGGGCATTTACTCCAAATGTTCTATGCTTCACTACAGAGATATTTTCTCAACCATGCTTATAGTTGCTCAATTCATAATATCTAAGAACTGGAATCATCCCAGGTGCCCAGCATTGGACAAATGAATAATGAAATTGTGGTACATATACACAATGGAATTCTACTCAGCAGTAAGGAAAAAAAATGATGCAATGAAATTTGTAGGAAAATGGATGGTCTTAGAACAGACCATACTTAGTGAACACATACAATCACAGAAAGACAAACACCACATAATCTCACTCATCTCTGGTTCCTAACCTGGATTGCTGGCAACTTGAGGCCCAGATAACAGGGATGGAAGGTTTTGTAGGGAGGGAAAAAAGAGGGTAGGGGAAATAAACACAAAAATAAAAACCAAAATGAACTGGTACCATAGAAACTTTTCTCCTTGAAGGTAGATATAACCCTCAACAGGACTATAGGAAGATTTCCTGAAAAGAAGGGCTCTGGAGAGGGTGGGATGAAGCCTAACCTTAAGAAAATTAAACCATGAAATTTGCAGGGAAATGGATGGATCTGAAAAGGATTATACTAAGTGAGGTAACCAAGGCCGTAGCATTCTGGACACATAAGTTTATGGGGGACACCTGAATCAAACCACCACAGCTGGCATAACTTTTACGAATGTTTAGAGAAGGGATACTTTGTTACTACTTGACTGATTAGGAAGACTTCACTGAGGGAGTAGTAATTGCAGTGGTATTTGAGGTAAGGTTTGGATTTAGACATGTAAAAACACAGGCTGAGGATCTACATGATCAAAAAGCCAGATGCCAGTAAGTTCACAGTGCATGTAAAAATGATTCTATTTGGCTGGAGAATACTCTACATTTAAAGTAATAGCAGTTTGTGTGAAAAACTAAGGTTGAATAAGATTTTAGCGATTTGGATTATCAAAGAAACATAACCCTATTATATAAAAAAGTTTATGCTTTTAATCTTTTCTTTAAATTTTATTTTATTTATTTGGGAGAGAGATAGAAAGAGACAGAAAGAGAGAAAGAGTGAATAGGTGTGCCAGGTCCTTCAGCCACTGTAAGCCACATCAGGCATCTGGCTTACATGGGTACTGGGGAATTAAACCTGGGTCCTTTGGCTTCACAAGCAAACACCTTAACCACTAAGTCATCTCTACAGCCTAGTTTACACTATTTTAGACTCCTGTTACTATGACAGTTGTGTTTAAAGAACTTAATTTATGGAGCCAGAAGAGCCTCTGGTAGCAGAGATACAACTGAGCTGGATTTTCCTTAACTTTGGTGAGGAACACAAAAAGTCTAGGCTTTGATGGTGAAGGTATGATTAAAGCTTATGGGAAAATACCACAAAAATTAAGGCAGCACTAACATATGAAGGTAAAAATATAAAGGTGTCACAGAAAACTCAGACAAATTCAGGTAATTATCTGGGGGTTTTTTGAGCAGAACTTCCCAAAGAGTAGAAAGTTTGTTTTAACTTTGAACTCAGAGCACTGAACTGAGTTATAAGCTAGATGGGATTTGGGTGACAGTTCAAAATATAGCAACTGAACTCATGAAAGAGGCCAAGAATGAAGGCAAAAGCAAAATAACCTTACTGAGTAAGATCTGGAGAAAGATATACATAGAAATCAAGACATAAAAAAAAACACATATATGCTTGAGATTTTGCCAAAAATAAACAAAACAACATTTATTTATGGGGTGATGACCAATTTCAGCTCAGAAGCCCCCTCTTTTACATTACAAATCATTACTGTTGCTTTCTTAGACATCCAAATCAGTTTACATCAATAACTTAGAGATTCTTCAAACTTATTAATATAGGACTAGAATCTTTTATTTCTGAGAAAGAAAACCTCTGATTTTTAAAAATGTATTGCTTAAAGTAAGCCCATGTCTTGAATCTCTTCAGTCTATTCCAGATGGAATGTTCAGGAGCAGATTGTACAAGCAAGCCTGTAAGAGAACATGGCCCTATAAATATAGTTTTCGTTTACGAAGGTTGTAGCTCTATTTTGTATAGGAGAAGGCCTTGATAAAAAGGATTGTTTTACTAGTCACTAATATGAAAAGAACACAGTAAAAGTACATTTTCTCCAGTACTGACAGACGTGTTCTTGAACCCATAAAATAAATTGTTGATTCCCAGAGAAATGGGGGATAAGGGAAGTGGGTAGACAAAAAGCTATCCAGTGAACAAGCTGTTTCTCACTCCCCATCCCTCTTTTTGAAAAAGAAATCCAAAATAGAAATTTCAAACTTAAAAAACTTCAAGTCAATTTAATTTAAGTTTCTTCCCATGACTTTAAACACTCAATGTTCACACCTACGTCAGTACTACATTGAGAACCTCCCACTCAGAGGCTGTATTTAGGAAAGAAAGGATGCTATGGTCTGAGATGGGGACTAGATTTGGAGGATCTTAAATTCTTAGATGAGTTCTTCAGCAAGAAAATGAAGTTAAGCAAATTTAATTCTTATTCATCCACAGATAGATCAACATTTTCATGAAGCATTTCTTTAGGAATAATTATCACAGACAAAAATATTTATTACAAGATAAACACACTTAAACCTCTTATAACCTACTTCATCGTTCACATATATTCTGCCTCATGCAGTAGGTTTTTTCTTTAAAAATATGCATATACATTGAGTTTAATTCTCAGGACTTTTAAAATATAATCCCAAAGGACAGATATTGTTGTGGACTTTGATACTGACAGCAATGCAATACATGTCTCATATACTCATATACTCATATACACTGTTAAGTGCTTATAGCATTTAGTTTTTAATCTATAGTGCTGATTTACTGATCATTGCCTTTCTGAGATAGCACATTTTGCATTTTGTGTTTATGCCATAACATGGCCAAATTGCATATCTGACATGTTATTTCACATGCCACCATTTTCATGTTTTTTTCACTTAAGCCAAGCCAGGTGAGTAGGCGTCATCCAAGATAAAATCTTACTGATTTTTTTTCAAGAAAAAAAAGCTAGAGAACAGGAGGTGATAAATGCTATGCTTCCTACTCAGACTCTGTCACATAAGATGTCAGTTCTTTATTTTAATTATATTCCTTGCCAGCTCAAAGAAGCAAGTAATTTTTCTGCATATTATCCTACCTTTGTTAGAGTTCCTCACAAGCAGCAGTGGTGGAAAGCGTTTCATCTGTTGTGCCAGAGTGGTCTTAATATCCAATCCCCAGTCACTCTTTTGGTATTCTGAATAAATATGCAGCTTATTCATGTCAAAAAGCAGACCAGACACTTACTGAAATGCAAACTACACATTAAATATGAAATACCTCTCTGAATCCACATAGCAGTTGGAGAAAGTTTTTCATTTTCTTTGAGAAGGCAAAACCCACCATTACTAAAGTCAAGTAGTGACATTGACCACATGGGTTAAACAATGTAAGAATCACCAGAAAGAGTGGGCGGGGGGGGGGGGGGACTAAGACTCCATATTTATTTGGCTTTTTAAGAACAGGTTAGAAATGAGGAGTCTATTGCCATCTATAACTGAGAAGCACAAAGACCACAGATAGAGTTATAAGGAAGGAATATGAGGAAGGGAATACAGAAGAGGGCACTCTATGAAGGCAGGCACATCAGCAACTGGAGCTTAACTCTGAGAAAAAACTGATAAATAGTATGAACTATATGCATCAGAATTATCTAACAAAAGCAGGATAGATAAGAGGGAAGAAGAGATACCTGAACTTTAGGCAGCCATTAGTTGAGGTATACTAAAGTGAGGAAGCAGGAATATTTCTGTACTACTCTCCATTTGCTTTTCTTTCAGAAAAAGCCCTCAGGCTCAGAGATAGAGTCACTGGCAGCACTAAGTACCTAGCAAATGCTAGCCATTCAGGGTCAGGGGGAAAGAGCAGCATACTAACAGTATTTGCTACACATCTTACAGTACAGTGTCCACTGATGAGTATCTTCACTAGTAATTTCTCTTTCTCCCATTGAACTGCATGCAGAATGGCTTCTTCCAGCTTTCTGTCAGCTGGTCTACATGTAGGAGGTTATCAGCTCAGTTCCAGCAAGATTTCTCAGTGGCCTTGCGCGGTTAGAGCCTTTGACTTGAAGCCAAAGGACCCCGGTTCGAATCCCTGGGCAGCACTCAAGCGGGATGCACGCAAGCCCGATGCGCAAAGTTTCTACTTAATAAAAAACTAAAAGTAAATTCAGGGGAAACTCCATCAATGATAGAAGAAGCTGCTTACTTCCATAGATCCAAGCAGAGAGAAATATGTGCAGCAAGAAAACACCAGCACCAGCAAGCACAGCATGAACCACTAGAGCTCAAACTACTCTGAACACACCTTAGAGCTGAACTCCAAGATTGTCACCCAGTGAAAAGCCCCCTCTATCAAGGACTTGCTTTTTAGGAGCTAAAGTTGCAAGGTAAATTTTAATAAAACACCAGAGTCTATGGGGCCATACATTTAAACTCACAGTCAAATTACCATAGAATTCAGAATTAACAAATAAAAACATAGGACGCTTAATTACTGAATTCAAACACTGTATCTAGAAAGACATGGAAAAGGAAGCAAACAAGGCCACTGCATCTAGGAGGAAGCATTGGTCCACTTGCTGTCTTCTTTCCTTATTTGTACTTGTTGTTTACTTAGGTGAGACACCTTTGCCTTCCATTCTAACAGTGGAATATTCTTACTAGTGGAAAGATGCAGGATAAGTATTTATTCCTTGAAATAAGCTGATCTGAATCTTTTCCATGATACTGTGTAGTTTGCAAGCAGTGGTAAATAAACATATTTATTGAGACTTTCTTTGAACAAGGGATTATTAGATATGACCTGTATGCATTATTCAATTAATCTTCACAACAGTATTACCAGGGGATTAAGAAGCCTAAGACAACAAAGCTAAAAATGTCTCCAATAACTATCCTAATGATGGGATAAGAGATTTATAAAGGAAGTGAAGGTAACAACTGTTGCAATGTAGATTTTGAAAAAGTTTCTGAGCTCAGGAGATTTGAACAATTTAAAGAAAACAAGAATCAGCTCATGAGAACGGGGGGGTGGGGGGAAGCAGCCAGTAATTGACTAACCCCTTTACCTGCCACCAAAGAAAAGACCAGCTTAGAAGAGGAGTCAAATCTAAATAAATGCTATACATGAGCTAATGCAGATCCAAGCACGATTCTTGCTATCACAAAAATATGATAAACTAGATAAAAATAAATGCAACACCATAACAATAAGGGAAAGTTACCATTTTCTAAATTAATCTCACCCTTTCTTTGAAAATAATTTGCAAATGCAAACAAGATGTCCACAAAAATCAAAAGCAAGATGAGATGAAAGTGGAAAAGACATAGTTGTATAAGACAACCCTTGAAGATAATAAAGTGAGATCTTTCCTTTAAAGAGAAAAAAATTTTGGATGGAACCTATTGAAGGTTACACACCTTCCAAATAGCCAATCTATAGTCTTGAAATATTATATGTTCTCAAAAGCTAGGGTTGTAGTGTAGTTGTAAGATGATGCAGGGTGTATTTTGGTGAAAGTGGGGTAAAGCAGCAGAAAAAGGCAGCTTGAAAAAAAGACCACAGAAATCTTTCTGGAGGCTGGGTGTGGTAGTACATGCTTGCAAATTCAAAGAAACAGGAAGATCACTGAAAGTCTGAGGGAATCCTGGTCTACATAGTGAATATAAGGCTAGCAGTAATAAAGAATGGGGAGGAGAATGGAGGAGAAAAGAAGAGAAGAATAATATTTACAAGAATCAAAGGTGCCTAAAATAGATAGAGGTAGTATTGCAGACAACAAAGTCTTCTATAGCCTGTAGAGACACAATGGAAAAATGAAAGCTTCCAAAACTCATGGAAAAAAATGACACAGCCAAATGCAAACCCATCTCTTCTCTCAGTTCTCTATCATAATAATGAAAATATCAAAATGAGTTTTAAGTTTTATAAAAAATTACCTTTCCTTTGTCCACTGGAAGAGTTTGACAATGATAGTCAGTGGCAGTGAGCATACCTAATGTCCAGATTTGCTATCTACTTGCATTTCCATCCCCCACAGGGAAGAAACAGTGTTTAGAGAAATGGTTCATTACAGCTCTTGGATGGGGAAAGTATGGAAATTTATTGAAATATTTTAGCATGTTAGAGAGTTAAAAAGCACTCAAAATATCAAGTGGACATATGGCCAGCTTGAAATACACTCTACTAAGCAAATTTTAGACAATTTGAGCATCAAAACCAGTAATAGATGCAGATTAATATATGGCCAAATACAAAACAATTCATGGATCTAAGTGATCCTTAGGGGAAAAGGAGTAGTAGAAATATTATTTTCTGCATAAGAATGCTAACTAAAGGCTGGAGAGATAGCTTAGCGGTTAAGCACTTGCCTGTAAAGCCCAAGGACCCTGGTTGGAGGCTCAACTCCCCAGGACCCACGTTAGCCAGATGCACAAGGGGGCGCATGTATCTGGAGTTCATCTGCAGTGGCTGGAGGCCCTGGCACGCCCATTCTCTCTCTCTAACTGCCTCTTTCTTTGTCTGACACTCTCATATAAATAAATAAAAAGAAAAAAAGAATGCTAACTAATAAATGTAGAAATATTGGCAGACATAAAAACACTCTTGAAAATACAATGTAATAGAATGTTATGGCCATTTATTTGGTGAAGGGTTACTGGAAACAATGTTTAGATGGTCAAACTCTACAATCACATTACTTACTAATTACAAAGGGAAAGACTTTTTTGTTTATATGGTAGATTCAATACAATGTCCATCTAGAAAAAGGACATCACAATGTGTTACCTTCAGACAGTTGTAAGGATTGAATACACCAACCCGTGTAAAGGATATCACTAGACCCTACAATAAGGGCACAATAAATTAACTACTATAATAATAGGAGTTATTATATCTAGGCTAAAAGCTTAGAATAAATTCATGTCAAATGGTTTGTTTTGTTTTCCACAAATATTACAGCCAAATGGACATTACCTTAGTAATTATATGGCCAAGGATCAAGGAGAAAACATAAGAGCACCACCATATAGAGTATCTCAACATCAAGAAAGCATGTGTAAACTGGGCGTGGTGGCACACGCCTTTAGTCCCAGCACTTGGGAGGCAGAAGTAGGAGGATTGCTGTGAGTTCGAGGCCACCCTGAGACTACATAGTAAATTCCAGGTCAGCCTGGACCAGAGTGAGACCCTACCTCGAAAAACCAAAAAAAAAAAAAAAAAAAAAAAAAAAAAAAAAAAAAAAAAAAAAACAAAAGAAAGAAAGCAAGCAAACAAGCAAGCAAGCATGTGTATAGTTTACTCCAGACCCTTGAAGGATAGAGCAAGCTCCTAAGCTCTGTACCAAAGAGGTACATGCTTCTCACCTTTCTCCCCTCCCCACATTAGAGGCAGAAGGAAGTCAAGAGACTTAAAAAGAGAGAGATAGTTGAGCTTTTTCCCATGTGTAGTCACTTTAGTTTCTCGTGAAACTGAGAAAAAAAATTAAAAAAAAAACATATGCTTGAAGAGCTGACATGGGAATCCAAAGAGAATATGATGGTTTATAATTTTCTTAAAAGAAATCCAATTTTAATTCTTTGGGTGAGATACATGGATGAAAATTAGTAATATTATAAAGGACTTATGACTCAAGTCCTTGCTGATTTATCCCATTCTTGCTAAGGTATCACTCCTTAAAAAGTGTGCCTGGATGGGAAATGTGCCCCTTGATATTAGAGTTAATACAGTTCTTCATCATGGGAATAAGCTTTGGAATTAATTATTGACAATGAAGGATTTTGCTATAAGCATCTCTTTTCTGGTGCCTCAGTTATCATATATTCTTTGCCCTTACTCTTGCAGTGCAATTTTGTCCCCAAAGAATTGTAATTACCAGTGTCTGCATTTCTTTGAGAGAGAGCTTTCACTTCTGTGAGAAGGTATGAAATATGAAGGAATTAATGCCGCTGGAAACTATATAACTTAATAAACAGAACAGGAATATTTGTTCCTCAGATCTTAATCCCTTGTGTGGGATAATTTTAAGATATGTGTTATATACTGACGTTTAGTCTACTACGGTGAGATGAAACACTCATTTTCTACACTGTTATTTTGCTTGATAAAACACGTTTGTGCTGTTGCCTCTTCTTCCTGGTATCACATCTTTATTTTTCCATTGGTGCTTAATAGGACTATCTCCCTAAGATTGTGTCAAAATACTTGTCATTTCTGGCTTAACCAAAATTGTTAGGTCTAGAGTCCTAAATAAACTGTCAGTAATGAAGATTACCATGAAAAACTACATTTGAAATGGGCACTGAGGACTGGAGAGATGGTTTAGCAGTTAAGGCCTTTGCCTGTGAAGCCAAAGGATCCAGGTTCAATTCCCTAGGACCCACATAAGCTAGATACACAAGGTGGTGCATGCATCTGGAGTTCATTTACAGTGGCTGAAGGCCTTGGTGTGGCCATTCTCTTTCTCTCTCTCTTTCTCTCTCTTTTTTCTCCCTCACTGAAATAAGTAAAATATTTAAAAAAAAAAAGAAATGTGCACTGATAGTCTGAGAAATGATGTACATCTCTATGAGAATTCCAGCTACTGAATTCAACTGCTGATATATATATGCTTATCAGAATGGATAAGGATATTTAATGTTCAGCCACATTCAGATCCTTATATGGGACACTGTTCAAAGTAGCACTAAAGCAGTTTCCTGAGCTATGTCAGGAATGTGGCAAAGGTGAAGGTAAGAATAGTTTGTCTCAGGACTGAGGTATTTTACTAGCCATTGGGGTAACAATCCACTCTTAACAATGAGTACAACCCTTCAGTATAATGTGATTGAACATCAGTCCTAACTTTGGGTAATAATAGTTTCATGATAGTTTGCTAAATGAGAGGTTTTGAGGTTACCAAAATAATGTCCTTATTATTAGTACCTCAAGAATAACTGCAAAAATCAGTGAAACAGAACCTCTAGTATAGAGTGTAGTCTTAGAATTGAGAGCTTTAGCATAATAGTGAATTACTGAATTATCAATTTTAAAAGAACTAACAGACAACAAAATAAACTATTTTAAAACCAAACTGACACACTTATATTTTTTTCAAGATCACTTCAGGGCAATCACTAAAAATATCTATTTTCATTGTTCAGTGCATATGTTAGAAAAATACATAATATATGACTTGATACTGTACAAGCTATTTTATAGAATTATAATTAAATATATAACATAGAAACTTTTCAGTGAATTTGTTTTAGAACAGTTACAGCCATAAAGAGGTTTTTTTTTTCAAATCTGAAAAGGCTGTTTTAAACAAATCTTTAACTAAGTTACCAATAAATGCATAAATTTTTGTAAGCAATACTGTTTTTTAGCATTTACAGAATAATAGCATGGAAAATGTCAGAAGGCAGGATACAAGAAAACCTGATCCAGCTTATGAAAGGAATGGTTTAAAGACTACTTTGCCTACATGAAAGCCTCACAAAAGCTCTTCTGCAGCTTCAGATAACCACAGGGTGCAACACAATCCTTTTTAAAGTAAATCAATTCTCAAAAAGGACAAAATAAAGATAATTTTCCAACACTTTACTTTAAAACTGAAATTGATGGGTTCTCAAGGCCAAAGTACTGATAAACATCAAATATCTATAATATAAAATTACATGTACATACAAATGTTCTACAAACATTATAAAGAAATGAGAAAATTGCAAAAATGGTTTCCCAAAAAGTAGGTTCTGCTTCCAGAAAAGATTTGAGTTTAATCATGTTTCTCTCCTTGAGTTCTTTGTTAATATCTTTTTTGACTAATCCATATTCATTGTCAAATAATGGGTTTCATTATGTCACTTCCATATATGCATATTATCTACTATATTCTACTTCTTTTGAACAATGCATTTTCCTGTTCTTATTACTTATGCTAGAACTTACAACACACATCAACTTGCTTAACTAAAGGAAAGTGGTGCAACTTTTGAAAAGCACATAAAAAATCATATTTACTTCTTGTCAACTTTTTATATTTTATTTTCTTTATTTGAGAGATAGCAAAAGACAGACAGACAGAGAGAGAGAGAGAGAGAGAGAGAGAGAAAGGGAGCACCAAGATCTTCAACCTCTGCAAATGAACTGCAGATGTGTGAGCCCCCTTGTGCACAGGTGTGGCATTGTGTAATTGTGTCACTGTGTCTGGCTTACGTGGGAACTGGGGATTCAAACATGCATTCTTAGGCTTCACAGGCAAGCGCCTTAACCACTAAGCAACATCCCCAGCCCTACTTTTTGTATTTTATATGTTCTATTCTAGTTATTTTAAACCATGTCAAACAGTGTGCTGTCATGGACTTTGGTTTTGAAATTTTAGTATTATGCCCTTCAATATAGATTCTTTGCCTTTTCCAGCTTTGGACTGGTATAATTCCTCTCTCCATTAATGTCTCTCTTAATTTAATGTCAAAATCTTTTTTTCCTATTATGAGGGTCTTGTGTAGGTATTGCTAGGCACTGTGAGGTCTTGGATATCGAGGCCAGTTTCTGTCCGGACAGTTGTATGTAAGGAATGGTACCCTTCCTTTGGCTCTTACATTCTTTCCACCACCTCTTCCGCAATGGACCCTGAGCCTTGGAGGGTGTGAGATGTTTCAGTGCTGGACACTCCTCTGTCCCTTCTTCTCAGCACTATGTTGCCTTTTGGGTCATCCCAGTGGTCATCGCCATCTGAAAAGAGAAGCTTCTTTAACCAGAAGTGAGGGCAGCATTAATATATGAATATGAACATTAAGTGTAGTGTTTTCAGGGCAATTTGGTGAGAGTAATATATGTGCATTTATCCAGACAAGAGCAGGCTTTATACCCTTAAGGCTCATGACCTCTCCTGCCGTAGGCTTTTCATTGGTTTTCAGTACCAGGCATGTATTCCCTCCCACAGAGCAGGCTGTCAATCCAGTTAGAGAGCAGTTGGTTTCCCCCAGAGCAGACATGCCACTGTTGCACTCATTCAGTCATTTGGCCTGTCTGGCCAAACTTGAGGTTTCCATTGTCCACTGTTTTCACTGCTGACGACTTCTGTCTCCCATAAGGCTTCATACAATGCAGCTTTTTCCAGCTGTCTAAGGTTTTCAGCTCAGTCCTAGCTTGATTTCTCAGTGACTTTGATGCTCAGTTATGTGGAGTCTTTAGCAATAGGGCCTTACCACCTCTTTCTCATGGGAAACCAAGGGCCTTTGCAATAGCTGATAATGTTTTGGAGACAACAGGGACCTCCCTGGCCAACAACTCACTGGAAGGTATCCTACCCCAGACACTGAAAATTTTCTAGTAACAATCTATGGCTTCTGGATGTGCCATTATTCAAGAAAGTAGATTTTCATATGTCTTATACAGAATATCTTGAATTTTGATTGACCCTCCCCCTCTGCCCTTCTTATATACAATTTCTCCCCTGACCTCACATAGGCCTTTCCCCTCCCTGTAATCTGTTCTTCTACTTACATATATACAATACCATCCCCTTAAGTCCTTTCCTCTCCTCCCTCTCTTATAGCCTTTTTCTACCTTATGGGCCTCCGCTACTGATTTTTGGTTCCAGCTCACACACAAGTCTATATACTTGTAGCTAGGATCTACATATGAGAGAGAACATGTGATGTTTGGTTTTCTGTGTCTGGGTTACCTCACTTAGTATAATTGTTTCCAGATCCATCCATTTCCCTGTGAATTTCATAATTTCATTTTTCTTTACCACTGGAAAGAACTCCATTGTGTAAATGTACCATATCTTTATTATCCATTCATCTATGAATCCTTAATTTCAGACCTTTCATTATTCATTTCTTGATTTTCTATTTGATAATGCTATATTTTCCAGTACCTTAATAATTCATCTTTTCATTCAAATAATTGAAAATATTAATCCATTGTTTTAATAGCTACATTTTCCAATACCCCTATAAGTTTTACATTTTTGGTTTGGTCCATTTATATTGCCATATATAATTATTTTTATTAATATTGAGTGGCATATATGGAATTTTTATAAATAATTTGATATTCTAGGTATTATACTCCTTGAGATAATTTATTTTTATTTTCAGCAGTCAGTTTGTCTAAGATGATAATTTTAGTCTAATCAGATTCAAGTGATGCAAGTTCTATCAACTTCTGACATCTTCAGAGTTTATATAATTCTTGTTTAGTGTTTAGTAGCCTTTTGTGGTCATAACTGAAGACCAGGAATGTTTAACCTCCATATCCTAACCTAGACTATTTTTCTGTCACCCAAATTTATACAAACTGTCCTCTACAGGATTTTTTTGATCTCTGAATGTCCTTTACTTGGTTACTTTGTTTTCTACTATGTCCAAAAATATGTTTCTCATGTTTCATTAAATTTTGTTATATCTTCTATGACTGTTGTTTAGAAATAACCCAGCCAGTTATTTATTGACACATCTCCCAGTTATCCTTTGGGTCTCCTTATTTGAAAATGAGCAGGAAAAAAAATAAAAACAAAAGAATAAAAAACAAAAAAAGAAATAACTTATGGTAGAATTAACTAGTATATAAAAGAGAGAGACAAGAATATAAACAAAATGCAACCCGAAAAAAGGATACACAATGGAAATAAAATAAATGTTCACTACACTTTCATAATATATCACAGGAAATAAGAACAAGCTTTATACCCATGAAATAAGAAATGGTACAAAAACTATAGCTGTCTCTAAATGCAAAAATCAACTTGACAAAAGAAGATTCTTAAGGGATATAAAATTCTTTTTTTTTTTTCGGGTTTTTTGAGGTAGCATCTCACTCTACCCCAGGCTGACCTGGAATTCACTCTGAATTCTAAGGGTGGCCTCGAAATCACAGCAAAATCATCCTCCCTCCGCCTCCTGAGTGCTGGGATTAAAGGCATGCACCACCATGCCCAGCTTGAAATAAAATTCTTTAAATCGAGCCTATTGGTCCCCCTAAAAGAAACACATACACATGCACGTGCAAGCACACACGCACACACGCACACACGCGCACACGCACACACGCACACACGCGCACACACATACACACACCATCTGGCTACCTAGCTCAAAGATAATATTCACATTTTGTTCGCCTTGGAAGGAATGCCAAAATTCAGTAATAGTTTTAATAGCTAAAGATTATTGGCAGAAATGTTAAAATGTGATCAAATGTAAACTTTGCTAAATGAATCCTTTATTACAGTGAGTACTAAATATTGATTGTTTTGCTGTTTGTAGTAATTACATTTGTCAAAGGCACAAATATATGTAATGTATGATTTAATCTGACAACCTCATTAACAAAGTCATTGAATACCATTTTAATATTGTTGATCTAGCATGGAGTATTAGTCAGAGTTTTTTCTAGAAACAGACTGATAGGATGTTTGTGTGTGTGTGTGTTTGTATATAGGTGGTTTTATAGAAATAGTCTCTATATCTAGTAAGATATTTGTAATATATAATATATAATAATTTTCTCATACATGAGTATAGAAGCCAGTAATAATCATTTATTATTATTATTATTATTATTATTGAAGCTGAAATCTGGAGACCCAGGAAAGTCAGTGATATAGTTTATGTGCCTAAGAGATAAAAAATTCATGGATGGCATAGTTTCAAGTCTGGATTTAAAAGTGTGAAAACATGGTATATCAATTGCTGGGAAAAACTTATGTCCTGGTTCAGACAGACAGGTAGTGTTAATGTAACTTGTCTCTGCCTTTTTGTTCTAGTTGAGCTTTCAATAGATTGAATGATGTTCAACCTTCTGGAAGGCCAACTGCTTATTCAGTCCACCAACTCAAATGTTAATCTTTTCTAGAATAATTCTTACAGTCATATCCAGATATAGTCTTTAACAATTTTTGACCTTTTATCATAAATCAAGTTGACATAATGTTGGCCATCTCACTGGATATCATTTTTTACAACTTTTCTATAATTTTCTCATTTTGATATCTAATAAAATATAGCAAACATGAAGCCGGGCGTGGTGGCGCACGCCTTTAATCCTAGCACTCGGGAGGCAGAGGTAGGAGGATCGCCATGAGTTCAAGGCCACCCTGAGACTCCATAGTGAATTCCAGGGCAGCCTGGGCTAGAGTGATACCCTACCTCAAAAAAAAAATATATAGCAAACATGATATTTTATACCTATAATCCCAGTACTTGTATGCTGAGGTAAGCAAGTCACCATGATGTAAAGGTCAGCTTGGTCTACATAGTGATTTCAGGATATCCTGAGTGATATCCTGTCTCAAAAAGAAAAGAAAAAAAAAACAGTATATCAACCGTTTGAGTCCAAACCTTTATTGTTAAGCTCTATAGACTGTAATAATCATTGGTATTTTATCAGGTGGATTTTTTTATTAAGAAAATATTTTGCATGGATACATCATGTATTGTTACCATCTTTTCCCTCCTCTCTACCCCGTTCCACAGGGGCTCGTCTTCAGTACAGTTGCTAATATTTGCTATAGGGTTGTGGGTTATGCATTGTGGGAGAAACAGTCAGTTATTAGGGGGAGGAAATGCCTCTGGGTACTCTTACAATCTTCTGCAAAATTCCCTGAGCAGTGGTGGATATGGTTTAAGTCTACTTCAGTGATGAGCTCTTATGAGCCTCTGGATCTCTGCTTTGGAAAGGGGTGAGTATCCTCAGCATCTGTCTCCTTCACCCTGACAATGATTTTCAGGCTCACCATGGAAGCAGAATTTTTGCTTGTCTCCCTAATTCCTCTGTGATTTCAGCTGCAGCTTGACTGAGATGTGAGGGGTGCTTTATCTCCTCAGGTCTCACTATATTCTGAAAAAGAAGAAAACACAGATTTACCAACAGAGAGTGAAGTCAGCATAGATTAAATCAGATAAGCATTATTAATTTAAGGTTATTTTGATGGATTGGGCCTCTCTTTAGCCAAAGACTAGTGGGAGCTTGACATTGGAGAGCATGATCTTTGTCTCCATAGGATTCAGGACTGGTTCCCAGTTCCAGATATGGGCTCCTTTCCACTGAGTGTATCTCTTAGCCAATAAGAAAGCCATTGGTTACCCACCAAGGCTGTGTGCCACCATTGCACTGGTGTGTACTTCTTGTCAGGCTGGTTGCTTCTGAGTAGCTTAGACCTCTGCTTGCTCTCACTGTTGGCCACTTTTCCCCAGTAGCTCATGTAGTGCTTTCCTGCACTAGATGGGCTAACTATCTGGGGCCTGGCTCTATTCCAGATTCCAGCCAGGACTCTCTGTGTTGGCATAATATGGTTTCTTCATCAGTACGGTCTTACCTTTTACCTCAGGGTGGTAATCAAGTTCTTTGACAGAAGCCTGTCTTATTTTGGGGACCTCATAAGTCTCTGATCAACAGCTTAATGTGCATAGCACCTATTTCTGGTACTGCGAGTTACAGATAAAAGCCAAAAATTTTTAAGGTTAGGCTTCATCCCACTCTCTCCAGGGCCCTTCTTTTTGGATGCCCTCCCTAAACTCCTGTTGAGGATTATATCTCTTACTCTACCTTCAAAGAAAAAGGATTCTATGGTACAAGTTCATTTTGGGTTTAGTTTTTTGTTTATTTTCCACCACCCTTCTCTACCCTTTCAAACCTACAAACCCTGTTTCATCCCTATTGCCTATCCGGTATGCCAGCAACTCATGTTGATCCAAGTTAGGAATCACAAATGTGTGAGAACATGTGGCATTCGTCTTTCTGTGATTTTGTCTGTGTTCACTGAATATGATCTGTTCTAAGTCCATCCATTTCACACAAATTACATTATATCATTTTTTTCTTAATTCTGAGTAGAATTCCATTGTCTATATGTACCACAACTTTGTTATCCATTCATCCAATGATGGGCATCTGGGTTGATTCCAGTTCTTAGCTATTAGGAATTGAGCAGCTATGAGCATGGTTGAGAAAATATCTCTGTAGTGAAGCATGGAGCATTTAGGGTAGATGCCCAGTAAGGGAATAAATGGGTCTGTTGGTACTTCTATATTCATCTTTTCCAAGAATTTCCATATTGATTTCCATAATGGTTGTACAAGTTTGCATTCCCAGTACCAGTGAATGAGGGTTCCTTTTTCCCCACATCCTCATGAACACTTGTTGCCCTTTGATTTTTTTAATCATTGCTACCATACTGGAGTAAGGTAGAATCTCATAGTTGATTTAATTTGCATTTCCCTGATGATTAGGGATTGTTGAACATTTTAAGTGCATCTTTGCCATTTGTATTTCTTCCTCCAAGAACTCAAAAATCAGTTCTATACTGGATTTTTGAGAGGGTATTTGATTTTTTTATTGTTTAGTTTTATGAGTTCTTTGTAGATTCTAGATATTATGCCTTTGTTTGTGGTATAGCTGGCAAAAATTTTCTCCCATTCTGTGGGTAATCTATTGGCTGTGCTTATGGTATGTTTGTCTGTGGAAAACCTTTTTTTTAATGACATCTTCCATGATTGTAAACAACATCCCATGGTAATACCCTCCCTCCTTCCACTTTCCCCTTTGAAACTCCATTCTCCATCATATCCCTTCCCCATATCAACCAGTCTCTCTTTTATTTTGGTGTCATGATATTTTCCTCCTATTATGATGGTCTTGTGTAGGTAGTGTCAGAAGCTGTGAGGCCATGGATATCCAGGCCATTTTGTGTCTGAAGGAGCACATTGTAAGGAGTCCTATTCTTCCTTTGGCTCTTACATTCTTTCTGCCACATTTTCTGCAATGGACCCTGAGCCTTGGAAGGTGAGATAGAGATATTTCAGTGCTGAGCACTCCTCTATCACTTCTTCTCAGCACCATGGTGCCTTCTGAGTCACCCCAAGGTCACTGCCATCTGAAAAGAGAAGGTTCTCTAACCAAAAGTGAGAGTAGAATTAATATATGGGTATGAACATTAAGAGAAGTGCTTACTGGGCAGTTTGATGAGCATAGTATATACATTTAGCCAGACATCAGCAGACGTTACACCCCTATGGCTCATGAATACCCCTGATGTAGGTTTTCAGTATCAAATTTGATAAGAACCCATTGGTTGAGAGATTATTTAATTTCCTGTGTTATTGGGGTATTGTTCAGGAAGACTTTTCCCACTCCTATATTTTGGAACATTCCTCCTAATTTTTCTTCCAGTAGTTGAAGAGTTTCCAGTCTTATTTTGAGGTCTTTAATCCATTTGGATTAATTTCTGTGCATGGTAAGATGAGTGCATCTAGTTTCATTTTTCTACATATAGTTATCCAATTTGGCCAGCACCATTTCTTGTAGGTGCTTTCTTTTCTCCAGTCTATATTATTGGCACCATTGTCAAAGATCAAGTTGCTGTAGTTATTTGGCCTAAGGGCTGGGTCTGCAATTCTGTTCCATTGCTCTATGTGTCTGTGAGAACCATGTTGTTTTTGTTACTATGACTTTGTAGTATACCTTTAGATCAGGTATGGTGATACATCCAAAGGAGTTTCTTTTGCTGAGGATATGTTTGGATAACTGAGGTCTATTGCCATTCCATATGAGTCTAAAGATTATTTTTTCTGTCTCTGTGAAGAATGATGCTGTATTTTTTATTGGTACTGCATTAAATCTGTATATTGCTTTTGGTAGAATTTCAATTTTAACAATATTAATTCTGCCTATCCAGGATCATAGGAGGTCTTCCCATCTTCTCTAGTCCTCTTTAATTTCTTTCTTAAGTGTTCATAAGTTTTCATTGTATAGGTCTTTTATGTCCTTGGTTAGTGTTATTCCAAAGTATTTGATTTATTTTTGTGGCTATTGAAAATGGGGCAGCCTTGCTGATTTCTTTTTCTACATACTTGTCATTTGCATCTAGAAAGGCTGCTGATTTTTGTATGTTGATTTTGTATCCTTCCACATTGCTGAAGGAGTTAATCACCTTTAGAAGTTTTGAGGTGTAAACTTTCAGACCACTTATGTATAGGATCATGTCATCTGCAAATAGGGCTAATTTGACTTCATCTTTTCCAATTTGTATTCCTTTTTATTTCTTTCTCCTGTGTTATTTTTAGGACTTCTAGTATTATGTTGAAGAACAGAAATGAGCGTGGGTACCTCTGTCTTGTTCCTGATTTTAATGCGAACTACTTGAGTTTTTCCCCATCAGGTATTATATGGACTTTAGGTGCTTTATATATAGCATTTATTGTGTTGAGATATAAACTGTACATGCCTATTCTCTAGAATTTTGATCATGAAGAGATGTTTTATTTTGTCAAAGGTCTTCTTTGCATCTATTGCAAATGATTATGTAGTTCTTGTGATTAAGTTTATTTATGTGATATATTATGTTGACCAATTTTCATTTATCAAACCATCCTGCATCCCTGGGATGAATCCTGCTTTATAGAATTCAGGTGAGAAGCCATCCAGTTCTGGACTTTTTTTGGGGGGGGGATTTTGATTACCTTTTCAATCTCCATGGATGTGATAGGTTTGTTTAAGAGATTAATCTGTTCTGAGTTTCATTTTGGGAGGTGGTATGTGTCCATGAATTCATCCATTTCTTCCAGATTTTCCAATATTGTGGAGTAAAGGTTTTGCAAGTATGTCTTGATGATTCCTCTAATTTTATTGATGTCTGTTGTAACCTCTCCCATTTCATTTCTTATTTTGTTAATTTGAAATTTCCCTCTTTTGTTTGATCAATTTAGCCAAAGATTTATCAATCTTGATTTTTTTCAAAGAACCAGCTCTTTGTTTCATCAATTTTCTTAATTTATTCTTAGTTTCCAATTCATTAATTTCTGCTCTGATCTTGATTAGTTCTTTCTGTCTGGAGCTCTTAGGGTTGGATTCTTTTTGTTTTTCCAATGCCTTTAGGTGTATGGTTAGGTTATTAATTTGGACTCTCTCCCTCCTTGTTATGAAGGAATTTAGAACTACGAATTTTCCCCTTAGGACTGTCATCATTGTGTCCCATAAATTTTGGTAAGTTGTGTTTTCATTATCATTCAATTCTAGAAATTTTACTATTTCTTTTTTGATTTCTTCAATAACCCATTCATTGTTTAAAAGTGTGTCGTTCAGTCTCCAGGAGCTGGTGGAGTTCCTGATGTGTCTCTTGTTGTTAATATCTAGCTTTAAAACATTGTGATATGATATGATGCAGGAAATCACGTCAATTTTCCTGAATTTATGGAAGCCATACTTTATTGCCTAATATATGATCTATTTTGGAGAAGAGTCCATGAGTTGCTGAAAAGAATTTGTATTCTGTAGAATTATGGTGGAATATTCTGTAGATGTCTGTTAAGTCTAGTTCATCTATGATGTTGTGGAGCTCTACTATTCCCTGTTCACTTTCTGCTTGGATGATCTGTGTATTGATTATAGATTATTGAAATCCCCAACTATTGTGTTGTTGGTGTTTATTTGTGTTTTGTTGTCAAGTTTGTTTTGTTTTATAAGCTGTGGTGCACCTGTGTTTGGTGCATATAGATTTTTGGCTGTGTTGTCCTCATGATGGACTATTCCCTTGATGAGTAAAAAGTGGTTTTCTTTGTCCTTTTTGATCACTTTTGGTTTGAAGTCTATATTATCAGATGTTAATACAGGAACACCTACTTGTTTCTTTTTATTCAATTTGCTTAGAATATCATTTTCTATCCTTTCATCCTGAGGAGGTGTCTGTCTTTAGTGTGAGGTGGGTTTCTTGAAGACAACAGATAGAATGGTTCATTTTTTCTGATCCACCCTGTTATCTTGTGTTTTCTGATGGGTGAGTTAAAACCATTAATTTTCAAGGTTATAAATGTGAGGTTCAATTTAATCCCTGCCATGACGGAGTGCTTTATGGGATATGTTTTTGTACTACCAATCAATTTCATCTGTCTTGTCTTCCAGCTCACAGCTTCTGTCTTCCACATGAGTGATTCTGTTAGTGAGGGGTTCTAGAGAGTTTTTAAATCTCTATTCGATTTTTGTTTTCTGTTTGTTTGTTTTTTGCATCTTGTCCATCTTTTATTTCAGTTAAAAGTCTGATTTTCTTGATGTTCCTGGAGTACATTCTTGCATATGATCATGTTTTAATTAAACTTAATCAGCTGGTTATTGATATCCTCTATTTTTGACTCACCTTCAACTCATTGATCTCTCTTTAAAGGCCTCTCTGGTTTTCTTTAGTTAAGTTACACCTAGTGACAAACACTAAGTGCTCTAAGAGATGATTATGCTCAATTTCATTTATGCATTTGTTGGGTTTTTGACGATTTCCTTCCAATTCAATAATTCTCTTGATAGGGGGGGGGCACATAGCTTGTTGTGTTTTCATTTTGGGATTCAATTTATGTTGTTTTCATTGGAGGCTTCCATTGTGGGACTAGGCATCCTTAGCGAGATCTCTCAGTTTTCTGAATTTCAGGTTTTATTTTTCCTTGTAGAATCTTTAGTGAGTGTTCTGTTTTAAATATGAGCTGAATTGAAGTAGGATGGAGTTATTACCACAGATGTGCGTATTGTGGAGGTTGTAAGTATATCAAAGGTACCTGGGGAAGTGAGAGGTGGGAAACTGGGCAGTTTTTCCTACTCACTCCACTTGTGCACACTCTTCAGCACAGGGGAACCTGGGGTTGGCCAGAATGTTGGGGAGCCAGGACCATGAGGCCAGCTCCCACAGTGGTCCTTTCACCCTCTGGCTCAGGGGAACAGAGGGTTGTGAACACAGTGGCTAGTCAATCAGAAAGGCAGAGCATAAGACCTGCTTCTGTGGCATGCAGGTATGATCCAGACCACCGCAACTCAAGAGCGGGGGGTACCAGGACCAGGGAACTGGCAGATGAGGCCTACTCGCTCCACATGCATACCCTCTGGAGCAGGGAATCCTGGAGTTGGGGACCCAGGGGCAAGTTAATCAGTAAGGCAGGGCAAAAGGCCTGTTTCAGCAGCACACATACAGGATCCAGGCTATTCTAAGTCAGGAGCAGAGGTACCAGAACCAGGGATCTGGAAGGTGGGGAATTAACAGAGATCTCTGGCCTACTCACTCTGTGCAGTATCCTCTGGAGCAGGGGATCAGGGAGCTGGGCCCCGGGGGCAGGTTATTCAGGAAGGTGGAGCAAAATCCCTGCTTCTGCAGCACGCATGCAGGGTCCAGGCTGCCTCAAGCCAGGACCAGGGGTACAGGGACCAGGGAACTGGGAGGTGGGGAAAGAACCAGGGGCTCTGGCCTACTCCAATGCAGGGGATCTGGCTGGTTTTCAGTCAGATATTGTTTTAGTCATAGGCAAAGAAAATATGAGAGTCTATTCCCAAAACCCCATAAAAGTCTTTCAGGTCAACATTTTCTGTTTCTATCCAGATTTTATTAGTGATAGGACCTGTAGTGTTCAGAGAGAAAGTAAAAAAAAAAAAAAAAAAAAAAAAAAAAAAAAGAAACAGCAGCTAGAAACACACTTTTTAACTTATAATGATTTGAAAGCATATGGCAAAATATGATAATTAGTAAATGTATATTCTGAAGTCTTTAGTAAACCCATGCTCAAGAATTGAACTATTTCAAATTTACATACCAAATCCTATCATAATGTTTCTTTTATCATAAATGGAAAAAAGAGAAGGGGAATTGTGTTATCATCATTATCTACTGCCACCCTTGACAGCCTGTAATAAGCTTCAAGACTGTCTTCCTTTACTATAGAACAATGACTCACCTACAGTTACATAACACTGAGGTCGTAGGAATCCAAATCTCTCATTTTCTCCTTAGTCTCAAACGTGCTTATTGTTTGAAGTTAAAAATGGTTTTTAGGAAATATTCAAGAAACTGTAAGTGAAGAGGGAAATTTCAAGAAACTACCAGGCTGTACTTACTATTATGATGACCTATCTTATCAGTGTAGGCATTACTCTGAGTCATTCAAGTGTTGACCCCCACATCTATATGACCCTGAGAATAGCATCTCCTTAGCTGACTTTTTGCATACCTATGACCAAAATACTTGATATAAACAATTGTAAAAAATGAAAACTTATTTCTGATTATGGTTTCAGAGATGACAGTCCTTAGTTCTTGATTCCATTACAGGCCTACAGTGAGGCAGATAATCATGGTAGGAAGAGTATATGGAGGAAAAAGCTATTCACCTCATGGCAGAAAGGAAGAGAAAGAGAGAGAAAGATAGAGAGAAAATATGAAAGAAGGGTGACAGGGCCTTGACTAGGGAATCAAACCCAAGCTGTCAGGTTTTGCAAACAAGCACCTTTAACTACTGAGCCATCTCCCCAGCCTCCAAGTTAAAATTTTAAGGAGACTTTTGTTTTTCTTTTTCTTTTTTGGTTTTTTGAGGTAAGGTGTCACTCTAGCTGAGGCTGAACTGGAATTCACTATGTAGTCTCAGGGTGGCCTCCAAGTTACGGTGATCCTCCTACCTATGTGTTCTGAGTGCTGGGATTAAAGACATGAGCCACCATGCCCAGGCAAAGGAGACATTTTTTAATACACTGTTTTACAAAGGACATTGTGAAATGTTTTCTTAAGTTTTGTTAATGAGAATATAAATTGGCTCAACTACTATCTGCCAAGATCTATCAAATTGTTGCAATCAGCAATTCCACCTCTATGCATTATCCAACATATTCTTGATTCATGTGTTTGAGGAAATATGTTATAACATTTTAAATACTGAGACAACTAAGTATTGTATAGGATGGGCTAAATAAATCGATACTATCATCCTATATTAGAGGTTCAAGAGAATAGTATGGACTTCTTTAAAATAATATGTGATTTTTGTAAGTACTGTTATAGAAATATGTACATTACTGAGTGAAGCCGATAAAGAGGAGAAGAATGTTTTAAGTAAAACAAATAAATACCATTTATATTCATTTTGCATATCTCTAGAAGACATCAAAGACTTGTGAGAGTTGTTGCTAATGACAAGAGAACTAACTACAAAACACAATTTAGAAAGAAATATTTCCCTTTCATTTTACTTTTATACTATTAAAATATTTATTTATTTTGTTTGTTTTTTGAGGTAGGGTCTCACTGTAGCCCAGACTGACCTGGAATACACTGTGGAGACTCTCATGGTGGCCTCAAACTTGCAGTGATCCTCCTTCCTTTTCCTCCCAGTGCTTGGATTAAAGGCATGCACCACCACGCCCGGCAATATTGAAAATACAAAATAAATGCTTTTCATTGTATTCAAGTGAAAAGTAATGGCTGCTTCAGAGAAATGGCAGGCATAGGAACCATACTGAGTGGAATAACTTATAACTCCTTACAAATATCAATGTACATATTGAGAGAAAATCATTTTTCAATCTCCTTGGTCATGGATGGGAGAAGAGGAATAGAATAGTAGCCATAAGTGGAATGGAGATCATACAACTCAAGAACTAAACTTTCAAATGAGTATTTAGCACTGAGGTTGCCAACAGAGCAAAGGGCATTAGATAACTTATGTAAACAAGTCTTCTAGAACCCTCAATTTAGTTTCTAATTTTGTCTTTTATGAGCTGTATAAAGTTAGGAAGTTATTTCATTACTCATATCATGTGGAGATTGGATAAGCTATTGGAGTAAATTACTGAGAATTGTGCCTGGGATGTAGTAGTCCCACCTTATGCACAATTACCCACTAGTTATCCATAGTCAATCATAGATTGAAACTATTAAAATGAATATTCCAGCAACAAATGATTCATGTTTTAAATTGTATGTATTCAGCATACAGTGATGAAATCTCTTCCCCTTCAGCTTTATAACACCTAGAAAATGATCTCTTTGTCCAGCTTTGACTACCTTTCTATTAGTCCCCAGTACTCATGTAAATCCAGATGCACAAAGTGGTGCATACATCTGGGGTTCATTTGCAGCAGCTGGAGGCTCTGGTGATTGCTCATTAACTCTTTCTTTCCCTCCTTCCTTGAAAATAAATATTTAATGTGCTCTTCCATACACAAAATGTCCTGGATATCCATGACCTCACAGTACCTGACACTACCTACACAAGACCATCATAATAGGAGGAAAAGTTCATCACATCAAAAAAAAAAAAAAAAAAAAGGCTGGTTGTGAGGGGGAGGGTATATGATGAAGAGAGGAGTTTCAAAGGGGAAAGTGGGGGGATTATCATGGGAGATTGTTTACAATTATGGAATTTATCAATAAAAATAAAAATATTTAAAAAAAATAAATAATATAGAAGTGAAAACACAAACAAATAAACCAAAATAGGTTTTAGATGTGAAGGGAAAATTAAAGACCAACAAGCATGAAATTTGGGTTAAATTGCCACGCCAACTCCAGTGGAGTCTGCATGACCTGTTCACCAGGCCGAGGCAAAAGCTTCAAGGAAGAAAGCCTCCTGGAAGGATGTGCATTTTCCAGGCTTGTAGTGCCTTTTACTGCTCTCTGGTAGCTGTTTTTTTCATTATTACTGTTCTGTTCCTGACAAATGACAGCAGCATGATGTTCTTTCACAATTTATTAAAAATTAGATATGGAACAGTTTCCAAAAATTAAGTCACCTGATGGTATGACGCTTCCTCTGAAGACCTCGCTGTTGTTTCAAGCCATAGTCAGAATTCCAAGGACCAAAACCAATCGATGAACCATTGCCTTATACAGGAGTGTATAGGAATGGGGATACGCTAGTAAACAATGGTGGGAAGCATGTTTCTTGGTATTCTTTAACTTTTGTTAAGTCGAGGCCACCTTGGTGCTTGCTTACTAAAGCACAGAGAAAGCATTAGGAAACAACTGGGATCCAATTATGAGAAGGCAGACTTTGATACACCTACATATCTTTTTTTTTAAGTTTAATTTTTTTTTCATTTTTATTTTTTATTTTATTTTTTTTACACTCAGTTTGGTACCATTATTAGCCTCATCCATGACCTACCCCCTCCCCTTGGCCCCTCCTTGTTGAGGTATACTGGTCATGCATTGTGGAGTTAGCCCACAGTTATGGGTAAGCTAAATGTCTCTGCATATCATGACCCAACATGTGGCTCTGACATTCTTTCCGCCCCCTCTTCCACAAAATTTCCCTGAGCCATGTTGTGTCTGCTTCAGCGATGAGGAGTTGGGGGCCTCTGAGGCTCTGGCTCTATGATTTGGTAGGAGTTGATTTTTCTCTGTGCTGATCTCCTTCCCCCTTGTGCTGGTATCCAGGTTCATCAGGAAAACAGCCCCCTTGCTTGTTTCGGCAATTTTTCTTAGTTTCAGCCGGGGCCCTTTGGAGGTATGATGGGGTGGCTCTCTCCTTAGGATCTACATCTATCTGAAAAAGAGAAGCAGATTCTCCAACGGAGAGTAAGTTAGCATCAGGACAAATGAGATAACCCTTTTTTTTAATAGAGAATTTAATAGGTGTAGGCCCTCTTGTAGCCCACAATTGACGGTAGCTTGATATTGAAGAGTGGGCTTATGTTTGGATATGGTTCTGACTTGTTTCCGAGCTCCAGCTATGGGTCTCATACCAGTGAGGGGATCAGTTAGCAGAACTGAGAGCAGTTGGTTCCCCACCATGGCTGTGTGCCACCGCTGCACTTGTGTGGGCATCACAACAAGTTATTTGCTACTAAGTAGGTTAGACCATGCGTTGCTTCGACAGATATTGGCCATTTTCCCCCAGTCGCCCATGTAGCACCTTCTGGCACTAGACGCGCTGACTGTCTGGGGACTGACTCTCTTCCAACTTCCAGCCATGCCATTCTAATTACACCTACATTTTTATGGTATGGTTCAAGGAAGAAAATATATTAGTTATGAAGTAGCCCTGTTAGAACTTTTGTTAAAAATACTTGAAGCTTGAAGCAGGCTAAAAACCAAAAGTCATTTGTAACCACTGACTGTCTAACACTAATTTTGGTGAGACATTAACTATTAAATATGTGATTGTAATCTTAACTCATGTATTTGTGCCTCGATTCTTGGAACAGGCTGTTCATAGAAATTGTACTAAACAAAGGCTAAGCTTATGCAGCCAGAATTGTATATAACCTGATGCTGTGCTTCAGTAAAATACACTCAGATACATTAACCTTGTGTGTGTGTCTGTTTGTCACTTCGCTGACTCCTTGCTCACCTCCCAAGGCCCAGTTTTCCCTCGGACTGGTGGTCCTGGCTTTGCCAGTCCACGGCATAAAATCTACACACAACATATTCTCATAATAAAGTTAAGTTTTTGTCTAACTCTAAATACCAAGAATGGAAGAGATGTTCCCTTTAATACTTACTGGCAGATTAAAAATATAATTCCCGGAAATATTTACTTGTAACCTTTGAGTTTTAAATATTTATTGTCATAAAATACTTTTATTGAGATGTTTGTTTACAAAGATTTTTTCCACCTAAAATTGTAAACTATGTTAGCTGATTAAGTGCGAACTCTAAAGTCTGTATTTACCACTGTAGGATGAATTTGATCAGCATCCTTCAAGCAATTAATCTGCTTAATATGGCCAAATTCATCTAGGTTTAAATTACTTGACTTAATAAAAGACCATGCAGATTTTCTTACAACTAGAAGCAGGTTTAAATGCTCCTTGTAGAAACATTATGTCCCATGTAAAATAAATAAACATACAGAAAACCAAAAATAAGGACACACTTAAGTCTCCCACAATAAATTAAAGTAATTAACAGCAGTCAAGTATTTTTCTCAGAGAAATTGGAATGGAAGAACAAAATTCTAAAAACAGCAGAGAGACTTACAAAAGCACTGACCTGTAACTCCCAGAACCAGCATGGGGCTATCATCCACAATGACCTTTTGATCAGAGAGACCTACAAGGTTTCCTAAAAGACAGACAGATTTCCGTCAGAGTACTTGATGACCCACCAAAGGTTAGTGGTAAGACCCTACTGCTGAAGACACCTTATGTGATTGACATGCAAATTAGAATGGCATGGCTGGAAGTTGGAAGAGAGTCAGTCCCCAGACAGTCAACGCATCTAGTGCCAGAAGGTGCTACATGGGCGACTGGGGGAAAATGACCAATATCTGTCGAAGCAACGCATGGTCTACCCTACTTAGCAGCAAATAACTTCTTGTGATGCCCACACAAGTGCAGTGGTGGCACACAGCCATGGAGGGGAACCAACTGCTCTCAATTTGGCTAACTGATCCCCTCACTGGTATGGGACCCATAGCTGGAGCTCGGAAACAAGTCAGAACCATATCCAAACATAAGCCCACTCTCCAATATCAAGCTACCGTCAATTGTGGGCTGCAAGAGGGCCTACACCTATTAAATTCTCTATAAAAAAAAAAGTAAGGGTTATCTCATTTGTCCTGGTGCTAACTTACTCTCCGTTGGAGAATCTGCTTCTCTTTTTCAGATAGATGTAGATCCTAAGGAGAGAGCCACCCCATAATACCTCAAAAGGGCCCCGGATGAAACTAAGAAAAATTGGAGAAACAAGCAAGGGGGCTGTTTTCCTGATGAACCGGATACCAGCACAAGGGGAAAGGAGTTCAGCACAGAGAAAAATCATCTCCTACCAAATCAGAGAGCCAGAGCCTCAGAGGCCCCCAACACCTCATCACTGAAGAATTCTTTTAATTTCTTCTCAAACGTGTGACAGCACTCAAAGTGCAAGGTACCATGGGTTTCTCCTGGAACTCCTAACACACTTCATCCAATGGAACCATACTGTGCAGTCTGTGGCTCGTACATTGTTGGCACACCACATAGATGGCCACTTGTCCACCTTACAGTAGTTTCAGGAATTCCGGGTGTTTGGTGTACAGGCGCTACTCACTTTCATAGTATCGTGGATAGGGATTTGAGCATATCTGGCGAGTTGCCTGGACCATGTTGGCCAGCTGAAAGTTAGGACGAAAGTTGCCTTGGGTAAAGGTCTGCCAGGATTGGGAACAGGTAAATCACTGTGGAGGTGGAGGGGAGGAGGAGGAGGTAGATGCGGTGGCCATGGAGGTAGCAGTGGGTGATATCTCACCCAGTTGTCAGGGTATCTCTGGTTCCACCACTCTTGCTCATGCCGATGCCCGCCTCTTTCCATCCTCCTTTCTGGAAAGAGTTGAGCCCTTTGGCCATTAGCCAGTCTTCCTCGGAAATTGTTCCGATCTTCCTCCTGAAGCCTCACAGGGTCCATGTAACCCCAATTTCTTCCACGGCCATTTCCAACTCGGTGTTGATCATACTGTACATGCACCTGCCAGTGCCCATACCTGTGGCCGAGGCCATTCTCATACCTGGGGCCATGGCCATACCTGTACCAGTGGCCATGTTCATGCGCATGCCCGTGCTCATGCCCATGCCACTGCCCAGGGTGGTTGCCATACCAGCGCTCATGCCCATGCCACTGCCCGTGTGTGTACCCATTCCCGCGCCAGTGCTCATGCCCAGGCCTGGGCCCATGCCCATGCCCATGCCATTGCTCATGGCTACGCCAGGGATCATACCAGTGCGGAACCAAGTTATGTCCGTTATTCGGCCAAATGACAAGTCTTCGAACAGTGTTGCCTTGTGCTGCCACCCTGGGCCTGGGCTGGATCTCATCTTCTGGGCCCCACAGCCGGGTCACACACGCTCGGCAGAAGTTGTGCCCACAGCCAATGGACACGGGCTCCGTGAAGTAATCCAGGCAGATGGGGCACAGGGCTTCGTCGTGAAGCGTCTGTATGGGGTTGGGATGATTCTGCATCTTACAGCTCTGTCCAGGGGCCCCGTGGGCGCGGCCGCCGGCGTTGAGAAGCCCGGATGTGGCGGTGCGGGTGCTGCCCCTGTAGCTTGGGAGCCCGGATGTGCCCTGGAGCCCGTTTCCAAGCTCCGCTGGCCCCGCGGCCCCCACGCAGAGGGTCCTCAGGCCCCCACCCCGAGACGCCTTGCTCCTGCTCGCTCTCAGGCTCTCCGCCGCTTGGGTCTTACCTGGAGCTCCACTTGACCCGAGGCGGTGCTCAGCCCCTCTCAGCTTCGCCACAGCCTGGCCTGGACCGGCCGGGGGCGCCGCGGTTGTCTTCTCTCAGTCCTCGATGCCTCTCTCTCAGGCTCTCCACAGTTCACAGATCAGGAAGCTCGAGAACCAGGCTCGGAGTACCCCTTCAGCCCAAGTAGACTGGGACAGAACTGTTTAAGCCTCAGAGTAAAGTCCTGCTGGGTACATACTCTAAGAGTTCGACCAGAACTGTGGCAGTTCACTACCTTGTGAGATGAGGCTGCTCTTCACATGGCCCTAATGCAACTGAAAATGCTATAGTAGGAACCTAGCTAAGGCATGCTCCTCATGCAAGGGGGCAAGGCTGAGCCTTCACAGCACCTTAAGTACAGTGAAAGTTGGAGTTGCATAAATAGCAGAGGCATTTGCTGGCAAACCCTGACTGCCTGGGCTCAATCCTACCATCACCCACGTAAAGATGTGCATGTCTGTATGATCCTAACTTGTTTTTGACTATGAGAGGCGAGACCAGGAGAATCTGAAGCTCATGGTCAGCTAATCTGGCATTCTTTTGAAGCAGCAAGAGACCTTTCTCTGGCTGGTGAAATGGCTTAGCAGTTAAGGCGTTTGCCTGTGAAACGTAGGGACCCTGGTTTGATTCCCTAGAACCCACAAGCCGGATGCACAAGGGAGTACATGTATCTAGAGTTCATTTGCAGTGGCTAAAGGCCCTAGTGCATCCGTTCTCTCTTTCTCTCTATCTGCCCCCCCTCTCAAATAAATAAATACATAAAAACAAAATATTTTTAAAAAAAGACCTTTCTCTAAGAAAGAGCAAAGAGACCTTGAGATTGTCCTCTGACACCACACACGTACTGCAACACACAGGCACATTCAATAGTACAGACATAGATAGATAGATGATAGATGCTAGAAATTTGAAAGGAGAAACTGAAAGTCATTAAGGAATAGTACAATCTCAGTAAAAAAAAATCAGGTATAACTGAACAGCAGGCAACTGAAAAAAAAGTCTAGTGGAGAAATATGAAGGTAAGGAAGTTGAAAAGATTGTCTAGGAATGTACATCCTTCCTAATCCATGGTGTCACTGGAATGTTGGAGATGGGCTATGTGCTGGCTCTCACATTTTTATTTCTGCCCCTGCTTCCACCAATTACCTTTCTTCACATAACTAAAAAAATAATCTTTATTTTATTTTATTTTATTTTATTTTATTTTATTTTATTTTAGGGGGAAGCAAATAGAGAGAGAGAGAAAGAAAATGGACACTCCAGGGCCTTCAACCACTGCAAACAAATACCAGACACATGCACCATCTTGTGCATCTGGCTTACATGGGTCCTGGGGAATGGAACCTGGGTCTTTTGGCCTTGCAGGTAAGCGCCTTTACCACTAAACAATCTGTTCAGCCTTCTCTTTATTTCTTTAATCTCTGTGAGCTTTACACTTCTTCCTTTCCCTTACCTATTAAACATCTTTAAATTTTCCTTTCCTAAATAAGTCTTTGTCAATGTTGTTCCTTTTGCAAGTTACTGTACCACCCACTACACACGTAGTTTTCTTTCATTTGACCTTTTCAAAATATGAAGTATAGTTGAAGCCTACACTGTATGTAACCTCCACTCTTCAGTTTCCTGCAATCTGGCTTTCATAATTCTGCAGTAAATACTCCTTTTTTTCTAGCCACACCCTAATTTCCAAACCTAATTTCAAATTATCCTACTGACCTCTGGTCAACATTGAATGTAGTTGGTAATACTCTTTACCATTTCCTGGCCTTTTAAATTTTTATTTTATTTTATTTATTTGAGAGAGAGAGAAAGAAAGAGGAAGATAGAGAGATAAAGACAATGGGGGCTTCAGGACCTTTGGCCATTGAAAATGAACTCCAGGTGCATGTGCCACCTTGTGCATCTGGCTTACATGGGTCCTGGGGAATCAAACCTATGTTCTTTGGCTTTTCAGGCAAGCACCTTAACCACTAAACCATTTCTCCATCCCTTTCCTGGCCTTTGGCTGTTCTTCTTTCCTCACTTTTGCTAATTTCTTCTCCCTATGCTTTATTTGGTTCTTTTCTCTAGTTTTACCTTAAATAGTTAACTAGCTGTTCTATTAGTTCTGTCTTTTGGATTCCCCTTTAAGCCAAAATTGTGAGGATGGAGACCACCTGAAAGAGTCACAGAACACAGGGTCACATTCAATCACTGCCAGCAAGGTCACTTTAAGAACTCACCACTACCACCTGCTGTCATAACCATCAGCAGGAAGGGAAACAATGTTTTTATGCAGGGTCTCATCTGATATTCAAATGGTTAATAAGATGTCACTAAAATAGAAGTCATTGGACACTACCTACCACTTAAGCATTCTGCAACTCTCAGTTCCTAGCTTCCAAAACTGGCTCCACATGCTGCTTATACTACCCTGTATTATGACTTGTGCTATATTCCTTAAGTCCAAAGTAGGTTCTGACAGGGTGGTGAAAATCAGCACCATTTAGAACCTAACTTCCTTGTTAGCTCTCTTTTCTTCTTCCATTTCTCTTTATTTCCTCAGGCCACGTAATCTTTAGCTTTGCCTCTGATTCCAGGCCTGGTCACTCTCCTGTGTTTCTTACCCCTCCATCCAAGTGATGATTGGAAAACTTCACATAGATGTCCTGCAGCAGTTTGAAAGTATGGAACATCTTTTTCTCCCCCACCCCTTCAATGATCCATCCCCTCTTCAAAACAAGAGAAAGACACCTATGATTTTTGTATTAGTGAATGGAAACCATCCTCAACTCTTCCTTGCCTTTCCCCAACCTCACCATATGTTTCTATTGATGTTATCTCTGTGATATTTTTCCCATCTGTCAAGTCCCTCACACCCACTTCCAACTGCCCTAGTTTCATGTCTCACCACTTGTGCCTGGACTCGCAAATAGCCTCCCCACTTCAATCTGTCTTTTAAACTTTTCACAGAAATGTATTCATTAAAAATAATATATCTAGTCTCTGGTTTAAAAATATCTACTGGAAGACTATTGTAAAAAAATCCAAATCCATTCACCTGGCTTGCTATCCTATCTGAGGTTGCTATCTGGCATAATAATGATAATAATAATAAAATAACTATTGCCTAGCTATTTTTAAATTGGGGTGAAATTTACATACAATGAAATACATAGGTATGATTTTCTTTATGTTTAAAAAATGCATACACTCAGGTAATTAATGCAACAATAAAAATACAGAACATTTTCATCATATTAGAAAATTTGCTAAATCCTTCTTTCAATAAATCCTTCCATTCCCAAAGACAACCATTGTTTTACTTCTTACCATCATTAACAAAGTTTGTCCTGTCTCAACATGAAGTATAGACTGTTTTTTTTCAGTCAACATACTTTTAATATAATTCATGTTGTTTCATGTACCAATAGCTACTTTTATTGTTGAGGAATATTCCACTGTAATAAATAGCATTTATTTGGATCATTTCCAGTTGTTGCTATGGTAGATAAAGCAGTACTTAGCATTCTTTTAGAAGTAATTTTTGGGTGCTATGCATTCATTTCAGGTAAGTATATAAGACAGAGATTTCTGGGCCAAAAAAGTGTTTAGTTAACTGCATAAGGGTACTAAATTGTATTTCTGAGTGATTTTATTTTATTAAGACTATACTTTGTATGGATGCATCAGTGTGTTGGTGCCATCATTCACCCTCCCTGCCCCCACTACACTGAGGGCCCTCTTCAGTGGGATTTCTGGTATTCCCCATGGGGTTGTGCATTATGAGTTTTCAGAGCAGCAGTCAGTCATTCCTGGGGGAGGGCAATGGCTCTAGATATTCCCTCCCACCTGTGGCACTTTAAACCTTTCCACCCTCCTCTTCAACAAAATTCCCTGAGCCATGGTGGATGTGTTTTAACTCTACTTCAGTGTCAAGGTCTCAGCAGCTTCTAGACTTGTGCTTTGGTGCATTTTGAAAATCCTCAGTGTCTGTCTTCTTCACCCTGGTGCAGATTGTCCAGCTCTCCCTGGAGATAGTGCACTTGCTCATCTCACCAGTTCCTCTGCTGTTTCATCTGGGTCCCAGCTGCTGTGTGAGGAGTGATTTATCTCCTTGGTTCTCACTACCTTCTGAAAAAGAAAAACAGATTCTCCAATGGAGAATGGTGTCAGCATAGAATGGAATAAACATTGTTAATTCAGAGAGGTTTTGATGGATGTAGCCCCTCTTTTGGCCAAAGACTAGTGAGTGCTTGTATTTGGAGACCATAATCTTGGTTTCCATAGGATTCTGACCTGGTTCCCAGTTCCAGCTACGGGTTCCTTTCCAATGAGTGGATCTCTTACAAATCAGAAAGCCATTGGTTACCTATCAAAGCTGTGTGCCACCATTGCACATGTATGTATGTCTTGTCAGGCTGGTGGATTTTGAATAGCTGTGACCCCTGCTTGATCACAATGTTATTGGCCACTTTCCTGCAATAGCTCATGTAGCACTTTCCAGCACTAAACAGGCTAACAATCAGGACTGGCTCCCTTCCAGGTTCCAGCTGGGTCTCTCAGTGTTCTGTGTTGGCAGCATGTGGTGTCTTTCTGAGTGATTTTTATCATTTTCCACTCTCATCTGTAGTGTAAATTACCAGCAATGTGAGTCCTGGGAAATTGAACCAGAGTCCATAGGCTTTGTAGGCAACCACCTTAACTGCTAAGCCATCTCTCTACCCCTGAGTCATGGTTTTAATAGTTCATCATAGTTTTAAGTTACTTTTCTTTTCTAACTAATAAGTTTGAGCATTTTCTGTGTTTGGGGCATATATATATATGTATATATATATATATATAATGAATTATATATAAAATATGTAATATATAATATGTATCAGCATAAAATAAATTTTTTAAAAGCTGGGTTTGGTGGCATCCACCTTTAATCCCAGCATTTTGGAGGCAGAGGTAGGATTATGGCCCATGAGTTTCAAGCCAGCCTGAAACTACATAGTAAATTCCAGGTCAGCCTGGGCTAGAGTGAGACCCTACCTCGAACAGCCAAAACAAAGTTTTTTTTTTTAATATTAGCATGTAATTATTACACATCATAATTTTTTTCTTTGTGACATTTTAATACATGCATATAATGTATTTTGACCATATTCACTTTTGTTTCCCTCTGACTTCTGCTAATCCTTTTCCTTCTTCCAACTTCTAGAACCTTTTTAATTTTAGCTTTTGTGTTCATGACATGAAAGTTTTTTGTTTTGTTTCACTTTGTTTGTTTGTTTGTTTGTTTTTGGTTTGCCAAGGTCGGGTCTCACTCTAGCTCAGACTGAACTGGAATTCACTATGTAGTCTCAGGGTGGCCTTGAACTCACAATGATCGTCCTACCTCTGCCTCCCAAGTGCTGAGATTAAAGGCATGTGGCACCATGCCTGACATCACAAATGCTTTTGTATGGTTGAAATATTCATTATTTTCCATATAGATGTCCAGTTGGTCAAGAATCATATACTGAAGTTTATTTCACCCACTGAATTTCTTTAATGTCTATGCTAAAATCAGTGAGCTTATGGGACTGGAGAGATGGCTCAGCAGTTAAAACTCTTGCCTATAAAACGAATGACCTAGGTTTAATTCTCCAGTGCCCACATAAAGCAAGATGCACAAAGTGGCACATGCATCTGGAGTTCATTTGAGGTAGCTAGGGGCCCTGGTGAGCTCATATTCTCTCTCTCTACCCACCTCTCTCTCTCCTTGCATATAGGTAGATAGATAGATAGATAGATAGATAGATAGATAGATAATCTGTATGGCTTACCTACAAATTCTATCCAAAATTTAGGAATAAATTATACCAATCCTTGTAAATAGAAGTGGCAAGAACCTTTCTCAACTTGGTGAAACCAAGTCCAGAACAAACTTAATGTCAGGAACTTCACATTAGATGAAAAGAACTTATAGGCCAATAAGTGCTACAAATTTGATTGCAAATTTATTTAATAAGATATTAATTTTTATGTTTATTTTTCTTTACATGTATTTAGCTTGGGTTGACATTACCTATACTTATCCTCTCTAACCACCTTCCTCCTCCCACCCCCAGTATTCCTCCTTTCACTTTCATTCCACATATGTTCTATTACTTTATCTACCCTCTCCCTTGGCTTCATTTTTGTCTTCACATGGTCTCCTTTCTAGTTTTCTATCATCTATACACACGTCCGCCTACACACACACACACACACACACACACACACACACACACAAACACACATAAAGATTTGAAGCTATGATCCACAGACATAGAAACAAGAAGCAATAAATTTAATGCAACAATATATAAAAAAAGATAATGTACTCTAAGTGGGGTGTAACCCCAGAATCACTGGCTTAGTGGTTAAGAGCACTTACCACTGAAGCACAAAAGCCTGAGCTCAAGTATTGAGTTTGACTCTCCAGAACCCACTTAAAAAGCTGGGAATGACCATGAATATCTCTAATGCCTGTTCATGGGGGATGGGGACTGTGTGGGAGGACTGGAGAATCTCTGGGTTTCACTGACCAGGAAGATGGCTACTTGGGGCTGAAAGACTGTGTCATAAGGAAAAAATGTGGGTGAGCAATAGAGAAAGCCATCTGAAGTTCTCTGGCTTCTGCATGCATGCAAGGGTGGGTGTTGAGTATCCTCAGGGTCTGTCTCCTACACCCTGGCGCTGATTATCAGGTTCAGCATGAAAGCAGCCAGCACTCATGCTTGGCTCCTCAGTTTCTCTGTGCATTCAGCTGTGGCTTGGCTGAAGTGCAAGGGGTAGTTTATCTCCTCTGGTCTTGCTACCTTCTGAAAAAGAAGAACAGATTCTCCAACGGACAGTGAAGTCAGCATAGTTTAAATGGGATAAGCAATATTAATTTATGGAGAATTCGATGTATATAACCCTTCTTTTAGCCAAAGACTAATGAGAACTTGTCACTGAAGAACATAATCTTTGGCTCCTTAGGATTCTGACAGAGTAAGGGCATGCCAGGGCCTCTTGCCACTACAAATAAACTCCTGATGCATAGGCCACAACGTGCATCTGGCTTTACATGGATACTGGGGAATTGAATCTGTGATGGAGAGTATTGCAAGCAAGTGCCTTTAACCGCTGAACCATCTCCCCAGTCTTGTATCTTTTTGTAAAGAGAAAACTTTCATCTTTGATTTTCAACTTCTGTCATTTCAAAAATAAGAACTTAAAACATCAAGATTCAGCATTTCTTTTGGATGCATCTCACAAAATTTTTCAAAAAGCTTTTGCATTTTATTCAGTTTTAAATATTTTCTACTTCCTCCTGGGATTTCTTTTTTGATGTGTAGTTTTAGAAATGTGTCATTCACCTTTTCAGTATTTGGAGATTTTCCAGATGCCATTTTGTTATTTGATTCTTACTTCACTTAGGATCAAACGGTATAAAATTTTGATTTTTGAAATAAATTATAATTTATTTTATGTCCTATTTTGATGAACATATCAAAGATAATTGGGGTGACTCCAGCCCCAAAAACACTATCAGCTGCTCCAGGTACCGGCCATAGCGGCTTCAGGGCAGCGAATCCAGCAGCGGAGGCTCCAGCGGCTTCAGCGGCAGAGGCGGATCCCGCAGCAGCAGCACCAGCGGATCAGAGGCGGAGGACCCTGCAGCGGCAGCTCCAGCGGATCAGCAGGGGCAGACCCAGCAGCGGCATCTCCAGTGGCGGATCCAGCAGCAGTGGTCCCAGCAGCGGCAGCTCCAGCGGCAGCGGGGATCCAGCATCAGGGGTGCCAATCTGCAGGGCCACAGTTGCCAGGCTTGGTTTGCCCCACAGGAAAAGCCAGTACCCAGTTCCAGAAAGCAGAACAGCGGCCCAACATCCCAGCCAGCAACTTGACTGAGACCAAAAGCATCCAAAGAGGTAACTGGGATTGAACCAGGGAAGGGTCTCACCTGGTCACAAGCTGACTTGGATCCCTCAACAGACCAGAAATCTTAACTTCTTTGTTGATAGAGGATCTGGTTTTTATAATACCTAATCTTGCATAAATGCTTGGTGCTGTTCTTGACTGAATGTGTATAGGGTTTAGTTAAATTTTAGAATATACCTGTATTTTATTCCACTCAACCTATTTGAATACTCCCATAGCAGGCAAACTTAACCCCTAGGACCACGTGTCTAGATACTCTGAGAGTGGTAAGAGCCACACCTAACATCTTAATCTCCTACATAGAAGATATACAATATCAGATCAATAGATACAGCAAAGGATACCCAGCTAACTGGAAAATCTAAGCAGTAACTTAATCCAAGATGCAAAAATATATACATTATAACACAAGAAACACCAAAAACCAAGGCAATATAAATCCACCAAAAAGCATCAATGCTTCAGAAATGACCTCTAGTGAAAACAAGTTAGAGAAAATGCCTGAGAAAGATTTCAAAAGAATGATTGTAAATATGTTCAATGAACTCAAAGAAGAAATCAAAGGAATCAGAGAAGATACAGGACACCAATTTAACGAAATAAAGAAATCAATACAAGACATAAATAAGGAAATAGAAATAATGAAGAAAAACCAGTCAGAATTACTAGCAATGAAGAACACAGTTAATGAAATAAAAAACTCTGTAGAAAATCTCACCAGTAGAATGGATGAAGGAGAGGACAGAATATCTAAGCTAGAAGACCAGGTGGCAGATCTAATACAATCCAACAAAGAGAAAGACAAACTAATAGAAAAGTATGAATGGGAATTTCAAGATATTCGGGACACTATGAAAAGATCAAATATAAGAATTCAGGGTATAGTAGAAGGAGAAGAATTTCAATCCAAAGGTATAGTAGGCATCTTCAACAAAATCATAGAAGAAAACTTCCCCCAAATTGGGAAAGAGGTGCCAATGCAGATACAGGAAGCATTTAGAACACCAGCCAGACAAAACCTGGAAAGAACCTCTCCTCACCATATTATAATCAAACTACCAAACACACAATCCAAAGAAAAAATATTGAAAGTAGTTAGAGAGAAAAATCAAGTTACCTACAAAGGCAAGCCCATCAGGATCACAGCAGATTACTCAACACAAACTTTCAAAGCCAGAAGGGCTTGGAGTGATGTATTCCAAACTCTGAAAGATAACAACTGTCAACCAAGGCTCTTTATCCTGCAAAACTATCCATTCAAATAGATGGAGAAATAAGGACATTCCATGACAAAAGCAGGCTAAAGGAGTATTTGAAGACAAAACCAGCTCTACACAAAATACTTGAAAGAATCCTCCATGCCGAAGAGAAAGAAAAACACACATATAAGGAACCTGGAAAACAACAAACAACACTCAAATACTAGTTAATATAAGAGAGCAAAGGTAGAACCAGAACCACAAAAAAAAAAAATGGCAAGCATAAATACACATCTTTCAATAATATCTCTTAATATCAATGGCCTCAATGCTCCAACCAAAAGACATAGATTTGCAGACTGGGTTAAAAAGCAGGACCCTACAATTTGTTGTCTCCAAGAAACTCACCTTTCTACAAAGGATGGACATTATCTTAGGGTGAAAGGTTGGAAAACGGTGTTTCAAGCAAATGGACCCAGAAAGCAAGCAGGGGTTGCTATCCTAATAGCTGACAAGGCAGACTTCACTCCAACATTAGTCAAGAAAGATAAGGAAGGTCACTTTATATTGATTAAGGGCACACTCCAACAGGAGGACATTACAATCCTAAACATATATGCACCTAACATGGGGGCTCCCAAATTCATCAAACAAACACTGTTAGAACTAAGGTCACAGATAACACCAAACACAGTGGTAGTTGGTGACTTTAACACCCCACTCTCATCAATTGACAGGTCATCCCGGGAAAAAATAAACAGAGAGGCATCTGGACTAAACGAGGTCATAGAAGGAATGGACCTAACAGACATATACAGGACATTTCATCCAAATGCTGCAGAATATACATTCTTTTCAGCAGCACATGGATCATTCTCTAAAATAGACCATATATTAGGACACAAAGCAAATCTTAACAAATTCAGGAAAATTGAAATAATTCCTTGCATTCTATCTGACCACAATGGAATCAAACTACAAATCAATAGCAAGAAAGGATATAGAGCATACACAAAATCATGGAAACTAAACAATACATTACTAAATGATGAATGGGTCAATGAAGAAATCAAGAAGGAAATCAAAAAATTTATAGAGTCAAACAATAATGAGAACACAACATACCAAAATCTCTGGGACACAATGAAGGCAGTTCTAAGAGGTAAATTTATAGCTTTAAGTGCCTATATTAAGAAATTAGAAAGGTCGCAAATAAATGACCTAATGCTTCACCTTAAAGCCTTGGAAAAAGAAGAACAAGGCAAACCAAAAATCAGTAGACGGGAAGAAATAATAAAGATTAGGGCAGAAATTAATGAAATAGAAACCAAAAAAACAATACAAAGAATTAATAAAACAAAGAGCTGGTTCTTTGAAAGGATAAACAAGATTGATAAACCCTTAGCAAATCTGACCAAAAGAAAGAGAGAAGAGACACAAATTAATAAAATTAGAGATGAAAAAGGTAACATCACGACAGATGCCAGAGAAATTCAAAAAATCATAGGGACATATTATAAAAACATATACTCCACAAAGTATGAAAATCTGAAAGAAATGGATGATTTTCTTGATTTATATGACCTACCTAAATTAAATCAAGATGAGATTAATCACTTAAATAGACCTATAACAAGCATGGAGATCCTAACAGTTATCAAAAATCTCCCAACTAAAAAAAGCCCAGGCCCAGATGGATTCACTGCTGAATTTTACCAGACCTTCAGGGAAGAGCTAACACCATTGCTTCTTAAGTTTTTCCATGAAAGAGAAAAAGAAGGAATTCTACCAAACTCCTTCTATGAAGCCAGCATCACTCTGATACCAAAACCAGGCAAAGATAGAACAAAAAAGGAAAATTACAGACCAATCTCCCTCATGAACATAGATGCAAAAATTCTCAACAAAATATTGGCAAACAGAATACAAGAATACATTAGAAAGATCATTCACCCTGACCAAGTAGGCTTTATCCCAGAGATGCAGGGATGGTTCAACATACGCAAATCTATAAATGTTATACATTATATAAATGGGTTGAAGGACAAAAATCACATGATCATCTCATTAGATGCAGAGAAAGCATTCGACAAAATCCAACATCCCTTCATGATAAAAGTCCTACAGAGACTGGGAATAGAAGGAACATATCTCAATATAATAAAGGCTATTTATGATAAGCCTACAGCCAACATATTACTAAATGGGGAAAAACTGGATGCTTTTCCACTAAAATCAGGAACAAGACAAGGGTGTCCACTGTTCCCACTTTTATTTAATATAGTTCTGGAAGTCTTAGCCATAGCAATAAGGCAAGAGACATGCATAAAAGGGATACAAATCGGAAAGGAAGAGGTCAAGTTATCATTATTTGCAGATGACATGATTCTATATATAAAGGACCCTAAAGACTCTACTAGCAAACTGTTAGAGCTGATAAAAACCTACAGTCATGTAGCAGGATACAAAATAAATACACAGAAATCAGTAGCCTTCATATATGCTAACAACAAACACACAGAGGATGAGATCAGAGAATCACTCCCATTCACAATTGCATCAAAAAAAATAAAGTACCTTGGAATAAACCTTACTAAGGAAGTAAAGAATCTATACAATGAGAACTTTAAAACACTCAAGCGAGAAATTGCAGAAGACACTAGGAAGTGGAAAAACATCCCTTGTTCCTGGATTGGAAGAATCAATATTGTGAAAATGGCAATCTTACCAAAAGCAATCTACACATTTAACGCAATCCCCATCAAAATTCCAAAGGCATTCTTCACGGAAATAGAAAAAACAATCCAAAAATTCATTTGGAATCACAAAAAACCTCGAACATCTAAAATAATACTGAGCAACAAAAATAAGGCTGGTGGTATCACCATACCTGATTTTAACCTATACTACAGAGCCATAGTAACAAAAACAGCATGGTACTGGCACAAAAGCAGACTCGTAGATCAATGGAACAGAATAGAGGACCCAAATGTAACCCCATGTAGTTATAGCCACCTGATATTTGATAAAAATGCCAAAAATATTCATTGGAGAAAAGACAGCCTCTTCAGCAAATGGTGTTGGGAAAACTGGATATATATCTGTAGAAGGATGAAAATAGATTCTTCTCTTTCTCCGTGCACAAGAATTAAGTCCAAATGGATTAAGGACCTTAACATCAGACCTGAAACTCTGAAACTGCTAGAGGAAAAAGTAGGGGAAACCCTTCAACATATTGGTCTTGGCAAAGACTTTCTGAATACAACCCCAATTGCTCAGGCAATAAAACCACAGATTAACCACTGGGACCTCATGAAAATACAAAGATTTTGCACTGCAAAGGACACGGTGAAGAAAGCAAAGAGGCAACCTACAGAATGGGAAAAAATCTTCACCAGCTATATATCTGATAAAGGATTAATATCTAAGATATACAAAGAACTCAAGAAGTTAAATAATAAGGAATCAAACAAACCAATCAAAAAATGGGAAATGGAGCTAAATAGAGAATTCTCAAAGGAAGAAATACGAATGGCATATACGCATCTAAAAAAAATGTTCTACATCCCTAGTCATCAGGGAAATGCAGATTAAGACTACATTGAGATTCCATCTCACTCCTGTCAGATTGGCTACCATCATGAAAACAAATGATCGTAAATGTTGGCGGGGATGCGGAAAAAGAGGAACCCTTCTACATTGTTGGTGGGAATGCAATCTGCTCCAGCTATTGTGGAAATCAGTGTGGAGGTTCCTAAAACAGCTAAAGATTGATCTACCATATGACCCAGCTATAGCTCTCCTAGGCATATATCCTAAGGACTCATCTCATTACCTTAGAGATACTTGCTCAACCATGTTTATTGCTGCTCAATTTATAATAGCTGGGAAATGGAACCAGCCTAGATGTCCCTCAACTGATGAGTGGATAATGAAGATATGGCACATTTATACAATGAGTTTTACTCAGCAGTAAAGAGAAATGAAGTTATGAAATTTGCAGAAAAGTGGATGGAACTGGAAAGAATTATACTAAGTGAGGTAACCCAGGCCCAGAAAGCCAAGCGCCACATGTTCTCCCTCATATGTGGATCTTAGCTAGAGATGATTGGGCTTATGTGTGAGAAGGAAAAAACTCAGTAGCAGAGGCCAGTAAGTTAAAAAAGGAGATAGAAAGGGAAGAGAAAGAAAGGGAGGAGGGCTTTTATTAGGTTGGTATTGTATATATGTAAGTAGAAAGATTGAGATGGGGAGGGGATATGATGGAGAATGGAATTTCAAAGGGGAAAGGGGGGAGGGTAATACCATGGGATTTTTTTTGTTATCATGGAAAATATTAATAAAAATGGAGAAAAAAAAAGATAATTGGCATGTATATATATATATATATATATATATATATATATATATATATATATATATTCTATACTTTCAGGTTGTAATATTCTATAAATGTCAACAATTAGGTCAAGTTTATGGATATTTTCTTCAAATCTAAATGCCTCCTAAACTGCTATCTACTTATCTATTAACTTCCAAGATGAGAATATTAAGTTCTGCATTTATGATTCTAAATTTGGTGTGCTATCTTAATTTTGACAGTTTTAGCTTCGTGCATTTTAAAGCTGAGGTTAAAGAGTATATGTACTTTTGTTAAATTGACTTTATGATTATGAAATTAATTTTATTTTATGTGTTAGCTCTCCTGGTTTTGAAGTTTCCTCTGATATTAATACAGATATATCAACTTCCTGATGCTTTTATATGATGCACCGTTTTCTTCTCTTATTTTAGGATATTTTTGTATATGTTTAGAATTTGTTGTCTTGTCTTTGTATAATCTTCTAATATCTACCTCATAAATTTTGAATTAATTCATACTATATTGCTATTTGGTTTCTAATAATATTTCTCCTTTGTGTTTCTCTGTTTCTTCTTTCCTGACTTCTTTTATATTATCAATTTTTTCATTAATTCATTTTAATTCCTATAAAACCTCTATTTGTGTTATTTTAGAGATAAGTTTCTCAACCTCAGCACTGTTCACATTTCAGGAGGGATAATTACTTGTTATAAGGATTGTCTTTTCGTTATAGAGCATTTAGCAATGTCCTTGACCTCTACCTATTGTATAGAATTATTTCAAAGTTTGACAATCAAACATGACTCCAGACACTATTTCATGTCCTTCAGAAAATCAAATCATGCATGCATACTTATCACAATATACTCGTAAGCATAATATAGTTTTAATGTATGTACTTATCACAATATACTCACCATAATATTCAATACTTATCACAATATACTTATCAAGTACCAAGAAAATTTCTACTTCCACATTTCTTCATTTTCTCTGGTTTTTAGCCTATCAACTTCCAGTCTCTAAAGCACTGGAGAACTCCAATTTCTACATCTTCTTGAGCTCTACCTCCAAGTGGAAAATAGTATTCATAAGCAACAAGCTGAAATGATTATGGCATTTATCTTGGGTGTTTCTTTCTCATACAGATCAGAGTACTGCCTCATCTATAGTTTGTTGCTTGAAAATAGTTGTCATATATTTTTATACAATATTCAGTTGTTATTGACAGTAGAATAAGTTGAGTCAGTTACTCTGTAGTTGCCCAAATTAATCATTTTAAGTTTTTACTATCTAATTAATCCTGAAACTATATTGCTTATTTCTCAATATTAGAAACTGAACTATAGCCATTATATTAGGGGAGAGTGATGAGATGATGTTGGCAAGAATCATTTAATAAATATAGATAAATTTCTGAACCTAAAGATTCTAGTTCCAAATTTTTGACTATTTGAACTTCAATAGTGATGGCAAGGCATTCAGAAAGGTAGCTACTTGTCTGTCTAATGTCTTCAATCTCTTTCTCTTTATCATCTTCTGTGTCTTAAAACTGCCAATGACATATGGTGTTACATGTCTGTAGTTCTAACACTTAGGAGACTGTAGTATCACAAGCTCAAGGCCAGCTTGTCCTATACAGAAAGAGCCTCTCTCTCTCTCTCTCTCTCTCTCTCTCTCTCTCTCTCTCTCAATATATATATATATCCCTGGCAATGATTGCTTGAAGCACTCTAAATGAATGTAAATATCAGGTTCTTGTATATGACCTGTCCTGTTGAATTGCTTCATGAGCTGGCTGTACTTTGATGTAGTAAAGCCTCTGTTCTTTCTGCTCCTGTCTTCCAATTCTCCCCTTTCTCTGACCTTCTGTATATAAATGTAAACAACTCTTTTTTTGCATTGGCTGTGTTATAGTTGAAGGACCATGCTCTAGAAAGGTTTCTTTTCTAAACAATTATATTCATTTCTCAAGTGGTTTGCCTTTGTCCTCTTCCTTTAGCCACAGCTTCTGAATATGTGAGATATTTTATCATTACATTCAACCCCTCTCCTAAATATACCACAACTTTGACTCTGTCAGACTATCCACTTTACAAGTCTTACCCACCATCTCCATAGTTGCATTCTGGGCCTCTGGCCTTGGGAACTACTGACAAGGTCTGTTAATATCCTTTCTTAATCTCCAATTTCTTTTTTTTTTTTTTTTGAGGTAGGGTCTAGCTCTAGCCCAGGCTGACCTGGAATTCACTGTGTAGTCTCAGGGTGGCCTCCAACTCACAGTGATCCTCCTACCTCTGCCTCCCAAGTGCTGGGACTAAAGGCGTGCACCACCACGCCCAGCCTAATCTCCAAATTTAAGTCACACTTTTGTCTTTGTAGTATCTTCTTTTGAGGAAATCAATGAACACATAGTTCAGTGTTGAGGCGTCCCTGAATAGCATATGCCTCGTCACTTTGAGTAGAACACATACAGACATTCCCAAAATTCTGTCTATAGGAATGACAGCATGGCTATTATTGCCTCCTGGAGCATTTCTTGAACAAAGTACAATGGAGTGGGTAGAAGGGTGGCTAGCAAACTCCCTTGTAAATTAAATGCTAAGGAAACTTCATTCAAATCAAATCCTTGCGTTTTTCCTTCAAACCTCCAGCATTCCCTAAGGTACATATTACAGACTGAACTTAAAAATAACTCTAGATCACATGTTTACATCTGTGTTTCAGGAGTTTTGCATATGAATTTTGAAAATCACATTCTTTCCCTCTACTACACTCCTTAAGGTCAGTGAAAAAAGTTATTTTTTAAAAAAAATCATTTATTTATTTATTTGAGAAAGACAGATAGATGAGAAAGAAAGAGAGTGAGAGAGAAAGAGAGGGAGGGAGACTATGGGCAAGCCAGGGCCTCCAGCCACTGCAAACAAACTACAAAATCATGCACCACCTTGTGTATCTGGCTTACATGGGTACTGAGGAATTGAGCCTGGGTCCAAAGGCTTTGTAGGCAAGTGCCTTAACTGCTAAGCCATCTCTCCAACCTCAAAATTTATTATTGAACAACAGGCACCTATCCCTCCTGTCAGCTCTCTCAGCTCCTGATGTAAAATTATACACCTGAGGCTATTGAACTTGCCTATATTTGAACTGAATTATTTCTGTACAATTACTGATAACCATAATAAAATTGCACATTATATCAATTGAATTTCTAGGCCTAAATTGTTTTCTGAATAAAAACATCATAGAACAATATTCTTTAAGATAGCATTTTTCAATCATCATTGTTATAAGAAGGGGGGGCTAAAGTGCTCTCAACTCCCAGAGTAAAAGTTTCTAGTGATTATCTGTCACTAGAGTCAAAGTAGACATTCACATATAGGAATAGGCTTATATTATTCCCATCTAGGTTCAAATTCTAAGTTCATATTTTATTAGCAAGTTGTCTAGATACAATTTTGATTTAAAACTTATTCATGTGTTTTAATTTTTAAATTGGGAAAGAAATTAAACTAATAGTTGAATGGACTTAAAAGTAGTTGTAGAAAACTGAACTTCTCCAATGTTTGTAAAGCTAAAGTATTATTTTTAATCTAATTTCAAAATTCAGAGCTCATACCTTACTTCTTTATCAATTAGTGTTAGCAAGATAATGAAATGAATCCAGCAACCATGTTACATTATCCTTGTGTTGTGTAAAGTAATTCACATTTATGGACAGAAGCCAATTACGAAGCATCCAAAAAATAAGACAAAATCTATTAAGCCTTGAAAAAGAAGAGTCATTTTTTAAATGTGCTTATGACTACACATTTTATTTTATAAGTGTAGTTGCATTAAGGCAATTAACTCCAATGTTCAAAAGATGCAAAATTAGCATGCATTAGCTTCACTATAAATTAGGATTCTCTCAACTGAACTAAAACAATGAAAATTATTTTAACCTCTGTGTGTTTTAGCATATTTCAAGTGAAAGAAATGCATAGAAATTTAACAAATTCTAAATCCACTGTGCAAATCTTGTCAATTGACTTTATAATTTTAGTGCACAAATAGTTTTAGAATTTTCAACTGCTCCTTATCATTTCCAGTTCTCAGCTGAAATTGCTCACCTTGCCATAAGATTTATTGAATATATAATCAAAGTTATTTTAAAGTATATGACTAATAATTCATTATCTGGATTTTGATAGGTCTGTTTTCATTTCCTAATTTTATTTTTTGAAAAATAATCAATTGTCTTTTGTCATGGTATGTTAGTTTTCTAAAGGAACACAAGACATTGTGTCTGAAAAAGAGTTGATGATAATTTGAGTTTTTTATTTATTTTTTGACAGATCTTCCTTACTTAATCAGAAGCCCCTGTAGAGAAAGAGAAAGACAGAGAAAAAAAGGCAGACAGAAAGAGAGTAAGTATGGGAATATCAGGGCCTCCTGGCACAGCAAATGAATTCCAGACTCATGTTCCTCCTCTGTTCATCTGGCTTTGCAAGAGTACTTGGAAATCAGACCCTGGATGGCAGGCTTTGCAAGCAAGCACCTTTAACTACTGAGCCATCACTCCAAGCCCCAGTTTGGGTTTTTAACTATGTTATTTTCCTCTAGTAATGTTCTATTTTGTTTCTTGAAGAAAATTAAAGTAGTGGCAAATTGGCTTCATTTTATCTGGGATTGAACTGAGTGAGACGTGGCTTCATTCTTTGTGAGAACTGGTCCACTACCAATTCACTCTTTCACCTCAAGTAGACAACAAGAGTTACAACTGAAACTCCTTGGGAGGCTGGGGCTCTAATTTTTAACCTCCAGTTAATGTTATTACTAAATCTTCTGTTCAATTTCTCAGCTTCTCAGTTGCTACCTTCAAATCAGCAAATGCCTTAGGAAGTTCTTCATAAACCCCCATATATTATCCAATCCATACTTTCCTTATGTGTAGGATACAACTAATACTATAAATCTATTGGGGCTTTTGGAAATGTTTGTAAAGCAAGTGATGCAGTGTTTGGCACTTTAATAGCAGCACCCCTCAGCATGTCCTTCTGTCTTCTGTGGACCTAATCCTACCTGTCAAAGTGTTTAAAGCCATATTAAATAATCATGGCATGAAGTTGGTACAGGCAAGATATGAATGGAAAGAAATCATTGTCTTAGTTGCCTATTCACAACATATGAAGAATAAAAAATTTACATCTATCTTGTAGGTAGAATTCAGCATCACATTTCACCTCTCTTTTTTAAACATTTTTTTATTAATTAGTTTCATATTCAGCAAATATAGTCAGTTTGGTACCATTATTAGGCTCATCCGTGACCTACCCCTCCGCTTGGCCCCTCCTTGTTGAGGTATATGGGTCACGCATTGTGGAGTTAGCCCACAGTAATGGGTAAGATAAATGTCTCTGCATATCATGACTGAACATGTGGCTCTGACATTATTTCCACCCCCTCTTCCCCAAAATTTCCCTGAGCCATGTTGGTTTCATTTTTGGTCTGCTTCAGTGATGAGGTCTTGGGGGCCTCTGGGTCTCTGGCTCTCTAATTTGGTAGGAGTTGATTTTTCTCTGTGTTGATCTCCTTCACCCTTGTGCTGGTACCAGGATCACCAGGAAAACGGCACCCTTGCTTGTTTTGCCAATTTTTCTTAGTTTCAGCCAGGGACCTTTTGAGGTATGATGAGGTAGCTCTCTCCTTAGGATCTATATCTATCTGAAAAAGAGAAGCAGATTCTCCAATAGAGAGTAAGTTAGCACCAGGACAAATGAGATAACCCTTACTTTTTTATAGAGAATTTAATAGGAGTAGGCCCTCTTGTAGCCCACGATTAATGGTAGCTTGATATTGGAGAGTGGGCTTGTGTCTGGATATGGTTCTGACTTGTTTCCCAGCTCCAGCTATGGGTCCCGTACCACTGAGGGGATCAGTTAGCCAAATCAAGAGCAGTTGGTTCCCCACCATGGCTGTGTGCCACTATTGTACTTGTCTGGGCATCACAACAGGTTATTTGCTACTAAGTAGGTTAGACCATGAGTTGCTTGGACAGATATTGGTCATTTTCCCCCAGTCTCCCATGTAGTACCTTCTGGCACTAGACGTGCTGACTGTCTGGGGACTGACTATCTTCCAGCTTCCAGCCATGCCATTCCATTTTACGTGTTGACCACATAAGGTGTCTTCAGTACTAGGGTCTTACCACTAACTTTTGTTGGGTCATAAAGTACTCTGACAGAAATCTGTCTTTCTTTTAGGAAAACTTGTAGGTCTCTCTGATCAAAAGCTCATTCGGGATGATAGCCACATGCTGGTTCTTGGAGTTACAGGTCAGTGCCTAAGAAAAGGAGGAAAAGGACAACTAATATAAAAGAGTTAGGGAGAAGAGAGAGAGAGAGAGAAGCTGTAGAAGATTAAGGTCAGTCTTCATCATACCCTCTCCAGTGTCTTGTGGTTCAGGTGTTCCCTCTAAGGGCCTGGTGAAGGTTCAGCCATTTCGTCTGCCTTTTAGGAAGTAGAATTTTATGGTACCATTGCCATTTGGGTCTACATTTGTGTTTCCCAACCCTCCGTTGCCCTTCCCTCCCTCCCCACACATCCTAGTGTCCAGTCTAGGAGATGCTTGCTGGGTATGTAAGGTATCTTCGGTAGATTCAGGTTAGGTGCTGTAGATGAGTGAGACTGTGTGGCGATTTTTTTTCCTGTGATTGGGTAAGTTCATTGAGAATGATCTGTTCCAGGTTCAACCATTTTTGCTCCAATTTCATTGTGTCATTATTTTCTTACTGCTGTATAGAATTCCATTGTGTATATATACCACATCTTAGTTATCCATTCTTCTAGTGATGGACATCTGGGTTGATTCCAGCTCTTAGCTGTTACAAATTGAGCTGCTACAAACATGGTTGTGCAAATCTCTCTAGCCTGTGGTTTGAAGGTTTTAGGGTAGATGCCCACTAAGTGAATAACTGGGTCTGTTGGTATCTCTATAGCCAGCTTTTCCAGGAGTCTCCAGATTGCTTTCCAAAGTGGTTGTACCATCTTACATTCCTACCAACAGTGGATGAATGTTCCTACTTCTCCACATCCTCGCCAGCATTTATTTTCATTTGATTTTTTGATGTTTGCTATCCTTATTGGGGTAAGGTGGAATCTCATAGTTGTTTTAATTTGCATTTCCCTGTTGATTAGGGATGATGAACATTTTCTTAAGTGTGTGTTTGCCATTTGTATTTCTTCCTCTGTGAACTGCCTGTTCAGCTCTTACCTGATCTCTCAAGCGATAATGCACCAAAGCTGCCTGCATTCAAGCTAGGATGGACACTGAGGCATCAAGCACTGAAGCAGCCCAAACTCTGGCATGAGAACACTGGGACCCAGAAGCAGTCTGCGTTCCCCCACCACAGGACAATGGTGGAAGGCCGGCGCAGCAGACAGGTAGGGGATGGCACCTGAGCTGGTGCAAGTGACAGACACAGTCTGAGCTTGCTTGGCAGTTGCTGTGGACCTGGACTCACTGAACGTGTGGCGGCAGGAGCAGTAAGTGAGCGAGTGGGCAGAGCAGTCTAAGCTTCCACATGAAGGGATTGATCAGCGCACAGCGGCGCCATGGGTATGGTGGCTACTTGGGGAGAGGGGTGGGCTACCCGCCTGTGAGGGGATCAGTGATTCCCTGCTTTTACCCCTCTGTGCCCTCCCACTGGCAATCTATTGGAGATTTCTCTCCCCTAAAAGACCCAGTGAACCCTTAATGTCTTGCCTTTCTTTCCCCAGGATTTGCAGCGCAGCTATGTGGTCGCCATCTTGGCCAGAAGTCCCCTCACCTCTCTTTTCAAAATAAGCTATAACAAGCACAAGTTATTTAGAACTAAAGCACCTAATTCAAAATACAGTATCTATGAACTGATTTGAATTTCACATGAAGAAACATCCTAGCATTTTGCTTACCCTTGAAAAATAAAACATGTAGCATATGCATGAATATTATTAAATGGCAATGGACAAACATGGAATAAGGGACACTTATAAACAATTCTTATCTTCCATGTACTCAACTAATACTAGGCACTACTTGCAAGCCAGAATGTTCTTTCCAGTAGCATTTTAAAGGACACAATGTAAAGTGCTTCCCTTCATGTTAGTAAAATTGGCAATCTCAGCCTGCATGAGAGTAGCAATGGCCTTGCCACCGTTTTGCCATTAGTGTGGGTTGTGATGCAGAGTCAATGTCAGGCTCATGGGGATCCTTTTCTTTAAGAAATAGCTTCTAGAATTGCAAACAAATGTGGTTTTAAATAGGTACAAGTCTGCTTTCTTTGTCTATCTTCTTTTACTTCCCATAGTTTATTTCAGCCTATCACATTATTGTATGTGTAAGTAGTTCATCTACTCTTACTGATAAATTGTATTCTTTTCCATGGAATTTGTACGCATACACTTGATCTGTTCACCTGTCAATGAAAACTCACTCACACTGCTTCTAGAATTTTCCCTTATCATAAATAAAGTTATGAAAATTTTCATATAAGCTATTTTATTTTCACTTCTTTTGAGTAAATGCCTAAGATGAGATGACTGGATCTATGGTAGCTAAATATTTAGCTGCATAAAAAAATGATGAATCATTTTCCAAATGTACTGTTTTACATTCTCACCAAAAATGTATGGAAATTGAAGTTGTGGGGACACTTCTTAATGTATTTTTTATTTGTTTAAAACAACTAACTCAGAGTTAACTAATTCATAGTACATACATAGGAACATTTGACACTAAACATTTCTTTCATTCTCTTAGTTTGCTTCTTTATCTGAAAAAATTAACAGCACCTTCTGGTTGTTTTAATGTTCCTATAAGATATGGATATAAAGATCTTAGTACATGACTGGTATTTATTAAATGTCTATATTATGTACATATTACTAAGGCTGTAGGCCAGAAGTTTGCAAATGGTTTTGCATTTTACATCTTGTTTTATCTTCCCAACAATAATGAGGTGTAAATACTATTTTATATACTTTATGAATGAAGAAATTGACTCAAATGTAATAATGATTCAAGTTAAAGCTTAAAAAATACCTAAAAAACAAATGATTGTCTGGAACTCAAATCCAACCAATATAATTTAAAAGGTCAAGAACTCATCAATATGCTTGTAGGTCTTGCATTCTAACAACATTAAGAGTAAATACTGGTATATTGTTATCATCAATTCAACTAGTTCCTAATAGTGCTTTATTATTACTTTGTCAAGTCAATCAACAGCTAGTGTACTAGTCGCCTTTTTCAAAAGGAAAGAAAGAGGGAAGGAAGGAGAAAGGGAGGGGAAATAAAGAAAGAAAAAAGGAAGGAAGAAAGGAATAAAGAAAGAAAGAAAGCTAAGCCTAAACTTTCCTTTCCAGCTGTGGCAGCCGTAGCCCAACCTTGAGAGAGTCATATCTCCTTGGCTGCTAGCCAAACTGCAATATGGATGCCCTTCAGGGTACCATAAGACGCATCTTCCTATACCCTTGCCATAGTATAGACAGAGCTTCCAGTGGCCAATGTATATCCCTCCATCCTATGCTAATCTTGACAAAGCTGCCAGAGATATTTTCACCAGAGTAGTTGGCTTTGGGCTGGTGAAACTACATGTGAAAATAAAGTCATGCAGCGGTATGCATGAAGTTCTTAACATTGAGTTCAATGAATACAAACACTGAAAATTTACTGAGACCATGGAGACCAAATATAAATGGAATAGTATGGTCATACACACACACACACACACACGAACATAACACTGAGAAAATTTTTGAAACATAAATAACAATTGAAGATCAGATTTGCATTTGCCAAGGTTTGAAATTGACATTTGAACTACGTTCTCATTAAACATGGGAAAGAAAAGCAGTCAACACAGGTTCTCTTACAAGAGTATATAAACCTTGGTTGTGATGTTGACTTTGATTTTATTGGACCTGGAATCCATGATTGAGATGTCTTTGGTGACAAGGACTGCCTTACTGGATACCAGATGATCTTTGACAGTGCCAAATCAAAACTGACAAGGAATCATTTTGTAGTTGGCTACAGGACTTCTAGTTCTGTGTGAATGTCAATGATGGGAGAAAATTTGTAGGATCAATTTATCAGAAAATATGTGATGATTTTGACAATTCAGTAAACTTTTCTTAGACATTAGACACCAACTGCATTTATTTTGACATTATGGCTAAATATCAGTTGGATCTCACCGCTTCCATAACAATTCTAATTTAATTGAAGTAGGCTGCACTCGGATTCTGACGACTGGTGTGTAGCTTTCATTGTCTGCTCTGGTAGATGGAAAGAGCATTAATGCTGGCAGTCATAAAGTTGGATTTGCCTTGGAATTGGAGGCTTAATTCAACTAATAGGAACCTCTGGGGATGGACATCAAGATTTGCCCTTAATATACTTCCATGTGACCAGCACACCCCACACACACACACTTCCCTCAACAAGGAGATCAAAACAAAGAATAATCTAAACAAGAGCTGCAAATTAAATATGTAGACTCTTACATGCTAGCTGGTTTCTGGTTGAAATGGTAATCTATTTGGCAAGGCTGAAGTCATGCAGCCACCTATATATTATTTAAATATAGCTCACTATGCATGCCCTGCCTGCCAGTAATGAAAAAGACCTTTATCAAAACTGCAATAGTGTGCATGTTTGTTTTTATGTTCCTTCTAGCATTGACTATTGATATTAAATGAGATGGATCAGTGTATGTTTTAACGTGAGATTTAAGATTTTGTTAAATTAAATCATCATTTTATATTTAAATATTATTATAACATAATAAATAACTATTAATATAAAAACATTATTTTGGTACCCAAAATATTATAAATTATGAATAAACCAAGTTTAGATATAAAAGAAAAGTTGCATTGCTTAGAAGCATCTAGAGTGGTTAATAGGGCCTAATTTCAAAAGGGAGTCTCCTAGCCATTTATTGACTAGGAGTCAAATTAAACTCCATTAAAAAATTCTGGAAGACTTTCAGGTAATATGGCTGCATAGGAGTAACATTAATCCAGCTTAGGGAGGGATTTGAGCAAAACCACAGCAAAACACACTCTTTGCCTGAAAAGTGAGGGTGTATAGCCTTTTTGTCCACCACAGCAGAGAAGCAGGAGATACTATGATCTATCAGAAATTAGGAACTGGCTGGCCCAGTTGACCCACCAGAGAACCGGCAGACCCAAGCTGCAGGTCTCCTGCGGATCCGTGTGCATGCTCGGAGGTGCCCAGCTGCAGGAGCAAAGACCAAACAAGGGGATTTTCCAACCTCATCAGCCTCCTTGCAAAGTCAAGAAATCTGAAGGGGACTAAAGCTGGATACAGGTGGGATGAGGAGTTAAACAGTTTCAGTACAACTCCAGGCTTCCTGCACTCTCCCATCCCCTAACCAACAGAACCACAGCCCTCCTGAGAAGTCATTCAGCTTCCTGTGGCAGGACATCCAGCACAGCAGAGCAGAGCACCAGATTCACAGCAAAGCACAGAAGGATCAAGGTGGGCACTCAGCATTGGTGAGACTTGAAGCCACCCTGAAAGGTAATGAGGCTGACTGACAAAAAAGCAGGTACATAGGCCTGCACTGGAAGTACTAATCTCTTTCTATGGCAGAGCAGGTTACGGTTTACATGTTCTTGGTTGAATTTATTATTCTCAATTAAGATGTATTTGGGAGTTGACTATTGTTGCCTTTAATGCTTTCAGACTCTTAGGGCCTTTGCCTTTTTCTTCTGTCATTAATGGGGTCAGGGTCTGATTCAGACCCAGGCTGAACTGGAACTCATTTCAGAACAAAAATCTCAACATCCAGCTGACAGGATTAAGGGTATAGATAAATACACACCATTAGGGTTTGTGGCTTTACGAGGTTATCTGTTTGTTTCAATCCCCACACTTGCATACCCTGTGATGGTTTTTATTGATTATGCATATTGCTCAGTTGAATTTTAGAATTTGCCAGTAAGATGCTCCACCCGGCCCACTAGAATATTTGAATAACAGGCAAACTCAACACCTAGGATTACTTCAGCAGCAGGATTGGAGTACAACAGCTACACTTGGCACCTTAAATACCTACTCTGAAGGTACATAAAGATGGACTTCCAAATCTAGAAGCACCACAGATTATTAGAAAACCCAAGCATCAAATCAACTCAGGATGCAAAAATCACAACATTATAATACAAGAAAAACAAAGAATCAAGTCAAAAAAATCCCACCAAAAAATATAAAACCATCAGAAATGGCCCCCCATGAGACTGTTTTAGATGAAATGCCAGACAAAGGTTTCAAAAAAATTGTTTTTATCTATACTCAAAGAAATCAAAGAAGAAATCAAAGGAATCAAAGAGGAAAACAAAGGAATTAAAGAAGAGAAAAGAAAGCTTCTGAAGGAATTCCAAGAGACCATAGGAAACCAGCTTAATGAAATAAGGTCATTACAAAATTGAGGAAGGAAACGGAAATGCTGAAGAAAAACAGGTTGAAATTCTAGCTCTCAAAAGCACAGTTAGTCAAATAAAAACTCTGTGGAAAGTCTCACCAGTAGAATGGATAAAGGAGAGAAGAAAATATCTAAACTACAAGACCAGGTGGTGGATCTAATACAGTTCAACAAAGAGAAAGACAAGCTAATGGGCAGGTATGAATGGGAATTACAAAATATCTGGGACACTACAAAAAGATCAAACATAAGATTTCAGGGTATATTAGAAGGAGAAGAATTTCAATCCAGAGACTTAGTAGGCATTTTCAACAAAATTATAGAAGAAAAATTTCCCCAAATTGGGAAAGAAATATCAATGCAGATACAAGAAGCTTTTAGAACACCAAACAGAAAAAACCTGGAAAGAACCTCTCCTTGCCATGTTATAATTAAACTACTAAACATGCAAAGCAAAGAAAATACATTGAAACCAGTTAGAGAGAAAAATCAAATCACCTACAAAGGCAATCCCATCAGAATAATAGCAGATTACTCAACACAAGCTTTAAAAGCCAGAAGGGCTTGGAATGATATATTCTAAGTTTTGAAGATAACAACTGTCAGCCAAGATTACTTTATCCTGCAAAGCTATTTATCCAAATTGATGGAGAAATAAGGACATTCCACAGCAAAAACTGGCTAAAGGAATTTATGACAACTAATCCAGCTCTACAGAAAATACTTGAAGGAATTCTTCATACTGAAGAGAAAGCAAAACACACACATGGGGAAATAGGAAAAAATAAACCATACTAAAAAAAAAAATTAAAACAAGCAAGTAAAGGGAAAACCAAGAAGAATGGAGAAAATACATACATACATTTTAATAATAACTCTTAATATCAATGGCCTCAATGCCTCAACCCAAAGACACAGGCTTGCACACTGGATTAAAAGGTAGGATCCTGCCATTTGTTGCCTCTAGGAAGCTCATTTCTCAATAAAAGGTAGACACTCTCTTAGGATAAGAGGACGGAAAACGTTATTTCAAGCAAATGGACCAAGGAAAAACACAGAGGTTGCTACAGAAATATCTGATAGGATAGACTTCAAACCAACATTAGTAATGGGAGATTAAAAAAAAAGGTCACTTTGTACTGATTAAAGGAACATTCCAACAGGATGAAATTACAATCCTAAACATATATACACCTAACATGGGGGCTCCCAATTTCATCAAACAAATACTATTAGACTTAAGGTTACAGATAACACCAACCATAATTGTAGTGGGTAACTTCAATACCCCACCATCATCAAGTGACACATCATCCTGGCAAAGAGAGAGAGAGAGAGAGAGAGAGAGAGAGAGAGAGAGAGAGAGAGAGATCTGGATTAAATAATGTCATGGAACAAATGGACCTAACAGATATCTGCAGAACATTCCATCCAAATATTGCAGAATATAAATTTTTCTAAGCAGCACATGGAACATTTTCTAAAACAGACCATATGTTAGGACACAAAGGAAATTTCACAAATACTGGAAAATTGAAATAATCCCTTGAACTCCATCTGACCACAATGGGATTAAAATACCAATCAACAAAAAGAAAAACTACAGAGCATACACAAATTCATGGAGACTAGCAGTACACTATTGAAAAATGAATGGGTCATTGAAGAAATCCAAAGGAAATCAACAAATTTATAGAATCAAATGATGTAGAGAATGCAACATTCCAAAACCTTTGGGACCCAATGAAGGCAATGTCTCTGTGCAAAATGTCCCAACTTGTGGCTCTAACAGTCCACCCCCTCTTCCACAAAATTCCCTGAGCCATGCTGGGAGCATTTTAAGTCTACTTTAGTGATGGGGACTTAAGAGAATCTGGATCTCTGGTTTGGTAGTTGTTGAGTGTCCTCACTATTTTTCTCCATCACCCTTGTGCTGATATCAGCTTAACTAAGAGAGAAGCACTCTTGATCATTTCCCCAATTCATTTGTAATTTTAGCTGGGGCCAGCGTGGAGTGAGCTGGGTCATTTATCTCCTCAGGTCCAGTTCCCATCTAAAAAAGAGAAGGAAATTCTCCAATGTAGAATGAAGTCAGCACCAGTTAAATTGGATAATCATTATTAATTTTGAGAGAATTATAAGGGTTTAGACATTCTCATAGTCTAAGGTGAGTGGGAGCTTGACAAAGCAAAGCAGAATCATTATCTGGATATGATTCTGACTTGTTTCCCAGTTCCAGATATGGTTTCCTTTCCACTGAGCCATCTGATTTTTGACAAAAATGCCAAGAATATTCACTGGAGAAAAGACAACCTCTTTAACTAATGGTGCTGGGAAAACTGGATACATATATATAGAAGGATAAAAATAGATCCTTGTCTTTCTCCATGTACAAGAATCAAGTCCAAATGTATAAGGGACCTTAACATCAGATATGTGTGGAGAGTGGGTGTGGCGGCCATCCCAAGGTTGCCGCCCGGGCTTCCATCCCAAGGTCACTGCCCGGGCTTCCTGCCAAGTCTCCGCGGGTATGGCGGCCATTACAAGATGGCGCCTGGGCTGGCTGCCAAGTATCATGACTAAGCATCACTTCCTGCTTCCCCTTCTGAGTAAACACGTACACACTGCAAAGTGCGCATGTACAGCGCTACGTAAGATCAGATCACCATCAGGTGGTTGACTGCGCCCTGTTTCCTACACCCACGTGGCAGCTGCTGATTAGGTTAGGCTGGCTATTTATAGGGAGGAGGGTTTGGTATCGGGGCCCCACACCCAGATGTCAAGGATTCCTGAATAAACTGCTTCGAGAAGGGTTCCGATTGCCGTTGCCTTATTCTGCTGGACGGGAAGGGTAGCGACAAGTGGTGGCCCGTACGGGGACTCAGAACTCGGAGCAGTCAGGGCAGCTAGCTGGTAAGTTCCCAGGTAAGTGGGACAAGTATTTCAAGTTCAAGTTCTCCGGTAGAGAGACGAGTTCAAGTTCAAGTTCTCCGGTAGAGAGACGAGTTCAAGTTCAAGTTCTCCGGTAGAGAGACGAGTTCAAGTTCCCGGTAGTGGACAAGCATTCAAAATGGGTAATACTTCTTCTAGTAGCTCAATGATAATAGTTAAACAACCTGTTTTTGCCATGCTACCTGTTAAGCTCACTAAGCCTTGGTATTCAGAGAAGGGACTGCAAATCATAGAGGAAGTTAAAAATAGTTTGACTAGACAGAAAAGAGTTGTAGGATTGATCATTGCCGGTATTGTGGCCTTCATTACTTTATTAGCTTCTACTACTACAGCTGCTGTTGCACTTTCACAAGAAGTTCATACTGCGCATTTCGTGAATAATTTAGCTAAAAATGTTTCAATTACATTAGGTACACAAGAAAGTATTGATAGAAAGATAGAGGAAAAGTTGGATGCTTTATTTGACACTGTGGGGTTTTGGGGGGAAGAAATACAAGGATTCAAAGTTAAAACTAGGCTACAATGTCATGCTGATTTTCATTGGATTTGTATTACACCTAAAACATTTAATTCTAGTTGGGAAAAGGTGAAAATGCATTTGGAAGGAATATGGCATCATGATAATATTTCTTTAGATTTAATCAATTTACATTCAGAAGTTTTGGCAATACAGGATGCTCATCTTAATTTTGATGCTGCTCAGGCAGCTAATGATTTACTTACAGCTCTTAAGTCAGCAATACCTGATTGGGGATCTTTTCATGCCTGGAATGGACATTTCATCACATTTGGGGTTCGTTTTGTAATCCTTATGTGCTTGTTACCTGCTCTCTTACGGTTCTTACTTCAATGAATTGCAAATATCCGTGATGAAGCTCGTGGCCTTCACCTCCGCACTCGTACTTGGCTTCCTCCAACTTTGACATAACAATTTGGCTAATTTGTCTTAAGTTCTTTCCAGTTATCTTACAGGCAATTGGTCCCGTGAATTTGATGTGCTCGTGATTGTCCATCATCCACATCAACTCTACCAGAGTGGATGCGTCCCTTGCTGCAGGATTGTCTACTTGGATTCAACTTGAAGGAATAGGCGGGCATAGGGACTATGGCCTTTTGCTTGATTCTGATTAGTGGCTTCATGCTGTGGTGTATGTGCAACATGAGGGCAAAGCATTTATGAGATCGAGCGCTCTTAGTACAAGCCTTGCAGTTGTGGAGGTGGGTCAATCCCCTCATGTGTGGTTCGGTATGCTAGAGAAGTAGCCAGTGACAGGTAAGATTCCTTGACCATACTACCAACCTAAGACAGGGAACAAACCTCGAGCTGTTTGTCGCCCAATGACGGGTAAGGAGTATTGGTCCTTGGGACAACCTAAGACAGGCATTCTCTCTGCCATTTTTATTTTAAGAAGGGGGAAATGTGGAGAGCGGGTGTGGCGGCCATCCCAAGGTCGCCGCCCGGGCTTCCATCCCAAGGTCGCCGCCCGGGCTTCCTGCCAAGTCTCCGCGGGTATGGCGGCCATTACAAGATGGCGCCTGGGCTGGCTGCCAAGTATCATGACTAAGCATCACTTCCTGCTTCCCCTTCTGAGTAAACACGTACACACTGCAAAGTGCGCATGTACAGCGCTACGTAAGATCAGATCACCATCAGGTGGTTGACTACGCCCTGTTTCCTACGCCCACGTGGCAGCTGCTGATTAGGTTAGGCTGGCTATTTATAGGGAGGAGGGTTTGGTATCGGGGCCCCACACCCAGATGTCAAGGATTCCTGAATAAACTGCTTCGAGAAGGGTTCCGATTGCCATTGCCTTACTCTGTTGGACGGGAAGGGTAGCGACAGATATGAGACTCTGAAATGCTAGAGGAAAAGGTAGGGGAAACCCTTCAACATATTGGCATAGGCAATGACTTTCTGAATACAAACCCAATTGCTCAGGAAACAGTAATCAAACACTGCATCTCATGAAATTACAAAGCTTTTGTACATCAAAGGACACTGTGAATAGAGCAAAGAGAAAATCTTCATAATTGGAAAAAATCTTTGACAGTTACACATCTGTAGAGGATTAATATCCAGAATATACAAAGAACCCAAAAAACAGAACAGTAAGAAATCAAACAACCGAATTAAAAAAATGGGCTATGGAACTAGAGAGTTCTCAAAGGAAGAAATACAATGGTATATAAACATCTAAAAAAGTGTTCTACTTCCTTAGCCATCAGGGAAATGCAAATTAAAACTACTTTGAGATTCCATCTCACTCCTGTCAAAATGGCTAGCATAAAGTAACAAATGGCAATAAATGTTAACTAGGATGTGGAACAAGGGGAAGCCTCCTACACTGTTGGTGGGAATGTAATCTGGTACAGCCATTGCGTAAATTAGTGTGGAGATTCTTTAGACCGCTAAAAATAGATTTACCATATGATCCAGCTATAGGACTCCTAGGCATATACCCTAATGACTCTTCTCACTACCTTAGAGATACTTGCACAACCATGATTATTGCTGCTCTATTCACAATAGCTAGGAAATGGAACCAGCCTAGCTGTCCCTCAACAGATGATAAAAGATGATTAAAAAAAAAAGATATAAAGATGGGTACATTTACACAATGGAGTTCTATTCAGTGGTAAAAAATGAAACTATGAAATTTGCAGGGAAATGGATGGATGTTGAAAGGATTATACTAAGTGAGGTAACCCAGGCCCAGAAAGCCAAATGTTGCATGTTCTCTCGCATATGTGGATCCTGGCTACAAATGTATAGACTTGTGTGTGAGCTGGAACCAAAAATCGGCAGCAGAGGCCAGTAAGCTAGAAAAAAGTCTATAGGGGAGGGAGGAGAGGGAAGGACTTAAGGGGATAGTATTGTATATATGTTAGTAGAAGAACAGATTACAGGGAGTAGAAAGGCCCAAGGGTGGCTAGGGGAAGAAATTGTGTAAAAAAAAAAAAAAAAAAAAAAAAAAGGTGGGAGAAGTTCAATCAAACTTCAAGGTATTCTAAATAAGACATATAAAAATGTACATTTTGGATAATGGCACATCCATAAGCCATAGATTGTTACTAGAATATATTCAGTGCCAGGGATGGGATACCTTCCTGTGAGTTGTTGGCCAGGGAGATCCCTAATGCCTCCAAAACATTACAGGCTATTGCCAAGGTCCTTGGTTTCCCTTGAGAAACAGATGGTAAGACTCTATTGTTGAAGACTTCACATGCCTGGGCAGCAAGATCACTGAGAAATCAAGCTGGTGCTGAGCAGAAAACCTTCTCTCTGTATACCAACTGAAAGCTGGAAAAAAAGCTGCACTGCATACAGCTCCATGGGAGACAGAAGTCATCAACAATGAAAACAATGGATACTGGAAGCCTCAAGTTTGGCCCAACAGGCCAAATGACCAAATGAGTGCAATAGCGGCATGTCTTCTCTGGGGAAAACCAACTGCTCTCTAATTGGACTGGAAGCCCACTCTATGGAAGCAAATACATGCCTGCTACTGAAAACCTAATCAAAAGCCTATGGCAGGGGAGGTCATGAGACTTAGGAGTATGTAGCCTACACTTTTCTGGCTAAATGTACATATTATTTTCAACAAACTGACCTGAAAGCACTACACTTAATGTTCATGCTCATATATTAATGCTACTCTCAATTTGGTTAGAGAAGCTTCTCTTTTGAGATGGCAGGAAACACTGGGATGACCCAAAAGGCAACATAGTGATGAGAAGAAAGGACAGAGGAGTGTCCAGCACTGAAACATCTCTATCATACCCTCCAAGGCTCAGGGTCCATTGCAGAAGAGGCGGTGGAAAGAATGTAAGAGCCAAAGGAAGGGTACCACTCTTTATAATGCAACTGTCCAGACAGAAATTGGCCTCAATATCCATGACCTCGCAATGCCTAGCAATGCCTTCACAAGACCCTCAGAATAGGAGAAAAGATGATGACATCACATAAAAGAGAGATTAATGGAGAGAGGGAGGGCCTATGATGGAGAGCAGAGTTGTGAAGGGGAAAGTGGGGGAAGGGAAGGAAGTATCATGGTTTATTGTCTGTAAGTATAAAAGTTGTCAATAAAAAATTTTTTTAAAAAAATCTGGAAGACTGAAATTTGAAAGCCTTTGCATAGGTATGTACCTGTCCCAACTGCCAGGATAAAAAGTTCTAGAAATTCCCATTCTCCCACCTAGATTTGACCAATAAATGAAATTTGCTTTGCAATCAAATTCATGAAACAGTCAAAACCGAGCATTTGTTGCCCTTCAATATAAATACACAGGTTAAGATAACTAACATTATTTGTAAACAGAGGAAATTGTTATATAACATCTGAGTAACACTAGACTCAAGGACAACACAGGGGGAATGAAATGGCAGCTTACCTGTCGTGTTTGACAGTTTCAAGAAGCATCTATAACTTTGTGGGATAGTGTGGAAAGAATTAATGATCGGTGCCCAGAAAGTTAAGTACATAGAAAGGAAAGACAGTAATTACCTAGGGAATTTCTTTTTAAAATTCCCATAGACTTAACAGTCCAAACAAAAGTCCATTCTCCAAAGGCTGTACTGAGACCCATGGCAAACTATCAGTTGCCCTATAAAATCCAAAGACAAGCTACATATTTCCAATTTAGGATGACACAGTGAATTACCCTGTCCCAAAAAGTAGGAATAGGAAGACAACATGTAATAAATGGACCAAGGCAAGACTGAAACCTAGCAGAGCAAATGCACGTCCTATAGCTCCTGCCCTATGGCCCTTCCATTTGCAGGACATGTGGCCTCCCTTGGGCTAGTTTCCCTAACATGTCTGTAGCTTTCCTTTGCAGATGTTCTTGATATCTCCAACGTCCTAGCATTTCAGCTACAACTTGGGTTTCACCTCAAAGCTTTATGTGTTCCTCTGTCAAAAGCTCTACAGGGGATCTGATTCTACTACAAATTGCCATAAGTCCCTATGATCCCATAACTTCTGGCTTCTGCATGCTTTCAAAAATCATCACCATGTAGACCATGCCAAGTTCTGTTGCCGGCTTTAAATGTAGTTGCACCCCATTATACCATAACTGCAATTGCCTCTGAGTGCTTGTGTGGTCCTAGTGCAGCTGTACTGCTTTCTGATTTCAGGCACTCTCTTTTTGAAAATTTCTCAAATGAGTTTAAGGTATTACACCCTGTAGTCTATGATGTGTGTAGTTTTACCCTCAAGGTGTCTTTTCTATTGATGTAGTGCAAGGTATACGGCTTCTCTTTAATAGTGTTAATCTCTAACAATTAAGCCACTTTTTTCTCACATGATTTCTTTGTACCTATCTTATCTACAATTTTAAAGTGTTCATGGTCCTCTTCCATATTTTAAATATATTTTTGCTCTACTTTATTCTCCTGATGGTCAATATAAACCTGGCTAAAATTAGCCAGTAATAACCATGCCTGGATGCTATGTTGTCTCAAAATTTACTTCTTCAAATAAATTAGCCCATTGTTCTTGAATTCAGCCTCACTCAGTTTTCTAAGACATAAGAAGAACACGACCAGATTCTTCAAGAGAATGTAAGATAAATGGTCTCTAGTCCACTTCTTAGTGAAGTCTTATGACCATCTGAAACATCACATTTTCTGTAAACATTTAATTCTGCTCTTCCAAGATTGCATTCTAGGGACTCTCTAGCAAGTACCTCTAACGTCTTTCACATTCCTCCCACAAACTACATGGTCAGGTTTTCTCACAGTAAAGCCCAACTCTTTTGTACCAATTTCTGTATGAGTTACTTTTGCCTCACTGTGGCCAAATACATGATAGAAACATCTTAAAAGAGGAAAAGTTGATTTTAGTTCATGGTTTCAGAGATGGTAGGTCACCATGGTAGTAAGAGCAGCTCAGAAAGTGCAACTTGTACTGGCAGCTGTTCACATGGTGCATACAAGGAAGCAGAGCATGCAGTCCCAGAACCAGGGATGGTGATAACCTTCAAAAGTTAGTGTCTGGTACCCTACTTCTGTAAGTTAACTACACCTCCTAAAAGCTTCATAATCTTCTACATAACACAAGTGGAGAAACATGCCTGGGGACCATATCAGATTCAAACCATAAGTCATAATATTTAGCACATGATGTTCATTTAACTAAAAATTGTAATGTAACAATATCAGAAAATGAGAAGAGAAGTATGGCTGTATGCAACAGTACTAAATTTTGAACTCCCACTGAAGAAATTCAGACTATAATGTTTAGAGCGAGAAAGAGAAAGAGAAAGAGAAAGAGAAAGAGAAAGAGAAAGAGAAAGAGAAAGAGAAAGAGGTTGTATATAATCATGTAGGTAAAGAGAAAGCATAGCAAATGGAGCTGAACACAATTTTCTCTAAGGAAAACAGAGTTCATGAGAGTAGAGATGGTTAGAGTGGTAGGTTTTTTTTTTTTTTCTCCCAAGTTTTGTAGGGCTACTTGTGTCTTTAAATTTTGTTCACATACTACTTTAGTCAAAAATAAAATATAGGCAAGTCAACAAATCACTTCTATTAGAATTATACTACAACTTTGTTTCTTTCTTTTTTCCTCTCTCTCCCTCCCTCCTTCTTTCTCTTTCTCTCAATATTGAGACATGAAATGAATTATTTCCTGTTGTAGAATTTCTGGGATTAGAAAGCAAATGAACAGTATATATGTGTGATGAGCCAGTACCTCTGAGATCATATCACATTACTCCATTTAAATGATAACTGGCCATAGTGGACTTTTCCTGTGTGCAGTTGGTAACATTGCAATTGTAATTTCTAAACAGGGTCAGTATTTGTGAGCAAACAGATATGACAGGATGCTTAAATAATGAAAATCAAACTCAAGGGCATTTTGCAGGAGTCATGGTTCTGAACATAAAATGAGGATCAGAAGGCCTTGATAAAGAGCCATTATATATGTACCTTGGCCTAAATATCCTAATCATTCAGGAATCTTACTTTCCTAGCCAAGACTCGTCATCATTTCATCTGACATGAAAATCACTCTGCCTTCAGGCAGTGCCAAACAGATGAGATAGGATGGCACAGTTCCAGAACAGAGCCACACAGAGCCCACAGCCACCTGGGCATAAGGGAAGCCAGGCCAAAAAGAGCCCTTCAGTTTTGATTACTCATTATCCTGACTTAGTGGCTCCTCAGCCGTCTTTGTGACAGCCGGGAGCAGTGACCAGTGGAGCATTCAGTCAACAAATGTTATCATCACAGCAATAATAATCATGTTATCAGCCATCACAACAGTGTTTTTTTTTTCTGAGAGAAGATACATAGGCTAAGGATTTTCATTAGGGAAAAGCAAGAGAAAAAGGGAGATGTGAGAAGATCTGCTATATCAGAAGTAGATAGAAAAGAAGATAGCAAAAAAAAAAAAAGATAGTGCATAGAATTGAGATCAGGATAAAGGGATAAAAGAGAAGGGGCAGCAAGGAAAGTGGAAGAGACTACATAACAGATATAAAGAAACTAGTTTCACAGTAGTGTTAAGAGCTGGAAACAGGTCTTTCTGTCATAGTCACATTCTATACATCTTATAATATGATGACAAGTGAGATATAATATTGAGAAGATTTTCATTTATACAATAGACATTGTCAATCCACTCTGATCTCATCATGTTTTTCCATACTAGCCAAACTTCCAATAGCAAGCACGTACATTTGTCAGAGGCCTAACCTGAGCCTACGAGAATCACTTTTAAAATAGCATCAACAAATTTATATATCACCATCATTTCAAGGTGCCATCTTGAACCAATGGCTTAAATGGTAACGACTTTTCTATTGACACAAATTTAGCACATAGTTAGACATGAATTTGAATGAAACTGATTGTGGAAAAGTGCCTTTTATTGGCTGTTTGTCCTTTTTTATATCATCTACTAACTTCATACCTCCTCAATAAGTTATGCACATTTTATTCTTATATCAAGGTAGTGCTGGAGGAGACCAACTAAGATAAACTCACTTGCACACACAGCCAGCATCTAAAGTATGGTTGTTATGTGTTATGCCTGCTAACTGCAGGGGAATTAAGGCAGTACTACTAAAAGACACAAACTAATGGGACTACAGCTCTTTCTCTAACTATAGCTTTACTATTAAAACAATCTTTCTACCCAATGCTGTCAATCATCACATAGTGAGTAATTGATACAATTTAACCCAAAGAAGAGTATGCATGATGATATATATCCAAGGCAGAGTTTTAGGCTAAAGGGGGTAATAAGAATTTATTTTCAATGTAAAACTATATGCTGTCAGAGTGTGAGTTTTCTGAGAGGAAAATGTCACGTGATAATATATGCTTGGCCCCAAAACAGAAGTTACAACCAGATGCAAGAAGAGTTATATGTCTAATAGTGGACCAACCCTCAAAACAACGTTTAAGGAGTCCCTTCCATTGGAGACCAGACAAGATAACTCTGACAAAACAAGGAGCAGACTTAGCCTAAAACATAAAGTAGGACCAAGGTCAGGACAGCGCTTCCTCTCACTTCAGTTCAAAGACTGAATCCATGCAAGAGTGACTACAGTCACATCAGAGCCAAAAAGATTTGGTCCCTCTATCATTCAATTACCTTCTATTGTATATATTCATATAATACAAGGTACTATGTTAATACCAAAGACGTAGTGTTCTCTGTTCTAGTTTGTAAGATTCACATACATGCCTATGAGATTGATAACCCTCAGGGGCATGAAGTACAGAGGTTAGTCAACTTGCCCCAAGGCCAAACAAATAAAGGGTGGTAATGCTATAGTTTGATCTGCTGTCTCATAGTCATAAGCACTGTTGTACTATTGTCTTGGAGTTTACATTCTGGTGAGCAAAACAGACTTTACATAAGACATTAGTCATATTTGCAATCATTTAATTTCAATCTTAATCTGGACCTTGTAGGAGGTGCTATGTACAGGATGCCCTGAGCATGTTCACCAGCTTATTCATTTCACAAGTACATATTGATTGCATACTCTGTGCCAGGTTCTGAGGGAAATACTGGGAATTTAATGAGCAAAACAGATGCCCCTCTGTTGTCTTGCAGGAGGAGAAGGGTGTCAGACATTATTTGAATAGTGACACTCGGTTACATGAGATCACAAAAGTGGTAAATGCATTGAAGGAAAAGTACTGGGAGTTATAAGAGCATATAATAAAAGGGCTTGACATTTAAAATGAGATCAAATGAGCTCTGAACTATGAGTAACAGTTACCTTGGTGAAGAAAAGAAGAAAACACATCTCTAGGAGGCATGTGCCAAGACTCTGAGGTAAGAAAAAAAAAAAGTAAGACAGTGTGAAGAAAGCCAGTGTGTTTTTTTGAGCCCAGTGAGTGAAGAGGCATGAAGGAATAGCTGATGGTAGGTAAAAGTCACATGACCTATCAACTAACAAAGATATTATTCAAAGTAAAAGAGGTGCTGATAATTTAGTCAGATCAGCATAAACAGGTGTTGAAGTACATAAACTGAGACAGATGATCACTGTAATTTTGGTCTTGTAAGTTTAATTCTCTAGCCTAAGAACAGTAAGTGGCCATTATTTTTAAATGTCAAGAAGAAGTTTGCATATCTTATTTTGATGTTTTAAGAACACTCAGGCTAGTAATGTGAATAATAGAGAAGACACTAATTGTGATGCAAGGAGACAAATAGGTTCAAGAATCCACGTGTGATGAACAGTACCTAGGATCAAGGTAGAAATAATGGAGATGAACAGAAACAGGTACAGCCTAAGACAAGTATTAAAATAAGTGTAATTTGGAGTTGGATGAATTTGAAGACAACACAGGAGCAAACTTGAAACAGCTTAATGAGGGCCAAAGTGAGAAAGAAATAACTAAAGAATGAAGAATGAAAGAAGGGTTGGAGAGATGGCTTAGCAGTTAAGGTGTTTGCCTTCAAAGGCAAAGGACCTTGGTTCTATTCCCCAGGACCCACATAAACCCGACACATAAGGTGGCACATGCATGTGGAGTTTGTTTGCAGTGGCTGAAGGCCCTGACATACCTATTCTCTCTCTCTCTCCCTCTTTCTGTCTTTCTGTCTCCCTCTCTCTCTGAAATAAATAAAATAAATTTTCTAAAAAATTGAAAATAATGAAAGAAATGATTATGTAAAGTTATTATCTTAACTATTTGAAGACTATCAGTTTGGGGGCTACTTTTTACATTTTCCACCATGGATCATGAATGCACACCAATTCTTGTTGTGTAAAACTATATGTACAATTAAAGAATACAGATATGTATCTGAAAGGCCTCAAGCTACATGGGAGGATAAGCAATGGTCACAATATGATATTAGAAAGGAAATGTACCTTGACAAGAGATTTAGAATTAAAGAAATCAACTAGTTTGTTATATATATATTCTAAATGTATAACATGACACAAGTGAAAAATCTATTTGGGCAATATTTGAGGGAGTTTGTGGTGGTTTGAATGTGAAATGTCCCCAGAGCCTCATGTATTTGTGATTAAGCATCACACTCAATCTACAGCTGGTAGAGCCTTTAGGAAACCAACCCTTGCTGGAGGAGGTATGTCACTGGTGGGGGATGGATCTTGAAGTTTATTAATTCAGTCTGCTGAGTGTTCAGAGCTAGCTCACATTTGCTGATGTGAAGTCCAGCCTCTGTTCTGCCATGCTTTGCTACCATGAAGAGATTTCTCCCCTAGAGACTGTAAGCCAAAATAAATCCTTTCCTACAAGCACCTGCTTCTGGTCAGGTGTTTTGTTCCAGCAATGAGAAGGTAGCCACTTTTTTTCTTTTTAAAAAAGTCATTAAATAAAATCAGAAAATAAAGAATGACCTTTGAATCATTTCCCCTCAAAATTAATCTCATTTTATTTTCCAAACCATGACTGGATGCCATTTAATTCTATATCAACTGAATCAGCACATGGGCAAAAAAATTCTTCAAAGGAATTGTATAAAGTACACATATTTTCCATGTGTGCATAAGGGAAATCAGAGCATAATACTCTCTTAGCAAGTGTGGTGGTTTGAATGAAAATGTCCCCCATAGCCTCAGGTATTTTTGATTAAACTTCCTACTTAGACTCCAATAGATGTACCCTGGTGAAGGAGGTGTGTCACTAGGGGTACATATTGAGTTTAGCCTATTGTGTATTCAAAGCCAGCTTGATTGGCCTCTGGCTGTTGGTTCTCTCTCTAGTGCTGATGTGTGATGTGAGCCATCTTCCTCTGTCATGATGAAACTTCCCTCAAAACCGTAAGCCTGAAATAAATCTTTTCCTCCTGTAAGCCACTTTTGGGAAGGGTTTTGTTCCAGTAACAAAAAGCTAAATGTAAAAGCAAGCATCTGTCTTTTTTGTTATTAATTTTAGTTAAATCTAAGCCATATCAAGTAAAACTGTTTAAAACAATTCTTGGGCAAACTTATGTTCCACTTATATTAATAACTTTTATCAAAGTGGAAATAATATATAATGTGTCAGTCCTTTTCAAAATTAAAATCTTCATTATCATTTGATATAGACATAACAGTGAAAATTTAATCAGAAATTCTGAATACTATTTCTATAATGACTCTATTTTCATATTCAGTTGCAACAGGTCAAGCTGATAGTTCACATGTCTACTAAGAGTTCTCAAAGCAGAAAACACGCAGTAATCCTCTAAAATTGCTTATCCTTTTAACAGCTAAAAAGTGACTAGCTTATGGTGAGGATGTGGAGAAGTAGGAACACTCATCCACTCTTGGTGGGAATGTAGGATGGTACAACCACTTTGGAAAGCAATATGGAGACTCCTGAAAAAGCTGAGTATAGAGATACCAACAGACCCAGTTATTCCCTTACTGGGCATCTACCCTAAAACCTTCAAACCACAGGCTAGAGAGATTTGCTCAACCATGTTTATAGCAGCTCAATTTGTAATAGCTAAGTGCTGGAATCAACCCAGATGTCCATCACTAGAAGAATGGATAACTAAGATGTGGTATATCTACACAATGGAATTCTATACAGCAGTAAGAAAATAATGACACAATGAAATTTGAGGAAAAATGGTTGAACCTGGAAGAGATCATTCTCAGTGAACTTACCCAATCACAGAAAAAAAAAAAAAATCACCAGATAGTCTCACTGAATCTACCCAAGAAACCTTACATACCCAGCAAGCATCTCCTAGATTAGACACTAGGATGGAATGGGAGGGAGAGGAGGGCATCAAAGAGGTAGGAAACACAAATTAGACCCAAATGGCAATGGTACCATAATTTTCTACTTACTAAAAGACAGACCAAATGGCTGATCCTTCACCAGGCCCCTACAGAGAACACCTGAACCACAAGAGACTGGAGAGGGTATGATCAAGACTAACCTTAATCTTCTACATCTTCCCTCCCTCACTTCCCCTCTCCCTCTCTCTCTCTCTCTCTCTCTCTCTCTCTCTCTCTCTCTTATCTCTAACTCTTGTATATTAGTTATCTTTTTCCTCATTTTCTTAGTGGGCACTGGCATGTAACTCCCAGAACCAGCATGGGGCTATCATCCACAATGAGCTTTTGAACAGAGAGACCTACAAGTTTTCCTAAAAGACAGACAGATTTCTGTCAGAGTACTTGATGACCCACCAAAGGCTACTGGTAAGACCCTACTGCTGAAGACACCTTATGTGATTGACATGCAAATTAGAATGGCATGGCTGGAAGTTGGAAGAGAGTCAGTCCCCAGACAGTCAGCGCGTCTAGTGCCAGAAGGTGCTACATGGGCGACTGGGGGAATATGACCAATATCTGTCCAAGCAACGCATGGTCTAACCTACTTAGCAGCAAATAACTTGTTGTGATGGCCACACAAGTGCAGTGGTGGCACACAGCCATGGTGAGGAACCAACTGCTCTCAATTCGGCTAACTGATCCCCTCACTGGTATGAGACCCATAGCTGGAGCTGGGAAACAGGTCAGAACCATATCCAAACATAAACCCACTCTCCAATATCAAGCTACCATCAATTGTGGGCTACAAGAGGGCCTACACCTATTAAATTCTCTATAAAAAAAGGGTTATCTCATTTGTCCTGATGCTAACTTACTTTCTGTTGGAGAATCTGCTTCTCTTTTTCAGATAGATGTAGATCCTAAGGAGAGAGCCACCCCATCATACCTCCAAAGGGCCCCGGCTGAAACTAAGAAAAATTGGAGAAACAAGCAAGGGGGCTATTTTCCTGATGAACCGGATAGCAGCACAAGGGGGAAGGAGATCAGCACAGAGAAAAATCAACTCCTACCAAATCAGAGAGCCAGAGCCTCAGAGCCCCCCAACACCTCATCACTGAAGCAGACCCAACATGGCTCAGGGAAATTTTGCGGAAGAGGGGGCGGAAAGAATGTCAGAGCCACATGTTGGGTCATGATATGCAGAGTCATTTAGCTTACCCATAACTGTGGGCTAACTCCACAATGCATGACCCGTATACCTCAACAAGGAGGGGCCAAGGGGAGGGGGTCGGTCATGGATGAGCCTAATAATGGTACCAAACTGACTGTAAAAAAAATAAAAATAAATAAAGCAAACACACAGTTAAGTCTAAAAATAAAAAGGAAAAAAAAGTGACTAGCTTAAAGTTACAGATGTTTAGTCTTGGAATGAAATCTAAAGATTTGTTACTCTTATCTCCTTATTATAAATATTTAGAAAACAAAGTCCAGAAATCATTTGCCTAAAATTGTATGGTAAAGTCAGGATGAGATGTCAGCATTCTTGTAGCAGTCACTTTCTTGTGGGGACAAAGCGCCAAACCAAAAGCAGGTTATGTAATGAAAGGGTTTATTAAGCTTACAGTTTTGAGGGGAATTTTCATCACGGTGGGGAAAGCATGACAGGTCTGAGCAGGAAGCGTGGGTCACATCTGCACATCACCAGGAAGGAAAGTAGTCTATCTACTGGGCATGGAGCTGGACTATATTATTCAAAAATCTACCCCTAGCGATATACCTCCCCCAGCAAGGCTCCACTTCCCAAAGATCCTACAATTTTCCCAAAATGCCATTAGCTGAGAACCAAGTATTCAAAATACATGAGGCTGTGAGGGACATTTCTCATTCAAACTACCACAGTCTTGATCCCAGAGGCCCTTCTCTTTCATAATCCTAAAAGTTTGCTGGACATCCAGGTTCATGAAGTTTCTACTGAGTATTATGGAGTCAGAAGAAATAATGGCTTATTTAATTAGCATTTTTCTGAAGGAAAACATTCATCTCTTCTCATATCAGGGTTAAATTTCTTCTAACATAAATATTCAATCAATGTTCATGTTTTTTAGCAGGAAGCCAACTGTAACTTCTTTTGGCAATTATATTGTACTGAAACTTTCCATGGCAAAATAGAGATAATTGGATGAAAACTTAAGAAATTCAATCTCATGTTGCATACCCATTTAACCTTCACTCAAATTTAATTCAGAAGGATTAACTTTCCATGAAGCAGTAGAAAAAATAAGCACAGTATTTATTTCATACTTTTAGGTATATATCTAACCAAATAAATGAGAAGCTTAGTTTGTTCTTTTGTCTAAAGCTTTTGAAGAAGAATTGCAGGTGTCATGTATGTTCCAGTGAAAGTCTGCTTTCATCTCAGTTCACTGCTGAACAATAGACATGAAGCTCTATAAAGGTTAATATATGGAAATATTTTAATTTAATGCTTCTTTCATGTAGACAATAAACAATAACCACATATGTTTTTAAAATATTCTGATACTTCTAGTTTAGAAGAAACAAAATAAAGATTACTAGTGACACAAATCACTTCATCTTGAGACCTGTCACTCTCAATCAATCCCTGTTATTTGTTGGTTATTTGAAAAAGTTCAAATACTCAGTTACTAATTGACTAACTGGCTGATATCCACAAAGCATGATATCATTTGTCCTTAAGAAATCTTGCAGCTATATTACTAAGAACTTAAACTACCAATCTTTCTCATTTGTTTTTGAACATGAAACATCTTAGAAATGTTTCTTCTTGGCTTCTTTACAGTCAAATTTTAACCCCAACCCCCATTGAAACTGCACTCTTAAAGGTCACTAATGAATGGTCTTTTTTCTATAGTCATTTTTCTGACATTTATCTCCAACAGTTAACATTATTAATGTTAATATCACCCCTTGTCATCTCCAATGGAAAACTATGCTGTTTTCTTCATTCTCTCTTTTTTTTTCTTTGGTTTTTTGAGGTAGGGTCTCACTCTACCCCAGGCTGACCTGGGGTTCATTATGGAGTCTCAGGGTGGCCTCGAACTCACAGCAATCCCCCTACCTCTGCCTCCCGAGTACTGGGATTAAAGGCGTGCACCACCACACCCGGCTTTCTTCATTCTCTTACAGCATGGTTTTTCATAGTTGGGAATGGTAAGGCCTCTTATTTTGAAGAAGGGGAAGACATGAAAGTTATAAATAAAATCAGATGATAAAATAAATTGAGAGGAGATGTTTCTAGATGTGAGTCATTAAGAATAGATAAACAACAAGAGGAAAAATAGAGTTAAGGCCCCAGTGAAAGGTGAAATTGTATATGTAACAACACCAGATACCAGTAGTTCTTACCCTTTCAGTAATTCCACCATGCTGCATTTTTATTTTTAATTTTTAAGTACAATAACAAATTAATGACATATAAAGTCACCAGTGGTGTGAAGGAGTTTTGGAAGGTTTTGTGACTCAAAGAATGACATCACAATAAAAATCTGGGTTATGATAACCTTGGTTCTGTACACTTGTACAATCTTAGAATAGCACTGATCAGTTATTTCTCTATCTGTGGTAAATTCAAGGTTAGTAAAGTACCCATTTAGTTGTATTTTTGTCTGTTCCAATGCTTGGAAACTTTAAGATATTTGATCTGGAAATAAAAGTGCACTTCCTCAGTCTAAGATCAGAATAGGGAAGTCTGTCATCTGACCACTTTCTCTGCACTATAAACCCAACCATCTGGGTTGGTTCATCCAAAGTAGGAACAGGGAGAGAAGTAGGCAGTCATCTACTTTTCTTCTCCCCCACAACCTCCTCTCATCCTTCAGTAAAAATTGATTGAGAATTTGGCACATGGTAATTAATCTGTTAGATGTCGAAAAATTTATTAGACTCATTGCCAAACTAAAGTCTCCCATAGCCTAAAGGGAGAATGCATATCATACCTATACTTTCAGCTCAACATTTTTAAAATCATATATTCTAATCCTTATATTATTCCAACACCAACACATCCTAACCCTTCCTTCTGACTTTCTTATTTATTCAATGGTTTTTGAGGTGGGGATTGAAACAAGCCTTGAACTGACCTTAAATTCACTATGTAGCTCAGGCTCGCTCCAAGCTCACAATAATTCTCCTGTGTCAACCTCCAAACTACTGATATTATAGGCATTAGCCACCATACCCAGTTTTTTGGTTTCCTTACTTCTATCAAAGGCAAACAACATTCACCTTAGCTTAAAATTGTACATTTAGCTGGGTGTGGTGGCACTCGGGAGGCAGAGGTAGGAGGTAGATATGATTTCAATCAAGGTTGTTACAATGGATGAGTGGAAGAAGAAAATGTGCTATATAGACACATTGGAATATTATTCAATCATAATCTAGAGTAAATCCTGTCCTTTTGCAGCAAAATTATCAGTAATGAAGGGCATTAGGTCAAATAAAGTAAGCCAGGTATAGAAATGAAAATATTACATATTCTTATTCATACATAGAAGCTTGAGAATGTCTATCATGTAGAAAGAAAGTATAATAGTGATCATTAGATTCTAGGAAAGAATAGAGAATAAAAGGTGATTGTATAAAAGGCACCAAAGTACACATAGAATAAATAATTTCTAGTGTTTTGCCTCATAATAGAGTGACTGTAGTCTCAAAGATATATTTTATAAGGAACTAGAAAAGGAGATTTCATAATGCTCCCAATATAAAGAAATATAAATGTTTAAAGAAATTCAAATGCTGCCAGGCATGGTGGCACATGCCTTTAATCCCAGCACTCGGGAGGCAGAGGTAGGAGGAACACCGTGAGTTTGAGGCCACCCTGAGATTACATAGTGAATTCAAGGTCAGCCTGGGCTAGAGTGAAACCCTACCTCAAAAAAATAAAAAATAAAATTAAATTAAAATTTAAAAACAAATTTAAATGCTAATTACCCTGATTTAATAATTGCATATTTTTGTCAAATTATCATACTATGCCCATAAATATGTACAATTATAAGTCATTTAAAATATAACAATAAAGGATAGGAGAGATAACTCAGTCATCAAAGTGCCTACTGTGCAATAATGACAGCCTGAGTTCAATCCTTAGAACCACATAAAAATGCTGGTGTGGTAGTGCATGCCTGTAATTTCACCATTAGAGAGAGAGACAGGAGGATCCCTGGGACTCACTGGTCAGGCAGTCTAGCCTATGAGGTGAGGTCAAGGCCAATTAGAGACCTTGTCTCAAAAAAGCTATATGTTACCTGAGAAATGACACTGAGGTTCTCCTCTGGCCTCCGCACATGGAGAAAGAGAGAGAGATAATATAACAATAATAGCAATAATCTCACTTCCAGAATAAGATGAAATGTCCATGATTATAGTGTCCTATCTGGGTTAATAAGACAATGACTGATATTGCTTCCAATGGCTCCAGTTAAGGTGTGGGCACATTGATTCACTCATTCTTTGTTATCAACCATTTACTGTATACCTGCTGTGTTCCTGACATAGTGTTACCAAGGCTATTTCTTTTTAAATCTATATACTTAAAGAGCTAAGAGTCAGCCAAACAATGGAAGTAGAAATATTTGAAACTTAAACACCCTACAGCTTATCAGTCAGTGCATTGGGTGAAGGGGTTGGCTAGAGAGATGGCTTAGAGTTTAAGGACTTGCCTACAATGCCGAAGGATCCATGTCCAACTCTTCAGATCACACATAAGTCAAATGAACAAAATGATGCATGTACAAGGTTGCACATACTCACAAGGTGGTGCACACTTCTGGAGTTCAATTACTGTAGCCAGAGGACCTGGCATGCCAATTTTCTCTCTCTCTCTTTCATAAAAAGGCCAGTCTTTTGGGCTTACCTGAAAACAAAAAAGTGAAGGGGTTGGGGTATGGTTCAGAGAATGAAGCACTTGCTGTACAAGCATGAGTACCTGAATTTGGATCCTCAGGACATGTAAAAGCTGGATACTGTGCTGAGCATATGTAATCCCAGTGCACCTACAGCAAAAAAGGGAGGCAGAGACAGGAGAATTTCCCAGAAGCTCACAAACCAGGTAACCTACTGAATGCAGTGGTGAATAACAATGAGAACCTCTTTATCAAACAAGGTGAAAATCCAACAACCTCCATATGCACACTGTGGCATACAAGTATTCACATTCACACTAATGAACACACAACAAAAACACGGAAAGTTCAAGGACAGTTATGTTAACAAGGTCATGAATTTCTCTGAATCTTAATCCCACATACTCATTGAAAACTTCAAGAAACCTTTAAAGTATGTTTTTAATTACCTCTGAAAATCCCAATGGAATAATTCACATACTCATAAAAATATGCACTCTAACCAAGTGTTCTGCTCCAATGACTGGAGTTCTCATGAGAGCTGCCCAGTGGTGCAACCCATTCCAAGTTGATAGAAACATTGTGTCTCTAAACTGAAAATTCCACTTTCAGTTGCCATGCAATCCCTCTACTGTCTGTGGGACTGGACTTATATAAAGTACAAATCCAAATGCAAAACACCATGAATTATCAAAAATCCTCCTGTCCTTGCAATAACTAAGCTATTACATATTGGGCCATCTGTATTGGCATTCTTCCTCCTTCCTTCAGGGATATCTGGGTCACAGTCAGATTTCCATTAATTGGAAAGTCAAGATCAGGCAATCTGTAAAGTTCTAAGACTTAAACTGAGATCCTTGTTACTTTTATGTGTGAACAATTTCACTGGTACAGCACAGTAAAAACAGAGGAAGCTTCTTATTAGGAAGTCACACTCAGACTGAAGGCAGGGCTAAAGGATGATGCATGGCATTTTTAAATGAAAACAAGAAAGGATATTAGCAGTAATGAGTCATAGTAGTACATTTCTCTTTACTGCACCCTACAAACCATTGCTTTCTTACACAGAGGGAAGGCATATGTAATATGTCTAGCTACTATTATATATGAACATATCATCTATCTAACTGGTGCCAATGGGTTGATTCAGTATAAATGTACCAGCTTTAATGCTTATTAGAATATTTTGTATAGATAGAATGAGTTACATGCTAATTAAATGGAAATGCTTAATAATTAATAACATAAAATATTTTCCACTATCAGAAAAAAAATGGATGAATTTTAAAGCTAAAATGAAATTTTACAGTTAGGGAGATGCCTTGGCCATTAAAGGTGCCTACTGACCCAAGTTCAATCCCCAGTGCACATGTAAAGGCACACACAAAGTGGTATACACTTGTGTAATCTAAATGTGCCTACAGCAATGGGAGGTAAAGACAGGAGAATCCCAAAGCTCACAGGCCAGCTAGACTAGCCTTCCAAGTGGCAAAAAAAACAAAAAAATAAATGAAGAGATTCTGTTTCAAACAAGGTTGACAGAGAGGACCAACACCCTGAAGTTGTCCTCTGACCTTACACACTGACAAGTTGCATGTGCACCCCCCCCATACATACATAAACACACAAAAAATGGAATCAACCAACTAATACCATGTTAAGAGAAGCATGAACTATTACAGCCAGAACAAGACAGGACCAAATTGGAAGGTCTGGCACAGAGATCACAACAATGGGCAATTACAATGTGCTTCAGGAGAGCAAGATAACCTGCTTGGGTATGAACAACATTTGGAAGATAATAAAGCAGATAATATTAAGAGCCATTTTCAAGGGAAAACATGCCTGGTACTAAAAACACTAGTCAAAAGCCTATGGCATGGGAGGTCATGAGCCCTAGGGGAGGTTCTCATTGTTTTCTGGATAAAGTCATATATCATGCTCACCAAAATGCCCTGTAAGCACTTTTCTTGACATTTGCATATTTGGTTAGAGAAGCTTCTCTTTTCAGATGGTGGTGACAACTGGGATGAATCAAAAGGCACCATAGTGCTAAGAAGAAGCGACCAAGGAGTGTTCAGCAGTGAAATATCTCTATCACACCTTTCTAGACTCAGGATCTATTGCAGAAGAGGTGGTAGAAAGAATGTAAGAGCCAAAGGAAAGGTAGGACTGCTTGCAATGCACCCACTCTTCCAGATACAAAATGGCCTGAATATCCATGACCCCACAGTGCCTGGTACTACCTACACAAGACCCCCATAATAGGAGGAGAATATGATGCCATCAAAATAAATGAGAAAATAATAGAGAGGGGAAGGGAATATGATGGAGGGTAGATTTCTGAAGGGAAAAGTGGGGGAGTGGAGAGAATTATCATGATTTATTCTCTATAATTATGGAAGTTGTCAATAAAAAAATATTTAACTTAAAAAAAAGACAGATGTTTACAAGCTGTGCGTGATGGTAAATGCCTTCAACCAGCAGTTAGGGAATTGAAGAATGAGGTACTTGTGTTTTAAACCTGTCTGACCTGTACAAAAAGGAGAGGAGGGGGAGATATTAGAAAGTACAAGTACATAGTACATTTGACTTTTTAAAAATCTTGTTACCAGTAATCAAAAATTAATTAAAATATTGACCACCTGAAATTAGAAGAAAAAAGTCCAACAAAACTTTGTCTGACTCGTAACTTGAGCCAGCTTGTATTCTTGCATAAAAAAGAAAACCATTTTAGATGGACAAATGGTGAAATTTTTATCTAATTTTTGGATATTGTGTTAGAAAATTAGGTTAAAAAGAGTTTAAATGACATTTTGCAAGAAGATTATCAGTTATGCAACTAAACAATTATCCATGGAATACTAAGACCTTTCTAACAATTTGAAAGATCAATTGATTCAAAATTTGAAAAGCTGCATGTACTTTTCTGTAGCTTTAGTTAAGTCATGCAACATAAGCAATAGTATCTAATTAATACTTTGGGTACATTTGTCTGGAATGATTTATAAATTTACAAAGAAATAGTGTCAATTAGTGGCCTAAAATCAAATTTATGACATAGTTATTTTTGAATATTGTCCATCTGTCAAAAGAGAATTTCTGCTCGTTGTGAACAAAATCAGTTTCTATCATAAGATAATGCTCCAGCTATAGTATTTTTAAAATATGGGCTGGAGAGATAGCTTAGCAGTTAAGTGCTTGCCTGTGAAGCCTAAGGACCCTGGTTTGAGGCTTAATTTCCCAGGACCCACATTAGCCAGATGCACAAGGGGCACATGCATCTGGAGTTCGTTTGCGGTGGCTGGCGCGCCCATTCTCTCTCTCTCTCTCTCTCTCTCTCTCTCTCTCTTTCTCTCTGCCTCCTTCTCTTTCTGTTCCTCTCAAATAAATAAAAATAAAAAGTAAACAAAAATAATCAAAAAATATGGATTTATTGTTTTAAACAAAAGAGTGATGCTTCTCTTATTGCTTTGTTCTGCTGTATAATGCACATTGAAAATATTTGTGCTCAGTTTTCTGAGGCAAACATAGGAAAAATGTCATGGATACAGTTATTAAAATTGTTCTGTACACATGCAAATGCAATGAGTCATCACCAGTTTATGGAACAGTTAACAGAAATAGAAGACAATGATCTGTTCTTTTCCAATGCTTATTGGCTGACCTGTGGAAAAGCTTTGCAAAGATTTATTGTACAGTACTTTTAAATCCAATCCAAGATATTTTTAAAATATTTTTATTATTTATTTATTACAGAGAGAGAGAGGCAGATTGAGAGAGAGAGAGAGAGAATGGGCATGGCATGCCAGGGCCTCCAGCCACTGCAAACAAATTCCAGATGAATGCACTACCTTGTGCATCTTGCTTATGTGAATCCTGGGAAACCAAACCTGGGTCCTTTGGCTTTGCAGGCAAATACCTTTACTTCTAGGCCATCTTTTCACCCCCCCCCCAAGATATACTTTAAGCAAAAGGAACACTTGCTTAATAGCCAATGATCTAAGACAAAGATGGCAGTAGCATTCACATTTGTCACTAATATCACACTGCGCATGAAGAAACCAACTTCTCCCACCAGTTTTATGGAGATATCATTCTCATAATACACAGTTAACCCATGTTAAAGAGTTCATTTAAATGGATTTTTTGCAGATTTATACACTTATGTGTCATCCTCATAATCTAATTTTAGGACATTGTCATCACCCCCAAAATAAACTATAACCCATTTGGTCACTGCCAATTTGTCCCCACCTGCCACCTTCCCTCATTTTCTGGTAGCCACAAAGTTAGTTTCTGTTCCTATGTATTTGTCCATTGTAGATATTACATATAAATGGAATTATATAATATTTAGTTATCTATGGCAGAATTCTTTACATTATCTCCATTCTCCTTTAGTTCACCCATGTTGTAGCATTTGTTATTGTTTCATGCATTTTATTGCTAAATAGTAAATAATTCAATATTCCATTGTATAGTATACCATATTTTCTATATGTAATAAGTTGATATTTACATAGTTTTCATGTAGAGGCTATTATAGATAATGCTGATTTGAAAATTTACATATACTTTCTATATAGCCAGATGGTTTTAGTTCTTATGCATCTTCTAGTACAAATACTGAGTAATATGGTAATTATATGTTTAATTTGTGAGAAACTATGAAACTGTCTTCCCAAATGGCTGCATCATTTTATATATTTTTGTTAGTTTTTTCTTTTTTATGTTTATCATCAATAATATTATCATGAACAAGATGTTTTGTATAGATACGTCATGTGTTGGTACCCTCTTTTCCCTCATGCCTGCCCCCATTCCACTGGGGATGCTCCTTAGTAGGGTTGCAGGTATTCCCCATGAGGTTGTAGTTTATGCAGTGTGGGAGTAGGAGTCAGTTATTTTGAGAGGGGGGTAGGGAATGCCTCTGGGCATGATGTCACAACCTGTGGCTCTTAACAATCTTTCTGCCCCCCTCGTCCACAAAATACCCTGAGACTTTGTGGGTGAGTTTTAAGTCTACTTCAATGATGAGCTCTTAGGAGCCTCTAGATCTCTACTTTGGTAGGTGGTGAGTATCCTCAGGGTCTGTCTCCTACACCCTGGCACTGATTATCAGGACCAGCATGGAAGCAGCAGTCTTTCTCATCTCCCCATTATTCTGTGGATTCAGCAGTGGCTTGGCTGAAGTGTGAGGAGTAGTTTATCTCCTCCAGTCTTGCTATCTTCAGAAAAAGAAGAACAGATTCTCCAACAGAGAGTGAAGTCAGCATAGTTTAAATGGGATAAGCATTATTGATTTAGGGAGAATTTCATTATGTAACCCCTCTTTTAGACACTAGAGAACACAATCTTTGTCTGCATAGGGTTCTGATTTGGTTCCCAATTTCAGATATGGGTTCCTTTATACTGAGCAGAGCTCTTAGTCAATTAGAAAGCTATTGGTTACCCACTGAGGCTGTGTGCCACTGTTGCACTGGGGTGTATATCATTGTCAGGGTGTTTGCTTCTGAGTTGCTTAGACCTCTGGTTGCTAAGACCTTTGTTGGTCATTTTCCCCCAGTAGCTCATGTAGGGCTTTCCAGCACTAGACAGGTTAACTTCCTGGGGACTGGCTTTCTTCTGAATTCCGGTCAGGTCTCTCCATGCTCTGTGTCAGCAGCATATGGTCTTAGCTTTTGCCTCAAGCAGGTAATCAAGTTCTTTGACAGAAAGCTGTCTTGATTTGGGGACCTCTTAAGTCTCTTTGATCAACAGCTCAATGTGGGTAGCAACCAATCTCTGGTACTGGGAGTTACTGATCAGAGAAGGAAAGTTTTCTTTTAAGCTTAGGCTTCATTCTACCCTCGCCAGAGCCCTACTTTTCAGGTACTCCCCCCTTACTCCTTTTGAGGGTTATATGTTTCAGGCTATCTGCAAGGATAAAGGTTTCTATGCTATCAGCTCATTTCCCTCATGGTTAGGGATGTTGAACTTTTTTTTAAAGTGTGTGTTAGCCATTTGTAATTCTTCCTCTGAAAACTCCTTATTCAGTTTTCTGCCCCACATTTTGAGTGGGTTGTTTGATTATTTTTATTGTTTAGTTTTTTGAGTTCTTTGTAGATTCTGGTTCTTAAGCTTCTGTCAGTGGTATAGCTAGTGAAGATTGTTTCCCAATCAGTGTGTAATCTGTTGGCTCTGCTCAAGGTGTGTTTGTCTATGCAAAAGCTTTTTAGCTTCATGAATCCCATTGGTTGAGTGACTGTTTAATTTCCTAGGCTACTGGGGTTTTGTTCAGGAAGTATTTCCCCACTCCTATACTGTGGAGAGTGCCTCCTATTTTTTTCTTCCAGTAGGAGAAGAATTTCACATCTTATATTGAGGTATTTCATCCATTGGGACTTGATTTTTGTGTATGGAGAGATGAGTGGGTCTACTTTTATTTTTTTTACATATGATCAACCAATTTATCCAACACCGTTCCTTGAAGATGCTATCTTTTTGCCAGTCTACATTATTGGTTTCTTTGTCAAAGATCAAGTAGCTGTAGTTACCTTGACTGAAGGCCGGAGTCTTCAATTCTGTTCCATTGGTCTATATTGCTATTCTTATGCCAGTTTTCAAGGATTTTGTTCAGCATCTTTGCACCTAAATTCATCAGGGATATAGGCCTATAGTTTACTTTTCTTCTTGGGTCCTTGTCTGGTTTTGGTAATAGGGTGACTCTAGCTTCATAAAAGGAGTTGGGGAGGATTTCCTGATCTCCAATAATGCAAAACAGTTTGAGAAAATTTGGTCTCAATTCTTCACTGAAGGTTTGATAGAATTCGGCTGAGAAGCCATCTGGTCCTGGACTTTTCTTTTTGGAGAGGTTTTTGATTAACTTTTCAACTTCCATAGATGTGATAAATTTTTCAGGAGATTTATCTGCTCTGATATTAGTTTTGGTAAGTGGTATGTGTCTAGGAATGCATCCATTTCTTCTAGATTATCCAATTAGAGATTTTGGAAGTATTCCCTGATGATTCTTCCAATTTCATTGATGACTGTTGTGACCTGCAATTTTTCATTTCTTATCTAGTTGAGACTTTTTTTCTTCATCAAATTGGCCAGAGGTTTATCAATATGGTTATTTTTTTCAAAGAACCAGCTCTTTGTTTCATTGATTTTTAAAATTGTTTCCTTAGTTTCCCATTCATTAATTTCTGTTCAACTCTTGATTATTTCTTTCCATATGGAGCTCTTAGGGTTGGACTCTTCTTGTTTTTCCAGTGTCTTTAGGTGGAGAGTCAGGTTATTGATTTGTGTTCTCTCTGTATTTTTAATGAAGGCATTTAGTGCTGTGAATTTTCCCCTTATGACTGCCTTCATGTAGACCAATAAGTTCTGGTAGGTTGTGTTTTCATCATCATTCAACACTAGGAATTTTACAATTTCTTTTTTTTATTTCTTCCACACTCCATTCATTGCTTAAAAGTGTGTTGTTTAGTCTCCAGTAGCTGGTGGATTTCTTGATATTTCTCTTATTGCCCATTTCTAGATTTAAAGCATTTTGATCTGACATGATTCAGGAAGTCACTTCAATTTTCCTGACTTTATGGAGGCATGCTTTATGGCCTAATATATGAGCTATTTTGGACAAGGTGCCAGGGGTTGCTGAGAATGGGTTTTCTGTAGAGGTGGGGTGGAAATTTCTGTAGATGTCCATTAGATCTATGGTGTTGTTGAGCTCTATTATTTCCCTGATGATTTTCTGCTTGGATGATCTGCCTATTGATGATAGTGGAGTATTGAAGTCTTTGACTATGATGGTGTTGACGTTTATTTCTGTTTTGTTGTCAAGTAGGTTTTGTTTTATAAACTGTGGTGCACCTGGGTTTGTTGCATATAGATTTATGATTATGATATTCTCATGTTGCATCATTCCATTGATGAGTAAGAAGTGGCCTTCTTTGTCCCTTTTGATTACTTTTGATTTGAAGTCTATTTTATCAGATATCAATATAGCAACACCACCTTGTTTTTTATTTCCATTTGGAATATCACTTTCCATCCTTTCACCCTAAGGAGGTATCTATCTTTAGGGGTTCAGTGGGTTTCTTGAAGACAGCAGACAGAAGGGTCCATTTTTTGATCCACCCTAATAACTTGTATATTTTGATGGGTGAGTTATAAGGCCATTAATATTTAGTTTGCTATATGGGGTTTGGTGCTTCCTTGTGTTTTGAACTTTTTTGAGCCTGATCTATTTTTGATTATTGTGATCTTTTTGTTGGCTCTGAGATTGGTTGTTTGACTGTTCTGTGTGAAGTATTCCCTTGAGTATTCTCTATAGGTTTGGCTTTGTGTTCATATAATCATAAAGTTGACTTTGTTCATGGAAAGTTTTCCTTTCACCATCTATTATGAGGGATACTTTTTGTGGGTAGAGTAGGTTGGGTTTGGAAGCCATAGTTTCATAGACTTTGAAGTGTTTCATTCCAGGCCCTTCTGGCCTTCAGGGTTTCCATTGAGAAATCTGAGTCATTCTGATGGGATTGTCTTTGTACATAGTGACTTGTTTCTATCTTGCTACTTTTAGCAATCCCTCTTTATTTTCATTGTTAAGAGTTTTAACTGTGATGTGCCTTGGAGAGTTTCTTCTTTGGTCCTGTCTTTTGGTGTTCTGTGGGCTTCTTGTATCTGGATGAGACACTCTTTTGAGAGATTAGGAAAATTTTCTTCACTAATTTTGTTCAATGTGTCCTCTATGCCTCTGGCGTGGATATCTCCTTCTGGTATACCCATGATGCAAATGTTTGGTCGTTTTAGGTATCATGCAGTTCCCTAGTATTCTGTTCACTTGGTATTTTGAATTTAGCAAAGTTTTTGCCCACCCCCCCCCCTTATCAATTTCTTTTGTCTTGTCTTACAGGTCGCAGGTTCTGTCTTCCAAGTCACAGGTTCTTTCTTCCATGTGAGTAACTCTGTCAGTCAGGGGTTCTAGAAAGGTTTTTTTTTGTTTATTTTGGGTTTTTTTTTGTTTTTTTTTTTTGTTTTTTTGTTTTGTTTTGTTTTGTTTTGTTTTGTTTTTTTGGCTTTGCCAGGTAGGGTCTCACTCTGGCCCAGGCTGACCTGGAATTCACTATGGAGTCTCAGGGTGGCCTCGAACTCATGGCAATCCTCCTACCTCTGCCTCCTGAGTGTTGGGATTAAAGGCATGCACCACCACACCTGGCTAGAAAGGTTTTTATAAGCTGTATTTGATTCTTGTTTTCTGTTGTGTTATTTTGCATTGCATCCATCTCTTTTTTGACGTACAGTTACAGTTTGAGTTCTGATTTTCTTGATGCTTCCTGGAATTCATTCTTATATTTGATCAAGTCTTCCTTAAGCTTAATCACCTTCAATTCATCCATATCTCTTTTGAGGGTTCTCATGTTTTCTTCAATAAAATTAAGCCTACTGTCAAAAGCTGAATGCTCTAAGAGAGTCTTCTGTTCAATTTCATTGATACGATTTTTGCTTCTTTGATGGTTTGCTTCCAATTCAGGAATTCTTTTGATCAGTGTCTCATTGGTTGTTGTGTTTTAATTTTGGGATTGAATTTCTGTTCATTTCTCTATGGTTTCATTGGAGGCTTCCATTGTGGGACAAGGCATCTGTAGTGAAGATTATTCAGTTTTCTAACTTTTTTGCATTGTGGTCTGCCCATCTTTATTCTCTTGAGGAGGAAATAAGTTTTGGTCCTTGTAAGATCTTAAGGGAGTATTGTATTTTAAATGTGAACCATATTGCTATACTGGTGTACAATGGGGTTATAACCACAGATGCTCAGATTGTAGAGATTGCAGGTATATCAAAGATACTTAGGGAACCAGGTGTTCTGTCCTACACATTCTACTTGCATGTACTCTTCAGCACATGGGGAATCATGGGTTGGGGAACCAGGCACCAGGAAACTGGAGAGCCAGGGGCAAGAGGTCTGCTCCTACAGTGGCCCATGCACCCTCTGTCTCAGGGGAATAGGGATGTAGGTACCCAGTGGCCAGGCAGAATACCAGAGCAAAAGGCCTGTTTTCATAGCCCCCACAGAGGGACCAGGCCTCTCCAAGTCAGGCACAAGGGGAACCTAAAGGGTCTAGGAAGCTGGGAGGAGACAGGGACCAGGGATCCAGCATACTCACTCCACTCTGCACCACATGTACTCTCTGGCATGCATCCTCTGGCACAGGGTATCCGGAACTTGGGGATCCAGGGGCACTTTGATCAGGAAAGCAGAGCAAGGGGCCTGATTCCTCAGAAAGCTCACAGGGTACAAGCAGCCCCAAGCTAGCCACAGGGGGACCTACCAGGACCAGGAAACTGGAGCATGCAGGAGGAACAGGGATCTGGCCTACTCTCTCCATGCCCACTGTGCACAGCCTCCCTCATTTTACATTCTTGTGTATAAGGGCACCAAATTCTCCATGTCCTTGTAAAAACTATTATAATCTTTTTTTAATATCATTATCTGTATTACTTTCTTGTTGCTGGGACAAAATGCCTACCCAGAGCAGCAAAGGGAAAGAATGGGTTTATTTTGGCTTACACTTCCAGAGAGTGGAGTCTATCACAACAGGGCAAGCATAGCAGGAGCATAAAACTGGAATCATGCCATCACATCAGCAGGGAAGGAATAAAGAGATGAATACTGCATTCTCAGCTAGCCTGCTCCTCTTTATATATTCCAGGCACTCAGCCCATGAGTTGGTGCCACCCACAGGTAAGGTGGGATAATGTTTTTACACATTTTTCTAACTACAGGAATATCCAAAGGATTTCAATTACAATTAATAACATTGCATACATAACCTGAAAATATAACTTGCAAAACTTTGAAGAATTCATTTTATTTTAATAAAAGTTGTTTGTAAATTTATGCACTACTTCTTTGAATTGATTATTCATACTGAGTTGAAACAAGATTTAGTGAAGTTACATAACTTAGGTGTATTTTTGAATCTGATGTGTCTTTTATTCAAAGTCAATTTAATTCTTCTAAAAACACACCTATTCTATCAATGTGGATACAAAAGTTAAAGAAAGATCATTTTTCAATATTTGATTCTGTTATTATGGTACTTTTAAGTATGTTTGGAAAATTTGGGGTATATGAGTCAAACATTTTTCAAATGAAATCTAAATTCAAATCAAGTTTGCTAAATGAAACTTCAGTCCACAAATTGAAACATGCTGTTAGTTTTCAAAGACCCAATATTTATAATGTAAAATACCTTAATTTTTTTTGCCTTTTTATGACATTGAAATGGCAACATTTGTATATGTTAGCTCAAGTAATATATATGTTATTAAAATTAACTTGAAAATTTTTCCTTTTTTCTTTGTGGTGTCTGTGTGTGTAGAGTATGTGTGGTGTGCATGTATACATTGTGTATGAACATGTGTTGCAGTTGTGAAGGATTAGACATACAATTCTCTTCTCTACAGTTCTGCCAAATTTACTTGAAATAATCTCTCTCACTGAACCTGGAACTCACTGTTTTCAGTTAAACTGGTCCCAGCAATATTCCTGTCTCTGCCCCCTTTCCCCCATCCCCATCAGAGCTGGAATTACAGGTATGCATGACCATGCCTGGATTTTTACACAGGTATTGAGGATCAAAGTCAGGTCCTCATGCTTATACAGAAACTGCTGTTACCTACTGATCCATCTCCTCAACCTCTCCTTTTCTACTTTATCATGATTAAGTTCTGTGTATGTTCTATATAACTAGTAGCAGAAAGTTCTGTGTATAAAGAACTGCTGGGAATAGAAAACAAGATGGCAGGCCTATTATAAGGATATCTTATCAAAACCATGTCTTGCACATGGATTCACTGTTTGCTAAATAGAGAAATCCTCATGACAACTAGAAGTAGGTAGACTCTTGACCAACAGAAGACAATCTGAGATCAGTTTAAATTGTGATGTTTGGGGGATTTTTGAAAATTCTTAATCATCTGTATATTTCTCGATTCTCCAGGAAGTCAGATCATGGTTGAATGTGTAGACAATTATTGAAGCAAATCTGTGTAATCAACTAAGAAAGACACATGACCAATCTGTGAGATCATTTCCAATTTGCAGCCAGCAGGATGCCACTGGAAGTGCTGAATGAGAATAACACTTACCATGGGGAGTAAATTAAAAATTTTGTTACAGAAGCAACCTGTTAAATGAAAGATTACAAAACACACAGCAAATAATTATTTTCTTTGTACAATGTGTAGATACTAAGTTTAGGTATATATTTTAAAGTGTAAGTTCATACATAAAGGTATAAAATGTCCATACATATAGAAAGAGAATGGTTTGTTATATAGCATGAACAATATTAACAGTGATTATCTCTCTGGAAAGCAGAATCATAGGTAATTTCTATTCTCTTCACTTGAGTGTGTTTTGTAAATTATCTACAATGAACATCTATCACTTTTGTTCTATGAAAAAATATCTTTCAAAAAGTAATCTGAAGACCCCCTACCTATGTGGTTGAAAGCTGCAACCTTCTGAGCAGAGGATAACCAGAAATGGATGAAATTACAAAGAATAATCATTATTTCTCCTAAACAGACAGCATAAAAATGAAAAGACCTTCCAACAAATTAAATCTCAGATTCTCTAGCAACCACTTTTGGCTCAACAGAAAACACACATTTTCTTCATGTTGCTTAGTTTCTGGTGTCTGATCCCAGGCTCAGTGAAGCATAGTGCTACCATACTCTCCTAGCTTCATGTATTTCATAGTTATCTGTGCAGTGCACTGTAGTGTAGCAGGTAAGAGTAAACTTTGTGGGACACATCCCCTTTCCCCATGCACAGTGCTTCTTCTAAGGAGAACACATGAAAACCCTATTAACAAAACCTGAAAACTTGATTTTTTTTCCTACAAAGTACAGATTTTGCAAAAAAAAGAAAGATGGAAAGAAAGGACAGAAAGAAAGAAGAAAAAAGAAAAATGCAAACATAATGGGGTATTTGGGAGAGTAAAATACAAGCAAAAATATTTTAAGATCGGGGTGACATGTGAGCTTCAGATTGTGTCTGATCTCTTTGGATATAACGGCCAATTAGACACTGAAGAAACCCTTCCGGTTATAATGATGTTCTCTTTCTGATCCAAACTCAGTCTACTCTGTTCTCCTCTGAGGCAGCAAAGGCTAGACTTGGCCAGGCCATTCCTACTACAATTGCTACATGCAACTAGTGAGCACAGGAGGGACACTGTGAAGACAGATGTGAGAATGGACATAGTAAACTTCTATTAGTTCCCTGTTTCTTACAGCAGCATCCTGGCAAAGTTTCTTTCCCCTGAAAGTTCCTCAGAGATAGCACTTTCTATTAAGCTATAGTTTTACTTCCTTCTCAAAGTTACTAGCAGCCAGCCCAACATTTGCCCTGTGTCCCATGCCCTCCAACCAACATAGGATTTACATTATTTATGCCATTTATAACCTCTCTTAATTATTTCAATGTCCCCATTTTTTCTGAATTGCCAACACCAGCCTAACAAGTCATTATGTTAAATTTTCTGTTAAAACTACTAATGTGGTTTGTCTCTTGACTAGACAATTCTCCAAAAGGAAAAAAAAGCACATTATTAATAGGACATATTATGCAACTGTTTTCTGTTCTAACAGTTGGATTTATAATTTGAGAAGTTCAAATTCATGAGTAAAGCTTTATGTATTCACAACACATATGTATTACTGAGACATATTGTGAACTGGAGCCAGCTGTGGCTAGAGAACACTGAACCATCCAGTTAGTTCAAGAAACCTTCAAGAAAGAAAGAAGTGTTTAGTCGTGAGTGATATAATCATTCAGGAGGCGAAAGATCAGTTTTATTTATTTATTTTTTTTTTTGTGGGCAATGGAATTTGCATAGGCTCAAGTGAGAGAACAAATGAGTCATATGTACAAGGAACAGAGGACAGTGTTTTCTTCATCAGCTTCCTCTTCAGTGGTTAACACAGAACCTGAAATGTTGGATATGATCAATAAATATTTGATTAATTAGCAAACTCAAAAACTGAGCGGGTTTCTTTTGATGATGCAGGGAAGTTAAGTGTTCTTTCCTCTGGAAGTTTTACTTATCCATGACAATTCTGAATTGTAGTAAGTTCGTGAAAAGGATTCTTGGAAAATATACATTTTTTCCTGTCATAGAAAGAACAATTCCTGGAAATCAAGGCATGTACAAAGGAGACGAGAAACAGTGCTCCAACTCTGAGCAAGGAGAAAAACTGCTGAGGATTCAGGGAACTAATTCTAATGTGTTATCGAAATTCAGTTGGTTTGTTGTTTTGTTTTTTGGTGGTGGTGGTAGTGGTAATGATTGTTTTTTTGTTTTTGTTTTACTTTTTTGGGGACAAGGTCTTACTACATGGCCCTGGCCTTCTGGCCTGGTACTTGCTATGTCTCCCAAACTCATTTCAAATTCATGGCATCCATCATGCCTTCATCTACTGAATGCTGGGATTACAGATGTGTGATGCCACACACCATTTAAATTTGGTGTTTAGATTAGATGTTGATAGGATGTACAAATGGAGATTATGCGTGGGAATTATTGGGAAATGACATTAAAAGGAAGGAGAAATGTTCAATGTGCACAAGACTAATACCCTGAAGTTGTCCTTTGACCTCACACACTATCACGTTGCATGTGTACACACCCCTGCACATACATACAAATACGTACTACAGCCCACATATACACATCCATTTTGACTAAGTGAATAGTTAGCATGCCCCTCTCTCTCTCTCTCTCTCTCTCTCTCTCTCTCTATATATATATATATATATATATATATATATATATAAAATTTTCAATGACTAATATTCTGCTAATATATGAGAAAATAAAACAAAAACAAAATACAGGTTCAAACTTTTGAACGATTTAGTTTAAATTCAGTATTTGCTAATAATGTGATATTACAAAATCACTTCCTTTATATTTCCTTAGAAATAAAACTGATTCTCATGTGACTGGGATAGTTTGACTATAGAAAAGCATATAAAGTTATTGAAATAAAATTTATTGTTTGAATTTTGTTCCATTATCTGATTTCCTAGAAGGACTTTTATCCTTGGTTAATTCACTCAAGGTCATGTACAATAGCAGCCATGTAGAAATGAAGTGGGGTTTGTGTCATATATATCTTCCTCAGAAAAATGATCAAAGAAAGAAGCACAGCCTCCCAGATATCTAGTTCTTTCCACTATAATGTCCTGCATAAAACTTTCCATGGACATCCTTGACTATTCACATTGACTTTGAACAGCAGAAAATATGAGCAGTTAAAAACTGATAAGACAGGTTCCAGATGAATTATTTTTTAAGTGTCTAAAACTTTGATACTTTCTGACATTTTCAGTCAACAAAATGTAGTCTCAATAACAATAAGTGAACGTTTCTTAACTATAGTAGTCCATAGTGTTGTCATAAGATTTTTAAGTACAATGACACATGTGTATGAAAACACAATAATGAAGCCCATTACTTTGTTTGCTAAATTTAAAAAAAAAATTAAAAAAACTCAAAGCAGGTTATTGGTTCCCTCCTCCACCCAACTCGGATGTTGGTTGACCAAGCAGGAGCCACAAGGGCCAGACTACTTGATACAAGCCCCTAATGGCAGCAAATACCTGGGAAAGCCAAGACACATCAAAATGACAAGAAAATATGACATAGTGCCTAGCTATGGATGAGTCATCTCTAGCACACTTGCCAGGAACCAGGGAACATTGCAGAGAAAGTAGTGGATAAAATAAGTGATGATTTCACTGCTAGCCAGAAAATCTTCTCTATGGAGATGGTGGTGAGATGGATTTATCTAGTGGGCTTGGTGCTATCTGGGGTTGGATCTCCAACTTCAGTGCTACCAAAGGCCCTACTGTAATAAGGACAGCACTTTTACTGGAATAAGGAGGGCACTAATAATCCATGGTGTGAACTCTTTAAAGAAGTCCATGAGATAGATGTATTTGGTGATCCTGGGTCATGTCTTGTGAAAAGCAAGGAATTTAGTGACTCTGTATTTAAAACATTTGCATATTTGAGGAAGAGTAAGACAAATGATGAGGCTTGTTGGTTGCTTCCAGCATCTCTGGATAAACTATTAAGGGAACAGAAGAAGCTCAGAAAGGAAATTTCCAAGTTTAAGACCCACATATATGATCTGAAGGTTTCTAAGGGTGCCCTGGAGGACAGTCTTCTCTCTAGCCAGAAAAAGGCTCTAATTGCAGAAAACCAAACCAAAGCTATCACTGTGAGATTGGCTAACTTGCAATATAAACTCAAATACAGCCTCACTGTCTATGAGAAGTTAAAGTGAGGGCACTGATTGGAAGAGTGGGATCCTGTGACTTGGGATGGTGATGTATGGGAAGACCCAGAAAAATCTGGGGATATTGAACTCTCAGATTTTGAAGAAGTTGTTTTTCATGAAACTATGACCTCCCCTCCCTTAGCAGCATTTGTATCCCCACCTCCACACCCTGAAATATTAGCCTCCCCACCCTTGCCTTAAGGGAATTAATCCCTCTTTGTCAGAGGAATCAACTGGAGGAGTTGGTGCTTCTTAGTTCCCACCCATCTTTGCCTGTAGTCCTATAACCAGACATAAGTCTATGCAGGCCCCTAAAGGTGAGATACAACGTGTGACACAAAAGGAGGTGAGTTACACCCCTAAAGAACTTCAGGAAATTTCTAACTTGTACAGGCAGAAGCATGGGGAGAATATGTGTGGGAGTGGATTTTAAGGGTGTGGGATGATGGAAGAAAGAACATAAGATTAAATCAGGCTGAATTTCCTGAAATGGGCCCACTGAGCAGATATTTTAGATTTAACACTGAAGCTTGTGCAGTTGGAAGAGGTGCCAAGAGTTTATTTGAATGGTTGGCTGAAGTATGGATCCAAAGATAGCCTATTGTGAATGAGTTTGAGCTGCCTGATATCCCTTGCCTTAATGGTAATGAAGAGTTTAAAAGGCTCAAATAACTTGAAATGTTGGAATGGATTTGCCATGAAAACTCATTTTTGCCCCCACAATGGGATCTTCCACTAAGACTATAAGAAACAGATTTGTGAGGGGAGCACCGGCATTCTCAAAGTGCCCAATCATTGGTCTTTTTATGTAAAAAAATACATCACTGTGGAAGCTGCAGTTGCTGCATTATGTAACTTAGATGCAATGGGTCTAAGCGGATCTCAGGGTAAAAATGGCCAAGTAGCAGTGCTGAATTGCCAAAGGTGAGGTGAGCATGTTTATCATAATAGATATGTGTTGCAGTCAGGTTTGCATTGCTGGGAGAAATCACCCAATCAAGAGCAGCTTGTGGGAAAAAAGAGGTTTATATTAGCTTACAGGCTCAATGGGAAGCTCCACGACGGCAGGGTAAAATGATGGCATGAGCAGAGGGTGGACATCACTCCCTGACCCACATAAGGTGGACAACAGGAACAAGAGAGTGTGCTAAACACTTGCAAGGGGAAATTGGCTATAATACCTGCAGCAGACAGCTTCAGGTTCACTGAGATGAACTTCCAGACCAGGCACAGTTATGGAGGAAGGGATTTATTGAAGCTTACAGATCCAGGGGAAGTTCCATAACGGCAGAAGAAACTGGCCTGCCTTCACAGGCCCAAGCAGAGAGAGAGAGAGAAGCACAAGCCTAAAAGCCACACAGCACAGCACACTCCAGGAACTCCTGCTAGGCACACTTTGCATATCTTTAGATTGAAATCTGAAACCCACCACCACACCTTGAGATCCACCCAGTGACATTGCCTCCAGCCAGGTGTCTTCAGATGCAAACTACAAACAAATAAACAACTGAAATATATTGGGGGCCATCTATTCTATTCAAACCATCACATTCCGCCCCTGGCCCCCAATAGATTTATAACCATCACACATTGTAAATTGTACTCAGTTCAATTTCAAAGGTCCCCACAGTCTTGACCAATTTAAGATATTAAGACCTGTAAAATCAAACAAGTTAAACATTTCTAACATATGAAGGAACAGAGTAAACATTTTCAACTGGTATAAGGCATAGCAAGGAGAGACTAAAACAATGCAAACTCAACCACCATCAAACTTCTGCAGTTTAAGTCCAATACAACCAAAGACTGACAGTCTCCAGATTTTCCAATTCCGCCCCTCCAACTGGGCAGAGTAGCAGGGAACACTTCCATCCCAGGCCAACAGTTCACTCTATGGTAGCACTTGCATAGTCCTGGTATATCCAAACATCTTGAGGTCTTCATGCAAACCACAGTCCATCTTCCAAAGGCTCTTTCATCAGGCCCTATCTCATGCCACATCTCAGCAGCAGTTCCTGGAAGCATGTGCAATTCATGACCACTCCTCACATTTTTCATGCTTTTGAAACCAATACCAGGTGTGAAGAATACAGCCATATTCTTAATTCACAGACAAAATAAATCATAACCTTGAAAAGCAGGTTTCTTCTCCAGTCAACTCTTTCCAAAAGTGTTTGTATTTCTTTGATAGTCTTTCCTCGGGCATCCTTTCCATGGTAAAGCAATTGGACCATCTTCCATAAGATTGCTAATGTGTTTGACAATAGCAGATTCAGTAAACTAAAACCAGTCTCAGTGCATGTAATTTTAATTTGTTTGCGGTTTTTCAGCTTAAAATCTTAAATCTCTCAGTCCAATATCTTCAGCCAAGCACATCAGTCCATTACAAATTTAACCTTGGTCAAACTCTCTGGGCCTGGGCAGCAGGACGCAGCCAGCCCTTATGCCAGTAGCCCAGTTCCAACAAAGTCCTCTGCAGTCTTTCCTTCCCCTTAGAAAGCTCATAAGCCAAGCCTCGAAGTTCAATGCTGTCTGCACTTAGCATTCTCAGACTCTCATCAGAATAGTCCATCACTCCAGAAGACATTTTCAGTTGCAAGCACCAAGTCCATGCCTATTCCTCCAAAACAAAGGTTCCAAAAGATCAACATCCACATAGTCAGGTTCATCTCAGCCCACTCCTGGTACCAAGTTCTGTAGCAGACAGCTTCAGGTTCGCTGAGATGAACTTCCAGACCAGACACAGTTATGGAAGAAGGGATTTATTGAAGCTTACAGATCCAGGGGAAGTTCCATAATGGCAGAAGAAACTGGCCTGCCTTCACAGGCCCAAGCAGAGAGAGAGAGAGAGAGAGAGAGAAGCACAAGCCTAAAAGCCACACAGCACAGCACACTTCAGGAACTCCTGCTAGGCACACTTTGCATATCTTTAGATTGAAATCTGAAACCCACCACCACACCTTAAGATCCACCCAGTGACATTGCCTCCAGCCAGGTGTCTGCAGATACAAACTACAAACAAATAAACAACTGAAATATATTGGGGGCCATCTATTCTATTCAAACCACCACAACATCCATAAGCCCATCCCCAACAATACACTCCCTCCAGGAGGCATTAATTCCCAAATCTCCATCAGCTGGGAACCTAGCATTCAGAATACCTAAGTTTATGGGGGACACCTGAATGAAACCACCACAACAGCATAGGCAAAAGATACATATAAAGGTATGACTTGTATGGACCTTTGGCACTGGCTGATTAATCATGGTGTTCCCAGAAGTCAAATAGATAAGAAGCCTGCTGAGTTACTGCTCGATCTGTATAAGCAGAAAAGTTCCAGAGCAAAGGAACATAAGGCCACTTTGAATTAAAGCAACAGAGAATCAAGGCCTCTTAATCAGTTTCCAGAGTTGAGCCAGTTTACATATCCAGGGCCCTTTAATTGAAGGCCAGGTATCCTCGAGGAAGGACCCTCCTACAACCCTCTTCCTTCCACTTGGCTGCCGGAGCTGCTTGCTAGCCTTCCAGTTTGGATTGAAGAGCAGTGTGGACTGAGGACCAGCATCAACAATCACACATGGATTGAAAACCAGCAGCTCTTCAGGAAGCCTCCAGGTCTTCAGTGCCAGATTGGGACTGCTGAGGCATCTGGCCATGTGGACTGAGCAGCTACCGGGTTCCTTGATTCTAGGGCCTGCAACTGCTATTGGACTATCATAAAATAATCTAAGTAATTCCCTTTTTAATATAATTCATTCTAGTGAGCCTGTTCCTCTAGAAAACCCTGACTAATACAGCTCTGTCTCTCTTCTTGTTGTTTCTCTTTGCTTACAAATAAATAAAAAAAAAAATCTTAAAGAGAGGATAGTATGGGCAGAACACAACCAAATTACAATATGTTCATATGTTAAAGTTCTCAATTTTAAAAAATGCAAAAAATGAGCTGGAGAGATTTGTTAGTGGCTAAGGTGCTAACCTGTGAAGCCTAAGGACCCAGATTTGACTTTCCAGGTCCCACATAAGCCAGAAACACAAGGTGACACAAATGTGCAAGGTCACACATGCAAATAAGGTGGTGTATGCATCTGGAGGTGCTGGCGTGCCAATTTTCTCCCTCTCTTTCTCTCTTTTTCTGTTATAAAAAAGTACAAAAATGAAAAAAATGGAGAAAGGATATAATTTTTATTCAAAAAAGTAACCTTCAGTGTGCTGAAAAGGAAAATCTTAACTATAAAGATGCTTTCTTCTGCCAACTGAGATCTGAATGTAAGAATTTAGAAATCTGGGCAAAGTACTCACTAAGGGAGATAATAAAAAAAGATGGGATTTTTATATCATTTACATTAGAAAACATAGCTATTTTTCTTTAAATCTTTTTTAAGTGGGCTGGAGAGATGGCTCAGCAGTTGAGGTACTTGCCTGCAAAGTCTAATGACCTGAGTTTAATTCCCCAGTGCCCATACAAAGCCAGATGCACAAGGTAGCACATGTGTCTGGATTTCACTTGCAGTGGCTAAAGGCGCTTGGAGTGCCCATTACTTCTCTCTCTCTCTTCTCTCTCCCTCTGTCTCTCTGTCTGTATCTCTTCTCTCTCTGCATGAAAATACATAAATAGCAACATTTTAAAAAAAGTTTAAGTGGGCTGGAGAGATGGCTTAGCGGTTAAGCACTTGCCTGTGAAGCCTAAGGATCCCAGTTCGAGTCTCAATTCCCCACGACCCACGTTAGCCAGATGCATAAGGGGGCCCAGTGTCTGGAGTTAGTTTGCAGTGGCTGGAGGCCCTGGTGGGCCCATTCTCCCTCTCTCTCTGACTTTCTTTCTGCATCTGTCGCTGTCAAATAAATAAACAAAATTTTTTTTAATTAAGTAAAATTTTACAATCACATTTAGACATAATTTTGTTTAATCTTCACGCTAGCCTAATGAGATACACTGTGTGACAGATTGAACTGACCCCTACTCCAAATTCACAAATTGAAATCCTTACCATCATCACTCCACAATTTGACATTATTTGGAAATATATAGGAGTTAAGGTGAGTGATACTAAAGAAGGTGAGCCCGATAATACAGTGTGAGTGGCATCCTTATGAAGAAGCACAGTAACACAAAGCAAAAGACAAACAGAGCACCACATAAATATTAGAGCTACGATGGCACAAGCTAAGAAACTACCAAAAGTTAGGAGAAAGAACTAGGAAAAGATCTAGTTTCATTTACAGGAAGCATGGTCCTATCACCAACTTGATGTTGGATATCTGGCCTTCAGAACTGTGAAACACTAAATGTTTAGTGTTTGGGCAAATCAGTTTGTAGGACTTTGCTATGGCATCTTTGAAAAAAAAATACACTATATTATTGTTCGTCCTAAAATGAGGCACTACTTGGGCATGGTGGTGGAACACACCATACTCAGTGAACTCACACAATCATAGAAAGACAAAAGCTGCATGGTGTCACTTATCTGTGGTTCCTTACCTGGACCTGCTTGGGTTGCTGTCATATCTGATAGGCAAATCAAGGCCCAGACAATAGGGATGGAAGGGCTTGGGGGAAGGGAAGATGGGGAAAACAAACACAAAATTAAATCCAAAATGAGCTGATACCATAGAAAACTTTATCCTTGCAGATAGCCTAAAAGATATAACCCTCAAAAGGAGTAAGGGGGGAGCACCGGAAAAGTAGGGCTCTGGTGAGGGTGGGATGAAGCCTAAGTTTAAAAGAAAACTTCTTTTCTGTCTCTGACCTGTAACTCCCAGTACCAGAGATTGGTTGCTACCCACATGGAGCTGTTGATCAAAGAGACCTAAGAGGTCCCCAAATCAAGACAGCTTTCTGTCAAAGAACTTGATTACCTGCTTGAGGCAAAAGCTAAGACTATATGCTGCTGACACAGAGCATGGAGAGACCTGACCGGAATTCAGAAGAAAGCCAGTCCCCAGGAAGTTAACCTGTCTAGTGCTGGAAAGCCCTACATGAGCTACTGGGGGAAAATGACCAACAAAGGTCTTAGCAACCAGAGGTCTAAGCAACTCAGAAGCAAACACCCTGACAATGATATACACCCCAGTGCAACAGTGGCACACAGCCTCAGTGGGTAACCAATAGCTTTCTAATTGACTAAGAGCTCTGCTCAGTATAAAGGAACCCATATCTGAAATTGGGAACCAAATCAGAACCCTATGCAGACAAAGATTGTGTTCTCTAGTGTCTGAAAGAGGGGTTACATAATGAAATTCTCCCTAAATCAATAATGCTCATCCCATTTAAACTATGCTGACTTCACTCTCTGTTGGAGAATCTGTTCTTCTTTTTCTGAAGATAGCAAGACTGGAGGAGATAAACTACCCCTTGCTCTTCAGCCAAGCCACAACTGAAACCACAGAAGAATTGTGGAGCAGCACCAGGGCATAGGAGATAGACCCTGAGGATACTCAACACCTACTGAAAAGATCCAGAGGTTCCTAAGAGCTCATCACTGAATTATGTTGGGCTCCGCTGGTGGGGGCAGGTAGTGCTGAGGGAAGGACCAGGCCTGCTAGTTCCTCCCAAGGGGTCAGGAGGAGATGAGCATCCGATGACTCAGATCTCTCCTGGCCACCAGAGAAAAACCACACTGAGTTGGGAGTCTTATCGAAGCAGGAACTCGATTTATTGCTATGAGCAGTTGCCTATATAATGTTGGGGACTAAGGCGGGGATTTTAGGACGGTGGGGAAAGGTAAGGGCCAATAGTAAACTGTGACTATTGAAATGATAATTCTAACTCCCATATGGAAGTAGCAGGCAAGAAGCCGTTAGGCGTCTTGCTGAGTCATGTCTGGCCAGAGGCTGATCACCAAACTTTAGCTAGGCTCAGGAAGTTCCACTAGGTCTCACGTCTGGGCCTCTCAAGGCCCAACATCTCTCCCTTTTGTTTTTGTAAGCAGGGTGGAAAACATGGCCCCTGTCTTAGGTTGTCCCCCTCAGGGATCTTACCTGTCACTGGGTACCATATATCCAGCTCGTTGAGAATCCACTCCATGACCTGTCTTAGGTTATCCCAGCCTGTCTGAGATCTTACCCATCATTGGTCAGATGGAGGGAGGAGGAGGGACGCTCATATGAGGACAGCCAGTCATATGAGGAGCTTGACTCCTGAGTAGGGAGCCTATAATAATGTATTTCGACCTGATGAGGTTTTATTGCCTCTAGCCGTTGGTGAATAAATTGTGTAGTCTTATTAATTACACAAGGCCCGACAGTGAGGAGAAGGAGAAGGAAAAGGAGAAGGAGGGGCCCAAGTAGAGGGAGAAGGTAGGGTAAGAAGTCATGTAAGCCCGTCCGCAGCAGGTTGTCCTGGAGGTCCCGCTGCCTCCTCTCCAAGTCTTCCTGGAGCCTCTTAATCTTGTCCTGGACGATTCCCGATTTATTGGCATAAAAGCGGCATTTTTCCTGTAAAAACAAGCATATGCCTCCTTTTTCAGCCGTTAGCAGGTCTAGTCCTCTTTTGTTTTGTAGGACTACCTCAGCCAGGGAATCTAGCTGTTGTTGAAGATAGGTCTCCCTCCGATATAGGGAGGGCCTCATTTCCAGGGATGATATCTACATCTGGGATTAAGGTGGCTGGGGCATAAAGGCCTGTCCAATTGGTGGGCAGAAAGTCATAGGCCATCCCGCCTCCACAAACATAAACCATTCCAGAAGGTGGGCAGCATTGAGCACTGGGCTCAGTTGTTTTAAAAGTACAGAAGGAAGGATGAATGTATCCCACATCTATACTGGAATTATTAGGGGAAGGCGGGGCCCAAATGCAAGTTCCAGAGGAAACAATGGGAAAAGCTGGACAGGGATGGGGAAGGTGACTGAGCAATTTTTAGGGTCGTATGGACAACTGTACTGCAAGCAGTCAGAGAGGCCCAGATCAGAGGCAAAGCCAGCAATCCTCCGCAAGGGAGGAAGTTGTTTAGTTTAGCAGGGTGAAGGACCATTTTAGGAAGAGTCCTCAGGGGTGGGACACTCCCTAGAGAAGTGATTGTCAGTGTCCCCTTGTTGGGACAAACATTTTAGGTCTCTCTCTGGTACCCAAATGAGTCTTTTTCTTCTTATAAAGTTTTCCCATGGACAAAAATTCCATGAGCTTCACACAAGTTTCTATCAAAAAACTCCTTTCTGTTACAGTTTTTGCACTTTAATCACTTCTCAGTACAAAAGGCCAGCCAAATGGCTTCCGACACTGAATATACATAATCTTGCTTACATGTAGGTGCTAAAGTCTTGCTGCCAAAGGGCCAGAGTTATGGATACATGGCCAACCAAATGGCTTCTGACAATTCCCCCTTTTTTATTTTTGATGAGCTGGGCCCTTCTGGGCCTCAGTGCAGAAAGACTGTGTCTGTCTTAGGTTGTCCTCTACAATATTTAGGCCTTACCCATCATTGGTACATGAATTCCATCATTCATGCCCTGTCTTAGGTTAACCTAACTCGAGAGAATATCACCCATCTTTGACTACCAGCCTCTGCAGGGGCTTTAAGATAATGTCTCAGGAAGCTGGGGTCGGGTCCTTAGCTGTATCCCATGTACTTCTGCATGGATATCCATAATGGATCTCAAAAGGCATTTAACGAGTATGGGCAGCAGACACAGAATGAGCAAAAGTCAAACACCTGTAGCAGCAAAGCTTCCTATCCAAGAAGTGAAAGAATTCCATCCAGGCAAGGCAGACTTAAAAGTAGATATTAAGTCATCAGCAGCTTTAGCTGCATCAAAAGTAAGATGATTATTTTGCAAAGACAAAATCTCTGAATGTAATTGAATCAGATCCAAGGAAATATTACCATTATGCCAAATACCTCTTAAATGTATTTTCCCAACGCTGTTGACTGTTATTATATTTTTTAGAAGTAACACAAATCCATTGAAAATCTACATGACACTCCAAACAAGTACTAACTTTCAACCCTAGTATCTCTTCGCCCAAATACGTAACCACATCATACAGAGCATCTAACAGGTGAAACTGTATCTAGGGTAAGGATCAAGCCCAAGATCTTAAAGGGAGGCACAATTTGAACTTTCTCAGGAGCTACTTTAAAGCTGTGAGTATGAAGGATAGTTAGACATTAAAAGAACAAGCCTAAAGCCAAATGGGTCTTTTTTTATCTTGAGGGAAGACACATTTAAACCTTCTCCCTGCTGTGAGGAGTGGGTATGGTCCTCTCCAGGCCCCAGTCAATGGGTCATTTCTAGAAAAATTTGAAATATTTAAGGTGAATAATGCTTTCTTTAGCTGATCATGGGGAGGGTAGTGATTCCCCCTTTTGTTTTTGTAATTGTGATTTAAGTGTTTGGTCAACAATAGCTTGGCCTCGAGGGTTGTATGGGATGCCTGTGGAATGTGAGATTTTCCAGGTCTGGAGAAAATCTACAAAAGCCTTGCTTATGAACCAGGGGCCATTATCTGTTTTAATTTGATCAGGCAGCCTGAGAGTGGCAAAATGTTGAAGCATATGACTAATGGCATGTTTAGATTTTTCCCGGCATGTGCCGATGCCCAGCAGGCACGCGAAAAGGTATCCACTGAAAGAAAAATATCAGTGAGCCCAGTCACCACGAGAGGGCAGATTTTTCCCCTGTCCCCACCTGGGTCAGTCCAAGGGAGCCACGTGGCAGTCTCCCAGGAGGGGGACTGCCCGCCAACTCCCAGTAGGGGAGGGCTGGGCACAAGCTGCCAGGAGGGGGGCCATCTATATATATATTTTTTTAATTACCACATTACGCCCCTGGCTCCCAATAGATTTATAACCATCACATATTATAAATTGTACTAAGTTTCATTTTAAAGGTCCCCACAGTCTTGACCAATTTAAGACATTGAGACCTGTAAAATCAAACATGTTAAACATTTCTAATCTAAAGCCAGTCTCTGTGTCTGTAATTTTAACTTGCCTGAGGTTTTCCAGTTTCAAATCTTAAATCTCAACCGGGCGTGGTGGCGCACACCTTTAATCTCAGCACTCGGGAGGCGGAGGTAGGAGGATTACCATGAGTTCTAGGCCACCCTGAGACTCCATAGGGAATTCCAGGTCAGCCTGGGCTAGAGTGAAACCCTACCTCGAGAAACCAAAATAAAAAAAATAAAAAAAAATCTTAAATCTCTCAGTCCAATATCTCTAGCCAAGGACATCAGTCCATTACAAATTTAACCTTGATCAAACTCTTTGGGCCTGGGAAGCAGGACTCAGCCAGCCCTTATGCCAGTAGCCCAGTTCCAACAAAGTGCCCTGCAGTCTTTCCTTCCTCTTAGAAAGCTCATAAGCCAAGCCACGAAGTTTAATGTTATCTGCATTCAGCATTTTAAGACTCTTCTTAGAATAGTCCATAAAATTTGCCTTACCACTCCAGAAGACACCTTCAGTTGCAAGCACCAAGTCCATGCCTGTTCCTCCAAAACAAAGGTTCCAAAAGATCAACATCCACATGGTCAGGTTCATCTCAGTCCACTTCTCGGTCCGAATCAGACAGCTTTAGGTTTGCTGAGATAAACTTCCAGACCAGGCACAGTTATGGAGGAAGGGATATTTATTGAAGCTTACAGATCCAGGGGAAGTTCCATAATGGCAGAAAAAGTTGGAGAGAGAAGCATAAGCCTTCAGAAATAAAAAGTCGCAGATGCAGCTTGCTGGCAAATCGAGAGTGAAAGGAAAGAGAAAAGGAACGAAGAGATGTTGACAAACAAGTACAGGTTATAGAAGCAAAGTTTAGCGCATTAAATATGAAGACTACCTCATAACTCATGGGGGTACGCTCACCCGCACATGTACACCGATTGACCTCCTCAACAAATGCCTCGCACAGAGCACTAGTCTGCCGGACTCCGAGACCCGCACGTTAGGCGCCAGATGCCGGGCTCCACCGGCGGGGGCAGGTTGTGCCGAGGGAAGGACCAGGCCTGCTGGTTCCTCCCAAGGGGTTGAGGAGGAGATGAGCGTCCGACGACTCAGACCTCTCCTGGCCACCAGAGAAACCACACTGAGTTGGGAGTCTTGTTGAAGCAGGAACTCTATTTATTGCTATGAGCAGTTGCCTATATAATGTTGGGGACTAAGGGGGGGAGTTTAGGATGGGGGGAGAGGGAAGGGCCAATAGTAAACTGTGACTATTGAAATGATAATTCTAACTCCCATGTGGAAGTAGCAGGCAAGAAGCCATTAGGCATCTTGCTGAGTCACGTCTGGCCAGAGGCCGATCACCAAACTTTAGCTAGGCTCAGGAAGTTCCACTAGGCCTCACGTCTGGGCCTCTCAAGGCCCAACAGAATTAGACTTAAAACTCACCCAAAAAGGCTCAGGACATTTTACAGAATAGGGGACAGAAAGATTGTAATAGCCATAGGTTGCGACATCATGTTCTGAGGCATTCCCTCTCCCCCAAAATAACTCACTACTGATCCCACAATGCAAAAACTCCATGGGGAATATCTGCAACACCACTGAGGAACATCCCCAATGGAATCATAGCAGGGATGAATGAAAAGAGGGTGCCCACACATGATGTATCCATATAAAACATCTTGATAATAATAATAATAATAATAGACATTTTAAGAAAAGAAAATGAGGCACTGCTGATACATGTGGTGCACACCTTTAATCCCATCACTCAGGAGGCAAGGATAGGAGGATCGCTGTTGGTTCAAGACCAGCCTGAGACTACACAGTAAATTCCAGATCAGCCTGGGCTAGAGCAAGACCCTACTTCAAAAAACAAAAAAAAAAAAAAAAAAAGTGAATGTGTGTGTGTGTGTGTGTGTGTGTCTATGTATGTACATGTATATGAGGAAAGTTAAAGAAAAGAAAACAGTACCTTTAGAACCTGGATTTGAAGAGTCTGCTGTATGATCACCACCTGCCCCAATAGCCATTCATTCAACATAACAGGGATGATATGCTAAGTGTTGTAGTGAAAATATCATGGTGATAGTAACAGCTCAGTTATTCCCTGAACATATCCTGAATCAATAAAAATAAGAAAATGTCTTTGTAGGTACCTCAACATCAACAGCAGTAGCAGCAACAACAATATCAACACACACACACACTACCACCACCACCACCACCACCACCACCACCATAAATAACACACACACCAGAGAACAACAACAATATTACACACACCAGAGATATATAGCCCTTAGTTGCTGTACTCAGCAACAACAACAACAACACACACACACACACACCAGAGATATTAGGCCTTAATTGCTGTACTCATGAACACTTAATGAGAGCTGTGCTGTTTTGAACTCAAAATGTAGATGAAAGACACATGAATTTATTTCAAGTCTGAGTACCAATGCTAAGAGCTTTTGATCTAATCCATCCTAAGCTCTCTCATATGCAAAAGGTGACAAAAGCATTTTAGCATTGTGACAATTAAGTAAAAATGTATGAGCATGTACTTTGAAAACCACAGGGCACTGAGGAAATGACTTGATTGAGCTTCATCATCCCCATAAATGTGATGACATGAAAAAGTGAAAGAATATTTTTTTGGTAGGGAAAAATGTGATTTAATTTTCTAAGTGATACGAAGAATTACTTTGCTTCACTCCTAGTTCACATACCACAAAGTATCCTTTTATTTCTGGTGGGGTAGCATTATAATTACAAAGTCATGGTGGCCCCCACCATTATCATCTCCAACACATACACACAAATGTGACTTTTAGGGTCCTAACTTGTAGTACTAATTGGAAATCACTGTGAGTGTAGTTCATAAGAAATTAGCTCTGTAGTTAAGAAAACAAAGGCTTTGAGATTCTTTGAGAAGCTGGGTTTTCAGATTCCTTTTCACTACCTTCCAGTGACTGGCTTCCCTAGAACTGAATTGGATCTCCCACTTCCTCCCTGAGGTATTGTGTTTTCTAATGTAGGCAGGAAGACAAAGAACACAAGCCTTTTGTTAATAAAGACAGAGGAAGTTTTCTATTTTCATTGAAAAGCAGCATTTAAACAGGAAAGAAAAATAAAGGAACCTCTACTGGGCTTATCTGCCAAATGCACCTGTTTGAGACAATCTAGTAAAAGTCTGGTGGTATTAGACTACAAACCAAACCCCCTTCCAGAAGCACTTTGAGATGTTGTGGAAATGTTGGGAAAAGAGAATCAAATCTGACTGGCATTAACTTAGAAACATACATGGTTACTTTCTTATTGAACTTGTCATGAAATCAAAATCAGGTATACATCTTGAAGAAAATGCATGCAAACTATAAAAATATTTTTTCATAGTGCCATTATTTCAAAATCCCATAGCCTCATCTCCTTTCCAACCCCAGGACAAAAGGATTATTAGAAGAAGTGATACCATCTAGGGATGGTAGGTTTTGCTTTCCCGGCAATTAAGGAATTAAAAAGGAAGGAAAGGGTTTAAAAGAATAACGTTTATTTTAAAATAAGAGGTAAAGAAAGCAGAGAGAATGCAAACTCCTCACAGAAAAAAATCTGCCATCTCACTGGGAACTGAACTTTTATTGAATGGGGGAAATTTGCCCATCTAGAGTCCATGATTGATCAGCTTAGACAAATATGAAGGCACCAGTTGGTCCATGATGCTTTAAGTCCTGTGCAGGTCCCAGAAAGACTGCCAAGTGAGCCCATCAGGAAGAAGTGACTCACCATCGTTGCAACTTAGGTTGCCACCTACCAAGGGCACTTTTTTTTTCCTGTCTGCTTAGCCACAGAAACTGTTTAGCTCCAGTTGTGTCTCAATAGCATGAATTTATTGGCCATCCCCTAATACAGAAATATTTCTATGAGGTCTCTTTTGACATTTTTCTCATTAGTATCCTAAACCATTTAGGACCCCAAACATACCCAGTACATAAGTGTGAAGGATCTAGATGTAAGTCAAGATTTTTGACACTAACAATTTCATACCCATCTTCTCCATCAGCATTATCAGACATCAATATGTTGAATAGTATCATATTATTATTCTGAGTAAATCATGCTGCCAATATGAGGTTCAAAGGAGAAACAAATAGACTCTGCCACTTTAAAAGGCAGAATAGTAAAAACACATAGCAAAGCACATAAATATAGAAAGAGTGAAGAATGGGGCCATCAATGTAATCTATCAGGTTCTTCCAATTCCAACTGAAGTCATTCTTACAGAGATTATCTCAAAGTAAATATTGATGATTATACTTGTGATGAGAATGAATTGATTTCAAATCATCCTCAATATGTAGTCACCACAGTAGCTATGCAAACAGTAAAACAACATTGACTGAAGAGGAGTCAGAACTGCCTATGTATTGGCAAGCATTAGTCATCCCTGCTAACACAAATGATATTGCTGGTTCAATTCTAATTAAAAAAGAACATTTCAAATACAGGCTTACTGTTAAACACCTACAACCTAAGAGAAAGATTTTCACTTATGGGACCAAAGTTCTCTAAGCAAGTGGTTATTCTGGGATGTGGGTGGGACAGTGTGATGGTTAATTAGATGACAATGAATCCAGGCCACAAAAATGTTCAGATATTTCATCAAAAGGATTATTAGAACATACTCTGGGAGTGTCTTAGGATGTTTCTGGATGAGATTAATGTCTAAATCTATTGAGGCTCTGTAGACCTGCTAAAGCAAGTTGCTCTCCCAAGGTGGGTTGGCCTCATTCAGTCAAGAGCTGGATAGAACAACAACAACAACAAAAGTAAAGTAACAAAAAACCCTCCTCTCTTATTATTTGAGCTGGGACATTACTTTTCCCTGCTGTTGGACTCAAACTGAAAAATCATCTCTTCTTGTGTCTTGAGCCTACTACCTTTTGGACTGTAATTTATCCCATTGGTTTGCTTGGAGTTTGTGTTGCTGATAACAGATCTTACAACACCTCAGTCTCCATAATCACATGAGTCAATTCCTTATATGCAACCAATCAATCACCTCTTGGTTCAGTTTCTTTGGAGACCCCTGACTAATACAAGTAGCAAAGATGTAAGGTTCGTTTACAGCTTTAGCAGCCTCTGCAAAGCACTCAGGAAATAGAAATTATGCCCACAAAAAGTGAAGCTCCAGTTTGTTTTTCCTACTCATCTAGCTTCAAAACACCAGTGGCTACTAATATTGATTTGTCCAGGCCACACTTATAAAGATCTATAAACTGATCAGAGGGGAAATTAAATTAGATTGCAATTCTGCAGTACTCTAGAGAACATTAGCTTGGAAGAACCCTCAGGAAGCCCATTAGAAGCATCATGGACTATCTGGCCATGGAATACAAACATCTTCTTTCTTCTTCTACAACACTTACAGTGTTGCTTAGGTAGTGCCTGTGTCATTTCAAGGGTTATCACTACTTGTGTCTAGTCTAGAGGTACTGATCACACATCACGATTAGGAAATGTGTAAAGTGACCCTGTTAGCAGGACTTGCCCAGGGAATAAAGCCAGCTCAATGATACAGCTAAGATTAATGTCAGAGAACTGGTAATATGAGCTCCAGTGGGGAAAAACATCTGAGATTTGGAAATGGCCCTTGGGAGAAGGAACGTGAAGTAGACAAAAGCAGCAACTCTAAAAAGGAGAGCCTCTCTTTACCCAGCTCAAATATAGGACTAATTATTTTAATTTTATTTTTATTACTTATTTGACAGAGAAAGAGGGAGGGAGAGAGAGAGAGAATGAATGGGTGTACCAGGGCATCCAGCCACTGCAAACGAACTCCAGACACCTGTGTCCCCTTGTGCATTTGGCTAATGTGGGTCCTGGGGAACTGAACCTGGGTCCTTAGGCTTTACAGGCAAACGCCTTAACCACTAAGCAATCCCTCCAGCCCCTATATGACTAATTTTTAAAACTCCAGTTTAAGAAAATGAAATCAGCATTACTCTATCCCTGTTTTATTTCATCTTTTAACAGCCCTCCCTATTTTCTCAAAGAATTAAACTGGAAATTAGGAAGGCTAGGTTATTGTCCAAGTTCACATCAATAGACAGTGAGACTCCTGAGACTCCATGGGCCACATCAGTCTGATTATAAAAGCAATGTTCTTTTGATTACATCACATAATATATGTGTCTAAGGAAATGAATGAGACAAAGAAAAAATATAAAAGGCTGAGATAAAGCAAGAGGGTAAGAGCTCTTGCACTGCATTAAGGGAAAAAATATCCTTAACTTATCAACAAAAGTTGAAAGTTTGTGAGAGAGAAAAGGAGCCTGACCATGATAAAAAAAAAAAAAATCAGAACCCCCTTCCCCAAAGCACCAAGAAGTGTCTTTACAGAGTCCCATCCCATATTTGTCTGCACTAGGAAGCACAGGGTAGGACATAAGCAGCTGATCAGGCAGATGAAAAATCATTGAATTTAGGGGAATTCACCAGGGGTAGTGGCTTTGTGTCTATGTACTCCCTGGCCAAAAGATATTAGGAATTTTAGGTGAGTAGACAATGTTTGGACTGATGCTCTGGGCTGGTGTCCAGGAAGGCTTAACTTCTGTTACATAATACCTAGAAACAAGATGGTCACATGCTAAGTGCTAGATTCAGAACATGTTCCCCAAAATTATCTCTGTATTTCTAGAATGTGAAGGAATTTGTTTCACCTCATGTCCCCTCAGATGGGACTTTTTTATTAATGAAAACCTTTATGCCTATTTCTCCATTGCTCACAAATCCCATTCTCCTTTTCTTACCCTCCAACTAGTTCTAACACCAATTTAGAAAACAACCTAGCCTACTTCATTGGATGAATTCTTTGATGTGTTATTCAGATCTTTTCAAATTAGTCAGCATGCTGTAACACCATCCTCTGGCTGGCAATCCCTTTAAAATACTGCTTCACGTGCAGGGAATCTCCTTGGTCATGTTTATTCTCTTCTCTGCAGTGACCTATATTCAATGACTGATTAAGGCCAAAATACTAAGACCAGGCAGCATTTGCTCAAATTTAGATAGCCAAGAAGGATCCCATATCCTCTAGTCCTACTCCTGTCACAGCTTCTATTAGGCCTGCTTTGCAATCAACCTATATTCTACTTATTTCTGCTTCCTTCATCTCCTTCCATCATGTTGATTTCACAGTCACTCCTTAACCAGCATCCTGCCCACTAAGCTCCATTCTGGAGTCTGTTTCTCCAGGAACCAAATCCTGTGGTACTTCAAAGCCAAGAATAGAGAGGAAGTAATAAGGTGAAGGAGGGATGCACTCATTAACACATTCATAAAAATACTTTGCTAGCTTTATATCCCACTACAAGCCCAATAAATTCAAGAACTTCTGTGCACATCTGGGTTTTATCAATAAAAAAGAGCTACTGCATTTGTTGCTAAGATGAGAACTTTAGCATCAAAATCATGATTTAAGACTTCTGGGTAAGATGGCATCATAGGAGCCACACTAAACCAGCCTAGGGAGGGATCTAAGCAAAACCATAGCAAAATACACTCTTCTTCTGAAACGTGAGGGAGTATAGGTTATTTTTAGACACAGTAGAGAAGCCAGAGAGACCAAGATGCACCATAAAGGAGGAAAATGGCCAGAATCCCACTGAGGCATTTGTGGCTCACCAATCTTCAGGATCCACACACCTGCACAGCACACCCCCACCAAGCAACAGCAGAGACCAAACAAGGGGATTTTTCAACTTCATCAGCCTTCTTACAAAGTTAAGAAATCTGAAGGAAAGACAGTTGAGTTCATCTAAGGAGGGATACAGGTAGACCTGCATGGGCAGCTACAGGAGTCTGCACTCTCCCATCCCCCAAACATCAGAATAACTACAGATTACTCAACACAAACTTTAAAAGCCAGAAGGGCTTGGAATGACGTATTCCAAGTTCTGAAAGATAACAATGGTCAACCAAGATACTTTATCCTGCAAAGATATCTGTCCAAACTGATTGAGAAATAAGGACATTCCACAACTAAAACAGGCTAAAGGAATTTATGGCAACTAAACCAGCTCTATAGAAAATACTTGAAGGAATTCTTCATGATGAAGAGATAGCAAAACACACACAGAAGGAAATAGGAAAAAATAAACCATACTCAAATAACAGTTAAAACGAGCAAGTAAAGGGAAAACAGGAAACACTACAAAATAAGAAGATTGGCAAGAATAAATACATACTTTTCAATAATAACTCTTAATATCAGTGGACTCAATTCCCAATCAAAAGACACAGGCTTGCAGACTAGATTAAAAGGCAAGATCCTGTCATTTGTTGCCTCCAGGAAACTCATCTCTCAATAAAAGACAGACACTGTCTTAGGGTGAAAGGATGGAAAATGGTATTTCAAGCAAATGGGCCTAGGAAACAAGCAGGGGTTGCTATCCTAATGTCAACAGGATAGACTTCAAACCAACATTAGTGAGGAAGGATAAAGAAGGTTGTTTTATACTGATTAAAGGAACACTCCAACAAGAGGACATTACAATCCTAAACATATATGCACCTAACATAGGGGCTCCAAGTTTCATCAAACAAACACTACTAGACTTAAGGTCACAGATAACATCAAACACCATTGCAGTGGGTGACTTCAATACCCCACTCTCATCAATTGACAGGTCATCCTGGCAAAAAATAAACTGAGAGACATCTGAATTAAATGATGTCATGGAACAAATGGACCCAACAGATATCTATAGAACATTCCGGCCGGGCGTGGTGGCACACGCCTTTAATCCCAGCACTCGGGAGGCAGAGGTAGGAGGATCGCCATGAGTTCGAGGCCACCCTGAGACTCCATAGTGAATTCCAGGTCAGCCTCACCTAGAGTGAAACCCTACCTTGAAAAACCAAAAAAAAAAAAAAAAAAAAAAAAAAAAAAAAAAGAACATTCCATCCAAATGCTGCAGAATATCCATTTCTTCAGCAGCACATGGAACATTCTCTAAAGTAGACCATATATTAGGACACAAGACAAATCTCAACAAATAGAAGAAAATTGAAATAATCACTTGTACTCTATCTGACCACAATGGGATTAAACAGCAAACCAGCAACAAGAAAAGCTATAGAGCATACAGAAATTCATGGAGACTAAACAGTATACTGTTAAATGATCAATGCATCATTGAAGAAATCAAAAAGGAAATCAATAAATTCATAAAATCAAATGAGGATGAGAATACAATATTCCAAAACTTTAGGACACAATCAAGGCCAGTCCTGAAGGACAATGTCTGAAGGACAAAAATCACATAATCATCTCAGTAGATGTAAAGGCATTCAACAAAATCCAACATCCATTCATGGTAAAAGTATTACAGGAACTGGGAATAGAACATAATAAAAGATATTTATGACAAACCTACAGCTAACATAATACTAAATGGGGAAAAACTTGAAGCTTTTCCACTAAATTCAGGAACAAAACAAGGGAGTCTACTGTCCCCACTTTTATTTAATATTGTTCTGGAAGTCTAAGCTATAGCAATAAGGCAAGAGACACTCATAAAATGGTTACAAATTGGAAAGGAAGAGATAAAATTATCATTATTTGCAGATGGCATGATTCTATATATAAAAGACCCTAAAGACACTACCAGCCAATGGTTAGGCCTGATAAACACTTTTAGCAATGTAGCAGGATACAAAATAAATACACAGAAATCAGTAACTTTCCTATATACTAACAACAAGCATGTGGAGGATGAAGTCAGGGAATCTCTCCCATTCACAATTGCCTCAAAATAAATAAATAAATAAAGTACTTTGGAATAAACTTAACCAAGGAAGTGAAGGATCTATACAATGAGAACACTCAAAGATGAGAAATTACAGAAGACACAATGAAATGGAAAGACGTCCCATGTTCTTGAATTGGAAGAATCAATATTGTGAAAATGTCAATCTTACCAAAAGCAATATACACATTTAATGCAATCCCCATTAAAATTCCAATGGCATTCTTCAAAGAAATAGAAAAATCAATCCTAAAATTCACTTGGATGCACAAAAACCCTTAAATAGCCAAAATAATTTTGAGCAACAAAAATAAGGCTGGTGGTATCACCATACCTGATTATAAATTATAATAAAATTATAATAAAATAATAAATTATGATAAAGCTATATCACAAAGCCATAGTAACAAATACAGAATGGTATTGGCATAAAGACAGACATGTAGATCAATGGAACAGAATAGAGGACCCAGATGTTAATCTAGGCATTTACAGACATTTGATTTTTGACAAAAATGACAAAAATATTCACTGGATAAAAGACAACCTCTTCATCAAGTTGTACTGGGAAAACTGGATATCTATATGTAGAAAGATGAAAATAGATCCTTGTCTTTCTCCATGCACAAGAATCAAATCAAGTGGATCAGAGACTTTAATATCAGACCTGAAACTCTGATATTGCTAGAGGAAAAGGTAGGGGAAACCATTCAACATATTGGCATAGGTACTGACTTTCTGAATATAACCCCAATAGCTAAGTAAATAAAACCACTAATCAACTACTGGGATCTCATGAAATTACAAAGCTTTTGTAAATCAAGGGACACTGTAAATAGAGCAAAGAGACAGCCTACAGAATGGGAGAAAATCTTTGCCAGCTACACATCTGACAGAGGATTAATATCCAGATTATACAGAGAACTCAAAAAGCAGAACAATAAGAAATCAAACAACCCAATTTAAAAAAAAAATATGGGCTATGGAACTAAATAGAGTTCTCACCAGAAGAAATACAGATGGCATATAAACATCTATAAAAGTGTTCTACATCCTTAGCCATCAGGTATATGCAAATTAAAACTACTTTGAGATTCCATCTCATTCCTTTCAAGATGGCTACCATCAAGAAAACAAATGACAATAAATATTGGTGAGGATGCAGTAAAAGGGGAACCCTTCTACACTGTTGTTGAGAATGTAATCTGGTACAGCCATTGTGGAAATCAGTGTGGAGGTTCTTGAGACAGCTAAAAATAGACTTGCCATATGATCCAGCTGTAGAGCTCCTAGGCATATATCCTAATGACTCTTCTCACTACCTTAGAGATACTTGCACAACCATATTTATTGCTGCTCTATTCACACTAGCTAGGAAATGGAACCAGTCTAGATATCCTTCCACAGATGAATACATTTAAGTATGGAGTTTTATTCAATGGTAGAGAAAATGAATTTATAAAATTTGCAGGGAATTGGATGGATCTGGAAAGGATTATACTAAGTGAGCTAACCCAGGCCCAAAAAGCCAAACGTCTCATGTTCTCTCTCATATGTGGATCCTAGCTACAAATGTATCAACTTGTATGTGAACTGGAACCAAAAATAGGTATCAGAGGCCTGTAACCTGGAAAAAGGCTATAAGGGAGGGAGGAAACGGAAGTACTTAAGGGGATGGTATTGTATATATGTAAGTAGAAGAACAGATTACAAGGAGGGGAAAGGCCTAAGCAAGGTCAGAGGAAGAGACTGTGTAAAAGAAGGGCAGGGGTCAAAATTCAAGATATTATGAATAAGACCTATGGAAATTTACTTTGTTGAAGAATGGCACATCCAGAAGCCATAGATTGCTATTAGAAAATTTTCAGTGCAGTGAGTTCTTGGCCAGGGAGTTCCGTGTTGCCTCCAAAACATTACAGGATATTTCCAAGGACCTTGGTTTCCTGTGAGAAAGAGATAGACCCTACTGCTGAAGACTTCACATTCCCGAGTGGCAAAGTCACTGAGAAATCAAGCTGGTGCTGAGCAGAAAACTTTCTCCTTGTAGACTGAAAGCTGGAAAATTCTGCACTGTATGTAGTCTTCTGGGAGACAGAAGTCATCAGCAGTTAAAACAGTGGGCACTGGAATCCTCAAGTGTGGCCAGACAGGTCAAATGACTGAACAAGTGCAATAGTGGCATGTCTGCTCTGGGGGAAACCAATTACTCTCTAACTGGACTGAAGGCCCACCCTATGGGAGGGAATACATGCCTGGTACTGGAAGCCTAAATCAAAAGCCTATGGCAAGAAAGGTCATGAGTCTTATGGGTATAAAGCCTGATCTTGTCTGGATAAATGCATACATTATTCTCAACAAATTGTCCTGAAAGCACTACACTTAGTGTTAATATTCATATATTAATGCTACCCTCACTTCTGGTTAGAGAGGCTTCTCTTTTCAGATGGTGATGACCACTGGGATGACCCAAAAGGCAACATAGTGCTGAGAAGAAGGGACAGAGGAGTGTCCAGGTCTGAAACATCTCACACCCTCCAAAGCTCAGGGTCCATTGTGGGAGAGGTGGCAGAAAGAATCTAAGAGCCAAAGGAAGGGTACCATTCCTTACATACAACTATCCAGACAGAATTTGGCCTCAATATCCATGACTGCTCAGTGCCTAGCAACACCTACACAAGACCCTCATAATAGGAGAAAAAGCTGGTGACATCAAATTAAAAGAGAGACTAATGGAGAGAGGGAGGGGATATGAGGATATGATAGAGAGCATAGTTATGAAGGGAAAAGTGGGGGAGGGGAGAGTAATACCATGTTTTGTGGTCTCTAAGTATAGAAGCTGTCAATAAAATACATACATACATATATATATATTTAAAAGTGCTGAAGAGATGGCTTAGTGGTTAAGGAGTATGCCTGAAAAGCCTAAGGACCCAGGTTTGATTCACCAGGACCTATGTAAGCCAGATGGACAAGGGGGCACATGATTTTGGAGTTCGTTTGCAGTGGCTGGAGCTTCTGGCATGTCCATTCTCTCTTTCTCTCTCTCTCTCTCTCTCTCTCTCTCTCCTTGCAAATAAATAAATATTTTTCCCTTAAAAATCATGATTTATCTGAATGTGGGAAGAGGTGAAGAGAGAAATGAGGAAAGTGCTAAAGCAAGAATGGAAAACTTCTGGATTCCACTATAAGCATTGAAATGGACAGAGAAGCAGGGGGCAGGCATAAATCCAAGAAGACATCATTGTAGGTACCCAACTGGAAGCTCACAAAGTGATCTGTGAAGGTGTTGAATGAATAAAACTCACTGCATTTCACAAAGCTGAACTATCTGAACTGTACAATAGCCCAAGAATTATAGCTTCTTTTGTAGTTCTACCTCCATGATTTTACATGGATGCATCCTACTGGCAAACTCTAACCATAAAAGAAAGAAAGAACAGTCTGGGAAATACAATTCCTTGTCTTAGATAGGAGTAGTTTTTGGACTGCATCCCAATATTTAGACTAATCTTCCCAAGTCCATGAATCATAGTCTGTCTTTTTATGCCTCCCCATATCAAGTGGTTCAATGCCCTTATGATCTCTACATATACTAGTGTTTCTAAAGTAGGGACTCTGTGAAAATATTGTGATATCTGTCCTTTGTATGTACAATAGATATGGCTCAACTCACTTTAACCAATGTTAGTAGAAAAGACTCAAAAACCAGTGAGTGGGCTTAGGAAGTGGGTACAACTAGAGGAATTAGGAATAATATGTGGCATTTGGTCTACATTCTTTCCCCCAGTCTTAATTGCTCAGAATAACAAACACCTCTTAACCCAGGCAGCACCTACCAGGGTGACAGCCTTGATGCAGAATGTATTCACTTTCTATGGATATGGCTTTTAGTCTAATCCCCATGATCTTTCAACACATGACATTTTTTGCCCTTGTTAAAGAAGGCAAATCGTAAGCCTTCTTTTGTATTCTTTCCATCTTTGAGACTGGGTTTGCTGCTAGACACTTAGCTGTGTGGCTTTGGCCTTTTGAAGCTGAGTTTCAAGAGGAATGTGGAAGGATTTGAAACCTTGGCTTAAGAGATGCCTTGCAGTGCTGTAAGTAAAGCTTGATGGACTATTGTGGTCAAACTCAGACCTGAATGCAGTTAGAACTGTGAGGTTTGGCTTATGAGGGTGAAAAAGATCTTTACTTGGACGGGGCTAGAAGCAGTTTGCATGTGAGGCTTGTTGTTATACCCATGTCCTGAGAACTTGTGTAGGGTTGTAGTGCATAGAAATGGACTGGTGTGTGCACAGGGATATGGCACAGTAAAATGAAATCTTTGGGCCCAAACTGCTGCCCATTCAGTTGCAATTATATGAGAGATTACAATCTTTGAGATTGGGCTGGCTGACCTGCACTGGGGCAACAGGAAGAATGTACACTCTTTTGAAGGGGCCTGGATGCTCAAGAAGTGTCCTGTTCCTCAAAGTGTGCTGTATTTCCCCCTGGATTAACAAACTGGTACCCTACTTGGTATTTCAGAGTATAAGAAATGCAGGAAAGAGAGGGTCATAGAGTTTGCAACGTGGTCTTGTGTTTTGGAAATGGTCATGGGCAGTGTGAAGCAAGTTTGCTGGATGCCTGCATGGAGACCCTATGAAGCTGTGAGGATGGACCATGGGGTGCAGTGGAGACCCAGTGGAGATTCCAGGACTATGAGATGGTTTCCAAGGAGAGCTGGTCCCAGATGAAGTTTTCCAAGACTGTGAGTAGCCTAGGTGGAGGGGCAGAATTGTAACTCCAGAGACTTTTTACTAGTTAGAATTATCATATTTGGAGACTACTGTCACTTACTAGAGTTGTTGGACTTGGAGCTATAGAGTTTGATGTTTGCCCTGGTTGTTTTAAATCTTGTATTGGTTGAATATTTCTTTGCTACACCCAATGCCATCTTTTGCAGTTGGAATGTTTATTCTGTGCCATTATGGGGGGGGAATTTTTTGGTACTATGGCTCAGATAAAAGACCTTGGATTATGGGGATGTTTGAACATCATTAGGATTGATAAAAATTATGGGTACTTTTAAAGTTGGGTTTGTGTTTTATATCATGCATGGTTATCAGTTTATGGAGGGCAGGGGAGGAATGTGGTGGTTTGATTCAGGTGTTCCCCATAAACTTAGGTGTTCTGAATGCTAGGTTCCCAGCTGATAGAGATTTGGTAATTAATGCCTCCTGGAGGCAGTGTATTTTTGGCAGTGGGCTTATGGGTATTATAGCCAATTTCCCCTTGCCAGTGTTTGGCACACTCTCCTGTGGCTATTTAATGTCCACCTTATGTTGGCCAGGAGGGGATGTCCACCCTCTGCTCATGACATAGTTTTCCCCTGCCATCATGGAGTTTCCCCTAGAGCCTGTAAGCCAAAATAAATCCTTCAAACCTGACTGGAACATCCTTTAATATAATCCTTCTGGGAAACATGACTGTCAGCTATCCTTGATACACTTAATAAAGCTAAAAGAAAAGGTGATAGTAGACTTCTTTGGATCCCTTGCCTTCTAAACCCCAGAACACATATTGTGTGTGTATGTGTGTGTGTTGAATTGGGTTGTGATGTGTTTTCATTGTTAAGAGTTCTACAGTTAAGAAAAGGTGATAGTAGACTTCTTTGGATCCCTTGCCTTCTAAACCCCAGAACACATATTGTGTGTGTATGTGTGTGTGTTGAATTGGGTTGTGATGTGTTTTCATTGTTAAGAGTTCTACAGTTCCCCACCCAAAACAGATCAAAATTTGTATTTTAGCATGAAGTTAAATTTACTGTTACAAGTGAAGGAATCATATTTCTATATACCCAATGACTTATTAAAAGACATTATTTATGCTACATGGTTTCCTTGCCATAAGCCAGGGGAAGGTGTTTACACTATAGGAAAATAGGTAAATTATTTGTCTTAAAACCTGTTGAAGCATCTTAGGCATTCTTATGATCACATGACTCGAACTAAAGGGGTCTGGTTTCATAACTGAGGAAAATGTAGTGTAGGAGGAGGGCTAATCAGAATTTAAGAGGGTATGAATAAGTCATATGGAAACCTACCACAGATTGTTGTTAGAAAATTTTCAGTGCCAGGGAGGTTCCTGATGCCCCCAGAACAATACAGGATATTGCTAAGGCTCTTGGTTTCCCACTAGGAATCAATGGTAAGACCCTATTGCTTGGGCTGGAAGGTCACTGAGAAATTCTTATGGAGCTAAGCTGAAAAACTCCTCTATAGAGACCAGCTGACAGAAGGCTGGAAAAAGCTATGCTGAATGCAGTTTAATGAGAGAGAGAGAAATCACCATTGGAGAAACTCAACAGTGGACACTGCAACCCTTAAATTTGGCCAGCCAGGCCAAATAAGCCAAAGGGTGCAATAGCAGCATGTCTGTTATGGGGGAAACCAACTGCTCTCTAACTGAAATGGAGGCCTGCCCCATGGGAGGAAATACATCCCTGATACTGAAAACCTATGACAGGGGTAGTCAGGAGCCTTAGGGGTGTAACATCTGCTGGTGTCTAACTAAATGTATATACTATGCTCACCAAACTGCCTGGTAAGCACTTCTCTTAATGTCCATACCTATATATTAATGCTACTCTCATTTGGTTAGAGAAGCTTCTCTTTTCAGATGGTGATGACCTTGGCATGAATCAGAAGCACCATTGTGCTGAGAAGAAGTGACAGAGGAGTACTCAACACTGAAACATCTCTATCACAGCTTCCATGGCTCAGGGTCCATTGTGGAAGAGGTGGCAGAAAGAATGTAAGAGCCAAAGGAAGGGTAGGACTCCTTACAACGTGCTCCCCCCAGACACAAAATGGCCTGGATATCCATGACCTCATACCTACACAAGACCATCATAATAGGAGGAAAAGAGGATGACATCAAAATAAAAGAGAGACTGATTGAGAGGGGAAAATATATGGTGGAGAGTGGAGTTGCAAAGGGGAAAGTGGAGGGAGTGAGGGAATTACCATGGGTTATCATCTATAATTGTGGAAATTGTCAATTAAAAAAAAATAAAATAAAATAAAGGAGGTTGCCTAAAGGTAGAATACTGACGTTTTCTTTCTCTTCAATGTTAGCTCTATTAGCCCTAGATTAAAAAAAAAATGGCAGCCCACCAGGTACTGGCTTTTCAAGTATAACAAATATATGAAAAAATGACCCCTAAGCAATATGGAGCAGGGTCATAGTCCCTGCATAGAGGTCATGAGGGGACATGGCATAGATTCATGCAGATGAACCATCGACTGCAGTGAAGACTCAAGGATTTTGGAGAAGCCATACTATAAAATGGCTGCCATGGAGAGTTGCTTCCTCTGGCTCAGGTCGATCTGCCCAAAAGTAGGCAACCAAAGCCAGAGGGGCAGAATTTGGAGTCAGGAGCTTTTATCACAGGTCCCAGATGCTAAACATGTTGATACAGGATTTGATGTTTCCTTTTTCTGGGTTTCTATCTTGAATTTGTACAATATTTATTTGATATGCCTTATGTTTTGCAGTTAGAATGTTTACTCTGTATTACAAGTATGTAATTTATGTTTTGATTTTACAGGCTCAGAGTTAAGAGAGTGACTTTGGGCTTTTGAATTAGGATTGGTAAAGGTTATGGGGACTTTTAAAGTTGGACTGAATGCATTTGCATCATATGGTGGCCATAAGTCTATGGGAACAAGGGAGGGAATGTGGTAAGTTAAAGGTAAAGTGCCCCCATAGCCTAATGCATTTGTGATTAAATCTTATATGCAATCCCCAACTGGTAGCAATTTGGGAGGTGTGGTAGTTTGAATGGATGTCCCCCAAAAGAGTCAGGAGTTTTACTCAAGCATATATCTTGGTGTCACTGTGGGTTGATCCTAGGTCCAGCCCTAAGTTGTGGATGTGGATCTGAATTCTAGTCTAAAGACATGCAAAGTGCTGGAGCTCTGTCTGGTGTTCCTGGAGTGTGCTTGCTTATACTTTTCCCTCTGTGTGTGGATCTAATAAAGGTGGGCAGATTCTTTCACCATTATGGAACTTTCCCTGAATCTATAAGCTTCAATAAATTCCATTCCTCCTATAACCTGTATCTGCTCTGGAAGTTCATCCTAGCAAATGAAGTTGACTGCAACAGGAAGTAAAGACTTGTTGGAGGAAGTATGTCACTGGGGCTGGATCTTGAATTTTATTAGCCCAGGTCCAAGGTCAGTACTTAGAATACTTTTACACAGATATGTAATAAGATCCTGGTCATGCCATGCTATGCCCACAGTGATGAAGCTTCCCCTCAAAACTATAAACCAAACTAAATAATTTCTTCTTGCCAGCTGCTCTGGCTGAGTGTTTTGTCCTAGCAATGAAAAGGTAACTGAAATAGTCCCTAACCTTTTCCTACAGGTAGAGAGGACAATTATTCCACTTCCTTTGGCAAGTGATTATACAACTCTGAAGAATAACTATACTGTTTCTAGAATCTCATCTTTTCAAGAACATAATAGCATACATTTGCATGATCTCCTTCCCTTTCATATCTTGGTTCCCTGGTAGTTTTTTTTTTTCTAGAAACAGTTTCTACTTCACCATTTTGAGATGGGTCCTTTTCAGAGATCATGATTGTGTGGGATTCAATTTATGGCAATCACTCTCTTGACCTCCCCTGTTATATGATATAATTTCTAACATATTTATTTTAGGCACTTTCTGTATTACATACTAAGCTATGGGTGGATATGTAGTGATCAGGATGGCCATTGGCCTCAAGAAGCTTACACCTGATCAGAAAAAGCAGATGTTAAAAGCTGATGATAGTTGTAATCACTTATATGATAGTGTTATCAATAAGATAAAGATAAATCCATTTCATGGGATAACTTTGATTACTCTTCCAGTTAAAACTGAAGAATGGCTTCCCAAGAGCCTCAAACAGAAAACAATATATAGATATAGGTAATTTAAAAAATTTGGATCTGAATTTTAAGATCTGAATCTAGTATTAGTATGTTTCTGGAGTACCAACCTTTTAGCACCATGGAAACAGAATGAATAAAATAAAATCCCAGAGATAACTCACTAGAAGAGAAAAGTTATATCTATGAGAAATCTGTGTAAAAACATGGTGAGACAATTATCAAAGTCCATCCAATGTGTTTTATGAACACAGAGATGTGGTGATGCCTCTGTGAGTGTCAGAAAGTGGTAGCAATGCTTGGGTGAATATACAGAGTTTGCCAGGGAAAGGCACTGCAGACATAAAGGACAAAGTGAAGACCAAGTGAGGTAAATAGCCCTGCAAATTAACCATGTCACATGACATAAGGACACATGACATGATGAATAGGAAAACTGAGCTATAAGCAAAGGGAATCTGACACGCACTTCTCTGCCCACAATGCAGAGGCTAAATTACGGAGAATAGTTAAGAGATTTGGAATGGTCTAGATTTGAGAACACAAAAGCCAGATTTAGATATAAGGAAGAAAGGTTGAATTTAAGAAACAGTTACAAAACAATTCATTACAGCTGTAAAGTAGCATGATTTACCTCTAGATATCTGAATATGATACACAGATGATACTAACATTCACAGTGGACCACAAATATTGGGCATGGATAGATCTGAGTTCCCTTGACGAATCATACAAGGTCTACATAGAATTTTCTTAAGACTCAGGAAGACTTGGATTGACAGATCACCCTAGAAGGATGGCCAAAGGCAGGGCTCAGAGAATAAGAGGTATGAAACCAGTATTATGAAAGGATTTCTGCTCCCTGATAAAAGAAGAGAAGCCTGGAGTAAACCACAGCAAACAAGAAATAAGGTTAAAGCAGCTGAAATAATATGAACTGAACAAGTGTCAAGAAGTTCAGAAAATGATGTGTTGAAATAAAAGATTATTTTCCCAAGATTACCACTAATTCATTTGCACTCTAAATGACCTTATTTAAAATGAGAGCTTATACAGCTGCCAGATTGTCCTCCAATCAGCAGGCACCATGAAGAGACCTCATTTCCCATTAGCATTTCCTTAGCAGGTGGGGACTGAGCAATATTCTACAGAAGATTTACAAATTAATTTTCCCTACCTATTAGTCATAAGTGCTAATGCTTTCCCATAGCATCTTAACATCATACCAAATTTGACAGGACCAAAGGAGTTACAGCAGCAATTCTTAAACTTTATTGAACAGTAGAATCACTTATGAGTTAAAAAAATAAGCAGCTGGATAGATGGCCAAGTGTTTAAGTGTACTTCCTCTGCAAGCATTCAGGTATAGGAAGCCTAAGACTGCCTGAGTTTAAATATCTACAACCCACTTTAGGCAGGGGGTCATGGTCATGAGTACCTGTATCCTCAGTCATATTGGGAGTGGAGACTGGGGAATCACTGGGGCTAATGCATGAAAAGCTATGGAATCAGCAAGAGATTGTCCTACACAAGGAAAAACAGATGACTGAATAATGGAAGAAGAAACCCTATGATCTACTCTGGTAGCCACCTGCAAGCCAACATGGAACTGAATTAGCATATACAAATGTGTACACCACATACCATGCAATACATACAACACACATGCAAAAAAAATACTTTAGAAAACTTGAATTTTGTTGTCCAACTCCGAATACTCAGACTGATTGGCCCAGAGCTTTAGTCACTAAAATTTTGTTTAAACTCTATTGTGCAGCTATGGCTGAAATTCTATGATGTAGCTATGACTAGGTGGAATATGGACCCAAAATCGCCCAGAGGTGGAAAATGCCAGTAAATATCCTCTCTTCCATGCCATTCTGCAAAATCCTACAATACCTAAGTTGAGAGTGGTACCCACCTTTATACATTGGACAGCAGCCAGAAGACTGGGACCATTTTTATCTAAATTATTTCAATTTATTCAGATGACCTTCTTCCAAGCTCCTTTGGTGCACTAGATGTAAATTAAAGAGAGACACACATTATGCGAAATTTTCTCTAACTACGAAGTGAACTGGACACACTTCCAAGTCCTAGAAGGGGTGTCAGTGCTTTTCACACTGCATGTTACATGTTTAAGTGAGTTGTTATAACTTGATGAAATTACCTCATAAAGTGTAATGATAACATACAAAAATGTAAAGTACTAAAATTAAATAAGAAAGTATATAAACACATTATGGCAGATTGAGAATTTTGAGGCTAAATATAGCCTCAATATTCATGAGAATATTGAGAAATTATGTATGTGAGCACAGAATATTAAATAAAATGTTCTTCAAATCATTGAATAGTCGCATTTCAATGAGAAGGATATGCCATGGGGATAGAGTCTAGAAAGTCTAAGTCTGTAGTTACTTTGAGCCAAAGCCAAATCAAAGTATAAGAGCTAAAATGTATGGAATGATGCATATGCAAAGCCCTGTGTGAAATATCTTATTCCCATACCAGAACTGGGAAGTAGATATTATTAATCCAATGTTACAGATCAATAAACTGAGATTCCATGAGTTTAAGCAAAGGAACCAAAATGTTTAGCTTTTGATGGTGACATACAGTACACATAGTGGTTAAAAAGGAGACTTTTGGGAGCTCAAAATACTATAGTTTCTGACCTATTTGCCTACTGTCTTCCTACCTCAAGTCACTCATATATAAAATAAAGCTAATAATAGTTTCTCTTTAATAGAATTTTGTGAGAATTTAATTAATTAATACTTGAAATGCTTAGGTTGCTATGGATGAGGAGGGAAAGCAATATATCATATGCTTTAACTATAGTTATTATGGCCTGTTGTCCATAAAATAACAGAAAAATAATTTTTCCCCATGAGGAAAGCATAACAATGATATAAATGAGATAACAAAAACTAACCCAGAAGTTGAGGAAATGTGAGAAATGTAATGAGCAAGAAGCATGTGAATGAAAAAAAAAAAAAGCAGCAGTAGCCATAACTTAAAGCACCAGTGGTAGGAGCAGCTCTTCACAATAAAAAGGTAGATGCATTCAAAACACACAAGTTGGGCTTAGAACACGGACATGACTGGTCAGTAATGGTGCTGCATTCAGAAAAGCCAGGCCAAGCTGGGTCCTCTTATTGTATGGGCAACACAAAGAAGAGACAACAGAGATCTGGGTTGTCAGGCAATATTAAGAACCAAACCCTAAAGGAAAAATTCTGCAGTCTTTCCTAAGCCAGTGGTTTGGGTACAAGGAACTAAGAGAAAATCAAAATAGAGTGTGCGGATAAAGTTCAGATTCCCCAAACAGACATGAGGACAATAAAGCCAAATCATTGTCTCCCAGAAGGGAAATAACTATCTCCACTGCTCTAGTAAATCCCCCTTTGTTTGGCAAGAGGGAGGGAGGGAGAACTCCCCAGAAAACAGGTTATCTGACTAACGCCCACAAATGCATGTGAAAATAGAATGTCAGGAACGGTTTCCAAAGAAAACATCATTCACCTGAAACTGACATCAGAAGTTATAAAGGATCTAAAAGAAGTAATTGAGGAAGTTGTCAACTAAGCACTAGGCTTAGCTGGTATTAAAGGGGACTAACAGGTATAAAGAACAGTGAATTCAAATGCTATTTAAATACCCTACTACATAGAAAAACAAGGAAATTTCATGTGTTCATCTTATAAACTAAGCCAACATTGGTATCAAAATCCAATAAAGATTACACAGACATAGAACTAGAGAGCAGTGATTTAATAGGGAAAAATTCTAGAAGAAATGTTAGTATATGGATATGAGCAGGACAATTCTCTGTCACTCACTGGGGTTTCATTCTTGGGATATGAAAAGTCTATTAAAATACTCTATTATATTAACTCATGTAATACTTTCTATGTGCTAGCAACTGATGCATACATATATCAATTTGTTTATGCCTCAGTGAAGCTGTATGAGATAGACTCTATTTAATGGAAGAAAGCAGAGGAACAGAGTACTTAAGTAACTTCCCCCAAGTAGATACAGCTAGAATAAATGACCTAGGATTTGAACATAGGCAAGGTGTCTTAGAACCGGTATGTTTCTCTATGATGTCATACTGACTCTTGGTAAAACTATGAACAATGTCACATCATTCTCCATCAGTAATTTTGGCTACATTTTCCTTTAGTAAAATATGTAGAATATAAAATATGCCATTTTACCATGTTAACAATTCAGTACCATAAGTACCATCATATTTTGTGCAGCTTTCACCACTATCCATCTTTAGAGCTTCCTTGGATATTTTGGAAAGACACAGATAAATATTTGTAACTCATACACCAGAAACACTATCACAAAAGGCAGAAACACAGAAAGGCTACCTACTATTATCACAAATATGCTCTAGAAGCACTAGCAACACAAAAATAGTAAACAGGCCTGGAAAGATGTCTCAGCAGTTAAGGCCTGCATAGCCTAATGACATGGGCTTGACTCCCTAGTATCCTTATAAAGCCAAATGCACAAATGCATTGGGAAACTGCTGGAGTGGCTAGAGTCCTGGGCATGCCCATTCTCTCTCTCTCTCTCTCTCTCTCTCTCTCTCTCCTCTTTCAAATAAATAAATACATATTTAAAAAGTCAATAGAGTTAAATATACAAAATCAATTAAAGGGTTAATATTATCATGATACACTGCTGGTTTCAGGATACACATGTGAATAATAAATATATCACTGGAAGTCTTACCTATAGCAATGAGACAAGAGATAAAAATTGGAAAAGAAAAGATCAAATCACCATTATTTGCAGATGACATGACTGAATTACTCTATACATAAATGACCCTAAAAACTCTATCAGCAAACTGTTAGAGCTGATAAACACTTTCAGGAATGTAGCAAGATATAAAATAGACAGAAATCAGTAGCCTTCCTATATACTAACAACAAACTTGCTAAGGATGAAATCAGAGAATCACTCACATTCACAATTGCCTCAAAAACAATAAATAATTAATCTTGGAATAAACCTAACCAAGTAAGTGAAGGATCTCTACAATGATAACTTTAAAACACTCAAGACAGAAATTGCAGAAGACATTAGGGATGGAAAGACATCCCATGTTTTTGGATTAGAATATTCAATATTATGAAAATGTCAATTTTACCAAAATCAACCTACATATTTAATGCAATCCCCATCAAAATTCCAATGGCATTCTTCATGGAAATAGAAAAAAAATCCCAAAATTCATTTGGAAGCAGAAAAGAAAACCTTGAATAGCCAAAACAATTTTGAGCAACAAAAATAAGGCTGGATGTATCACCATACCTGATTTTAACCTATATTACAGAGCCATAGTAACAAAACCAGCATGGTAAAAAGACACATAGATCAACAGAACAGAATAGAAGACCCAGATATAAGTCCAGGCAGTACAGTTACCTGATCTTGGACAAAAATGTCAAGAAAACTCATTGAAGAAAAGAGAGTCTCTTCAACAAATGGTGCTGGGAAAACTGGATATGTATCTGTAGAAGGATGAACATAGATCCTTATCTCTCTCCATGCACAAAAATTAAGTCAAAATGGACAAAGATTTAATATTAGACCCAAAACTCCAAAACTGCTAGAGGAAAAAGTAGGGGAAATGCTTTACCTTATTGGCATAAGCAACAACTTTCTGAATATAACCCCAATTGCTCAGGAAATAAAACCACTAATCAACCACTGGGACCTCATGAAATTACAAAGCTTTTGTACAGCAAAGGACACTGTGAATATAGCAAAAAGGCAACCTACAGAATGGGAGAAAATCTTTGCCAGCTATTCATCTGACAGGGAACTAATATCCAGGATATACAAAGAATGCAAAAAAATCCCTAAATAATAAGAAATCAACCCAATTAGAAAAATTGCTACAGAACTAAATACAGAGGTCTCAAAAGAAAAAATGCAGATGGCCTATAAACATCTAAAAAATGTTTGACATCTTAGCCATCAGGGAAATGCCAATTGAAAGTACTTTAAGATTCCATGTCACCCCTGTAAGAGTGGCTATTATCAAGAAAAACAAATGACAACAAAGGCTGGCTTGGATGTGGAAAAAGGGGAAACCTTCTACATTGTTGGTGGGAATGCAATCTGGTTGAGCCATTATGGAAATCAGTGTAGAAGTTCCAGAGACAGCTCAAAATAGATTTACCATATGACCCAGCTATACCACTCTTAAGCACATATCCTAAAGACTTGTCACACTACTTGTGCTGGTTTGATTGAGGTGTCCCCCATAAACTTAGGTGTTTTGAATACTAGGTTCCCAGCTTAAGGAGATTTGGGAATGAACACCTCCTGGAGGCAGTATTGTTGGGGCGGCTTATGGGTATGTATTATAGCCAGTGTCCCCTTGTTTGGCACACTGTCCTGCTACTGTTTTCACCTGATGTTGGTCAGGAGGTGATGTCCACACGCTGGTTATATCAATGTTTTCCCCTGCCATCATGGAGCTTCCACTCTAGTCTGTAAGCGCAAATAAACCCTTTTGTTTTCCCACTAGCTGCTCTTGGTCATGTGATTTCTGCTAGCAATGCAAACCTGACTGCAACAGTAAAGTGGTACAGAGGATTGGGATTGCTGCTAGACACCTGACTGTGACTTTGGCCTTTTGGAGCTGATTTTCAAGAGGAATGTAGAAGGATTTAAAACCTTGGCCTAAGAGACACCTTGCAGTGCTATAAGTCCAGCTTGATAGACTATTTTAGTCAGAGTTGAAAGACCTAAATGCAGTAAGAACTATGGACTATGAGCTTTGAGATTTGAGGGTGAGAAAGAGCTTTGCTTGGACTGGGATAGAAGCAGTTTGTGTGAGAGGCTTGCTGTTATGCCCATGTTCTGAGAAATTTTTCAGGGTTGCATTGCATATAAATGGACTGGTGTGAGCAGAGGAATATGACACAGAAATGAAATCTTTTTGCTGAAACTTGTGCCCATTCAGCTGTAATTATATGAAAGAATACAAACTTTGAGATTGGGCCAGCTGAACTGCAATGGGGGGAAAGGAAGAATGTAGACTCTTTTGAAGGGGCCTGAATGCTCAAGGAGTGTCCCGTCATAACATTTCTGCTTTGTTTACCCTTAAATTAACAAGTTGGCACCCCACCTGGTATTGTGGAGTATATGAAATGCTGTAAATAGAGGGTCTTTGAACTTGCAACATGGTCTTGTGTTTTGGAAATGGCCATGGGCAGTGTGAAGCAAGTTTGCTGGATGCCTGCATGGAAATCCGATGGAGCCATGAGGATGGACCATAGCAATGGAGACCCAGTGGAGATGCTGGGACCATGGGCTGGCTGCTAAGGAGAGCTGCCAGCCCCAGATGAAGTTTTCCAGGACTGTGAGTAGCCTAGTTGGAGGGGAAGAATTGGAACTCCAGACTGTTGCTGGTAAAAATTATCAGACTTGCAAATTTGTCACTGACTAGAGTATTTGAACATGGATCTACAGAGTTTGATGTTTGCCCTCAATCCACATATTTTGCCATGCACAAAAATCAAGTCCAAATGGATCAAAGACCTCAATATAGAAAATTTGCTACTACTAGAAGAAAAAATAGTAGGAACTTTCCATGATGTAGGAATGGGAAAAGACTTCCTGAACAAAACCCCAGTAGCTCAGGACCTTAAACAATCATTCAACCACTGGGATCTCATGAAGCTGAAAAGTTTTTTCACAGACAATCATACAATAAGCAGAGCCAATAGATTACCCACAGAATGGGAGAAAATTTTTGCTGGCTATACACATGACAGATGCCTAATTTCTAGAATCTACAAAGAACTCAAAAGCCTAAACAATAAAGAGTCAAACAACCCACTCACAAAATGGGGCAGAGAACTGTACAGGGAGTTCTCAGAGGAAGAAACACAAATGGCAAACACACACTTAAGAAAATATTCATCATCCCTAATCATCAGGGAAATGCAAATTAAAACAACTATGAGATTCCACCTTACCCCAGTAAGGATAGCAAACATCAAAAAATCAAATGAAAATAAATGCTGGCGAGGATGTGGAGAATTAGGAACCCTCATCCACAGTTGGTGGGAATCTAAGATGGTACAACCACTTTGGAAATCAATATGGAAACTCTTAAAAAGGTTGACTATAGAGTTACCAACAGACCCAATTATTCACTTCCTGGGCATTTACCCTAAAATCTCCATGCCTCGGTTCAGAGAGATTTGTTCAACCATATTTATAGCTGCTCAATTCATAATAGCTAAGAGCTGGAATCAACCCAGATGTCCATCATTAAATGAATGGATAACCATGATGTGGTATATCTACATGATGGGATTCTACACAACAGTAAGAAACGAAATTTGAAGAAAGAATGGTCTAACCTGGAACAGATCATTCTCTGAGAACTAACCCAATCACAGAAAGATAATCATCGCATGGTCTCACTCATCTGTGGCTCCTAACCTGAATCTGCCCAAGATGCTGACATACCTAATAAGCGTCTCTAGGACTGGACAATAGGGAGGGTGGGACAGCAGGGGAGGGTAACAGTGGGGGAGTGCACAAAACTGGACCCAAATGGCAATGGTACCATAAAATTCTATATCCTAAAAGACAGACTAAATGGTTGAACCTTCATCAGTTCCTTAGAGGGAACATCTGAATCACAGAGCCCTGGAGAGGGTATAATGAAGACTAACCTTAATCTCTCTCTCTCTCTCTCTCTCCTTCTCTCCCTCTTCTGTCTCTTCTCTCTTTCTCTTTTATATTACCTATCTTTTTCTTCCTTCTTTTCCCTTGGCGCCAGCCTGTAACTCCCAGTACCAGCATGTGGTTAACATCCACAATGAGCTATTGATCAGAGAGACCTACAAGGTTTCCCAAAAGAAGACAGACTTCTGTCAGCGTACTTATGACCCACCAAAGGCTAATGGTAAGACTCTACTGCTGAAGACACCATATGCTGTTGGTACAGAACATGGAGTGACCTGACTGGAATGTGGAAGAAAGTCAGTCCCCAGACAGTTAGCTTGTCTAGTGCCAGAAGGTGCTACATGAGCGAGTGGGGAAAAATGACCAACATCTGTCCAAGAAACTCATGATCTAAGGTACTCAGCAGCAAACAACCTAACATGATGCTCACACAAGTTCAGTAGTGGCACACAGCCATGGTGAGGAACCAACTGCTCTTGATTTGGCTAATGTATCTGCTCAGTGGAATGGAACCCATAGCTGGAACTGGGAAACAAGTCAGAATCATATCCAAAAAAAATGAGTTTGCTCTCCAATATCAAGCTCCCAGCTATCATGGGCTACAAGAGGGCCTACACCAATCAAATTGTCTCTCAAACAAAAATGTTCATACCATTTATCAAGTGCTGACTTCACTCTATGCTAGAGAATCTGCTTCTCTTTTTCAGATGGACGCAGAACCTGAGGAGAGAATCAGCCCATCACACCCCAACAGGGCCCCAGCTGAAACCATAGAGTAATTGGGGAAATGAACAAAAATGCTGCTTTCTTGGTGAACCTGGTACCAGCAAAATGGTGAAGAAGATAGACACAGAGAACACTCAACTCTTACCAAACCAGATATCCAGAGACACAGAGGCTCCCAAGACCTCATCACTGATATAGAACTAAAACGAACCCAACATGGCTTAGGGAAATTTGTGGAAGAGGGAGCAGAAAGATTGTTAGAGCCATAAGTTGTAACATTATGCACAGAGACATTGCATCTTCTCCATAAGTGATGGCCAGCCCCACAATGCACAACACACATTCCCTAGTGAGGAGGGTCCCTTCGGGGGGGGGGGGGGAGGACAGGGAGGAGGCTAATGATGGTACCAATATAGTATATAACTAATGATAAAAAAGAATAAATAAATAAATTGAACAAATTGAGTTATATGTCATGTCTTATTTCATGATAAATTCCAACTTTAAAATATTCATATTTTAAAATTAAATAAAATTGAATACATAGAGAAAAATAATCAGACATGGAATGACAATAGTAATAGTGTTAGAGGGAAAATGAACTCTGTTGCAGTCAGCTTCAAGTTGCTGGCACAAATAATCCAACCAAGAGCATCTTGTGGGAGGAAAGGGTTTTATTTTGGTTTATAGACTGAAGGGAAAGCTCCATAATAGCATGGGAAAATGAAGGCAAGAGCAGAGTGTGGACATTACCTCCTGGCCAGCATCAGGTTTATAACAGCAGCATGACAAACATTGGCAAGGGAAGTTGGCTAACACCCATAAGCCCACCCCCAACAATACAAAACCTCCAGGAGGGTTCAATTCCCAAATTGCCAATAGCTGGGGACCTATCATTCAGAACACATAAGTTTATGGGTGACCTGTGAATCAAACCACCCCATTCTTCCCCTAACACCCATAAACTGATAACCATAAATGATGAAAAATGGAATGTATTCAGTCTAACTTTAAAAGTCAGCATAATCTTTTTCATTTGTTTGTTTGTTTGTTTTTGTTTTGAAGTAGGACTTGTATTCTAGTCCAGTCTCACCTGGAGTTCACTGAAACCTGACTGTGTGACTTTTAGTCTTTTGGAGTTGATTTTGCCTGGACTGGGCTAGGAGTAGTTTGTGATGTGCAGAGAGTTGTATTGCATTGTCTCAGGGTAGTCTTGAACTCATAACAGTCCTCTTACCTCTGCCTCCCAAGGGCTGAGATTAAAGGTGTGCACCACCATGCCTGACTGTAGTCCAAGGTCTTTTAACTGAGCCATAATACCAAAAATAAACAAATAAAACCATAATGGCACAGAATAAACATTCACACTGCAAAGTATGGAATTGGACATAACAAGAAAAAATTGAATCAATGCAAGATTTAGAACAAACTGGGCAAATATCAAACTCTGTAGCTCCAACTCTGATAATTCTAACCAGTGACAAGTCTCCAAACATAAGTCTAACCAGTGACAAGTCTCTGGAGTTCCAATTCCACCCTGCCAGCTTGGCTGCTCACAGTCTAGGAAAACTTCATCCAGTGCTGGAAGATCTTCTTGGCAGCCATCCCAAAGTCCTGGTATTTCTATTGGGTCTCCACTGCAACCTGTGGTTCATCTTCATAGCTCCATCAGGCATCCGTGCAGATAAACCAATAAGCCTGGTTCACATTACCCATGGGCATTTACAAAAAAAATGAAACCATGTTTCAAATTCAATGACCCTCCCTTTCCTGCATTTTTTTATACTCCATAGTACAAGATGGGCTACCAATTTGTTAATCCAGGGGGGAATAAAACAGACTGAAGAACAGGACATTCTAGCATTCAGGCCCCTTCAAAGAGCCTACATTCTTCCTACTATCTCCATACAGGTCAGCTGACCCAATCTTAATGGTTGTAATCTCTCAAGCAATTGCAACTGAACAGGCAACAGTTTCAGTGAAAATATTTGATTTTTATCTGTGCCATATCCATCTGCTTATACCATTCCATTTCTATGCAATACAACTCTCTGCACATCACAAACTACTCCTAGCCCAGTCCAGGCAAAATCAACTCCAAAAGACTAAAAGTCACACAGTCAGGTTTCTAGCAGCAAGGACCCTATTTCTCGGTACCATTTTGCTATTGTAGTCAACTTCACATTGCTGGCACACAAAAAGAAAAAGAAAAGAAAAAGAAAAAGAAAAAGAAAAAACCTGAAAAAGAGCAGCTTGTAAAAAGAAAGGATTTATTTTGGCTTACAGACTCAAGGGGAAACTCCAAATTCATAATGTAATGTTAGTTTTTTGCTTAAGGCTGATAAATCATGGAATATAATTTTATTCTTTTTATCTACAATAATACTATCAAATATCAGAATACTTTTTGTTCAAGGTAGTGTCTCACTCTACTCCAGGCTGACCAGGAATTCATTATGTAGTCACAGGGTGGCCTCGAACTCATGGTGATCCTCCTACCTCTGACTCCTGTGTACAGGGATTAAAGACAATCACCACCACACTTGGCTAGAAGACTTTTTTTTTCTTTATTAGTTAGTTTTGTATTCAGCAAATACAGTCAGTTTGGTACCATTATTATGCTCATCCATTACCTACCCCCTCCCCTTGGCCCCTCCTTGTTGAGGTACATGGGTCATGCATTGTGGAGTTAGCCCACAGTTATGGGTAAGCTAAATGTCTCTGCATATCATGACCCAACATGTGGCTCTGACATTCCTTCTGCCCCCTCTTCCGCAAAATTTCCCTGAGCCATGTTGGGTTCATTTTTGGTCTGCTTCAGTGATGTGGTGTTGGGGGCCTCCGAGGCTCCGGCTCTCTGATTTGGTAGGAGTTGATTTTTCTCTGTGCTGACCTCCTTCCCCCTTGTGCTGTTATCCGGTTCATCAGGAAAACAGCACCCTTGCTTGTTTCTCCAATTTTTCTTGGTTTCAGCCGGGGCCCTTTTGAGGTATGATGGGGTGGCTCTCTCCTTAGGATCTACATCTATCTGGAAAAGAGAAGCAGATTCTCCAACAGAGAGTAAGTTAGCACCAGGACAAATGAGATAACCCTTACTTTTTTTTTATAGAGAATTTAAAAGGTGTAGGGCCTCTTGTAGCCCACAATTGATGGTAGCTTGATATTGGAGAGTGGGCTTATGTTTGGATATGGTTCTAACTTGTTTCCCAGCTCCAGCTATGGGTCCCATACCACTGAGGAGATCAGTTAGCCAAATCAAGAGCAGTTGGTTCCCCACCATGGCTCTGTGCCACCACTGCACGTGTCTGGGCATCACAAGTTATTTGCTGCTAAGTAGGTTAGACCATGCGATACTTCGACAGATATTGGTCATTTTCCCCCAGTCGCCCATGTAGCACCTTCTGGCACTAGACGCGCTGACTGTCTGGGGACTGACTCTCTTCCAACTTCCAGCCATGCCATTCTAATTTGCATGTCAATCACGTAAGGTGTCTTCAGCAGTAGGGTCTTCCCAGTAGCCTTTGGTGGATCATCAAGTACTCTGACAGAAATCTGTCTGTCTTTTAGGAAACCTTGTAGGTCTCTCTGATCAAAAGCTCATTGTGGATGATAGCCCCATGCTGGATCTGGGAGTTACAGGTCAGTGCCCACTAACAAAATGAGGAAAAAGATAACTAATATACAAGAGTTACAGATAAGAGAGAGAGAGAGAGACAGGGAGAGGGGAAGTGAGGGAGGGAAGATGTAGAAGATTAAGGTTAGTTGTGATCTTACACTCTCCAGTGTCTTGTGGTTCAGGTGTTCCCTGTAAGGACCTGGTGAAGGATCAGCCATTTGGTCTGTCTTTTAGTAAGTAGAAAATTATGGTGCCATTGCCGTTTGGGTCTAGATTTGTGTTTCCCACCCCTTTGATGCCCTCCCCTCCCTCCCCTTCCATCCTAGTGTCTATTCTAGGAGATGCTTGGTGGGTATGTAAGGTATCTTGGGTAGATTCAGGTTAGGTGCTGTAGATGAGTGAGACTGTGTGGCGATTTTTTTTCTGTGATTGGGAAAGTTCACTGAGAATGATCTGTTCCAGGTTCAACCATTTGTCCTCAAATTTCACTGTGTCATTTTTTCGTACTACTGTATAGAATTCCAATGTGTAGATATAGCACATCTTAGTTATCCATTCTTCTAGTGAAGGACATCTGGGTTGATTCCAGCACTTAGCTGTTACAAACTGAGCTGCTATAAACATGGTTGAGCAAATCTCTCTAGCCTGTGGTTTGAAGGTTCTATGGTAGATGCCCCGTAAGGGAATAACTGGGTCTGTTCGTATCTCTATACTCAGCATTTTCAGATGTCTCCATATTGCTTTCCAAAGTGGTTGTACCATCCTACATTCCCACCAACAGTGGATGAGTGTTCCTACTTCTCCACATCCTCGCCAGCATTTATTTTCATTTGATTTTTTTATGTTTGCTATCCTTATTGGGGTAAGGTGGAATCTCATAGTTGTTTTAATTTGCATTTCTCTGATCATTAGGGATGATGAACATTTTCTTACGTGCATGTTTGCCATTTCTATTTCTTCCTCTGTGAACTGCCTGTTTAGCTCTTTGCCCCATTTTGTGAGTGGGGTGTTTGACTTCTTAATGTTTAGATTTTTGAGTTCTTTGTAGATTCTAGAGATTAGGCCTCTATCAGTTGGATAACCTGCAAATATTTTCTCCCATTCTGTGGGTAATCTATTGGCTTTGCTTATTGTATACTTGTCAGTAAAGAAACTCTTCAGCTTCATGTGATCCCATTGGTTGAGTGATGTTTTAAGTTCATGAGCTACTAGGGTTTTGTTCAGGAAGTCTTCTTCCATTCCTATATCATGGAAAGTACTTCCTAAATTTACTTCCAGTAGTAGTCGATTTCTTGTTTTATATTGAGACCTTTGATCCATTTGGACTTGAGTGTAGTGCACGGTGAAATGTGTGGGTCAAGTTTCAGTTTCCTGCATATGGTTATCCAGTTTGTCCATCACCATTTGTTGAAGATGCTGTCTTTTTTCCAGCCTATATTGTTTGGGCCTCTATGGAATATCACGTAGCTATAGTTGCTTGACCCAAATCTGAGTCCTCAAGTCTATTCCATTGATCTATACTCCTGTTTTTATGCCAGTACCATGCTGTTTTTATTACTATGGCTTTGTAATATAGCTTCAGATCAGTTATGGTGATGCCTCCAGAGGTATTTCTTTTGCTGAGGATATGTTTGGAAATGCGAGGCCTTCTGCCTTTCCATATGAAATTTGAGATCATTTTTTCTATCTCTGTGAAGAACACTGTAGGGATTTTAATTGGAATTGCATTAAATCTGTATATTGCCCTTGGTAGGATTGTCATTTTCACAATGTTAATTCTGCCTATCCAGGAACATGGGAGGTCTTTCCATTTTCTCAAGTCCGCCTCAATTTCTTTTTTGAGTGTTTGTATGTTTTCATTGTATAGATCTTTCACTTCCTTGGTTAACGTTATTCCAAGGTATTTTATTTATTTTGTTGCAATTGAAAATGGGACTATGTCCCTTATTTCTTTTTCTGTATCTTTGTCATTTGCATAAAGGAAGGCTACTGAATTTTGTGCATTGATTTTGTGTCCTGCTACTTTGCTATAGGAGTTAATCACTTTCAGGAGTTTTGGGATGGAGTCTCTCGGGTCTCTTACATATATAATCATGTCATCAGCAAATAAAGCTAACTTAACATCTTCCTTTCCAAATTGTATCCCTTTTATGTCCTTCTCCTGTCTTATTGCTTGAGCTATGACCTCCAGTACTATATTGAGAAGCAGAGGTGAGAGTGGACAACCCTGTCTTGTTCCTGATCTTAATGGGAATTCCTCCAGTCTCTCTCCATTACGTATTATTTGGGCCTTCGGGGCTTCATATATTGCCTTTATTAGATTAGGATATGAACCAACCATGCCAACTCTCTCCAATGTTTTGAACATGAAGTGATGTTGAATCTTGTCAAAGGCCTTTTCTGCATCTATCGAAATGATCATGTGGTTTTTATGTTTAACCTTGTTTATGTGGTGTATTACATTGACAGATTTCCGTATGTTGAACCACCCCTGTATTCCTGGAATGAATCCCACTTGGTCAAGGTGGATAATGGTTTTGATGTGTTGTTGGATTCGGTTTGCAAGGATTTTGTTCAGGATCTTTGCATCTAAATTCATCAGTAAATAGGCCGGTAGTTTTCTTTTCTTGTGGCATCTCTGCCTGGTTTTGGAATTAGGGTGATGCTAGCTTCATAAAAGGAGTTGGGTAGCTTTCCCTGTTCACCAATTGTGTGGCACAGTTTGAGGAAGATTGGTTTGAGTTCTTCCATGAAGGTTTGATAGAATTCAGCTGAGAAGCCATCTGGTCCTGGGCTCTTCTTTTTTGGTAGGTTTTTTATTACTTTTTCAATCTCCATGAGTGTGATGGGTTGATTGAGGTGATTAATCTGCTCTGTGTTTAGCTTTGGTAGATGGTATTCGTCCAGGAATTTATCCATCTTCTCCACATTATCCAGTTTTGTGGAGTAGAGGTTTTTGAAATAAGTCCTGATGATTCTCCCAATTTCACTTATGTCTGTTGTGATCTCTCCTTTTTCTTTTTGAATTTTGTTAATTTGAAGCTTCTCCTTTTTTTGGCTTGATCAGATTGGCCAGGGCTTTGTCAATCTTGTTTATTTTTTCAAAGAACCAGCTCTTTGTTTTGTCAATTGACTTAATTGTTTCCTTCGTTTCCAGTTCATTGATTTCTGCTCTGAATTTAATTATTTCTTTCCTTCTGGAGCTCTTTGGGTTCGATTTTTCTTGTTTTTCCAGTGCCTTTAGGTGGATGGTTAGGTCATTGATTTGGGACCTTTCTGTCTTTTTTATGAAGGCATTGAGTGCTATGAATTTTCCCCTGAGGACCGCCTTCATTGTGAACTAGAAGACATTTTTAAAAAGGAATCAGCCCAAACTATTTATCTTTGGTAAGAACTGGAGCATAGGGAAAGGAGAATTTTAATTTTCATTTTAATGTCTTTTTATAAGTTTTAACAAATGACTGGCTTTTTTATGAGACAAAGAGAGAGAGAGAGAGAGAGAGAGAGAGAGAGAGAGCTGGCATGCCAGGACATCTAGCCACTGAAATTGAACTCCAGACATGTGTGCCACCTTGTGTCACTTTGTGTTTCTGGTTTACATGGCACCTAGAGAGTCAAACATGGATCCTTAGGCTTCACAGTCAAGTGCCTTAACTGCTAAACCATCTCTCTCATCCTGTTTTAACTTTTTATTGTGAACAGTTATTTTTTAAATAGCATGCATAAGATAAAAATAAAAAGAGGTTTGGGAGAAGGAGTAATTTGTTCAAGACTATATATATATTTTTTCTAGGTGCAAATATTAGTTCTAACATGTATGTTGTGCATTAGGACCACTTGTCAACTTATTAAAAGACAGATTTCTGCTCCCTCCACTCAGTGGACTCAGGATGGAGCCTGAGAACTTGCATATCTAATCAGTTCTTTTTAAAATGTTTTATTAATTAGTTTTGTATTCAGTATATACAGTCAGTTTGGTACCATTATTAGGCTCATCCATGACCTACCCCCTCCCCTTGGCCCCTCCTTGTTGAGGTATATGGGTCATGCATAGTAGAGTTAGCCCATAGTTATGGGTAAGATAAATGCCTCTGCATATCATGACCCAACATGTGGCTCTGACATTCTTTTCACCCCCTCTTCCACAAAATGTCCCTGAGCCATGTTGGGTTCATTTTTGGCCTGCTTCAGTGATGAGGTGTTGGGGGCCTCTGGGTCTCTGGCTTCGTGATTTGGTAGGAGTTGATTGTTCTCTGTGTTTATCTCCTTTACCCTTGTGCTGGTATCTGGTTCACCAGGAAAACAGCACCTTGCTTGTTTTGTGAATTTTTCTTAGTTTCAGATGGGGCCCTTTTGAGGTATGATGGCGTGGCTCCCTCCTTAGGATCTACATCTATCTGAAAAAGAGAAGCAGATTCTCCAATGGAGAGTAAGTTAGCACCAGGACAAATGAGATAACCCTTTTTTATAGAGAATTTAATAGGTGTAGGCCCTCTTGTAGCCCATGATTGATGGTAGCTTGATAATGGAGAGTGGGCTTGTGTTTGGATATGGTTCTGATTTGTTTCCCAGCTCCAGCTATGGGTTCCATACCACTGAGGGGATCAATTAGCCAAATCAAGAGCAGTTGGTTCCCCACCATGGCTGTGTGCTACTATTGCACTTGTGTGGGCATCACAACAGGTTATTTGCTGCTAAGTAAGTTAGACCATGAGTTGTTTGGTCAGATATTGGTCATTTTCCCCCAGTCGCCCATGTAGCATAGTATGACACTACACACGCTGACTGTCTGGGGACTGACAATCTTCCAACTTCCAGCCATGCCATTCCATTTTACATATCAACCACATAAAGTGTCGTCAGCAGTTGGGTCTTACCACTAACCTTTGGTGGGTCATCAAGTACTCTGACAGAAATCTGTCTGTCTTTTAGGAAACCTTGTAGGTCTCTCTGATCAAAAGCTCATTGTGGATGATAGCCACATGCTGGTACTGGGAGTTACAGGTCAGTGCCCACTAAGAAAATGAGGAAAAAGATAACTAATATGAAAGAGTTACAGATGAGAGAGAGAGAGAGAGAGAGAAGGAGAGAGGGAGAGGGAGAGGGGAAGTGAGGGAGGGAAGATGTAGAAGATTAAGGTTAGTCTTCATCATACCCTTTCCAGTGTCTTGTGGCTCAGGTGTTCCCTCTAATGGCTTGGTGAAGGTTCAGCCATTTGGTCTGCCTTTTAGGAAGTAGAATTTTATGGTACCATTTCTCTTTGGGTCTAGATTTGTGTTCCCCACCCCTCTATTGCCCTACCCTCCCTGCCCACCCATCGTAGTGTCTAGTCCATGAGATGCTTGCTGGGTATGTAAGGTATCTTGGGTAAATTCAGGTTAGGTGCTGTAGATGAGTGAGACTGTGTGGCGATTTTTTTTTTTTTTCTGTGATTGGGTAAGTTCACTGAGAATGATCTGTTCCAGGTTCAACCATTTTTCCTCAAATTTCATTGTCTTATTTTTTCTTACTGCTGTATAGAGTTCCATTGTGTAGTTATACCACATCTTAGTTATCCATTCTTCTAGTGATGGGCATCTGGGTTGATTCCAGCTCTTAGCTATTATGAATTGAGCTCCTACAAACATGGTTGAGCAAATCTTTCTGGCCTGTGGTTTGAAGGTTTTAGGATAAATGCCCAGTAAGGGAATAACTGGGTCTGTTCGTATCTCTATAGTAAGCTTTTTCAGGAGTCTCCATATTGCTTTCCAAAGTGGTTGTACCATCCTACATTCCCACCAACAGTGGATGAGTGTTCCTACTTCTCCACATCCTCGCCAGCATTTATTTTCATTTGATTTTTTGATGTTTTCTATCCTTATTGGCGTAAGGTGGAATCTCATAATCAGTTCTTAAATGATGATTATGCTGCTGGTCCAGAACCCACACTTTGGGAACTACACAGTATACTATAACTCCCATTTTGAGGTCAACAATTTTGAAAAAATCATTTTTGATGTGTCATATTTGTGAACTGATCTAGATATGCTCAGAATTTTGACCACAGTGCTCTAGCTTTTATATTTTGGGGCTAGAAAAAGAATGTGGATTTGTTGGTATATATATATATATATATATATATATATATATATATATATATATCAGAGAAACGGAGATATTCTGGATCAGCTTGTGGTTTAAGTGATTTCACTAAGAATGGTCTACCTGCAATCACCTTCACTCTCCCCATTGCCTTTTATGAGACTCATTTAACTGCCAGGTTCAGGAGTGAGACTTTACCCAGACCAAGGGGAAAAGGCAATAAATCATCCCAGGATTAACATGTCCTCATGAAAGCTCAGTGGGTGGTAGTTAGTAGTTATCATGTCCCAGTGGAACTCTCTAGACAATCCTCATGGCAAACTGAGTAGCTAGGAGAAAGAATTTGTATAAGCGGTTAACAACATTTAAACTATGTAACCTCAGTATTATCATTTTAGCCCTGCACAAAGGGAACAGTAGAAGACATTATGGTCTTACCACCATGTCCTTGTTGGTCCTTGTTCCTTCCCTTGTGTTCCCACAGTTCTTCTTAAATAATGAGTCGTTCGGCCACTGATGTTTCATCTCATCACCTTCCTGTGTAAAATACCACCCTTTATAACAGGCCACATCAGAAAAGTGAGTGCTTTCATCCATAGCAAAGCATGCTATAAATTACTGAATTTATAGGCCTTGAATCTAAAAGAGGGGCATGTAAAATGTTTGCACTTTAGTAAAGATTAGTTCAGCATGTTTATTCTGATTAGCTTCACAAACATTCAGACATAGAATGCCAATAACTCAATTACTCCATAGAAGCAAATCACTTTAGAAAGTACATTAATTTCCTTGAACCACTAGGTTACCTATTAGTAACAGATTGCCCCCTTTGTACCTATTGGTGGCCTATGGGAGATAACGCTATTTGTGAAGTGTCTAGTACATTTCCAGGGTAGGATCCAACAAATCATCATCATTGTTATTCAGTAAATTTATAAAATTGTCTATTTCCTATTTTTCCACATCAGAGGACCAGTGAAAAACTGAAAGCATTTTCAAATAAATAAATTAGAATTACAAAAGGTAATTGGCACATATTTTTTATAGTCTTATTAGTTAAGGTAATGATAACTTTACTTTTTCAAGGTAGGGTCCTGCTCTAGCCCAGGCTGACCTGGAATTCACTATGTAGTCTCAGGCTGGCCTTGAACTCACAGTTATCCTCCTACTTCTGCCTCCAAAGTGCTGGCATTAAAGGTATGCACCACCACATCCGGCTAGACAATGATAGCTTTTGATGACAAAAATAAGTATTATTGTTCAATTGCTATAGAAATCCATTCTCAAAAATATTTGTTCTAAAATAACTGCCCCTAATTGGCTGGTGGTTGTTCTCTTTAATATTTTAAAATTTATTCAATTTTACTTATGAGAGAGAGAGAGAGAGAGAGATTGAGATTGAGGGATAGAAGCAGATAGAGAGAATGGGCATGCCCAGGCCTTCAGCCAGTGCAAATGAACTCCAGATGCATGTGCCACCTTGTTCATCTGGCTTATGTGTGTCCTGAGTAATTGAACCTGGGTTTTTTTTGGCTTTTTAAGCAAGCTCTTAATCTCTAAACCATCTCTTCAGCCCCTTGGTCTTCCTCTTTGATGGTTAATTTTATGTGTTAACTTTCCAAGACTAAAATACCTAGCTATTTGGTCAAACACTAGAGTTAGATCCACAGAAATATTTCTTAGATGAGATTAGCATTTAATTCAGCAGACTTTAAGTAAATCAAATTCCCCTTAATAATATGGGTAGGCCTCATTCATTCAATTGAAAGTGTTTAACACAAAAAGGCTCACATCCCTGGTGAAAGAGGGAAGTATGCTGAAGGCTGCCTTCATATCTGAGTTTAAACATTATCTCTAAATCTGTCTCTTATACTTACTGCATGAGCTAAGTCCTTAAAAATCTCTCTCTCTCTTTCTCACCTCTCTCTCACACACAAACACACACAAATCCTACCAGTTATTTTTGTGGAGAGCCCCAAGTAACATAACAGAGCCTTCAAGGCAGTTTTGAGACACCAAGATCCCTTCCACTCTATGGTTCTTCCATCCTAATAAGTAACTTTCAAGGTTTCTGTGGTCATTTTCTCTGAAGAAGAAAGAGCACAAAGGAGTGCATATAGAAGTTGTTCATGGGCTACTGGGTTCACATGTCATTGGCTAGAATTCAGTCACATGATTCCTCCTCCCAGCAAAGAACACTGGAAAATACAGTTCTATTGTGCTCTTGGCAAGAAAAAAAAGTACATGGAATTTGGATATGAACTAGCACTATTTTGAACCTTACTATTTCAATGCTCTGAATTATACTGCCAACAGAAGTTCACCCTCAAAAATGGACCAGCCTTTCAGGTATGAATTCTCAGTGTCATTGATGTCATTTTCTGAGGACCATTCACCACTCTGCCAGATGTTTCTGGCATTTGTCATTCATCGTATGCAAATTTTATCCAAAGATAAGTGAGGTTCTTGAAAGAAAAAGATAGGAATACCCTCACTCTTATCATCTCCAATGTGAGGAGCTTTCTTTTTTTCACCATTATATTTGTCATCTCATCTGTGCAATGAAATACAAATCTAAGTACATAGAAATAATGCCAACTATGTTTTAAATAAATGAGAGAATAAATGATAATAATTAATCTTATACTTAAAACTCAGTAAAGAGTCTAGAAATTGGCAATTGTTATCCTCTATGGAGAATGAAATTGGCTTTTAAAAAGGAATTTTGCACAATGTACCATAACTAGCTATCAAAAAAGTTCAGAAATGAATTAAATTCTTGGGAGTCTGAATTAGGAGGATTACTGTGAGTTTAAGGCCAGCTTGCAGCTACAGAGTTGAGTTCCGGGTCAGCCTGGGCTACAGTGAGACCCTGCCTTGAAAAAAGCAAAAAGAATTAAGCTCTTCAAGGCCTGCATTCTAGATACTTGGGAGCATTATTCTGGGGGATCACAAGATCAAGGCTTGTTTAGACAAATTAGCAGGACTTTGTCTCAAAATAGAAAAGAAAATGAGTTCCTAGAATATAGCTAGGTGATAAAGCACCTAGTGTAGCATGCATAAGGCCCTAGGTTCAAGCCTAAGTACCTATGGTAAAACAATGTCTCTCAAATTATAGACCAATTGCTATAGCACACTGGTTCTAGGTATAAAATAATGAATATATATATAAAATAATGAATATATCAATTTTCATCCTCATGCAAATGATTATTACCTAATTATATATTTCACAAACATATATTTATTAGTTGATAATCATTACACATTCATTTAAATAATTATATATGAGACTATATCAAGACATCCTCATTTATTTCTCCATTCTGAAACTCTTTATGTGTCTGTCTCTTAGCAAACACAATTTCATCTATGATCTCATTTATATTAACTCTCCTTTCTCCACTGATTTATTGCTCCCAGTCTATCCAGACCCCACTTCTCTGCCTCCTACCATTTTTCTCTGCAGGTCTGCATATGGCTTCCTACCTGGCAGAGCTAGGCAGCCAGAATAGAAGCATCATGAAATGAGACTATTATATCATCAAATGGAGATTGCTCTGCCAAGAAAATTCATCACATTCATGTTTTCTTCTTTCTTAAATCCCTAGTGAACTATTTTCTTAACTATGAGGATATTAACAAACAAGGCCTTGAACATTATATTGCCATAAACAATAAAAATGTTGGGAATTTGTATTTATCACTGTCAGAGTGGTGATAGTGATGCCAGCTAGCATTTTTGAGAGCTTACCATGACCTAAAAACTGAGAAACAATACTCTCTGCTGGGATTGCCAAATAGTGTATACTTATTGATTGAGAATGAAAGAATAGCTTCTAAGGCAGAGAATAGAATTGAACCACATCAGGACTGAAATCATGAGCTTGGCCTAACTGAAGTCATAAATCCTTCCTTGTAGTCATCTCAGGGGTTCTAAGATTATGTGCCATGGTGCCCAGCACTCCATAGAAAATTTATGGTACTGTCATAGAACATTTTACCTTCCTTTAGGAAATAATATGGCAACTGTCAGAAATCATGTGAACTATTATCTTGAGACAGTTCAGTTTTGTCATTAAACCACTATATTCCTTTTGATGACATATTTTGTGAAGCTGAGATTACACTGGTTGTTGTGGTAATTTTTAAAGTACTGCATGAAAATCAATGTGATATAACAAATGAGGGTGACAGTGTCTTATCAAATTCCAATGACACAGAAGCTGTTCAGTGCTTAATAGGCACTTAGAGTGTTCTTCTTAAGTTATTATAGCATAAACACAAGTTATTTGTGTGTAACTACTTAAAATGAACTGGTAGCTTGGGTGTGTGAAGTAATCAATGAGAAGATAAGGGCAGTATAAAGTGAGAAACTTTGTGAAACAATAGAAATCATTATTTCTGAGGAGAGGCAAGAAAGCATGGGCGTTGCTACATGAGCTCCCTCTCAGTAATCCTCTGATGATTGCCTTTCTCCAGAAGCAGCAGCCCTGTGGACTCATCTAGACATGCTCAGAAAATAAAGCAGTGGCTTGGTTTATGCTCACTGATTCATTTCTAACACCCACTTGTGTCAAAAGGATTTATGAAGAATATCTGAGCTGATACCTGCTCACTACAAATAAATGCAAATAATAAAAGTAATGAGCCTTCCAAAAGTCTCAGGGGTCATATCTTTGTTTTCCTATCTCCTTCCCTGGAATATTGTAACTGTGACACAATCAGTAAATTTTTTAATTGGACAGTATTTCCTTTCTTCAAAGTATTTGTTTCCCAGGGGTCATACTTAATGCCTAAGAGCACTAGCACTAACCATTTCAGATTATTTTAGCTTCCATAGTTTCATTTCTGCTCCTTCTAGAGTGCCAGACTATGAGACAAGAGAGACAACACAATTTGTGTTCCCTGGTATTAAGGATATGGATTCTGTTATCTGGCACTTGCCTGGGATTTCAGACAACCAGAATTTAAAGGTATTGTATTGATTCATAGCATAATGAAATGGATATCTAGGCAAGTGTTAAAGGAGTAAAATCCTGGTCATAAATCCATTCATATAAACTAAGTTATATGATAGGAATAAATATATAATTCTTTATGTTCACTCTATCATATAACTTAGTTTATTGTATTATAATTGTAAATATATGCACTGAAAGGTTACGATAGCCTGAATTATTTACAAGGGGATTATGTTTTATTAATCTACCCCTAGTACCTATGAAAGTACTTGGCTTAGTCAAGATGAGAAAAGCTAGTTTGTTTTATAAAATCCCACCCCCACCCAAATTTCAGTGGTCCAACAGAGTAAAGGTTTATTTTTCCAACACTGATCAAAAGACCTTCTATGGAAGACCCCCCCCCACCAGTGCAGTGATTCATAAATCAGGCTTTGTTATCTTGTGACTCCAGCAGCATTGCCACACATATCCCTCTGGGTCCTAAGATGAGGGAAGATCAAATCTAACAGTGACACACTGGTTTTTAAATGCTTCAGAATTGTACATAACTTCACTCTGAGCCAAATGGTCAGAAATAGTTACATGACTTCAACTTAATCACAAGGAAAGGTGGAAAATAAAAAGAGAGTACATGGACTATTTGGTATCATTAAAGATTTCACAACTGGTACAATGAATCAATAAACCCCAATAAGAACAGTAGAAAGTTATACCTTGATTCACTTATCAAAGAATGATAAAATTATTGTTGGGTACTTTTTTCATTTTTTAGGAAAAAAAGGAGATTGTGCTTTACTTACTCAAGAAAATATATATAATCAAAGTCCTTTTAGAATCTCCCTAGGTACTAGTTTTCAACTTCAGGGTTTTTTCCCCCATCATTTCCATCTAAAATTGGAGAGGAAAAAGTAAATAAATTTTACCCATCTGAAAAGATATATCTGCACTATTGGACTTAAGCACCATATATAACATTCTGTCATCATTATCAACAGTTACTGTTGCAGCTATGGTCAGCAAACACCACAATGCCTCTTCATCAGTGTGCTTTTCATGACCATTGTGACAACCATCACTTCTCATCAACCCTATACATACACCTATCTTTCACTGCTTGCATCTCAGGCAATCATTTTTTTTTTAGAGAGAGAGAGAGAGAATGAATGAATTAGCATGCCAGAGCCTCAGCTACTACACTCAAACTCCAGACGCTTGCACCACCTAGTGGTCATGTGTGACCTTGCCCTTGCCTCACGTACATCTGGCTAAAGTGGGATCTGGGGAGTTGAACCTGGGTACTTAGGCTTGGTAGGCAAGCGTTTAAACCACTAATTCATCTCTCTAGCCAGCAGGCAATCATGTTAAATAGCCAAGCTCAAAGCCCATCCTAAAACAGATGAACAGAAAGACGTTCACAAGAGCCCCATAAAAAACAGCAGAAGAAACAACAAAACATGACAAAATGTTTCTATTCCATTTATTAACCCCTTCCTTTCCTTCTGGTCCCCATACACTTCCTCAGTTGCCATTACCTTTCCAGATAGATGTGTAGGATCATTTAACATTTCCCTTGTGACATTTCCCTCCTAATGACAAACTTCTAGAAGGTCAGAGCATTAGAACTGCTATTACTGGGGCCACATATATTAATATTACATGACAATAATTATCAGAAAAATATCATAATGCACAAAGGCAATGTTATCTACCTATCACAAAAGGCATCAAGAAGATTTAGTTATTATCATCAAATATATGTATATAGATAACATATGCATGTTAATTATTACCTCCATACACATATAACATATACATGCTAATCATCATCAACATGTATATGGGCCCTTTTAACACATAACAATAACAGAATGAAATTACTAATTATACACTGATGTTTTAGTAGTGCCAGGTATTGAACTCAGAACCTCACACATGCTTAACAATATCTACCGCTGAGCTACACCCAGTCCTCTACTCAGAAATACTCAACAAAACCTTTCTAAAACTCAGGGAAGTGAGAGAGCTCAACAAAACCATAGATCACTTAGACCTAACGGACATCTACAGAACCTTCCATCCCAAATCCACAGATTACACATTCTTCTCAGCAGTCCATGGAACATTCTCTAAAATAGACCATATATTGGGTCACAAAGACTGCCTCCACATATTTAGGAAGATTGACATAATTCCCTGCATGATATCAGATCACAATGCTATATTGCTAGAAATCAACAACAAAAGACCCACCAAGAATCCCAAAGGCACCTGGAAACTGAACAGCACACTTTTAAACAATAAATGGATAGTGGATGAAATAAAAAATGAAATTGCAAAATTTCTTAAATTGAATGACAATGAGAACACATCGTACCAAAACTTATGGGACACAATGAAGGCGGTCCTCAGGGGAAAATTCATAGCACTCAATGCCTTCATAAAAAAGACAGAAAGGTCCCAAATCAATAACCTAACCATCCACCTAAAGGCACTGGAAAAACAAGAAAAATCCAACCCAAAGAGCTCCAGAAGGAAAGAAATAATTAAAATCAGAGCAGAAATCAATGAATTGGAAACCAAGGAAACAATTAAGACAATTGACAAAACAAAGAGCTGGTTCTTTGAAAAAATAAACAAGATTGACAAACCCCTGGCCAATATGATCAAGCAAAAAAAGGTGAAGCTTCAAATTAACAAAATTCAAAATGAAAAAGGAGAGATCACAACAGACATAAGTGAAATTGGGAGAATCATCAGGACTTATTTCAAAAACCTCTACTCCACAAAACTGGATAATGTGGAGGAGATGGATAAATTCTTGGATGCATACCATCTACCAAAGCTAAACACAGAGCAGATTAATCACCTCAATCAACCCATCACACTCATGGAGATTGAAAAAGTAATAAAAAACCTACCAAAAAAGAAGAGCCCAGGACCAGATGGCTTCTCAGCTGAATTCTATCAAACCTTCATGGAAGAACTCAAACCAATCTTCCTCAAACTGTGCCACACAATTGGTGAACAGGGAAAGCTACCCAACTCCTTTTATGAAGCTAGCATCACCCTAATTCCAAAACCAGGCAGAGATGCCACAAGAAAAGAAAACTACCGGCCTATTTCCCTGATGAACTTAGATGCAAAGATCCTAAACAAAATCCTTGCAAACCGAATCCAACAACACATCAAAACCATTATCCACCTTGACCAAGTGGGATTCATTCCAGGAACACAGGGGTGGTTCAACATATGGAAATCTGTCAATGTAATACACCACATAAACAAGGTTAAACATAAAAACCACATGATCATTTCGATAGATGCAGAAAAGGCCTTTGACAAGATTCAACATCACTTCATGTTCAAAACATTGGAGAGAGTTGGTATGGTTGGTTCATATCTTAACCTAATAAAGGCAATATACGAAGCTCCGAAGGCCCAAATAATACTTAATGGAGAGAGACTGGAGGAATTCCCATTAAGATCAGGAACAAGACAGGGTTGTCCACTCTCACCTCTGCTTTTCAATATAGTACTGGAAGTCCTAGCTCAAGCAATAAGACAGGAGAAGGAAATAAAAGGGATACAATTTGGAAAGGAGGAAGTTAAGTTAGCTTTATTCGCTGATGACATGATTATATATGTAAGAGACCAGAGAGACTCCATCCCAAAACTCCTGAAAGTGATTAACTCCTATAGCAAAGTAGCAGGATACAAAATCAATGCACAAAATTCAGTAGCCTTCCTTTATGCAAAAGACAAAGATACAGAAAAAGAAATAAGGGACATAGTCCCATTTTCAATTGCAACAAAAAAAATAAAATACCTTGGAATAACGTTAACCAAGGAAGTGAAAGATCTATACAATGAAAACATACAAACACTCAAAAAAGAAATTGAGGCGGACTTGAGAAAATGGAAAGACCTCCCATGTTCCTGGATAGGCAGAATTAACATTGTGAAAATGACAGTCCTACCAAAGGCAATTTACAGATTTAATGCAATACCAATTAAAATCCCCACAGTGTTCTTCACAGAGATAGAAAAAATGATGTCAAACTTCATATGGAAAGGCAGAAGGCCTCGCATTTCCGAACATATCCTCAGCAAAAGAAATACCTCTGGAGGCATCACCATACCTGATCTAAAGCTATATTACAAAGCCATAGTAATAAAAACAGCATGGTACTGGCATAAAAACAGGACTATAGATCAATGGAATAGACTTGCGGACCCAGACTTTGGGTCAAGCAACTATAGCTACTTGATATTTGATAAAGGCCCAAACAATATAGGCTGGAAAAAAGACAGCATCTTCAACAAATGGTGCTGGACAAACTGGATAACCATATGCAGGAAACTGAAACTTGACCCACACATTTCACCATGCACTACACTCAAGTCCAAATGGATCAAAGATCTCAATATAAGACCAGAAACTCGAATACTACTGGAAGAAAATTTAGGAAGTACATTCCATGATATAGGAATGGAAAAAGAATTCCTGAACAAAACCCCAGTAGCTCATCAACTTAAACCGTCACTCAACCAATGGGACCACATGAAGCTGAAGAGTTTCTTTACAGACAAGCATACAATAAGCAAAGCCAATAGATTACCCACAGAATGGGAGAAAATATTTGTGGGTTATCCAACTGATAGAGGACTAATCTCTAGAATCTACAAAGAACTCAAAAATCTAAACAGTAAGAAGTCAAACACCCCACTCACAAAATGGGGCAAAGAGCTGAACAGGCAGTTCACAGAGGAAGAAATAGAAATGGCAAACATACACTTAAGAAAATGTTCAGCATCCCTAATCATCAGAGAAATGCAAATTAAAACAACTATGAGATTCCACCTTACCCCAATAAGGATAGCAAGCATCAGAAAATCAAATAAAAATAAATGCTGGCGAGGATGTGGAGAAGTAGGAACACTCATCCACTGTTGGTGGGAATGTAGGATGGTACAACCACTTTGGAAAGCAATATGGAGACTTCTGAAAAAGCTGAGTATAGAGATACCAACAGACCCAGTTATTCCCTTACTGGGCATCTACCCTAAAACCTTCAAACCACAGACTAAAGAGATTTGCTCAACCATGTTTATAGCAGCTCAATTTGTAATAGCTAAGAGCTGGAATCAACACAGATGTCCATCACTAGAAGAATGGATAACTAAGATGTGGTATATCTACACAATGGAATTCTATACAGCAGTAAGAAAAAATGACACAATGAAATTGGAGGAAAAATGGTTGAACCTGGAACAGATCATTCTCAGTGAACTTACCCAGTCACAGAAAAAAAATCGCCACATAGTCTCACTCATCTACAGCACCTAACCTGAATCTACCAAAGATACCTTACATACCCAGCAAGCATCTCCTAGATTAGACACTAGGATGGAAGGGGAGGGAGAGGAGGGCATCAAAGGGGTGGGAAACACAATTCTAGACCCAAACGGCAATGGTACCTTAATCTTCTACTTACTAAAAGACAGACCAAATGGCTGATCCTTCACCAGGCCCTTACAGGGAACACCTGAACCACGAGACACTGGAGAGTGTAAGATTAAGACTAACCTTAATCTCCTACATCTTCCCTCCCTCACTTCCCCTCTCCCTGTCTCTCTCTCTCTTATCTCTAACTCTTGTATATTAGTTATCTTTTTCCTCATTTTCTTAGTGGGCACTGACCTGTAACTCCCAGATCCAGCATGGGGCTATCATCCACAATGAGCTTTTGATCAGAGAGACCTACAAGGTTTCCTAAAAGACAGACAGATTTCCGTCAGAGTACTTGATGACCCACCAAAGGTTAGTGGTAAGACCCTACTGCTGAAGATACCTTATGTGATTGACATGCAAATTAGAATGGTATGGCTGGAAGTTGGATGAGAGTCAGTCCCCAGACAGTCAGCGCCAGAAGGTGCTACATGGGCGACTGGGGGAAATTGACCAATATCTGTCGAAGCAACGCATGGTCTAACCTACTTAGAAGCAAATAACTTGTTGTGATGCCCACACAAGTGCAGTGGTGGCACACAGCCATGGTGGGGAACCAACTGCTCTCAATTTGGCTAACTGATCCCCTCACTGGTATGGGACCCATAGCTGGAGCTGGGAAACAAGTCAGAACCATATCCAAACATAAGCCCACTCTCCCATATCAAGCTACCATCAATTGTGGGCTACAAGAGGGCCTACACCTATTAAATTCTCTATAAAAAAAAAAGTAAGGGTTATCTCATTTGTCCTGGTGCTAACTTACTCTCTGTTGGAGAATCTGCTTCTGTTTTTCAGATAGATGTAGATCCTAAGGAGAGAGCCACCCCATCATACCTCAAAAGGGCCCCGGCTGAAACTAAGAAAAATTGGAGAAACAAGCAAGGGGGCTGTTTTCCTGATGAACCGGACACCAGCACAAGGGGGAAGGAGATCAGCACAGAGAAAAATCAACTCCTACCAAATCAGAGAGCCAGAGCCTCAGAGGCCCCCAACAGCTCATCACTGAAGCAGACCAAAAATGAACCCAACATGGCTCAGGGGAATTTTGCGGAAGAGGGGGCGGAAAGAATGTCAGAGCCACATGTTGGGTCATGATATGCAGAGACATTTAGCTTACCCATAACTGTGGGCTAACTCCACAATGCATGACCCTTATACCTCAACAAGGAGGGGCCAAGGGGAGGGGGTAGGTCACGGCTGAGCCTAATAATGGTACCAAACTGACTGTATTTGCTGAATACAGAACTGACTAATAAACTAATTAAAAAAAAAAAAACCTTTCTAAAACACATAGGTAAGTCAAATAAAAAGTGAACAAAGATAAAATCTAATTCATAAGCTCAAAACTACATGCACATATATATTTGAACACTGAATAAAAAACGAATTCAGATGAATACTTAAAAACTATCGCAGGGCTGGAGAGATGCCATAATGGTTAAGGCACTTGCCTGCAAAGCCTAAGGGCCCAGGTTCAATTACCCAGTACCCACATAAGCCAGATATGCAAGGTGGAGCATGTATCTGGAGTTCGTTTACAGTGGCTAGTTGCTCCAGCGTGCCAATTCTCTCTCTTCCTCCATCTCTTTCTCTCTCTTAAATAAATAAAATAAATAAATAAAACTATTTTCAAAAAACTATCACAGAATAGACTTCTAGTACACAAGAATTATGCCTTAAATGTTTGAAATAAATTGTAAATAGTATTCTGTTTTATTACTGTAAATTTACAATCTAATATTAGAGGTTTGAAACAATAGTTTGCTATTTTAGCCCTACTAGCTATGCGAGATTCTAAACATCTGTAAGCTGAAATACATAATGCATAAATTGTTTCCTAAAGCTGCTGTAACAAAGCACCACAGACTGGATACTTTAAAACAACAGAAAGGCATTCAGTCACAATGCTGGAGGCACTAATCTGTTTTACTATTTATCCAGCTATTTGAAAAGTATTGATAATTGTGTTGTACATAAAATTAATAGTTTTCACAGTCATCAGTTATTATTACAGCAGTGAATTTTTCAATTAAAATATGAAACTAAATCCTCTTAGAATTTCAATGTACAAAGTACAATAAGGAGATTCTCCAAGTTCATGCCAGTACCTTACTTGTACTTAAAAGGGAAGAAATAAATAATAAATCTGATTGATACACTTAATTTATATATTATAGATGTTGTTATACAAATTAGACGTGACAGTGAGCCATACAATAAGAAGTCATTTATCTCAAAATTCAGAAATTATCGCTACACAGGCATTCTACCATTTGTGCTTCCCAAAGGCTGATGCCAGAAGATAGAATTTAATAAGGATTATGGCAGAAAATGGATTTTTTTCATGTGTGATACATATTTAACTTTTTATGAAGTAAGCAGACAATACATATTCTTTTTGATTGCATATGGAACATTTGACCATGTTCTAGGTCTAAACAAGCCTTAATGTATTCCCAAAGCATCTTACTTTCTGCTTTCTCTAATCATAAGATTAGAAAATTAGTCATTAGTTACAAAATATAGTTTCACAGATCCCATATGTGTAACTTTAAAGGTATATTATTAGTTTTTAAAAATGTTTTTATTTATTTTCAAGGACAGAGAGATTATGACTGTACCAGGACCTCTTGGTGCTGCAAGAACTTCAATGCATGAGCCACTTTGTGCATCTGGCTTTGTGTGTACTGAAGAATTGAACCTGGGCCAGTAGCTTTTGTAAGCAAGTGCCCTTAACTGCAAAGCAAACTCCCCATCCCTCAAAAGAATATTATTAATTAATGTCTGAATTCGGACACCAGGAAATACTAAGGTCCTTTGCAGGAAAATGATTGCAACTGGAGATGGTCATATTAAGCCAGTATCATAAAGGGAAATACCATAATTTCTCTCATTTGTGGTTCATAGGTTTTGTATAGACACATAAAATTATGTGTGTACATATGACATGAGAGGAAAAATGCAACCGTCTTGAGAAACAAAGGAGCATAACAGGAGAGGCAAATGGGGAAAGGTGAGAGGAAAGAGGAGAGTATGAGGGGAAATGTGCTCAGTGTACAATGTATACCTGTGTGAAAGTTTTATAACACAGTATCATGTGCAATGAATATATACAATGGAAAGTTAAAAAAAAAAGAAAGTGTGCTTTTCCCTGGAGCAGTATATTTTAAAGTACATAGTGAAAAATAATCAAAATACAGATTCCTGGACTATTTGAAGAGTACTATGGTGAGGGCTTGAGAGACAAGAGTATGACAGTGATTCAGGATGTCACAGATTTTGCATTTAGTAAACACTAGCTGGCACAAACCTATAAATGGGATGGCAAGATAAAACCAGAGAACTAGGGACGAGCTAGCAGATAAACCTCCAATGGTGTTTCACAGTAGTTGGATAAGAATGCTAACTAAGAAGCATGGAGGAGAAAGAAAAGCAAGGAACCAGAGCTCAAAAACCATTCTTTTATTCAAGCTTCCATCTCCTGCTCTATGTGACTGGTCATGTGATTGTACCATCAGCCCTACACTGGAATTCAGGAAACATAGTTGTTCCTCCAAGTTGAGCATGCTAAGATGCTATGCCAGCCACTCATAAGGCTCCAAGAGAGTTCTGTGTGATAAGAAAAATGCTAGAACCCTCAGGTGTTATCCTCAGGAATGCAATATACCTCTTTTTGAGACAGGGTCGCTCTTGGCATGTACCTCACAAGTTAGGTCAGACTAGCTAGCCAGTGAACTTCAGGGATACTCCTATCTCCTGTTTCCCAATGCTGGTATTACAGGTATATAGCACAATGCCCAGCATTTTTGTATAGGCACTAAGGATCCAAACTTGGGATCTCATAATTAATTGCAAGCAATCACTATAACCACTGAGCAATCTCTTCAGCATGATGAGTTACATTTTGTAAAGCAATTGTACTTTATTTAAGTAACCAACCATCTGTTTGTCTGGGACAAAGAAGGTCTCAAATATGGGACTTTTAGTTCTAAGGCCAATAATGACCCAAATAAGCCAGATGTGGTATTCAGTCAGCTTTATAGCCATCTCCATATTTAGTTAAATTCCTAGCAATGAATGATTTCTTTCATCCTCTCCTCAATGTTAACCACTGATTTAATTTCAAATAACTTAAATAGGACAACAAATAAATAAAGAAATTATAATTAATAATATTAGTAATTTATAGCTTCTTCATGTTTAAAAAGAAAGCTCAAGTTTTTATAACATATTTGCTTGAATTTTACTAAGGGGGTATTTGTGATAACAGATTACTAATAAAAAGTGGTATTCTCAGTTATATAGCTTAAATACTGGCTTGCTAATAAAGTTGGGGGATGATGTCATTTGTTCTTCAGTCAGGTTCACATTACTGGTAGAAATCACCCAACTAAGAGCAGCTTGTGGGAAAAAAAATGTTTATTTTGGTTTACAGGCTCTAGGGGAAAGCTCCATGATGGCAGGGAAAACAATGGCATGAGCAGAGGGTAGACATCACCCCCTGGCCAACATCAGGTGGACAATAGCAACAGGAGAGTATGCCAAACACTGGCAATGGAACACTGGCTATAACACCCATAAGCCTGCCCCCAACAAAACACTCCCTGTAGGAGGTATTAATTCCCAAATCTCCATATAGCTGGGAACCTAACATTCAGAACACCTAAGTTTATGGGGGATACCTGAATCAAATCACCACACTTGTTTTCAAACTATAAAAAGCATATTGTAAAAACAAAGTCCCAACCCAATGTAAGCATGAATTTTAGGGTTGGAGAAATGGCTCAGCAATTAAGGCACCTGCAAAGCCAAATGATCTAGGTTCAATTCCCCAGTACTCACGTAAAGCCAGATGCACAGTGTCGCAAGGATCTGAAGTTCATTTGCAGTGGCTGAAGGCCCTGGCTCTCTCTCTCTCTCTCTCCTCTCTATCTATGCTTGCAAATAAATAAATAAGAATGAATTTTGAGATTTCTGGTCCCCTACCACAGCCTGGGTCTGAGTTCCTTATGCAGTCAGTATGAGGGAGGGCACAACAGTCTAGAGTAAGTAGGCCAGCCCCATTTCTGCCCCCTCCCATCACCCAGGCCTGAGTTCCCTGCAAGGTTAATGTGTTGGCAGGCATGATGATCTAGAATGAGTAGGCTGGACCCATTTCTGGTCCAGTCCTACAGCCCAGGTCTGAGTTCTCTGCCCAGTCAGTGTGAGGGCTCCTCCCACATCCTAAGTCTAGGTTGCCTGAACTGATCCATGTCCTGGAGGGCACAGCACAGAGTAGGCCAGATCCCTGTTCCCTTACTCCTCCTAGTCCCCTGGTCTTGGTAGATCCCATTGTGCCTTGCTCAGAGAGGCCTGACTCCCATGTGAGCTGTGGAAACAGGTCTTTTGCTCTGGTATTTTGACTGGAGACTAAGTACCAACATCCCTGTTTCCCTGAGTTAGAGAGTGAATGGGCCAAAGGACACAAACTTGCTTCCTCCTCAATAAAATAAGAGTCTTCCTAAAATGGGTAGACAACAATGCCAAAAAGCCAATGAAAGTCAGAAAACTGAGAGAGCTCCACCAAGGATGCCTAGTCCTCCTATGGAAGCTTCCAATATAATCACAGATAAATCAACAGAAACTCATTCACAAAATGAAAACACAACCACCAATGAGACCCTGCTTAAAAAAATGCTAAACTTGAAGCAAACTATCAAAGAACCAACAATCAGATCAATGAAATTGAAAAGAATCATCTAGAGCATTCAGCTTTTGACAGTAGGCTTAACTTGCTGGAAGAAAACATTAAAAACCCTCCAAAGAGATATTAATAAATTGAAGATAAGTCAAGAAATGGAAAAGATCAATATGAAGACTTGATCAAATGCAAGAATGAACTACCAGAAGCATCAAGAAAAATCAGAATTCTAATTGAATTCATACATCAAAAAAGAGGTGGACACTATATAAAACATCACAACAGAAAAGAAAAATCAAATAGGATTTATGAAAACCTCTCTAGAAACACTCGCCAACAGAGTTACTCATGTGGAAGGCAGAACCTCAGACCTGGAAGATAGGACTGAAGAAAATGATCGTGAGGCCAAAAATTTTGCTAAGTTCAATAATCAAGTGAACAGAATATGAGAGAACTGTGGAACACTCTAAAACGACCAAACATCTGGATCATGGGCATTCCAGGAGGAGAGGAAATCCAGACTTGAGGCATAGAAAACATACTCAACAAAATTATTGAAGAAAATTTTCTGAAACTTGTAAAACAGAGGCCAATCCAGAATCAAGAAGCTGAACACCAAATAGGCAGGACCAAAGAAGAAACTCTCCAAGATGCATTATAGCTAAAACCCTTAACAATGAAAACAAAGACTGTTAAAAGAAGCAAGAGAAAAGCAATTCACAACATACAAAGGCAATCCCATTAGAATAACATCAGATTTCTCAATAGAAACCCTGAAAGTCAGAAGGACCTGAAATGGAACACTTCAAAGTCTGAAAAACTATGGCTTCCAACCCAAGCTACTTTACCCAGCAAAAGTATCCCTCATAATAGATGGTGAAAGAAAAACTTTCCATGAAAAATTCAACTCTATAATTACATGAACACAAAGCCAAACCTACAGAGTATACAAGAGGGAATACACCACACAGAACAATCAAACACCCAATCACAGGAGTCAGCAAGAAGATCACAATAACAAAATTAGACCAGGCTCAAAACAGTACATAACACAAATAAGCACCCAACCACATAAAACATCTCATCATGCCAGGGATTAACTCAAACCTCACAGTAATAACCCTAAATATTAATGGTCTTAACTCAAACTTACCCATCAAACACACAGGCTATCAGGATGGATCAAAAGACTGGACCCATCTATCTGCTGTCTTCAAGAAACCCACCTCACCATTAAAGATAGACACCTCCTCAGGGTGAAAGGTTGGAAAATGATATTCCAAGTAAATGGAAATAAGAAAACAAGTGCGTGTCGCTGTATTACTATGTGATAAAAGAGACTTCAAAGCAAAAGTAATCAAAAAGGACAAAGGTCACTTCTTACTCATCAAGGGAATGCTCCAACATGAGCATATCACAATCATAAATATATCTGCCCCAAACACAGGGGCACCACAGTTTATAAAACAAAATCTACTTGACAATAAAACAGAAATAAACACCAACACCATCATAGTTGGAGACCTCAATACTCCACTATCATCAATAGCCAGATCACCCAAGCAGAAAATCAACAGGCAAATAATAGAACTCAACAGCATCGTAGATCAACTAGACCTAAAGGATATCTAAAGAACTTTCCACTCCAACTCTACAGAATACGCATTTGTCTCAGCAGCCCACAGAACCTTCTCCAAAATTGACCATATATTAGGCCATAAAGCATGCCTTCATAAAGTCACAAAAACGGAAGCAACTCACCCACCATGTCAGATTACAATGCTTTAAAGATAGAAGTTAACAAGAGACACATCAAGAATGCCACCACCTCCTGGAGACTAAACAACACACTTTTAAACAATGAATGGGCCATGTAAGAAATCCAAAAAGAAATTATAAAATTCCTAGATTTGAATGACAATGAAAAAACAACCTGCCAAAACTTATGGGACTCAATGAAGGAAATCATAAGGGGAAAATTCATAGCCCTAAATGTCTTCATTAGAAAGACAGTGAGATCACAAATCAATAACTTGACTGTCCACCTAAAGGCACTGGAGAAACAACAAATATCCAACTCAAAGAGCTCCAGACAGAAAGAAATAAGCAAGATTAGAGCAGAAATTAATGAGTTGGAAACTAGGAAAACTATTTAAATAATCAGTGAAATGAAGACATGGTTCTTCATAAAAATTAACAAGATTGACAAACCCCTGGCCAAAGTGATCAAGCACAAAAAAGAGAAGTCTAAAATTAACAAAATCAGAAATGGAAAAGGAGAGATCACTACAGACATCAATGAAGTTGGAAAAAACATCAGGGCATGCTTCCAAACCCTCTACTCCACAAAATTAAATAATCTGGAATAAATGGATAAATTCATAGACACATAACACCTGCCCAAACTAAACTCAGAGCAGATTAATCTCCTAAACAAACCTATCACATCCATGGAGATTAAAAAGTTAATCAAAAACCTCCCTAAAAAGAAAAGTCCGGGCCCGGATGGCTTCTCAGCTGAATTCTATCAAACCATAGAAAACCTGAAACCAATTTTTCTCAAACTATTCCACATATTCTGACACCAGGGAATCCTCCCTGACTCCTTTTATGAAGCTAGCATCACCCTAATACCAAAACCAGAATGAGATGCAACAAGGAAAGAACATTATAATCCTATATCCCTAAAGAACTTATATGCAAAGATCCTGAACAAAATCCTTGCAATCCGAACTCAACAACAAAACAAAAGCATTATCCACCTTGATCAAGCAGGCTTCATCCCAGGGTTGCAGGGATGGTTTAACATATGGAAATCAGTTAATGTAATATACCACATAAATAAACTGAACCATAAGAACCACATGATCATCTCAATTGATGCAGAGAAGGCCTATGACAAAATATAACATGATTTCATGATCAAAACACTGGAAAGAATAGGCATGGATGATTTATATATAAACACAATAAAGGCTATATATAAAGATCCTAAAGCCCAAATAATTCTTAATGGGGAAAAACTGAAGGAGTTTCCAAAGAGATTGGGAACAAGATAGGGGTTCCCACTCTCACCATTGCCCTTCAACATAGTACTAGAAGTACTAGCCCAAGCAATAAGACAGGAGAAAGAAATAAAAGGGATTCAAATTGGAAAGGAAGAAGTCAAGTTCGTCCTACTGGCAGATGACATGATCCTATATATAAATGACCCAAAAGTCTCCATCCAAAAAAATACAAAGGTGATAAATTCCTTCAGCAAAATGGGAGCATAATAAAACAATGCACAAAAATCCATAGCTTTTCTATATGCAAAGGACAAATACCCAGAGAAAGAAATCAGTGAGACTGTCCCATTTTCAGTAGCAACAATAATATTAAATACCTTGAAATAACACTAAAAAGGATGTGAAGGAGCTATATAATGAAAACATAGAAACACTCAAGAAAGAAATAGAGGAGGACTTAAGAAGATGGAAGGACCTCCCATGTTCTTGGATAGGTAGAATTAATATTGTGAAAATGGCAATTCTACCAAAAGCAATATATAGATTTAACACAATACAAATAAAAATACCAGCATCATTCTTCACTGAGATTGCAAAAATGATCTCAAAATTCATATGGAATGGCAGAAGGCCTTGGATATCCAAACATATCCTCAGCAAAAAAATACCTCTGGTGGTATCACCATACCTGACCTAAAGCCATATTACAAAGCCATAGTGAAAAAAACAGCATGGTGCTGGAATAAAAACACAAACATTGACAAAGGGAACAGAGTTGAAGAAACAGACTTTATACCAAACAACTACAGCTTCTTCATCTTTGACAAAGGCACCAGTAATGTAGACTGGAGAAAAGACAGCATCTTCAACAAATGGTGTTGGACAAATTGGATGACCATATGTAGCAAAATGTAATTATACCCACTCATTTCACCATACACAAAAATTAAGTCCAAATGTATTAAAGACCTCAATATAAGACCTGAAATACTTCAACTACTGGAAGAAAAAATAGGAAACATGTTCCATGATATAGGACTGTGAAAAGACTTCCTGAACAAAACTCCAATACCCATGGAAATTATACAAGCACTCAACCAATGGGATCTCATGAAGCTAAAAAGCTTTTGCACAGCAAACATACCATAAGCATAGCCAACAGATTACCGATTGAATGGGAGAAAATTGTTGCAGCAATAACACTGACAGAAGCCTAATATCTAGAATCTACAAAGAACTTAAAAAACTAAACAATAAAAAATCAAACAACCCACTCCGTAAGTGGGGCAGAGAACTAAAGTGGTACTTCGCAGAGGAAGAATTACAAATGGATAACACAGACTAAAGAAAATGTTCAACATCCCTAACCATTAAGGAAATGCAAATTAAAACAACTATAAGCTTCCATCTTACCCCAGTAACGATAGCATTAAAAAATCAAATAAAAATAAATGTTGGTGAGGCTGTGCAGAAATAGGAACCCTCATTCACTGTTGGTGGGAATGTAAGCTGGTATAACCACTGTGGAAATCATTTGGAGACTGCTGAAAAGGATGAGCATAGAGTAACCAGCAGACCCTGTTATTCCTTTACTGGGAATTTACCCTAAAAGCTCCACATCTCAGTTCATAGATATTTGCTCAAGCATGTTTATAGCTGCTCAATTCATAATAGCTAAAAACTGGAATCAAACCAGGTGCCCATCATTGGATGAATGCAAAACCAAGATGTTGTATATCTACATGATGGAATTCTACTCAACAGTAAGAAAAAAATGACACATTGAAATTTGTAGAAAAATGCTCTAACATGGAACAGATCATTTTAAGTGAACTCACACAATCACAGAAACACAATTGTTGCATGATCTCACTCATCAGCAGTTCCTAACCTGGATCAAACCAAGTTGCTGATATTACTGAATAGCACCTTGAGGCTTGGACAATAGGGAAAGTAGGGATTGGGGGAAAGGAAGGGATGAGGAGTGGGGTCACAAAATCTGAACCCAAATTGAACTGGTACCATAGAATCCTATATCATGGAAACCAGACTAAACGGTGGAATCCTTAAGCAAACCTTAGAGGGAGCATCTGTACTGATGGGACCTAGAGAGAGTGAGACAAAACCTAACCTCAAATTTCTCCTGTTTGTCTTTCTTCTCTGGATTTTTCTTTTCTCTTTTCCCTTGGGACTGGCCTGTAATTCCCTGTACCAGGATGTGGTCTACATCCTCAATGCTCAGAGAGACCTACTAGATCTCCCAAAACAAACAAGATGGACTTCTGCCAGAGCACTTGATTACTCACCAGAGGTTAATGGTAAGACCCTACTGCTGAAGGCACCAAACACTGTTGGCACAGACCATGGAGAAAACTGGTTAGAATCTGGAGGCGAGGCAGTGCCCAGACAATTGTCCCATCTGGTGCTGGAAGGCGCTACAAGAGCTACCAGGGGAAAGTGGCCAACATCTGTCCAAGCAACTCAAAGTCTAAGCAACTCAGAAGCAAAGAACCTGACGTGATGTTCACACAAGTGCGATAGTGACACACAGCCATGATGGGTAACTAACTGCTCTTGGATTGGCTAAAAGATCCACTCAGTTGAAAGGAAACCATATCTGGTACTAGGAAACAAATCAGAATCATATACAGATAATGATTCTGCTTTCCACTGTCAAGCTCCCACTAACCTTACACTATAAAAGTGTCTAAACCCTTATAATTATCTCCAAATTAATAATGGTTATCCCATTTAACTGGCACTGACTTCACTCTCCTTTGGAGAACCTGCTTCTTTTTCTCAGATGGGAACTGGACTTGAGGAGATAAACGACCCAGCGCACTCCATCCTGGCCCCAGCTGAAACCACAGAGGAATTGGGGAAATGAGCCAGAATGCTGCTCTCTTCGTTAAGCTGATACCATCACAAGGGTAATAGAGAAAGATGCTGAGGACTCTCAAAACCTACCAAATAAGACATCTAGATGCTCTTAAGTGCTCATCACTGAAGTAGACTTAAAATGCTCCCAGCATGGCTCAGAGAATTTTGTGGAAGAGGGGGCAGAAAGATTGTCAGAGCCACAAGTTGGGACATTTTGTACAGAGACATTGCCTCCCCCCAATAACTGACTGCTGCCCCATAATGCATGAACCCCAGTACCCATGGGCTTGACCTGCATCCCCAATGAGGAAGGCCTCTTCAGAAAAAGGGCAGGGAGGAGGGAAAGGATGGTACCAACATGTGATGTTTACATACAAAATATGTCCATATCTAATACTAAAAAATAAAAATAGGGCTGGAAGAATGGCTTAGTGGTTAAGGTGTTTGCCTGCAAAGCCAAAGAACCCAGGTTCAATTCCCCAGGACCCACATTATCCAGATGCACAAGAGGGTAGATGCATCTGGAGTTCGTTTGCAGTGGCTGGAGGTTCTGGTTCGCCCATTCTCTCTTTCTCTCTCTCTCTCTCTCCCTCTCCCTCTTTCTCTGTAAAATAAATAAATAAATAAAAATAAAGAATAAATTTTTTAAAGATGCATAAATTATTGTGACTTTTTTCATAATATACACTTCAGAGTCCCTTATCTCTTAAGTACTTTTTTTCCTCCCAAGAATACATTTTCTTAAAATATTCAAAATGATTAGGCAATTTGGGATTCCTCTGGAATTTCGATGCCCAAGCCACACTCACATTTTGAGGTGTGAAGGGGTATAATTATCATGTCTGTGGCAATATCCCTTTAAATTAATATCCCTTTTATTTAATCTTTAAAATAAAAGCTTCAAGACTTCCTTAATGTGTTAGTGTATATCCTATTCAATAGGACAAGATTTATTATGGAGAAAAATGCACTAAGAGAACATTGATCTTTCTTTTGAAAGTCTTCATTTTTCTATCATGAATTTTGAACTATTATCAGAGATCTGTGGAAAAAAATTACAATCTTCCATTTTAAAAAGCCAAAGTTCCTCTAGCATGTCAATTTTAACTTTTAATTTTTAGCTTATTTTTCCATTGAAAAAGTCACCCTTCTGTGTGGTAAAAAAAGAAAAAACAAACTCTTACCTAGCTCCTTTGGCATGGTGGTGGGTAAAAATTGCCTCAAACTCTCTTAAGATGCCTCTAGGGACATGGCGGCACAGCTAGTGAATAACAATGGAAAGAACAGTGGTTCCTCACAGTGGCCAATGACATTGTAGCAGCCTATAGCTATTGCACAGACAAAAGGCCGAAAGTGATGGTAAAGTCCCAAACTTCCCTATAGAACCAAGAAGCATAACTGAATGCCTGGAACTGTGTAACCATGACTTAAAACTAAACAAGAAGTAACATAGACTACAAGTATTGGATATTTAAACAAGCAAAACTTTGTTCTGAAAATGAGTTGAATAGAGGCTAAAATATAGTATAATGTGAAACGGTCCAGAAGAACCAGAAAATAGAGAGGACAGGTACAGGAGCATTTAATATAAGAAGTAGCATTTGTCTTAGATCCTAGGCTTGGTGAAAGCACAAATGTACCAAGCCTTGAATTCCTTCCCATTGAGAGGCCTCAACTCCAATCAGAGGGAATTCATGCCTGATACTGAAAACCTTGTTGAAAGCCTATGCCTGGGAATGCCATAGGCCCTAAAAGAGAGAGAAAGAAGGTCCTATTGCTGTTTGGATAAATAGATATGTTGTGCCCATCAAATTGCCCATTAAATGTGTATGCTTATGCCCATAGATCAGTGCTGCTTTCTCCTTTGGTTAGAGAAGCTTCTTTAAATAGATGGCCATGACTACTGAGAACTCAAACTTGTCAAAGTACTGACTATAGATGGCTCAGTCCTAAATAAAACATCTAAATGAAACATCCCCCCTAAGACTTAGGGAACAATTCTAAAGAGGGAGTTGACTCGGTTGGAGAATATGTTTTTCTTTTCAGAAGGCAATGAATACCAGAGGCAACAACAATCTATCATCATGACAAGAAAAGATAGTTAAATCTCTATCATGAGACAAGCCACGTCTGATACATCAACTACGGTCCAGGTAAAACCACAGAGGAATTGGTGAGTTTAGCAAGAGTGCTGCTTCCTTGGTTAGCCTGACAACATGGACGAGGGTGAGGGCAATAGACACTGAGGACACTCAAAATGCGTCAAAGCATAAACCCAGAAGTTGTTGAGAGATTTACAGTAAAGTAGACTTGTAACGCACCTTCCAAGGCTCAAGGAGCATTGTGGAAGAGGGGGTGGAAAGACTAAGAGCCACACGGGGTGCAAAGGAGTCTCCAGAGGCATTGTCCCCTAACAATGACTAACTGCTGCTCTCACAACTCATAACCCCATGGTGAATACCAGTAATCCCATGGAGGAGGACTCTCAGTGAAATGGGGGCAGGGAGGAGCAGGATTATACCAACACATGATTTGTTCATACAAAGTTTCTACTTAATAAAAACAAGAGGGAATTGAAACAGTCAGAGGATGGGGAGGAATGCTATGGAATGTTGTCTTCAGTACATGACATGACTATTAGATTCATTCCCTCAGAGTGACTACTGTTCCTTGCACAATATAACATTTCAGTATGAATTATGGAGGAGAACTTCATGTTCTTACCTTTTGCTGAGGAGTTATTGGGAGTTAATGATTAATTTTCTGAAGTGGTATAGCTACTGGTGGGTTCTACCTGCTACAGTAAATAATCCCCCACCATGGGACATGCAGGCAACTCTAATTAAACTCAATGGGTCACACAATTACACAAGAAAATAAAAGACATCAAAGTAGAATAGGGACTAGTTGGGGAAGAAAAGGGGTTGAAGAGAAAGAGTGTATTATGATCGAAATATATTAAATACATATATAAAATTGTCAATAAAATTGCAAAAAAAGTAAGAGCCCAGATCTCCTGGTATCTATTCCAGTACTCTTTCTACTACAAAATGCTGACAATTATTCTATCATTAGCATTTCTTTCCTATAGAAGTATATTCCAGTAAAATTCAAGTATTCCTAAGAATGATATGACTTATTCTAATGAATTGAAAAGTTTGTTTATTTTTAATTTTTTGTTTATTTTTATTTATTTATTTAAAAGTGACAAACAGAGAAAGAGGCAGATAGAGAGACAGAGAGAATGGGTGCGCCAGGGCCTACAGCTACTGCAAACAAACTCCAGATGCGTGTGCCCCCTTGTGCATCTGTCTATCGTGGGTCCTGTGGAATCGAGCCTCGAACCAGGGTCCTTAGGTTTCACAGTCAAGCACTTAACTGCTAAGCCATCTCTCCAGCCCTGAATTGAGAAGTTTTCATGGGAGAGAAAGTAGGTCTAAGAATAGAGATAGAGGTCTATCAGGGTTAAGACTCTGAGAGGAAAAGCACTCTCTTACTTTGGTTTTGCAGTGCTGCTGAGGCACACCCCAAGCCTTGAGTTAGGGAATGCTAAATGCCCTCCAAGCCCTATATGAAAAATCACTTTAATCATGGAAACAGCAACTTAGTAACTGACCCTTTCCCACTATTCAGCAGAAAACAAAGACTATGAGTAAGAAAAAATAGGAAGAGGCCAGAGATGGTAGCCACATAGACTTCCTCCCATCCAGGTGGAATCAACCATTATTGTGTATCCAAGTGGCCTCTGGTAGAGAAACCATTCATGTCAATTTTATCATAACTCTAAGACTGGCATATCTGGTACTCTGAGTATATCCTCCTATTTGTAACTAGGCTTGATCTCACCCCAGTTCTTTTCCTTCTTTGCTCCAGTGTACCAACACTTTGTTGATATACTCATGAACTAATGTGAGTACCTATGAGATTATGTGTGTGTGTGTGTGTGTGTGTGTGTGTGTGTGTGTGTGTGTGTGTGTGTACAGCAGGGAAAGAAAGACACTAACATCTAGGAATAACCTAGTATATCCCCATTCCTCTGTGAGATGAATCACATTCACATAGATTCATCATATAATTCAAAGGTCAATGTAGTGGAAATAATTGACAATGAAGAAAAAAATTGAGGCTCAGAGATGTTAGGGATGTCTCCCAGGTCACAGAACTAATCATTGGCAGGGTTAGGATATGTATACAATAGTAACTTCCAAACTGATCTTGTTGCCAAATGCACTGACATAAATAGGATCTGCACTAAAAATAGAACTCCTATTTTCCCACAACTCTGTTAAGTATGTAGTATATTATTTAGTGTCAATAGATGCAGATAGATTTTCTATCAACAATACTCATTTAATACCAGAAAAGTGTCATTATACAGTGAAAAGGTTAGCCTGGAGGAGGGAAATTCAAAGTTATGCCTTCAGCGAGTAAACTGCAAGAGTAATTAAAACTCTCTGAAGTTTCAACTAATTATTATCAGAAAAATTAAAAGAACAATACTGCATAATAGGACCTAAGGGAATGTAAAAGACTTCAAAGATTATATATCATCAGCAAAAGGAAAATAATAATAAAAATAAATGAAGGGAAATGACCCAAATGTCCAACAGCTGATGACTGAATACACACACTATAGTAAAATCATACAATAAGATAATGTTATACAAGTAAAGTGAATAATCTACTAACAACAGTGATGAATCTCAAATGCATTATGCTTAGTGAAAGAAGCCAGACTCTAAAGGCTACATCCTGTGATTCTATTTATATGACATTCTGGAAAAAGCAAAACTGTTGAGGCAGAAAAGAGAACAGTGGTTGCCAGGGACAGGAGGGTAGCTGGAAGGGAATGAATACAAAAGTGCATAACAGAACTTTTTGGGAGTGCAGAAATATTCTACATCTCAACAACAGTGGTAGATGTGACTATGTGTTTATCAAAATACATAGAATTCTACATTTAAAAAAAATAACTTATAATTCAATAATCCAGAATGAAACAAAAAGGAAAATGCATACCACACATTTCATTTTAGCTTCTTTGAGGAACCATTTTCAGTCTGATAAAATATATTAATATTTTAGTTCCTTTGGAACAAATATTTGCTCTAAGTTAAACAGCACCTTTGTGATTATGAATGATTAATATGACATCCTTCTAAAAGATCTCTGCAGATAGATGCTTTGCTGAGAGCCACATTCCTAGCCAGATTCTTTTTAAAGCAATCTCCATTTGGCAAAGGTGGTACCTTTACTTGAGGCTTTGAAAGTGTTCCCAGCTGAACTGCTTTCCAAATGCAGGGTATAGCCAGCCAGCCAGCACCTCCTGGCTCCTTATAATGTGGGGAGGCCCGACCTTGTAATCACCCAAAGAGAGTATCTAAGAGCTCAGCCATAATTACTTGATTCTTTAGTCTGGCTTGCCCTTTCTTAATGCTAAGCAGGCTGCTGCTGAATCAGAAGAAAAGCCTACAGAAGCTTTTCTATTTGAAATGGCAAAAAAAAAAAAAAAAAAATTTCCAGGGTAAGCATTCACAACTGACATTAGCTGGGCTTCCCATCTCAAAATCAATTTGCAACATTTAAGTTATGAAAGGTAAAGGCAAAAGGGATAAGAACCCGGGTTTTTGACAATAGGACTACATTACCTTTTTGGTTTAAAGGAAGTTTCTAAAAAATCACCTGCATACTCTGAATAAGGATCTCCAGTTTTGTTTTGTTTTAACTTGAGAAAACAATTTCAATGTTGTTTTTTTTCCCATGGCTTATTTTTGAAAGTCTTGACAATGACAATGATTGAAGCTAAACACTTGAAATGCACAACCATCATACTTAAACTAAATAGTTTACATTTTTATTACAACTCTAATCGGTACCTTTCTTTCAGCGTATTAAGGAAATGAAGCAGCTAGATCTTGTAATATTTTATATGGAAAGCCCCAATCTTACGTAAACCCTTGAGATCTCTGATTAGCAATTATAACAAACTTGAAATTAAAGGCAAAATTCCCTTTAGTTTCTTAATTTTTTATCTCTTAAAATACATAGGATCTGCATTTGACCAGTTTTTTGCATGTTAATTTCATGTGTTGAGGGGTACCACTATTTCTATTAGTGGAGAGAAATCTGCTTTCATTCCTGTGGAATGCTTTTCAAATAATTTTGATAAGTCCTCCAGCCACATTCCATGCAATCCGCAATCTCAAAAATGCAAAGCTTCCATCAGCAAGGCATAGAGGCAGCTTTAAGATTCAACCAAGCATTGAGACAGTGCTTCCACTTTGGATAAATGACTGATTGGATGGATTAAATGTGCTTCTGAAGTGATTTCCAAACAGTTATTTAAAAAGAAGAAGAAGAAAATGGAGGCTGATTAAATATAGTTACTGAAAAGCAGTACTTATCAAGCTCCTGTACTATACATTCTTGTCAAAGAAGCTATGTGCTCTGATATTTTCTACAAAAGAGTGGAAATGGAAAAGAATGAAAGTGTCTACCAATAGAGGTTTAGCAAACTATGCAACACCAACTAAAAGAAATGATATGTGATCATTTAAAATAATCATTAGACAGGCTTTAGGACTATATAGTGATCTTCTTGCAATAAAGGAAAATGAGATTTTTAGGTGATATATGCAGTACAATTATAAACCTCTAAGATGTATGCTTGTGAACAATAGGAATCTAATAAAATATGAAGAAATTGTAATAATGCTGTCTACATGAGGGATATATGACCAAGTCTTGTTTTTTTTTTCTTTCAATGTTGAGATTCTACCCTTTCCCAATTTGAATAATATTTTTAATCTACACTGTTGTTATTGGAGATAGGAATATGAATCATGAGCTTATGTGAGGCATTCTGATCACTATGAATTCAATTCAACCTGCAGTGTTGCCTAGCAACAGGCTAACTTTTCTGCAGTGAGATTCCCCAGTAACGGCAACCTATGAAGTATATCCTGAGAAATTACTTACCTTAAGTGCACCCCATGCCCTTATTAACTTGTGTTTATATTCCACTGCTTTAAGAGAACTTCATAATCTAATCACATGGAAATATTAAACTTTCTGGAGCTGAATTTTAAAATCCAAATTCCTGAATGTTTACTTCTGTGCCTGAAAGCAGGAGAATGAAGTGTAGGACTTTTCTAAAGTTTTTTCCAGTTTCTAATTTTTTCCACATTAAAATCAAAAACACCAACAACTGATAACAATGGACTGGGGAGATTGCTCAATGGTTAAAGGCACTTGCTTTCAAAGCTGTCCTACAAGTGTCCAACTCCCTAGACACACATATAATGCTACGTGACAGGCATTCGTTTGAAGCTGCAAGAGACCCCGGAGTTCCCCTCACCACAAATAAATAAATCAATAGGTAAATAGCTAAATAAATAAATACAAGAAAGATCTTATGAGAGCTTTGATTTATAAATTTTATGAATGGTAGCTTACTATGACTCCAAGCAAATGAAATGGTTCCATTTTTACCAATACTTTTCTTTTGAGTCTAATAATATCACTGACATTATAAAATTCAACAATTCAGTGATCTTAGAGTTGTTCCATCATCACTACAATCAACTTCAAAACACTTGCATCTCCTTTGAAAGAAATCCTTGAACCATGTGCTAGACAGATGGCTCAGCAGTTAAAGTGCTTGCCTGCAAACACTAAGGACCTTAGTTTTATTTCCTAGCATACACATAAAGCCAGATCTACAAAGGTGGCACATGTGTCTGGAGTTTGCAGTGGCTAGAGGCTCTGGCACACCCATTCTCTCTCTCTCTCTCTCTCTCTCTCTTCCTCTCTCTCTCTCCTTCTTTTTTCTCTCCCAAATAAATAAATAAATAATATCTTTTTTAAAAAAGAAATCCTTAGTCCATTAGCCAGTCACTCTCCATTTCTCTCCAACAACATCCCAGCCAAGCAGCCACCAATCTACTCTTTATTTCTATGTGATAAGAGACAGAAACTGGCTAGGCAGTAAGGGTAACAGAACCCCAAAAGTGAATGTCTGTTTTTTTCATTCCTTGACTAAAAGCAGGAAATGTCACTAAGCTTGCAGAAACCTGGATGTTACACCCTCCAGGAAAGATTTCCGGATTAAGCTTGCATCCTTTCTAGATGACAGAAACTCTGATCCTTACCTAAGATTGCTGGACCTACCAACCTCGCCTTCTTCATAAAAAACTTAGATCCGAGTCTCAAAGTGGGCAATTCAAATCCCGTCTTGCCTCACTGGGCAAGGGATCTGTCCTCTTCCATCATGGAGCTTCTTAAACTCCCTCTTCCCTCTCTGGGCAAGAGCTCCAATTTACTTCCTTTTTTTAAAATACTCTAGCCTTAAGCCCTCTTTCCTTTGTTCTCCTAGAGATTTTAGCAATAATAAAAATTTTCTGAACCTTATCTTCTGGTAGATAGATGTAATTCTTTAGATTCACAAGATAAAGATCTGGGAACATCCCAAAATATTGGTGTATTTGCATACAAGGAACCCAAAATTCTTATATATTTTTTAAAATTTTTTATTAATTAGTTTTGTATTCAGCAAATACACTCAGTATGGGACCATTATTAGGTTCATCCATGACCTACCCCCTCCCCTTGGCCTCTCCTTGTTGAGGTATATGGGTCATGCATTCTGGAACTAGCCCACAGTTATGGGTAGGATAAATGTCTCTGCATATCATGACCCAACATGTGGCTCTGACATTCTTTCTGCCCCCTCTTCCACAAAATTTCCCTGAGCCACTTGGGTTCATGTTTGGTCTGCTTCAGTGATGAGGTGTTGGGGGACTCTGGGTCTCTGGCTCTCTGATTCGGTAGGAGTTGATTTTTCTCTGTGTTGATCTCCTTCCGCCTTCAGCTGGTACCCGGTTCAGTCAGGAAGACAGCACCATTGCTTGTTTCGCCAATTTTTCTTAGTTTCAGATGGGGCCCTTTTGAGGTATGATGGGGTGGTTCTCTCCTTAGGATCTACAGCTATCTGAAAAAAAGAAGCAGATTCTCCAATGGAGAGTAAGTTAGCACCAGGACAAATGAGATAACCCTCACTTTTTTAATAGAGAATTTAATAGGTGTAGGCCTTCTTGTAGCCCATGATTGATGGTAGCTTGATATTGGAGAGTGGGCTTATGTTTGGATATGGTTCTGACTTGTTTCCCAGCTCCAGCTATGGGTCCCGTACCACAGAGGGAATCAGTTAGCCAAATCAAGAGCAGTTGGTTCCCCACCATGGCTGTGTGCCACTATTGCACTTGTGTGGGCATCACAACAGGTTATTTGCTGCTAAGTAGGTTAGACCATGAGTTGCTTGGACAGATATTGGTCATTTTCCCCCAGACTCCCATGTAGCATATTATGGCACTAGACGTGCTGACTGTCTGGGGATTGACTCTGTTCCAGCTTCCAGCCATGCCATTCCATTTTATGTGTCGACCACATAAGGTGTCTTCAGCAGTAGGGTCTTACCACTAACCTTTGGTGGGTCATCAAGTACTCTGACAGAAATCTGTCTTTCTTTTAGGAAACCTTGTAGGTCTCTCTGATCTAAAGCTCATTGTGGATGATAGCCACATGCTGGTACTGGGAGTTACAGGTCAGTACCCACTAAGAAATGGAAGAAAAAGATAGCTGATATAAAAAGTTAGAGAGGAGAGAGAGAGAGAGAGAGAGAGAGAGAGAATATGTAGAAGATTAAGGTCAGTCTTCATCATACCATTTCAAGTGTCTTGTGGTTCAAGTGTTCCCTCTAAGGGACTGGTGAAGGTTCAGGCATTTGGTCTGCATTTTAGGATATAGAATTTTATGGTACCATTGCTATTTGGGTCTAGATTTATGATTCTCACCCCGCCGTTGCCCTCCTCACCCTCCCCACCCATCCTATTGTCTAGTACACGTGATGCTTGCTGGGTATGTAAGGCATCTTGGGTAGATTCAGTTTAGGTGCTGTAGATGAATGAGACTATGTGGCAATTTTTTTTTTCTGTGATTGGGTAAGTTCACTGAAAATGATCTGTTCCAGGTTCAACCATTTTTCCTCAAATTTCATTGTTTCATTTTTTCTTACTGCTGTATAGAGCTCCATTGTGTAGTTATACCACATCTTAGTTATCCATTCTTCTAGTGATGGACATCTGGGTTGATTCCAGCTCTTAGCTATTACGAATTGAGCCACAACAAACATGGTTGAGCAAATCTCCCTGGCCTGTGGTTTGAAGGTTTTAGGGTAGATGCCCAGCAAGGGAATAACTGGGTCTGTTGGTATCTCTATAGTCTGCTTTTTCAGGAGCCGTCATATTGCTTTCCAAAGTGGCTGTACCATCTTACATTCCCACCAACAGTGGGTGAGTGATCCTACTTCTCCACATCCTAGCCAGCATTTATTTTCATTTGGTTTTTTGATGTTTGCTATCCTTATTGGGGTAAGGTGGAATCTCATAGTTGTTTTAGTTTGCATTTCCCTGTTGATTAGGTATGACGAATATTTTCTTTTTTTTTCTATTTTTAAATTTTTTTGTTCACTTTTTTATTTATTTGAGAGTAACAGATATATATATATATATATATATATATACATATATATATATATATATATATATATATATATATAGAGAGAGAGAGAGAGAGAGAGAGAGAGAGAGAGAGAATGGGCATGCCAGGGCTTCCAGCCACTGTAAACAAACTCAAGACATGTGCGCCCCCTTGTGCATCTGGATAACGTGGGTCCTGGAGATTCCAGCCTCGAACCAGGGTCCTTAGGCTTCACAGGCAAGCGCTTAACCACTAAGCCATCTCTCCAGCTCAATGAACATTTTTTTAAGTGTGTGTTTGCCATTTGTATTTCTTCCTCTGTGAACTGCCTGTTCAGCTCTTTGCCCCATTTTTTGAGTGGAGTGTTTGACGTTATACTGCTTAGATTTTTGAGTTCTTTGTAGATACTAAAGATTAGGCCTCTGTCAGTTGGATAACCCACAAATATTTTCTCCCATTTTGTGGGTAATCTATTGGCTTTGCTTATTGTATGCTTGTCTGTAAAGAAACTCTTCAGCTTCATATGATCCCACCGGTTGAATGATTGTTTAAGATTGTGAGCTACTGGGGTTTTGTTCAGGAAGTCTTTTTCCATTCCTATATCATGGAAAGTACCTCCTAAATTTTCTTCCAGTAGTAGTCGAGTTTCTTGTCTTAAATTGAGGTCTTTCATCCATTTGGACTTGAGTGTAGTGCATGGCAAAATGTGTGGATCAAGTTTCAATTTCCTGCAAATGGTTATCCAGTTTGTCCAGCACCATTTTTTGAAGATGCTGTCTTTTTTCGAGCCTATATTGTTAGGGCCTTTGTCGAATATCAAGTAGCTATAGTTGCTTGACCCAAAGTCTGGGTCTTCAAGTCTATTCCATTGGTCTATACTCCTGTTTTTATGCCAGTACCATGCTGTTTTTATTACCATGGCTTTGTAATATAGCTTTAGATAAGGTATGGTGATGCCTCCAGAGGTATTTCTTTTGCTGAGGATATGTTCGGAAATGCGAGGCCTTCTGCCTTTCCATATGAAGTTTGACATCGTTTTTTCTATCTCTTTGAAGAACACTGTATGGATTTTAATTGGAATTGCATTAAATCTATATATTGCCTTTGGTAGGATTGTCATCTTCACAATGTTAATTCTGCCCATCCAAGTGCATGGGAGGTCTTTCCATTTTCTCAAGTCCTCCTCAATTTCTTTTTTGAGTGTTTGTATATTTTCATTGTCTAGATCTTTCACTTACTTGGTTAATGTTATTCCAAGGTATTTTTTGTTGTTGTTGCTATTGAAAATGGGACCATGTCCCTTATTTCTTTTTCTATATCTTTGTCATTTGAGTATAGAAAGGCTACTGATTTTTGTGCATTGATTTTGTATCCTGCTACTTTGCTATAGGAGTTAATCACCTTCAGGAGTTTTGGGATACAGTCTCTGGGGTCTCTTATCTATACAATCATGTCATCAGTGAATAGAGCTAACTTAACTTCTTCCTTCCCAAATTGTATCCCTTTTAATTCCTTCTCCTGTCTTATTGCTTGAGCTAGGACTTCCAGTACTGTATTGAAGAGCAGAGGTGAGAGTGGACAACCCTGTCTTATTCCTGATCTCAATGGGGATTCCTCCAGTCTCTCTGCACTGAATATTATTTGGGTGTTGGGAGCTTTATATATTGCCTTTATTATGTTAAGATATGAACCAACCATGCCAATTCTCTCCAATGTTTTGATCATGAAGTGATGTTGTATCTTGTCAAAGGCCTTTTCTTGCATCTATCGAAATGATCATGTGGTTTTTATGTTTAACCTTTATTATGTGGTGTATTTCATTGACAGATTTCCATATGTTGAACCACCTCTGTGTTCCTGGGATGAATCCCACTTGGTCAAGGTGGATGATGCTTTTGATGTGTTGTTGGATTCAGTTTGCGAGGATTTTGTTCAGGATCTTTGCATCAAAGTTCATCAGGGTAATAGGCCGGTAGTTTTCTTTTCTTGTGGCATCTCTGCCTGGTTCGGGAATTAGGGTGATAGTAGCTTCATGAAAGGAGTTGGGTAGCTTTCCCTGTTCTCCAATTGTGTGGCACAATTTGAGGAAGTTTGGTTTGAGTTCTTCCATGAAGTTTTGATAGAATTCAGCTGAGAAGCCATCTGGACCTGGACTTTTCCTTTTGGGGAGGTTTTTTATTACTTTTCCAATCTCCATGAGTGAAATGGGTTCATTGACATGATTAATCTGCTCTGAGTTTAGCTTTGATAGATGTTATGCATCCAGGAATTTATCCATCTCCTCTGCATTATCAAGTTTTGTGGAGTAGAGGTTTTTGAAATAAGTCCTGATGATTCTCACAATTTCACTTATGTCTGTTCTGATCTATCCTTTTTCATTTTGAATTCTGTTAATTTGAAGCTTCTCTTTTTTTGCTTGATCAAATTGGCCAGGGGTTTGTCAATCTTGTTTATTTTTTCAAAGAACCAGCTCTTTGTTTTGTCAATTGTCTTAATTGTTTCCCGTGATTTCCATTTCATTGATTTCTGCTCTGATTTTAATTATTTCTTTCCTTCTGGAGCTCTTTGGGTTGGATTTTTCTTGCTTTTCCAGTGCCTTTAGGTGGATGGTTAGGTTATTGATTTGGGATCTCCCTGTGTTTTTTATGAAGGCATTGAATGCTATGAATTTTCCTCTGAAGACTGCCTTCATTGTGTCCCATAAGTTTTGGTACAATCTGTTCTCATTGTCATTCAATTTTAGAAATTTTGCAATTTCATTTTTTATTTCATCCACTATCCATTTATTGTTTAAAAGTGTGCTGTTCAGTTTCCAGGTGCCGTTGGGATTCCTGGTGGGTCTTTTGTTGTTCATTTCTAGCAACATATCATTGTGATCTGATATCATGCAGGGAATTATGTCAATCTTCCCAAATATGTGCAGGCAGTCTTTGTGACCCAGTATATGGTCTACTTTAGAGAATGTTCCATGGGCTGCTGAGAAGAATGTGTAGTCTGTGGATTTGGGATGCAAAGTTCTGTAGATATCTGGTAGGTCTAAGTGATCTATGGTTTTGTTGAGCTCTCTTACTTCCCTGTTGAGTTTCTGTTGCATGATCTGTCTATTACTGATAATGGTATATTGAAGTCCCCAGCTATGATGGTGTCGGTGGTTATTTCTGTTTTATTGTCAAGTAGGTTTTGTTTTATGACCTGTGGTGCCCCTGTGTTTGGTGCATACAGATTTATGGTTATAATATCCTCTTGATGGATCGTTCCCATGATAAGAAGGATGTGGCCTTCTTTGTCTTTTTTGATTATTTTTCATTTGACATCTATGTTATCCAATAATAATATTGCACACCTGCTTGTTTCTTATTCCCATTTGCTTGGAATATTGTTGTCTGCCCTTTCACCCTGAGGAGGTGTCTGTCTTTAGTGGTGAGGTGGGTGTCTTGAAGGCAACACATTGAGGGGTCTAATTTTGATCTGGCCTGTTATCTTGTGTCTCTTGATGGGTGAATTAAGGCCATTAATATTTAGGGTAATGACTGTGAGATTTGATTTGATCCCTGCCATATTGTGATGGTAAATGTGGGTTGGTGTTTTCATGGACTTTGATGTTTTTTTGTGCCTACTCTGAGTTTGGTTATTGTGATCTGCTTCTTGTCGGCATTTGAGGTTGATTATTTGTTTCTTCACTGTGGAGAATTTCCTGAAATACTCTCTGTAGGTTTGGTTTTGTGTTCATATAATTGTAAAGCTGAGTTTTTTGGCCATCTCTGATGAGGGATACTTTTGTTGTGTAGAGTAGTTTGCATTGGAAGCCATAGGTTCTTAGACTTTGCAGTGTTTCATTGCAGGCCTTTCTAGCTTTCAGGGTTTCCATTGAGAATTCTGGAGTAATTCCGATGGGGTTACCTTTAAAAGTGGTGTGCTGTTTTTCCCTAGCTGCTTTTAGGATTTTCTCTTTGGTGTCAATGTTTTGAGTCTTAATGACAATATGTCTTGGAGAGTTTCTCCTTTGGTCCAGTCTGTTTGGAGTTCTGTTGGCTTCTTGTATCTTGATGGGCCTTTCTTTTAAGAGACTGGGGAATTTTCCTTCAATTATTTTGTTAAATAAGTTCTCCATGCCTTTGGCCTGGATTTCTTATCCTTCTGGTATTCCAGTGATCCAGATTTTAGGACGTTTAAGTGTATCCCACAATTCTCTCATGTTCTCTAAACAGAAACTTTTAAACTTACTGAAATTTTTGAACTCTCGAACTGTTTCTTCCATCTTGTCTTCCAGATCTGAATTTCTATCCTCCACACGGCTGACTCTATTTTTGAGAGCTTCTAGAGAGTTTTGGACTTGTTCAATTAGGTTTCCATTTTCTACTACTTTTCTATGTATAATTTCCATCCCTCTGCCAAGCTCCTTTTTCACATCATTTTCTGATTTTCTTGATGATTCTTGGAATTCATCCTTGCATTTAATTATGTCTTCATTTAGCATGGCCAGCTGATTTTTGAGGTATTCTTTTTTTTCACTCTCCCTCAGATCTCTTAACTGTCTTTGAACTCCTTCCATTTTCTTATCTATTAGGTCTAGTTTAGTGATGGCAGCATCCACATGATTATCAGTCCTTAGTTGCTTTTCTGAAAATTCTACCAGTAGCTTGATCATGGTTGCATTGCTCATAGCTTCATCAGTGTTCTGATCCTAATGACACTTCTATGTATTTTTTTTTTTTTCATTTTTCCAGGTATGGTGTCACGCTGGCCCAGGCCAACCTGGAATTAACTATGTAGTCTTAGGGTGGTCTTGAACTCACTGTGATCCTCCTACCTCTGCCTGCTGATTGCTGGGATTAAAGGCATGTGCCACATGCCTGGCTTCTTCTACGTTTTGATTAGATATGTTCATTGTAGTATTGGGTGATCTAACTGGATTTTCTTGCATTTGATTTCTCATGTTATTTCTTTTGTGCTGTGGTCTGCCCATTACACTGTATGGGCACATAGGTGGGTGGATCAGCCTGTGCTCAAGCACAATGGGAATCTGAGGCAGCCTCGGGCAGTTGCCAAGCAGCCTGGCCTTTGGCTCTCACTTTCCAAAGCCCCATGATCTATTTCATGGCCAGGGCGCCAAAGTTGCCTGATGTCTCATGTGGTAATGTGCTAAAGCTCCCTGCGTTGAGCTAGGAGGGACACTAAGGCACCAAGCACTGAATCAGCCCAAACTCTGGCATGGGAACACTGGGACCCAGAAGCAGTCTGTGCTCCCCCACCACAGGACAATGGCAGATGGCCAGTGCAGCAAACAGGTAGGGGATATCACCTGAGCTGGCGCAAGCGACAGACACAGTCTGAGCTTGCTTGTCAGTTGCTGTGGCCCTGGACTTGCTGAACCTGCGGTGGCCAGAGCCATAAGTGGGTGAGTGGGCGGAGCAGTCTAAGCTTCCACACCCAGGGATCGATCAGCGGTTGGCGGTGCTGTGGATACAGCAGCTACTTGCGGGGAGGGGTGTGATACCTGCCCGCAAGGAGATCAGCAATTCCCTGTTTCCCCCCCCCCCGTGCCCTCCCACTGGCAATCTATTGGAGATTTCTCTACCCTAAAAGACCCAGTGCACCCTAAATGTCTTGCCTTTCTTTGCCCGGATTTGCAGCGCAGCTATGCAGTCGCCATCTTGATTGGAAGTCTCCTATATCATTTTTTTATTCGAAGTGTTCTCCTGATCCCTGCCTTCCTTATAGTAGGAGACATGATCTGTTCTCTCTCTAATTCTCTATTTTCTTCTGTGCAACTCTCCTGCACTTGTGAACTGGACACATTTAAAACTTGATGAATGGTAAACTTGGGAAATTTATGTGGGATACATGTATTAGAACGTTTGTTTACTCTTTCCACCTGCTTGTAAAGCCAATAGCAAACTGTAAATACTATGTGTAGAGCATTAACTGAGTTTTGTCAGGAGATATTTTATGTTTGCTCTGAGGAACAATGACCTGAATTTTAGATACTAATGACCAATGCTAGCCTGTGGGAAATGCAGTTTCTGGCTGGGCTGGTTTGCATCTGCAGAAGTGCTGTCAGTCATAGATTCAAACAGTATGTGCAGACGGGGTTCATGCTGGTGGTACTCCATGTGGGACTTTAAGTATCAGAATATGCTATGGGGTTCCCCATGCTAGACCCATGGATGTGACCCATGCTATATGGCAAACAGCAGCAGGATGATGGCAGAGAGACCCCATGCATGATGGCAGAGAGACCCCAGATACATTGGCTGGGCCCCCTGCAACCATAACTCACTAGACAGGTCTAAACTAAAAAATATAGCATATGCAAGAAATTATAAATATAAAAATAGGAATATTTCAGAGACTCAATCAGTGATGGTGTTAGGAACCCCCCTGATCATGTAGACATTAAAAATTATCAGACCTCCCCAAAACCTAAAGGCTTAATCCAGAGATTTTGATGACTTCTGTGTGGACAGGCAAAATACAGAAAGAGGTCAACCATGGGGGGGGGGGTGATAAGGAAAGGTCACAATGGTAAAGAGGAGTTCAATTCCATACAGGCTCTATTTCCTCATCATGTCGCCAATGAGGAGGCCAAGGATACAGGGTGTTACACACCGTATTGATAATTAGTGGCTAAATACAAAGGTCTCATTTACCTTTGTTGCCACACCACAGAGAAATTAAGGATGACTCTCTGGCGAACAAGACAAAAGGGATTTGGAAGATGTTCCAGTATATCTTTTTGTCTTCCAGATGGGTAGTCATATGTCTTCGACAAAGGCTCCCTTAGACTGTATCCTAACCCACTGGTATCTCTTTGACTCAAAGAAAAAAAAGTGCCTTATATTCTTCTTCACCAAACCTGGCCCAAATATAAACTAGAGAATAGAGAGGCTTGTAGAGGGAAATATTAATTTTAATATGATTTTATAATTAGACCTGCTCTAAGAGAAAACCCAACCTTATGTATGGAGTGCAATATTGATTCAACTCTCTGAGCTGCCCCACATCAAGACAAGATACTAAAATCTTCTTATAAGTATAGCCATCTGTAGAAGAGAAGGAAACATCCCTGCATTCTTGTCCTCCTTATCCCAGGACCCAAAGCCTGCTAAGGCTCCCAGTCCTCCTCAAATATATCTTTCTCTTCTACCACTAAAGGAGACAGGTAATGAAACAAGATCAACAAGATCAAGGCTAACAACACAGGCTCAGATAACAAGTTGGTTCCTAAAGTCTGCCAGGTACAGGCTAAAAGCCAGCCAACTATGGACTGGCAAGCTTGTTCAATGGTTAGATATACTTGCTACTGATTGATTATACCTCAGTGTAATGTAAATTATGCTAATTGTGATATGATATGCTTTTTAAATACATGGTAATCTGGGTTCTGAGAAATGGGTTGGCCTCTCTAACTCAGACCCCAAGCATGTTTCAAGCCATGTGTCATCCACACCTTGACCTTAGGCAGATTGGCCAATTGCCTCTGGACAAGGAAAGGGAGAATGACATGCACCATATAGTTTTGGTTCGCTCTCAATTTCTTTTTTGTCTAAGATCAGTAAAACCTTGCTAGAACAGTTTCCAGACTGTTGTGAGACAGGGAAAATAATCATAACAAACAAGCAACAGCCAGATCTAACTAGGGTTCACAACAGGATAAAATTTGATGATTTAGCAATATGTGAACAGGTAATTTTTGTTATATCACAAACATAATTCAGATTTGTCATTACTAATGAAACCATTTCTAGGAGTTTTATATTATTTCCAGGACAGAAATTAAGTTTTACCTACATTTACAAATCCATGCTTTTGAAATATACTTCATAGGATTTATGAAAAAGTAATGTCTTTTAATTTTAATGACTAAAATTCAATTCAATGATGTTTTGCTCATGGTGACAGTATAAAAACTGTTTTCAGGGCTGAAGAGATGGCTTGGCAGTTGAGACATTTGCTTGCAAAGCCTAAGAACACCAGTTCAATTCCCCAGGATCCACGTATGTTAGATGCGCAGGAGGGTGCATGTGTCTGGAGCTCATTTGCAGTGGCTAGAGGCCCTGGCACACCATTCTCTCTATCTGATTCTTTCTCTCTCTCAAATAAATAAATAAGATATATTTTTAAAACTGTCTTCAAAATATTTAATCATTTGGTGATGTTTCTATGTTCAGTTTTTAATTACTAGAAAAACTGAGTCCTAATAAATTCAAGATTTATTTACTAAAATGGTCATGGTTTTGTTTATAACTTAGGTTTTACAAAAGGTATAATCTAACTTCATGCATTGTAACTTTTGTTCTAAAGGAGACAAAAAAATCTCCCTATCTTCTGATTACTGTGTGCTTTCTCAATTTTTGAGGATCTCCATTCACAATGCTTGGATCAAAGAGAGTTAACCCCAAATTGTAATGGTAGGATATGTACTTTATAAACAATGTAATGTAAACATAAACTATTAGGTATCTCATCCCAGCTTCATCTGTTCATCTGGTTAACATTAACAATAAGACATAGGTTCCCTGCCCACTTCTGTGTGGGAAGGTGTGGTAGTGTGGAGTGAGTAAGCCAGACTCCTGTTTCCCAGCTCCTCCAAGTTCCAAGTATGGCTTCCCTGAAACACTGTATGTGTGGGCAGGTGGAGTGATGTGGAGTGAGTAGAACAGACATCTCCCAGCTACCTGGTCTGTATTCCCTGTGCTGGAATGTGTGCTGGTGGGGACTGAAATGTGGAGCGAGTAGGGTAGACCACTGTTTCCTGGATCCTCCCAGTTCCCTGGTGCTGGTAGGTCCCATTTACCTGGCTTGGGGAGGCCTGGTCCCTGTGTGAGCTGTGGAATCACACCTTTTGCTCTGGTATCCTAACTGGCCACTTAATACCAACATCCCTATTCACCTTAGTCAGAGGGTGCATGGGCCAAAGGACAAAAACTTGCTTCTTCCTCAATAAAATAAAAAGTATTCCTAAAATGGGTAGACAATAATGAAAAAATAAGCCAACTAAAGTCAGAAAATAGAGATCTCCACCAAAGGATGCCCACTCCTACAATGGAAGCCTCCAATGAAGCCATAGAGAAATAAACAGAAATTCATTCCAAAAATGAAAACACAACAACCAATGAGACCCTGATCAAAAAAAATCTCCAAACTGAAAGCAAACCATCAAAGAACCAAAAATCATATCAATGAAATTGAATAGAATTGTCTCATACAAAATTCAGCTTTTGAGAGTAGACTTAAATTGATTGAAGAAAATGTTATAACACTTCAAAGAGATATGAATAAATTTAAGGTGAGACAAGAAGTGGAAGATCTCAACAAGCAGTTGATTAAATTTAAAGAAGACTTAATCAAATGCAAGAATGAATTCCAGGAAGCACCAAGAAAATCAGAACTCAAATTTAAATCATACTTCATAAAAGAGATGGACACCATGTAAAAGAGAACAACAGAAAACCAGATATCAAATAGAAATTAAAAAAAAGAAATAAATTTCTCTAGAACCCCTGACCAACAGAATTACTCATATGGAAGGCAGAACCTCTGACCTGGAAGCAAGACAGAAGAATTTGATCAGAAGGTCAAAATCTTTGCTAAGTTCAAAAGGTCAAGTGAACAGAATATGCAGGAATTGTGGGATAGCCTCAAACAACTAAACATCAGGATCATGGGACTACCAGGAGAGGAAATCCAGGCCAGAGGCATAGAGAACATATTCAACAAAATTATTGAAGAAAATTTTCTGAGTCTCTCAACAGAGAGGCCCATCTAGATATAAGAATAGCACAGAAAACTAAACAGACAGGACCAAATAAGAAACTTTCCAAGACACATTATTGTTAAAACTCTTAATAATGAAAATAAAGAGAGAATGCTAAAAGCATCAAGAGAGAAACAACTCACTACATACAAAGGCAATCCCATCAGAATGTCTCAAATTTATCAATGGAAACACTGGATGCCAGAAGGGCCTGGAATGGAACATTTCAAAGTCTAAAAAATTATGGCTTCCAACTTAAGCTACTCTACCCAGCAAAAGTATACCTCATCTATTGATGGCAAAAGAAAAACTTTCCATGAAAAAAGTCAATTCTATGATTATATGAACATAAGCCAAACCTACAGAGAATACTCCACACAGAACAGTCAAACAACCAATCTCAAGAGCCAAAAGGAAGAAGACCACAATAAGCAAAATATACCAGTCACAAAATAGTACAAAACAACAGAAAGCACCAAACCCCATAAAACACCTCATCATGGCAGAGGTTAATTCAAACCTGACGGTAATAACCTTAAATATTGTCTTAACTCACCCATCAAAAGACAAAGGTTACCAGTATAGATCAAAAAAAAAAAAACTGGACCATTCTATTTGCTGTCTTCAAGAAAGCCACCTCACCACTAAAGATAGACACCTCCCTAGGGTAAAAGGTTGGAAAATGATATTACAAACAAATGGAAATAAAAAACAAGCAAGTATTGCTATTCTAATATCTGATAAAATAGAGTCCAAACAAAAGTAAGCAAAAAGGACAAAGAAGGCCACTACTTACTCATCAAATGCAACATGAGAATATAACAATCATACATCTATATGTGACAAACACAGGTGCACCACAGTTTAAACAACAAAATCTACTTGACAATAAAACAGAAATAAACACCAACACCATCACAGGTGGAGACTTGACTACTCCACTATCATCAATATGCAGACCATCCAATCATAAAATCAATAGGGAAAAAATAGAGAGCAACAACATCATAGATCAACCAGACCTTATGTATAGCTACAGAATTTTCCACCCCAACTCTACAGAAAACACATTATTCTCAGCAGCCTGTGGAACCTTCTCCAAAATTAACCATATATTAGGCCATAAAGTGTGCCTACATAAAGTCTGGAAAATTGAAGTAACTTCCTGCATCATGTCAGATCACAAAGCTTTAAAGCTAGAAATTAACAACAACAGACACATCAAGAAATCCACCAGCTCCTGGTGACTAAAAATACACTTTTAATCAATGCATGGGTCATGGAAGAAATCAAAAAAGAAATTGTAAAATTCCTAGAATTGAATGATAATGAAAACACAACCTAACAAAACTTATGGGACACAATGAATGCAGTCCTAAGGGGAAAATTCATAGCCCTAAATGCCTTCATTACAAAGATAGAGAGATCCCAAATCAATAACCTGACTATCCACCTAAAGGCACTAGAAAAGCAAGAAGAATCCAACCCAAAGAGCTCCAGATGCAGATACATAATCAAGACTACAGCAGAAATTAATGAATTGGAAACTAAGAACACAATTTTTACAAATAGATGAAATGAAGAGCTCATTGTTTGAAAAAAATAAACAAGATTTACAAAACCCTGGCTAATTTGATCAAGAAAAAAAAAAAACAGAATTCTCAAATTAACAAAATCAGATCATTCTCAGAGAACTTACCCAATCACAGAAAAAAAAAATAGCCACATAGTCTCACTCATCTAGAGCACCTAACCTGAAACTACCCAAGATACCTTAAATATCCAGCAAGCATCTCATGGACTAGACACTAGGATGGAAGGGGAGGGAGGGGAGGGCATCAAAGGGGTGGGAAACACAAATCTAGACCCAAATGGCAATGGTACCATAAAATTCTACTTACTAAAAGACAGACCAAATGGCTGATCCTTCACCAGGCCCTTACAGGGAACACCTGAGCCACAAGACACAGGAGAGGGTAAGATCAAGACTAACCGTAATCTTCTCCATCTTCCCTCCCTCCCTCCCACTCGCTCTCCATCCCTCTCTCTCTCGCTCTCTCTTCTTTCTCTCTAACTCTTGTATATTAGTTATCCTTTTCCTCATTTTCTTAGTGGACACTGACCTGTAACTCCCAGAACCAGCATGGGGCTATCATCCACAGTGAGCTTTTGCTCAGAGAGACCTACAAGGTTTCCTAAAAGAAAGATAGATTTCTGTCAGAGTACTTGATGAACCACCAAAGGTTAGTGGTAAGACCCTATTGCTGAAGACACCTTATGTGGTTGACATGCAAATTAGAATGGCATGGCTGGAAGTTGGAAGAGAGTCAGTCCCCAGACAGTCAGTGCGTCTAGTGCCAGAAGGTGCTACATGGGAGACTGGGGGAAAATGACCAATATCTGTCCAAGCAACTCATGGTCTAACCTTCTCAGGAGCACACAACTTGTTGTGATGCCCACACAAGTGCAATAGTGGCACACAGCCATGGTGGGGAACCAACTGCTCTCAATTTGGCTAACTGATCCCCTCACTGGTATGGGACCCATAGCTGGAGCTGGGAAACAAGTCAGAACCATATCCAAACATAAGCCCACTCTCCAATATCAAGCTACCATCAATCATGGGCTACAAGAGGGCCTACACCTATTAAATTCTCTATAAAAAAGTGAGGGTTATCTCATTTGTCCTGGTGCTAACTTACTCTCCGTTGGAGAATCTGCTTCTGGTTTTCAGATAGATGTAGCTCCTAAGGAGAGAACCACCCCATGATACCTCAAAGGGGCCCCGGCTGAAACTAAGAAAAATTGGAGAAACAATCAAGGGTGCTGTTTTCCTGATGAACCGGGTACCAGCTGAAGGTGGAAGGAGATCAACACAGAGAAAAATCAACTCCTACCAAATCAGAGAGCCAGAGCCTCAGAGGCCCCCAACACTTCGTCACTGAAGAAGACCAAACATGAACCCAACATGGCTCAGGGAAATTTTGCAGAAGAGGGGGCAGAAAGAATGTCAGAGCCACATGTTGGGTCATGATATGCAGAGACATTTATCTTACCCATAACTGTGGGCTAACTCCACAATGCATGACCCATAAACCTCAACAAGGAGGGGTCAAGGGGAGGCGGTAGGTCATGGATGAGCCTAATAATGGTACCAAACTGACTGTATTTGCTGAATACAAAACTAACTAATAAAGGAAAAAAGAAAAGAAAAAAAAACAACAAAATCAGAAATGAAAATGAGAGATAACTACAGACATCAATGAAATTGAAAGTATCATCAGGGCATACTTCCAAAATTTCTACTGCACAAAATTGAATAATCTGGAAGGTTATCCACCTACCAAAACTAAACTCAGAGCAGACTGATTTCCTAAACAAACCTACCACCTCCATGGAGATTGAAAAGGTAATCAAAAACCTCCCCAAAAAGAAAAGTCCAGGACTGATGGCTTGTCAGAAGCCTAATATCTAGAATCTACAAAGAACTAAAAAAAAATTAAACAATAAAGAAAATCAAACGACCCCCTCCAAAATGGTGCAGAGATCTGAATAGGGAGTTCTCAGAGGAAGAATTACAGATGGCTAACACACACTTAAGAAAATGTTCAACATCCCAAACCATTAGGAAAATGCAAATTAAAACAACTATGAGATTCCACCTTACCCCAGTAAGGATAGCAAACATTAAAAAATAAAATGAAAACAAATGTTGGCTAGGATGTGGAGAAATAGCAATACTCATTCACTGTTGGTGAGAATGTAAGCTGGTACAACAACTATGGAAATCAATATGGGGACTCCTGAAAAGCATAAATGTACAGTTACCCACAGACCCTGTTATTTCCTTACTGGGCATTTACCCTAAAAGCTCCACATCTCAGTTCAGAGATATTTGTTCAACCATGTTTATAGCTGCTCAATTCATAATAGCTAAGAACTGGAATCAACCCAGATGCCCATCATTGGATGAATGGATAACCAAGATGTGGTTTATCTACATGATGGACTTCTACTCAGCAGTAAGAAAAAATGACACAATGAATTTGTAGAAAAATGGTCTAACTTGGAATAGATCATTGTAGTGAACTTACAGAATCACTGAAAGACAATCATTGCATGGTTGCACTCATATTCATTTCTTAACCTGGATCAGCCTGAGTTGCTGACGTACCTGAATGGCATCCTGAGGCTTGGACAATATGGAGGGTAGGGTGTTGGGGGGGTCACAAAACTGAACTCAAATTGAACTTGTCCTACAGAATTCTATATCCTGGAAGTCAGACTAAAAGGTGGAAGTCTCAAGAGGACCTTAGGGGGAGCACCTGAATAGAAGAGCCCTAGAGAGGGTGAGATGAAACCTAACCTTAAATTTCTCCTGTTTCTCTTTCTTCTCTTCATTTTTCTTTTTTCTTTTCCCTTGTTGTTGGCCTGTAATTCCCTGTACCAGGATGTAGTTTACATCCACAATGAACTGTTGATCAGAGAGACCTACTAGATCTCCCAAAACAAACAAGACAAACTTCTTTCAGAGCACTTGATTACCCACCAGACGTTAATGGTAAGACCCTACTGCTGAAGGCACCATCTGTCAGCATGGACAGTGGAGATACCTGGTTGTAATCCAGAAGAGAACCAACCTCTAGACAATTATACCACCTAGTTCTGGAAGGCATTACATGACCTACAGAGGGAAAGTGGCCAACATCTGTCTGAGGAACTGAAAGTCTAAATGACTCAAATGCAAACAACCTGACATGATGCTAACACAAGTGCAATAGTGGTACACAGCCATGGTGCATAAGAATCTGCTCTCAGATTGCCTAACAAATCTTCTCAGTGGAAAGGAAACCATATCTTAAACTTGGAAACAAGTAAGAATCATATTCAGATAACGATTTTGCTTTCCAATGTCAAGCTCCTACTAATCTTGGCATATAAGAGTGTCTACACCCTTTAAATTCTCTCTAAATTAATAATGGTTATTCCTTTTAACTGCTGTTGACTTCACTCTCCATTGGAGATTCTTCTTCTCTTTTTCAGATGGGAGCATGATCTGAGGAGATAAAGATCCAGTGTACTTCACCCTGGTCCTAGCTGAAACCACATAGGAATTGAGGAAATGAACAAGAATGCAGTTTTCTCAGTGAACCTGATATCAGCACAAGGGTGAAGGAGATAGACACTGAGGACACTCAACACCTACCAAACCAGAGATCCAGATGCTTTTAAGAGCCCATCACTCAAGTAGACTTGAAACACACCCAACATGTCTCAGGGAATTTTGTGGAAGAGGGAGCAGAAACATTGTTTGAGCCACAAGTTGGGACAGTTCACACAGAGACATTGCCTCTCCCCTATAACTGACTGCTGCCCCTATAATGCCTGACCCACTATCCCCATGGGGTTGGCTTGCATACCCAACAAGGAAGGCCTCTTCAGAAAAGGGGCAGGGAACAGGGAAATGATGGTACCAACATGGGTTGTTTACATAATTAATATGTCCCCGTCTAATAAAAATAAATTTAAAAAATTTTGAAAAGAATAATAATACATAAAGTTGGTTTATGTTAGTCAAAGTAACCCCAAAGAAGGTGCATCAGATTGATTGCTATAGATTTCTCCATCAGGATTAAGTCTGTGTCTAGTCCACTTCAGACAAAAATTTTTGACAGATTGCTTGATTTGAGTTTATTGATAGAACAATGTAAATGTTATCAAAGTTAAGCTGGTAAATTTTCATTGGTAGTGATAAAAGCCATGGTATTTGTCCCATATTCATGTTGAGATTCTCCAATGTATGAACAACATCCTTCTCTGTGCCCCTAAAAATGGAGGTTTCATAAAGTAGTTCTAATGTTATGTTAGGGCTCAATGGAGGACACACTCCCTCCTCTGTGAGACTGGTTTTCCTTATACCAGTCAACAGATCCTGTAGGAGATAAGAAAACCTGGCACACCAAGGGGATGATACACTTCTTCAGCTGGACCTGTTTCATAGAAACGGGAAAGAATTAGATTGAATTGTTCTATGTCCAGTCCTTCTTGTCACTGAGAAAATCCAAAACTGATCCAGAGCCATCAGTTAGACCCTTAGGCTTCTCAATTTCCTGACAGACAGAGCTATAAGACCTTAAATTTCAGGGCTCAACTGTACCAAGTCAGTATAAGGTATTTAAGATCAGTTTTTTCAGAGAAACTGGGACATTAAAGGAGAAAAGGCCTATTATTTTCTACTCAATCCCTGGGACTCTCAAACAAGCAACCCAGGACATTCTTAAGACTCACAAGGCTCTGCCAGATGTGGTTGAACATACCAATAAAGAATTGCTCAAGAAACAGAGACAAAAAATCCCAGAGATTGAAACCAGCCTGCCTCCTAGTGCTGACTATAATGGGCCTTCTAATTAACTGGGAAAACAACCTACATGTACACCCATGATGTGTTAGGCTTGTTAATCTCCAAGGAAAATTTCTGACTAACTAATAACTAACTGTCCCCTAAGATACAGGTTGTTCTCCTAGAAAATCCTTTAATATTAAAAGTATACCCCCTCATAATGAACAAGAACAAAACTGGCAACTCTCACCATGGCACTAAAACTAAATGAAAGCCAGAGTTAATATTTATATTTTTAATAAAAATTGTCTCTGGATCTTTTAACATGGTTTGCCTGTACTTACAAATGTTAAATACTATATATGTTTTCTATCCTTCAGGTATGGCTTACCATGTCATCAGGAAACATAAGTTCAATGTTACAAAATAATATTAAAGGTATTTTAATACTATATTTTAGCTAGATATGTTTTGATAAAGAGAAAAGGTACAGACATACTTTAGATTCCATTTTTTTCTCTTGGGTGTTTAAAAGCCAGATGTAGGAGCCAAAACCAATGAGGACATTGGGGTTAAAAGGGTACCCAATATTTTGGTCTCAACCACTCCAAGTCAAAAAGGCTTAGGAGACAACAGAACACTTTTTTTCTCTAGATTACCCTAAAGCTCTTGGTAAGTCACCTATCTTCTTGATCAGGAAAGATATAGAGACCCAGGGATTGGATTCCAATAACTATCCAGTCTGCAGAAGGAGAGTCAAAAACAGAAGGGGAAACCCTTAATGCTTCCAACATAAGGAGACCACATGGTCAGCAAGGCCCTGATCCATCCCAACGGGTGGCACAAATGCTGAGAGAGCCATAGAGCTCCTCCCGGGTCCCTAAAAGTCTCTCCTAAAGAGACACACTGACCTTCCAAATTAAAATATAAAGTTAAATTTTGGCTACCTATTTGGTCTTAAGCACTCAACAGAAAAATATAGCCAGAAAGCAAGGTATATCTTTTTTTAATATTTTATTTATTTATTTATTTATTTGTTTGTTTATTTATTTGGGAGAGAGAGGAAGACAGAAAGAGAGAATGGGAGAGTCAGGGCTTCCTGCCATTGCAAATGAACTCCAGAGGCATGCATCCCCTTATACTTCTGGCTGACATGGGTCCTGGGGAATCAAACTGGGATCCTTAGGCTTCACAGGCAAATGCCTTAACTGCTAAGCCATTTCCCCAGCCCAGTAAGGTGTGTCTTAAAGAACTTAAACATCACAGCTCAGACTGTAAACTTTAGATGGATGTGCTCGCAATGACTCAATGGATTCTATACTATTATCAAAGTTAAATGCTATATATATATATATATATATATATATATATATATATATATATATACTAGATAATTTTGCTAATGTCTCATCTGCTTTTCAAGAACAAATGTAGAACATGCCACTTGGTTAATTTCTAGATCTTCATGGTGAAAGAGAATCATTCCTATCATCTATCATTTCTGGTAATAATTCTGCTAATTTTGGGACATTGTGTGGTTAGTTGATATCTTAACCTTGTATCTTCTCATCTACAGTGAGCCAACACTCAGAAAGTCCTATGACAATCCAACTCCATCTACCTGGGTTGCCTGCATGACCCTCCAAGGCCTGAAATGCTACATGATTGGGAACCCTGAGGACCTCTCTGAACCCCAATTTACCTGATGCATGCTTCTCCCTGATTTCTCCCACTTTTCCCCCACCAAAGTCTTTGTCTGGGAATCACAGGTTTCTTCCCACACTAGAAGACCACCAGTAACTTTTGAGGTCTTGTAGAATAGACCCAATGGTGGGGTACCCCAACTGTCACAACCAAGGGCCCCATTTAGCTACAAGGAGCTGGATAGATCTGTCATGCTAATCCCCTAATGGCAGTTAGGTTTACCTTTTCAGAAGGCAGAAATGACAGGAGACAGAACCTGGATAGGCAGTCAGGGAAACAGAACTCCAAAAGAGAATGGTTTTTATTCCTTGACTAAAGGCAAGAAGCATCACTAAGCTTTCAGAAACCTGAATGTTACACCCTCCAGGAAAGGTTTCTAGATTAAGCTTGCACCCTTCCTAGAGGACAGAAACTCTGATCCTTACCTAAGATTACTTACAAAGCTGTAAAATCTCATCTTTGTCCATAGTTACCTGCTGACCTGGTCTTCCTCATGTAGCCACTTCCCAGATCTGAGTTGTTCTTTGCAAATCCCCTCTTGTCTCCCTGGACAAGAGCTGCACCTTGCTTCCTTTTCTTATGTTCTAGGCTTAAGCCCCATTTTCCTTATCCTCCTAAAGCTTTAAGCTATAATGAAATATTTCTGAATCTTACCCTCTGGTCTATGGATTTCATTCTTCCAATTCATAGGACAGGGATCTGGGAAAACCCAAAATTATTGGTGCATTGGCATACAAGAGCCCAAAATTCCTGTATAGTATAGAAAATAGAATCACCTAATCAGGAACACTTCATAGAAATAGACACATATAGTAGGTGATCCTTTGCATCTAGCTTCTTGTACTTAACATAATGTATGTAAAGTCCAATACTTCATTCTTTTAATGATAGTATTTTTGGTGGTTTGAATAGTTTGCCCCCAATATATTCAGTTTTTTGTTTGTAGTTTGCATCTGCAGCCACCTGGCTGGAGGCAGTGTCACTGGGCTTCTCTTAAGGTGTAGTGGTGGGTTTCAGATTTTAATCTAAAGATATGCAAAGTGTGCCTAGCTGGAGTTCCTGAAGTGTGCTGTACTGTGTGGCTTTTGCTTGTGCTTCTCTCTCTCTTTGCTTGGACCTGTGAAGGCAGGCCAGCTCCTTTGGCCATTATGGAACTTCCCCTGGATCTGTGAGCTTCAATAAATATCTCTTCTTCCATAACTGTGCCTGGTCTGGAAGTTCATCTCAGTGAACCTGAAGCTGTCTGCTACAGAACTTGGTATCGGGAGTGGGGTGAGATGAACCTGACCATGTGGATGTTGATCTTTTGGAACCTTTGTTTTGGAGGAATAGGCATGGACTTGGTGCTTGCAACTGAAGATGCTTTCTGGAGTGGTAAGCCAAGTTTTATGGACTATTCTGATGAGAGTTTGATAATGCTAAGTGCAGACAGTATTGAGCTTTCTAAAGGGAAGAAAAGACTACAGAGGACTTTGTTGGAACCAGGCTACTGGCATAAGGGCTGGCTGTATTCTGCTGCTGAGACTCCGAGAGTTTGATCAAGGTTACATTTGATGTGCTTGGCTAGAGATATTGGACTGAAAGATTTAAGAATTTTAAGCTGGAAAACTTTAAGCAAGTTAGATTTACTGGCACAGAGACTGGTTTTAGGTTACTAAAGCTGCTATTGTCAACACATTAGCAATCTTAAGGAAGATGGTCCAATTGCTTTACATTAAAACAATGGAAAGGATGTCTGAGGAAAGACTATCATAGAAATGCAAAGTCTTGGAAAGAGTTGATTGGAGAAGGAACCTACTTTCAAGGCTATTATTTGTTTTGTCCCTGAATTAAGAATATGGCTGTGTCCTACACAACTGGTATTGGTTTCAGAAGCATGAAAGATGTGAGGAATGGTCATGAATTGCACATGGTTCCAAGAGCGGCTGCTGAGATGTGGCATGAGGCAGGGCATGATGCTCTGATAGGCTGAGAGAGCCTTTGGAAGATGGACCATGGTTTGCATGGAGACCTGAAAACAGTTTGGATATACCAGGACTGTGCAAGGGCTACCATATAGGGCACTGTTGGCCTAGGATGGAAGTGTTCCCTGGCTACTCTGCCCCACTAGAGGGGAAAATTGGAAAATCTGGAGACTGTCAGTCTCTGGTTTGATGTTTGTTTGATGATGGTTGAGTTTGCATTGTTTTAGTCTCTCTTTGCTATGCATTATACCAGTTGGAAATGTTTACTCTATGCCTTTATATGTTGGAAGTGTTTAACTTGCTTGATTTTACAGGTCTTAGTATCTTAAATTGGTCAAGACTGTGGGGACCTTTGAAGTTGAACTGAGTACAATTTACAATGTGTGATGGTTATAAATCTATTGGGGTCCAGGGGTGGAATGTAGTGGTTTGAATAGTTGGCCCCCAATATATTCAGATTTTTGTTTGTAGTTTGCACCTGGCTGGAGGCAGTGTCACTGGTGTGGTGGTGGGTTTCAGATTTCAATCTAAAGATATGCAAAGTGTGCCTAGCAAGAGTTCCTGAAGTGTGCTATGTGTGGCTTTTGGCTTGTGCTTCTCTCTCTCTCTCTCTCTCTCTCTCTGCTTGGACCTGTGAAGGCAAGCCAGCTCCTCTGACCATTATGGAACTTCCCCTGGATCTGTGAGCTTCAATAAATATCCCTTCCTCCATAACTGTGTCTGGTCTGGAAGTTCATCTCAGTGAACCTGAACCTATCTGCTACAGTATTCCATGGTACATATATAATACACTGATGGGTATTTTTACTGTTTCTATCTTTTGGTTATTATGAATAATGCTTCTATGAACATCGAGGGACAAGTCTTTATATAAAAATGTTTTCCTTTCTTTTGGAAATATGTCTAGAATTGGAATTACTAGTTTATATTGGTATCTCCATGATTAACATTTTGAGGCAATGTCAAACAGCTCCCAAAATGACTGCACCATTTTACATCTCCACCAAAAACATATGAGGATGCCAATTTCCCCACATCCTCACCAATACTTGCTCTTGTCTGTCTTTTTGAATACAGCCATCCCAGTGGGTGTGGAGTATTTTTGTCACAGTTTAAATTTCCATAATGATATTGAGCATTCTGTTATATGCTTATTGGCCATTTGTATATCTTCTTTGGAAAAAATGTCACTCAACTTCTTTGCCCATTTCCACATTGGGTCTTTTTCTACATTTGTCTTTTTCTGTTGAGTTGTTTTTTCTTCCCTTTTTGTTCTTGTGATATGTGGATTCATTGTAGAGATATGTTGACACCAAGACCTTCACGGACCCCAAAACATTCAGTCCAAAACAGTTACCACTGGTTAGAGAGGAGAAGGGAGGCCAGTCACTATATATCAGTGTCAGGAAATGGAGACACAGCAGGCCCCAGGGAATGCTCCTGCTGAACACACTGAGTTCTGTCTGCTATCCTCACATCACCCCTGACATCAGACTCCTGCTGTTCTGCCTGCATAACACACAATGCTGCTCTTAAACTGCACTGAGGGCATATGAGGGAACCTTCCTAACTCCAAAAATAAAGAATGACCATTACTACCTCCCTCACTACCACCTCAGCCAGGCTCCATGCCTCTATGCCTATTATATTCCCCACTAGTGACTTACTGTCTGGCACAAAGAAGTCTGATGAACAGGTGACAAATATGAAGACCTTCTTTCTTAATTTAAGTAATAGAGGATTAGAACAGGAGGCCCAGAATTTCTGCCCTTGCTAGCCTCAACTTGTTTAACATGCATTTAGTACTTATTTCTCTCAGTATTTTATAAGTAGCATTTGATTTAACCCCCAAACAGTTGGGTCAAGTAGAAATATTGTGCTCATTTTACAGATGAAGAAACTAAGGCTTAGAGTGCGAAAAGAACTTGCCAGAGGCCAACAGGTGGTAAATGGTAAAGCCAGAATTTGGCTGATTCTGGCTCCCATCTGTACTTAAGTACCAATTTCATTGTAATACAGATTCATTACAGGACTTTGGGGGAGAGCAGAGCAAGATCATGCTATTTCATGTAAAGAAAGAGTGGTGGTTCATCCCTTTAATCCCAGCACTTGATAGGCAGAGGTAGGAGGATTGCTGTGAGTTTGAGGCCACCCTGAGACTACGTAGTGAATGTAGCTCAGGTCAGCCTGAGTAGAGTGAGATCCTACCTAGAAAAACCAGAAAAAAAGAAATCTCTTCACAATATATTTGTGCCAAAAAATCACCCACACACATTTTTTCAGTAAATCAGATAATGTTAAGAACTAAATTTCTCTTGAAATTTTAAATGGGACTGGGGATATAGCTCAGTCAATAAAGTAGTTGCCTTGAAAGCATGAGGACCCAGAGCTCATTTTCTAAAATGAAGCTGGGCATGGTAGTTTATAATACCAGCTCTAGGGAAGCAGAGACAGGGAAAACCCAGCATTCATTGGCCAGTCAGTAAAGCCTAATTAAGTGAGTTCCAAGCCAATGAGAAGTTTGACAGTGTCTGAGGAAAGACATTCAAGGCTGCTCTCTGGCTTCCACACACATGTGCACATATATGTACATGCATATACACCTGTGTCTACCCCACACATAAGCACACATATATATTCCACACATACATGTACATGCACACATAGATGATAGATAGAGAGACACAGACAACAAAATATTTAAAGAAGCCCTGCTATGAATCTCTTCTGGCAAAAAATTCTGGGGTGATGCAGTATTGAATTGCTTCTCCATAATTAGCATTACTAAACTTAAAGCAGTCCACCCATATATTCTTGACAGAATAGTAGTCTCTATCTCAGTTTTGCACATGGGCAGCATTCTCAAAATGTTGAATGGCATTGACCGAATCAATGAATTAGTTGGTGTGCAGTACACAAGGGTGCAAGCTAATCACCTGAAGCAGGCCACTAGTGGAAAAAGAATTCATCCAGGCATTCAGCTCTTAGGGACTAACAATGTCCTTGCCTCACCCTCATCTCCAGTGGAGTGCTGTTTGTTTCACATTCCTGTTACCCAAAGGTCCTATACAAATCAGAACACTTCTGGACATTTGAAGGCAGCATTCCCAACCCCTACTCTAGGTGTTCTTTTCCTTAGTACAGTCATCCATTGCTCCCTTCTTTCTCAAATCCCCGCTTGATGTTTTCTGGAGCCCAAATCGTGAAGCACCCAGCCCAATCCACTGTTACTGACATGTCATATATCTGGAAAACCATCTAACTCATCTTTAACATGTTAATTTAGAGTTTTAACACAGTAACATTCTGTAATTTGATCATATTCCCATTCTATCCTCCTTTGCCTCCCTCCCCTTTCCACTGATCATCCTCCTCTTTCCAAATAGTTATTCTGTATTAATATCTCAATCTTTTTGTCTTCTTCTGTCCTCTATGTCAAATGATGATAGGCTCAGAATTTTGCAGGTCTGGTGGGAGCAATGACAACCCCTGTGAGGTCATGAATGAACAAGATTTGTTGCTCATCTCAGAAAAAAAATGCCACACCAAGTGTTACTGACTTCCTTCTCACTGCCCCTTGGCCCCTTTTTCTACTCATTCATAAAGATATTTCTATTTCCTTCTTTAAAATGGAAACTTTAAACATTATACTACAGTCTTTAATCAGTCCACTTACTGAGCAAACAGCCTTTTACTCTCTAAGGAAATGGAGCTGAAGTAATAATTGCTGTTTTAACAATGTAATCTCTCTTCATCTTCATTTATTCTCTGCTTGCTACTAAATCATAGGTGGAGCCATGTCTTCTACCCTACCAAGACTGACACTGTTATTGGTGCCCACAGAACTAACCTTATTTTTGTTGTTGTTGTTTTTGTTTTTGTTTTTCTATTGGATCATTGCAATCATTCCTTAACTGGTCCCTTTCCTATTGAAGCTAGTCTCTGTGAGTCCAGAATTTGAAACACATTATGTCAACCTCTCACTCAAAATCCGTCTGACTTCCTAGTGCCTATGAAAGAGCATACAAGCAACAGCCTCTTTCCTCTCTGTATCTTTGCTTATTCTGCTACTTTTTTTTACTGGAATAGATTTCTTCCTGCTCCACCAATAGAAACTTTTGTCAAGTTTCAAAAACCAATTTCAAAGCCCTTCCTCCTTGACAAGTCTCCAAGACACTCATGTGAAATTGTTCAGTTCTTATATTCCCAGGATCATGCATTTATGCTTTACTCTAGGACTCTTCTTACCCTATCATGCTGTCAATAATCACTGCATCTCTACAATGGGAAGATTTGTTCCTTTTATCTCAGAACCATAATTGCTGTGTATGATAGCACCTGCCATAGCAAGACTACATAAAAATCCCCCAAGAATGTTTTGTAAATATGTAGGTGCAACAAAAATAGAAAATAAAACATTTGTTCAATATGTGATGCCTAATGTAAATAGGTCTATTTGATAAAATTATTAAAGATTGCAATCTTCTGTTAAAAATAAAGTCAATGATGATTTAATTCTGCCATGAGTAATGCATTATATCCATCTCTTTGGTCTCTGTCATAATTCATTGTCTTGCCTCCAAATCTAAAGAAAGGGACCTTCCTGCTCCTCTTCTTGTTTTTGTATAGGTGTTGCCAGAGGGAACATGAGGGATATTCAAGTTCTACATAGTACATACATAATTGTCTTGCTTTAAAACAAGATCTATGATTGTGATAACCCAGTACTCTGTCTTTCTCCACAAGTGTGAAACAATAATATTGGCTATTTATTGAGGACCTGCCATGGGCCAGTTACACCACACTACACATAGTTTTTCATTTAATCCTACCCAGCACAGTAGATATACTAATATTACAATTTAGGAATAATAGTTGTTTTTTTTTTTAAAAAGGCTGGAGACTGTGAAGGTGGATAATTCTGTGTCCAGAACCCATAGATTATTATTAGAATAATATCAGTGCCAGAAATGAGATACCTTCAAGCTACTTGTTGAACAGGGAGGTGCCTGATGCTCCCAAAACATTACAGGTTATTGGCAAGGTTTTGTTTGTCCATCAGATCTTGATGGTAAGACCTTATTTCTGAAGTGCAGGTCACACAGAAATCAAGCTGGAGCTAAGCTGGAAGCCTCCTCCCTATTGGCTAACTGTCAGGATGCTGGAAAGTTCTATGCAGTATGCAGCCTTTGGGAGGAGAAAAGTAATGGATGATAGTGACCACTGGGATGAATCAAAACTCACCAAAGTGCTATGAAGAAGTGATAGTGGATGGCTCAACATTGAGACATCTCTATCATACTCTCCAAGGTTCAGGTCCATTGTGGAAGAGGTGGCAGAAAGAATGTACGAACCAAAGAAAGGGGAAGACTGCTAACAATGCTGTCATCAGACACAAAGTAGCCTTGATATTCATGACCTCACATTGGCTGACATTGCCTACCAAGACCCACATAATAGGAAGGAAAAAAAATGGCATCAAATAGAAAAGAGACCAGTTGGAAATATGAAGGGATTCCGTGGAGGGAAGATTTGGAAGGGGAAAAGGGGGACTGTTGGGAGAGGATGATCATGGTATATTGTCTATATTTATGGTAGTTGTCAATTTTTTAAAGTTGGGGAGATAATTGAGTGGGTAACTTGTTAGCTGTACAAACATAAGGACCTGAGTTCAAATCCCCAGGATGCATTTTAAATGCTGGGCATAGTGGTAAATGCCTGTCATCCCAACAATGGAAGAGGGAGATAGGAGGATCCCTAAGGCTTGCTGGCTATATAGTCTGCCCAAATGGGTAAGCTCCAGTTTCAGTGAAAGACCTTGCCTCAAACACTGAGAGCAACTAAACCAGGCATGGTGGTATACACCTTTAATCCCAGCACTTGGGAGGCAGAGGTAGGAGGATTGCCATGAGTTCAAGGCCACCTGAGATTACATAGTGAATTCCAGGTCAGCCTGGGCTAGAGCGAGACCCTACCTCAAAAAAACAACAACAAAAAAATTTGAAAGCAACTGAGGAAGATACCAAATGTTGATCTCTGTCCTCTATATTCACAAACATGCAGATATGCTAGCACACATGTTTGCCCATGGACATGCACATTTACCTGTACACATACATCATACCCACAGGCATATGCATTAACAAAGAGGAGCAAGTACTATTCCCAAGGACATGTAGCCACTATATGTCAGGTTATAAATATAAATGTTTCTAATAGAAGCCCTTATTCTTTGCCACTTTTGAGTCTCCCTTTCTTTGCCACAATTGGCCTAGACACATGTCAAAGACAACCCCTTCTTTGGTGTGCTAAACTTAAAGGCTTTAAAATTTTGTTCTTTACCCTTCTCCTTAATGATGTAGTTATTTGACCTTTGAAAAGTCTTACCTATAGACAGTATAATAAATATGCCCAGGTAAAATTTAATTGAATGTAGATTTTTATTACATTTCTTATAGTGCTGAGGGTCTGCTAGGCTAGCAATATATGACTGAGCTATACACAAAATAATAATAATAAAAAATAATAAATTTCTAGCTCTTCCTATTAGTGGTGGCAGGGAATAACCAAGCTTTTAAATATGAAAGTATAATTTTAGGAAAGTATTGCTGTGCCTGTTTTCTCCCAAAAGTGCTATGGAACTAGTTTTTGGCATTTCAGAGATGATGGAAATTCCCATTCATTTAGAATTTGTGGCCAGGTGTGGTGGCGCACGCCTTTAATCCCACCACTTGGGAGGCAGAGGTAGGAGGATCACCATAAACTCGAGGCCACCCTGAGACTACATAGTGAATTCCAAGTCAGCCTGGGCTACAGCGAGACCCTACCTCAAAAAGAAAAGAAAGGAAAAGAAAAGAATTTGTTAGCCACCAAAAGAGAATGAGAGACAAAAGAGGGGTTATAAAAGAAGCATTGAGCACATGCCCTTCTTATGTGCCCCTGTGGCTTGTCATACACCACCAAGTACAAATACTAGAGAGAGTATCACTTGTCCAATTATAATTGCCATTTACATGTTTCACTCTAAGACAAGTTATAAGACACAAATCTTGACAGTGAATTTTATTCTTAGTGGAAAGGAATATAGTACCTCCCTCTCACCGGTAATATCCCAGTTGTACTTGCCTTTCGGAATTAGAGGCATGCTCAAAAGCTTTTCCCTAAGATCAAAACATTCACTGTGGAACTCATGGGTGTCTGACACAGGGTTCTATGTCTGTCTTTAGTGAGTCTGTTTACAAAAAATACTAGCAAAAGCAAAATAAAATACAGCCCAGGCAGACCAGGGAAACTTTAGTTTCCTTGTGATTTATTACCCAAGACAAGCTTATGAAAATAAAGAAACAACCTCTTCTTAGAGATAAATTTCAAAGGCTATCATCAAAGAAAATAAATCACAAATAGAAAACACTCTAGAGAAAAGAAAGAAAATACCTGCTATTGACATAATCATTTCATCAGTGACAATGCTTGACTTTCAAGAAAGCTGGGTGAAGAAGTCCTTATATCAATCCAAAATTAAAACCTAGATTGAAATATCAATAAAATTACTCTTGATGATACTAAAATACTGCCCTAAATATAGTATTTGAATAATCCTAGTAATGGAAGATCTGTGTACCATCTCAGACTTGATATTGTTGTCCATGTGTAGGATGATACTCTAGAAAAAATACTTAAACACTTGATAACTGCTTGTCAGTTGAAATGAGAGGTGTGCCACAGACACTATTGATTGCATACAAATATTTTCTCTTTCTCTGCTAAGAAAACCTCAGTTAGTTTCCTTTAACTATGTGCTGCTAAGAAATTAGTATCATAGATGTGGAACTATGGCAAAACAATTATGTCCTATCTTTCAATGCTTCACAGATAGAACCAAAAGTATTTAATTATTTAAGAAGCTATAATTTAATCTTCTATTTATTTCTGTGTGTTGGGGGGCCTTGTAAAAGTACATGTCTGGGAGTCAGAGGACAGCCTCAAGATGCTTATGGTCTTTTTCCAACTCATTAATATTCTACAAGTTACTATCTATTTTTACAGAGCTGAGAGTTAGTTGTAAGTCAAAAATTATGAGACCTTGCTCAGTGGTTAGTGGCACTTGCTTGCAATCATTCCTATCTGTCCAAGCTATATCTTCCCCAGTACTCACATCAAGCCAGATACAAGGTGGCATACGTGTCTATAATCCCAACATGCCTACTACAATGCATGAGGAAAGCCAGAAGAATTTGAATCTTGCAGGGCTAGCTAGATTGGTGCTCATTTGCATCAGCGGGAGACCTACTTCTATAGGATCATAGTCAGTTTTGTTTCTAATTTGCTACCTATATTTCGGCATTCTTTCGCTCCTTGACCATATTTGTCACTCTCTAGCAACCATCCTTGAACCAGCTTTACTCATTTGATAGCTCTTTTATTAAGGAATTACCTTTCACATGGGTTCACTCTATGCTAGTAAGAGGGTTGTGATTTTAACCAATTGAAATTTACAGCTTGACAGTATTCAGCCCCTAAGAATGAATTCTGATTAATATAAAAAATGTATGGTATTCCCTTATACCCCTGCCAGTAGCTATTCTAACAGTGAGAATGCAGACCTGTGCTGCTCAATAAAACATAAATAAAAGTCTGCCAAAGACTCCTAGGAAAAACTCATTCCATTTGAATGATAATGAAGAGAAAGCCTCTTTCCCCTTTTCCAGTTTCTTCCTTAGGATGGTAGTGTACAAAGCTGAGGCAACACCACTGATGAGGAGACATCTCTAAATATGCTGAAAATGACAGAGCTCAGAGCTCCAAGGAAGATCTGAGTCCTTGACAGCATTACAGATTGTCCTGAGCCACCTTGTTCTAAAATTTAGATTGAATAAGCAATATGATTTTGCATTATATTATATATTATTAGACAAATTTTCAGTCACTCTTAGCTAAAAGTAACAGAAAAAAGTGAAATATGAGGATAAGTGAACCATTCATATCTAGGGGTTCTGAACTCAAAGATTCAATCAACCATGGGTCAAAAATTCTTTTTTTTAAACTTTCTTTTTTTTGAAAACTTCCATGATTGTAAACAAAAACCCATGAAAATTCCTCCTCCCCCCCACTTTCCCCTTTGGAACTCCACTCTCCACCATATGCCCTCCCCCTCTCAATCAGTCTCTCTTTTATTTTGATGTCATGATCTTTTCCTCCTATTATGATGGTCTTGTGTAGGTAGTGTCAGGCACTGTGAGGTCATGGATACCCAAGCCATTTTGTGTCTGGAGGAGCATGTTGTAAGGACCCCTACCCTTCCTATGGCTCTTACATTCTTTCCACCACCTCTTCCACAATGGACCCTGAGCCTGGGAAGATATGATAGAGATATTTCAGTGCTGAGCACTCCTCTGTCACTTCTTCTCAGCCCCATGGTGCCTTTTGAGTCATCCCAAGGTCACTGCCATTTGTGAAAAGCACCTATAAATCTTTTTACTGACATTTTTCTCTAGACAACATAGTATAACAGCTCTTTATATAGCATTTACATTATATTGGTTATTATAAGAAATATACAGATGATTTAAAGCAATACAGGAAGATATGCATAGATAATATGAACTAATAATCCATTTTACAAAAGAACTTAAGCAGCCACAAATTTTAGTACCCATACAGGTTCCTGTAGTCAATTTCCTACAGATACTGAGAGAGAACTATATATCATTTGAGTTCTTAGTCGCTACAATTAAAATGATTCTCACAAATCCTTATTTTTAACTTTGTTGTATCTATCACAGTACAATGACAAAACTGAAGGCATATCTGAATTGACTGCAGTATGACACTGGGCTTGGTGGGGTAGGGACTGCAGGTATATGAGTGGAATGAGCATAAATGGTCTATTATCATGAAATTTGTCTGGATCCTTTGAAACAGGATTTTGCTGAACCATTTCTTGAATTCAGAATACTGATATAGTTGACAAACTTTCCATTCTCAGTTGTCTAGGGTCTACAATGTAAACAGCTGCTCTACAACATTTTTATTCTGACATGAAGACCTTTCATGCCCTCAATTGTATTATTGCTGTTTCAACAAAAGTGCCTTCACTGGGCGTTTTTCTGAACATTGACATCCATTACTTTTGTTAGTTCAGAGTTTACCGATGTAAATTATATTGTACTCACTGTAATAAACTTAATTACAGAAGCTTCTGATGACTGTGATTTGCTTCTCAAGAGTGACATAATTCTTTGACTCTCCCAGCAACGAACACACATGCTGATTAAACAATGAATATACTCTATATTTTAGAGCATTGTGAGTCTGAAGGTGGCCTTCCAAATGCATCAGATAATTTTGGTTAGTGCTTAAGTGAAATACATACAGAGGTAGAAAGGGTAGTTGAAAAATCATTTAATCCTACTATTGCTTTAGTGGTGAGGAAATTGTGGTCCAGGGAAATTTCATCACTGACCATTAAAACCATTAAGTGCTTCCATATTTTGCAAGCCAGTGGAAAAAGAAAGAAGCTTTAAGAGGTACTTAAGATATTTAATAAGAAAACAGGCTGAGGGAGGAGGATTGCACTGAGTTTGAGGCCAACCTGGGTTACATAGTGAGTTACAGGCCAGCCTATAACTAGAGAATAAGACCCTGTTTCAATGTCTCACCCTCCCTCCCAATAAAACCAAAACCAAAACTGGAAAGCAAACTAAAAGCTTCTAGAAGTGTAGTGCTCACTATAACCCGGAGGCTTTCCCTGAAGACTCCTAAGAGACCTGTAGGAGAAATGGGGATTGCATTGGGAGGAACCAAGAAGGCAGTCTTGTAACTATAAAAGTTACATTAATCTTACCTATAGGTTATCAACTATATTTTATATATGCAGATGTGGCTTTTTAACTTGACTGACACTGACTTCTATTTGTGACTTTCTCAAAGAACACTAGGAACATTGCATTAAAAGGCCATAATCTCATTTGCCAATTGCAAACATGATATGGATCAATCTTATTTTCATGGTGGCACCACACTTACGCAGTGACAGAGATAATATATGAATCTCTCTATTTCAACCTTAAATTGTTCATTGAGTGTCTGAGTTATGACTACTCACCCTCCTATCCTGTTAATCTCATCAAAAAAACATACCTTTCCTTTGCGCAGGATGGTGAAATTATGAAAATACAAGGTACCCACATGTCTTAATTACCTATTTTATACCAAAAGGCATAAGTTATCCTCATATAATATTAAAACAAATCAGTATATGATTAATTTTATAGGCTATGAAGTGGTACCCTCAATTATTATTAGCATATAATTCAACTAATGCATGTGCATGTACCTATATGAACATATAGAATTTATGATAAATCATCTAGCCAGTTGAATGATATCCCATAAATAACCTAGAAATGCAAAGCAAAAACACTTGACGTCAGGTAAGCCTTTGCTACTCAAAGTGTGATACCTGGACCAACAACACTAATGTCACCTGGCAGCTTGTTATCAAATCGATCAATTAAATCAATAGTCACATGAAGGTTTGAGAACTTCTACTCATGTTGACTTTCTTTAGTTTATACATGTAATAATTGAGAACCAGAGAGAATAAATGATTATTTTCACCTCTTAAACTTTATACCTTTCCTAACAAATTCTAGGACAAAAGGCACTTCATTAAGTTGAGGAAGAGGTACACATAAGACAAAGAATCCTAGATATGAAACTGCTAGAAATGGAAAAATAAATATAAACCCAAAGTTCAACTATGTTAGCATTTGTCAGAGGGATTGCTCTTTATTTTTAATGTCAGTTGGAATGTGGTCAACTATAACCAGAATATGATTAAAAAAGAACTCTCTCTTCAGTCCTATAACACAAGTATCATACAAATGTAGCATCTTTATTTATTTATTTATTTATTTATTTATTTATTTATTTATTGAGAGGTACAGAGAAATAGAAAGAGAGAAATAAACAAAGAAAGAGTGCATATGTGAGAGAGAATGGGCACACCAGGGCCTCTAGCCACTGCAAACAAACTCCAGACGCATGTACCACCTTGTACATCTGGGAAATGTAGCAACTGAAAGACAATCATCACATGGTCTTACTCATCTGTGGCTCCTAACATGGATCTGCCTGAGATGGTGACATACCTAATAGGCATCTCAAGGACCAGACAATAGGGAGGGTAGGGCGGGAGTGGAGTGGAGGATAAGAGTGGGGAAGTGGACACAAAACTGAACCACAGTGGAACTGCTACCATAAAATCCTGTATCCTGAGAGACAGACTAAAAGGTTGAACCTTCATCAGGTCCTTAGAGGGAACACCTGAATAAAGGGCCCTGGAGAGGATATGATGAAGACTAAATTTAATCTTCTCCTGTTTCTCTCTCTCTCTCTCTCTCTCTCTCTCTCTCTTCTCTCTTTTTATATTACCTATCTTTTCTCCTCCTACTTTTCCCTTGGCTCTGGCCTGTAACTCCCAGTACCAGCATGTGGTTAACATCCACAATGAGCTGTTGATCAGAGAGACTTACATGGTTTCCCAAAAGAATACAGACTTCTGTCAGAGCACTTGTTTAGCCACCAAAGACCCTACTGCCGAAGACACCATATGCTGTTGGTATGGAACATGGAGAGACCTGACTGGAATCTAGAAGACAGTCAGTCCCCAGACAGTTAGTTTTTCTAGTGCCAGAAGGTGCTACATGAGCAACTGGGGGAAAATGACCAACATCTGTCCAAGAAACTCATGGTCTAAGCTACTCAGCAGCAAACAACCTGACGTGATGCTCACACAAGTGCAATAGTGGCGCACAGCCATGGTGATTAACCAACTGCTCTTGATTTGGCCAATGGATCTGCTCAGTGGAATGGAACCCATACCTGGAGTTTAGAAACAAGTCATAATCATATCCAAAAAAAATGAGTTCACTCTCCAATATCAAGCTCCCACCAATCTTGGGCTACAAGAGGGCCCACACCTATTAAATTCTCTATAAAATAATAATAGTTATCCCATTTATCTGGTGCTGACTTCACTCTCCATTGAAGAATTTGTTTCTATTTTTCAGGTGGATGCAGAACCTGAGGAGAGAATCAGACCATCATACCTCACCAGGATCCCAGATGAAACAATAGAGTAATTGGGGTAATGAGCAAGAGTGCTGCTTTCTTGGTGAACCTGGTATTAGCACAAGAGTGAAGAAGACAGGCACAGAGAGCACTCAACTCCTAATAAATCAGAGATCCAGAGACACAGAGGCTCCCAAGACCCCATCACTGAAGTAGACCTAATACAAACCCAACATGGCTCAGGGAAATTCATGGAAGAGGGGGTAGAAAAATTGTTAGAGCCACAGGTTGGGACATTATGCACAGAGACATGGCCTCTTTCCCATAACTGATGGCTAACTTCACAATGCACTCCTATATTCTCCAACAAGGAGGGTCCCTGCAGAGTGAGGAAGGCAGGGAGGAGGCTAACGATGGTACCAATATGTGCTGTTTACACACTGAGTATGTACATAACTAATAAAGAAAAAATAACAAAAAAGTAATAAACCACAAACTTAGGCGTGCAATAAATTAAACTTTACCCATAATTCAAATTAATTTCTAGGTCATCCAAACTATAATGTTAGGTAACTTGTCATTTCTTCCCTTTTTTCAAGTTATGGAAAAGTTATAATGGGTCTTCCAAGATGTTGATATATTCAAGGACAGAGGGACTGACAATCTCCTTCACGGGGTTCTCAGATACATCCATTTGTGACATTTGGTCCTTGCACATGATCCATGCAGGTCTACCACTTTCTCCATCACTTATAAGAAGTTCTAGGAGGCATCAGATTAATTCTGAAATGGAATGTTATCCTACAAGAGACATAGTCACAAGTTCAGATATTCCCAAACTCCAAGCAGGTACATGATAAGTGACAGATTGTAGCAACCTGGAGAATTATGTCCACATGTAAAGGAGACTGCCACTCTTTAGCCCTACTGACTGATTTCAGCACTAGAATAACAGCATGTAGGGTTATATACTAGCCAGTATTGCTATGTATATTCCCTTAGTGCAGAGAAAGCCTGTTCCATTCACCTACATTTCCTGATGCACTAGTACCTGATATTTACCCACACATTATGTTCACTAATTCACTCAGCAATTATAAACTGAGTGTTCCCTATGTCCTAGGTGTAATAAAATCAGTTTCTACTATATTACAATTTTCATTCTTAAGTGAGTGGAAATTGGCAAATAAAAAAATAAGGTAAGTATATCCATTACATAAGAATATTATTCCATGGTCAATAAAAACTTTAGAGTGAGCTTGTGCAGCTGGCCTGCCAAGAATTGCAAGGGTTCAGGGCATGTGCTTTGAATCCATCTGATTCAGGCTCATAGATTTCATTGCCCATGTACTTTCTCATGGAAATGATTCTAGGTCTTATAAGTACCCAATATCATGGTGTTTCCAAGTATTTTCCTATCCATTTGGCATAAATTCGTGTCAGCCCAATATGTAGAAATTAGGCCAGTAGGACAGTAGAAACACAAGCAGACACTTTCCACCTCATAGTTACCCTAGAAAGGATAGCAGCCATTTCTACACAAGTCCTCAACCTTCTATCCATAATATTATGTGCATACCCCCATACTCAAGAAAATAATAAATTTAACCCAAACTAGGGAGAAATAATACTAGGAAAAGAACAAGTGTCAGTCACTAATCAAAGCTGAATAACCATTGGTCCTGGTATCATGCAGTTACTATATTTTACCCTTAGCAATTTATAGTAGCCCTAAGGCCTGCCCTTCACCCATTTGATAATTTTCAATCATATCCACAAATCATGGTAGAGCCAGTTTAGAAGAAATAGTTACTATTCAAATTTAAAATATATGCTTTAAAGTCCTCAGCATTCATTAAAGCCAAAGTACTTTTGAATTGTAACTATGGTATTCCTAGGAGTGGACTGGCAGAATCCCAGGAATAAAACTTAGTGTTTCAGCATGTTTTATTGATGATAAAATAGGGCATGGTTTCCATTGCTAAAGTAACAGAAAAAAAAAACAAAACAAAACTGAATTCTTCCATTTTGTTTTCAGACAGCTTAAAAATGTTAGACTTGGCTTACCTTCAGTAATTAACATTGCATTATGTTGTGTAGGCAGAATATAAGCAGATTTAGGAAAGGGAATCATAGAAAAAATAGTTTTCTATCATAAAAATCTTAGTTTTAACAAATACACAGGGATAGCTCTAGATGAAATAACACATTGAATGAGGACTTTTACTTGAGATATTCATATATTTCCTACAGGTTTCCTTTTCTTTTTCTGCCTTTTTATTGATTGTTTTGTGTTTATCCAAAGGTTGGAAGTTAGGCCATGAATCTGGTTTATTGGAATCAATGCTAAAATGTATACCAATCACCAAGAATGGGCTGAGTTGGCATTATCCCTCCAAAAAGAGACTCACAAAAGACTCTTAACACTTAAAGTAACACTTAGCACTTAAAAAATCATGAATAGGATAGGAACTAGGAATGGTGATGTACACGTATAATCCCAGCACACTAGAGGAGGACAGTGTCAGAAGGATCAGGGTTCAAAGAACAAAAATCACCACATAGTCTCACTCATCTACAGCACCTAACCTGAATCTACCCAAGATACCTTACATACCCAGCAAGCATCTCCTAGACTAGACACTAGGATGGAAGGGGAGGAAGGGGAGGGCATCAAAGGGGTGGGAAACACAAATCTAGACCCAAACGGCAATGGCACCATAATCTTCTACTTACTAAAAGACAGACCAAATGGCTGATCCTTCACCAGGCCCTTACAGGGAACACCTGAACCACAAGACACTGGAGAGGGTAAGATCAAGACTAACCTTAATCGTCTACATCTTCCCTCCCTCACTTCCCCTTCCCCCCCCCCTCTCTCTTATCTCTAACTCTTGTATATTAGTTATCTTTTTCCTCATTTTCTTAGTGGGCACTGACCTGTAACTCCCAGATCCAGCATGGGGCAATCATCCACAATGAGCTTTTGATCAGAGAGACCTACAAGGTTTCCTAAAAGACAGACAGATTTCTGTCAGAGTACTTGATGACCCACCAAAGGCTAGTGGTGAGACCCTACTGCTGAAGACACCTTATGTGATTGACATGCAAATTAGAATGGCATGGCTGGAAGTTGGAAGAGAGTCAGTCCCCAGACAGTCAGCACGTCTAGTGCCAGAAGGTGCTACATGGGCTACAGGGGGAAAATGACCAATATCTGTCGAAGCAATGCATGGTCTAACCTACTTAGCAGCAAATAACTTGGTGTGATGCCCACACAAGTGCAGTGGTGGCACAGAGCCATGGTGGGGAACCAACTGCTCTCAATTTGGCTAACTGATCCCCTCACTGGTATGGGACCCATAGCTGGAGCTGGGAAACAAGTCAGAACCATATCCAAACATAAGCCCACTCTCCAATATCAAGCTACCATCAATTATGGGCTACAAGAGGGCCTACACCTATTAAATTCTCTATAAAAAAAAGAAAAGTAAGGGTTATCTCATTTGTCCTGGTGCTAACTTACTCTCCATTGGAGAATCTGCTTCTCTTTTTCAGATAGATATAGATCCTAAGGAGAGAACCACCCCATCATACCTCAAAAGGGCCCCGGCTGAAACTAAGAAAAATTGGAGAAACTAGCAAGGGGGCTGTTTTCCTGATGAACTGGATACCAGCACAAGGGGGAAGGAGATCAGCACAAAGTTATCTACAGGTACATAGCAAGACTCTGTCTCAAAAAATCTGAGTAATATAATAATAATAATAATAATAATAATAATAATAAATCCAGATATGATAGTACACACTTGTAATTCTAGTATTTCAGAGGTGCTAGCAGGAAAAATCAGGAGGTAAATTATAGCCTCAACTACATAACAAGTTCAACTATAGCTTGGTCTATATGAGAATATGTCTCAAGAATGAAATAAAATAAGAAATAAATAAAAATCAATGTCCATTATTTCAGCAAGCATTTATTGTGTGCCCTGTATATGCTAGGCACTGTACCATGGTAAACATAACATAATGTCTAGCCTTCATTAAATGTATTTTACTAACATAAAAGTGAGTAAAATAAAGTAAGGGACTAAAACTAATTGGTGGCAGTCAGAAACCAATTAACAGAATGAAGGAAGGCTGTCTCCTTATAGAAAATAGTTAAAACAAGGTCTGGAGAGATAGCTTAATGGTTAAGCACTTGCCTGTGAAGTGTAAGGACCCTGGTTCGAGGCTAGATTCCCCAGGACTCATGTTAGCCAGATGCACAGAGGGCACATGCATCTGGAGATCGTTTGTAGTGGCTGATGGCTGATGGCCCTGGCATGCCCATTCTCTCTCTCTCTCTCTCTCTGTCTCTCTCTCTCTCTCTCTCTCCCTCCTTCTCTGTGTTTTGCTCTCAAATAAATAAATAAAAATAAACAAAAAAGAAAATAGTCAAAACAAAAAGTCATATGTAATATGTATATTGAAAACAAGGAGTATTTGGGTTAAAAAGACCAGTATATAAAATGTGCCTGATCCTGGGACATTCTTGTATGAGCAGATATCAGCAAGAAAATCATAACCAGATGTGAGTAAGTGATGGAAGAAATCAATAAAAGATATCCAAAGCATAGACTGAAACCAAATTACACAAGGCCATTTAGACCACAGTAAGGATTTTGATTTGGTTCAAAGTCTAATGGGGCTTTGGATAATTAAGTTATAGGATCCAAGTTGAGAAAAGATTCTTCCCACAGTTGTTTGGCAGGTGAATAGAATCTAGGGAAATCTTCATGCACTAATATAACAGTTAGGAGGCCTCTGTAGCAATTCAGAGAAGAGATGATGGTTGCCTGGACCAGAATGGTTGGTACTGTCTTATTTATAATACAATCACAATTGACATTTACTGAACATGAACTGGCTAAGGGTTTACAAACCTTTTCTTCATTAGTCCTTGTTTTATAAAGACTTCCACCACTGTGGCACATACCTGAGATAAACAACTTAAAATGAAAGAATCTTTATCTTGGCTCATGGTTTCAGAGTTGTTAGCCCCTGATCATCTGGATTCATTCTTTTGGTACTAAGATAATACAGAATATCATGGTGTCAGGAATATAATAGAGTAATGAAGTTCACCACATGACAAATAGGAAGGAGAAAAAGAGATAGAGAAATAGAAAGAGAGACAGAAAGAGAGAAAATGTACGTGTGTGTGAGAGAGAAATAAAAAGAGGCAAGAGTGAGACCAAGCCCCCAATGACACGTTCCCAGTGACCTACTTCCCCCAAGTAGGCCCACCTCCTAAATTTATCAGCACTTGCCTAAACAGTAGTACCAGCTGGGGACCAGGATTTAAACATATGACCCTTTGTTGGAGAATACTTCATATCCAAATGTAACAACTCTTTTTACAATGAGGAATCTGAAGTTTTAAGAGTGAAATATATAGCATATCCAAGGTCACACAAGTCATAAAATAACAAACCCTGAACTCATTCATTCACATTTAGCTAACTCAAGGCTCAGACCCATTTTGTCTCCTAAGAAACTACATGAGCAATAAATAATAGTGTTAGGCTAATATACGAGGCAGTCCTTATGATCAGTGTAAAAGAGGACAATATTATGTTGCTCACAGGGAAGAGAGAAATAGTAGCAAGTTTAATGTTAGACTTAGGACCAGGTAATCTTATTTTTAAGATAATATACTTAATAGTGAAAGCCTCTAGAATGAGAGGTTCTTAGATTCACATGAAATAAGATTTTGGAGGCTTTTGGAAGCAAGGAAATGCATTAAAATAAATACAACTGCTAAAATGAACTCTTCTTTTTGTCCAAAAAGCAGACTTATGCAGCTTATTTGGTTATGATTTTGAAGCTATTGGTCTATAAACCATCTAAGATCTTATAAGCAAAAGAGAAGGTGGAACACATTGGAACATACTTCCTTGGTGTGTTGGCCTTAAAAGCCTGACTGAGAATTGACTTTGGGAGAACCAGCAGCTGACAGGGCTGTTTCCCACCAAGTGAGAGTTTAATAAACAAAATCAGAATTGGCCCCAGCTTGGCTTTAGCATTTTTGAGAATGACATCCAAGATGGCATAATCACTGAGGAGAAAACTACAGCCTGGTTTGCAGTTGTAAATTGCTAGGTTGGTGGCAGCTGTTGTTCACTCATGGTTGAACTACTGTGTCATTAGATTTCAGAATAGTTTAACACAAAGGGAAAGGATCGTGCCATCAGCTTCCTAGGCTATTGAGCAAATAAGAGCTCAGGGAAATCTTATTTACAGTCAACCACCTACTTTAAATTTTTTTTTTTATTAAGGACATACTTCTTATGGACACATCATGTGTTGGTACCATCCTTTCCCTCCTCCCTGCCCCATTACACAGGGGTCCCTCCTAAGTGGAGTTGCTGGTATTCCCCATGAGGTTGTGGGTTATGCATTGTGGGAGCAGCAGTCAGTTACTGAGGAGAGGCAATCCCTATGTGCATGATATCCCAACATGTGGCTCTTACAATCTTTCCACCCCTCTTCCACAAAATTCCCTGAGCCTTGGTGGGTGTGTTTTAAGTCTACTTCATTGACGAGCCAGTAGGAACCTCCGGATTTCTGCTTTGGCAAGTGTTAAGTAATGTTGGTGTCTATCTCCTTCACTCTGGTACTTATTGTCAGGCTCACCATGGAAGCTTCTTGCTCATCTCCACAATCCTTCTGTGGTTTCACCTGGGCCATGACTGAGATGAGACAGGTGATTTATCTCCTTGGGTCTCACTACCTTCTGAAAAATATAAATTCTTCAACAGAGAGTGAAGTCAACATAGGTTAAATAGGATAAGCTTTATTAATTTAGGGAGATTTTGATGTAGCCCCTCTTTTATCCAAAGACTAATGGTAGTTTGACATTGGAGAGCATAGACTTTGTCTCCATAGGATTCTGATGTGGTTCCCAGGTCCCAATATGAGTTCCTTTCCATTGAGTAGATCCATTAGCCAATCAGAAAGCCACTGGTTACCAAGCAAGCCTGTGCCACCATTGCACTGGTGTCTACTTCTTGTCAGGATGGTTGCTTCTGAGTAGCTTAGACCCTGCTTGCTCACAGCATTGTTGCCCACTTTCCCCCAGTAGCTCATGTAGCACTTTCCAGCACTAGATGGGTTAACTGTCTGGGAATTGGCTCTCTTCTGGATTTCAGCCAGATGTCTCAGTGTTCTGTGTCAGTCTTCAGCAATATGGTCTTTCCTTGTACATCAGGCAGGTAATCAAGTGCTTTGAAAGAAGCTTGTCTTGTTTTGGGGACCTTGTAGGTCTCTCTGATCAACAGCTCAATGTGGGTAGCACCAATTTCTGGTACTGGGAGTTACAAGATACAGCCCAAATATTTTAATGTCAGGCTTCATCTCACCATCTCCAGGACTCTTCTTTTCAGATACTTCCCATATCCTCCTGTTAAGGGTTAAATCTTTTAGTCTACCTTCAAGGAGAAAGGTTTCTAATATATTAGACACTGCTACAGCAGTTCATTTTGGATTTATTTTTGTGTTTGTTTCACCCCACCCTCCCTTTCCCATTCCCACATACTGTTCGATCACTATTTTCTGGGCTTCAAGATGCCTATCAAGTATGCCAGCAACTCAAGCTGATCCAGAGATGGAACCACAGATGAGTGAGAAGAAGTGGCATTGGACTTTATGTGATTGTTTATGTTCACTGAGTATGATTTGTTCTAAGTCCATCCATTTTTCTACAAATTCCATTGTATCATTTTCTTCTTACTGCTGAGTAGAATTCCATTGTGTAAATGTGCCACAACTTTTTATCCATTCATCCACTGATGGATGCCTGGGTTGACTCCAGTTCTTAGTTATTATGAACTAAGCAGCTATAAGAATTGTTGATTAAATATCTCATTAGTGAAGCATGGAGCATTCAGGGTAAATGCCCAGTAAGGGAGTAACTGGGTCTCCTTGTAGTTCTATATTATTCTTTTTCAGGAATCTCCATATTGATTTCCATAGTGGTTGTACAAGTTTGCAATCACACCAATAGTGAACGATGGTTCCTCTTTCTCCACATCCTTGCCAACATTTGTTGTCATTTGATTGTTTAGTGATTGCCATCATTACTGGGGTAAGGTGGAATCTCGTAGTTGTTTTAAATTGCATTTCCCTGATGGTCAGAGATGTTGAACATTTTCTTAACTGTGCATTAGCCATTTGTAGTTCTTCCTCTTAGAACTCCCTATCCAGTGCCATACCCCATTTTTAGAGTGTTGTTTGATGTTTTATTGGTTAGTTTTTTGAGCTGTTTGTAGATTCTTGATATTAGGCCTCTGTCAGTGGTATAGCTGGTAAAATTTTCTCCCATTCTTTAGGTAAACTGTTGGCTCTGCTTATGGTAGGATTATTTGTGCAAAAGCTTGTTAGCTTCATGAGACTCCATGGGCTGAGTCAATATTTATTTTCCTGGGCTACTGGGGTATTGTTCAGAAAGTCCTTACCCACAAATATTGTGGAGAGTTCCTATTTTTTTAATTTGTTTTTTTTTTTGTTATTTTTACTTATTTATTTGAGAGTGACATACAGAGAGTGAAAGAGGCAGATAGAGACAGAGAGAGAGAGAATGGGTGCACCAGGGCTTCCAGCCACTGCAAATGAACTCCAGATGTGTGTGTCCCCTTGTGCATCTGGCTAACATGGGTCCTGGGGAATCAAGCCTTGAACCAGGGTCCTTAGGCTTCACAAACAAGCTCTTAACCACTAAGCCACCTCTCCAGCCCAAGAGTTCCTATTTTTGATTCCAGTAGTTGAAGAGTTTCAGAACATATATTGAGGTCTTTAATCCATTTAGAGTTGTTTTTTGTTTATGGTGAGATGAGTGGGTCTAGTTTCATTTCTCTACATGTGGTTATCTAATTTGTCCAGCACCATTTGTTGAAGATGCTTTCTTTTCTCCAGTCTACGTTATTGGCAACTTTGTCAAAAATCAAGTTGCCGTAGCTACTTGACCTAAGGGCCAGGTCTTCAATTCTGTTCCATTGGTCTATATGCCTCTTTTTATGTAAGTTCCATGCTGTTACTATGGCTTTGTAGTATAGCTTTAGATCATGCGTGGTGATACCACTAGAGGTATTTCTTTTGCTGAGGATATATTCAGATATATATGGCCTTATGCCATTCCATGTGAAATTTGAGATCATTTTGTTTTATGTCTCTGTGAAGAATAATGCTGGAATAAAAATATTGGTATTGCATTAAATCTGTATATTACTTTTGGTAGAATTGCCATTTTCACAATATTAATTCTATCTTTTCAGGAGCATGGAAGGTATTTCCATCTTCTCATGGCCTCCTCAATTTATCTCTTGAGTGTTTTGATGTTTGCATTATATAGGTCTTGCATATCCTTGGTTAGTGACATTATTGAAAACGGGAGAGCCTTGTTGATTCCTTTCTTTGAATATTGGTCCTTTGTATATAGAAGGGCTACTGATTATTATGAGTTGACTTTGTATGCTCCACTTTACTGAAGGAATTAATCTTTAGAAATTTTGAGGTTGAGGCTTTTGGGTCACTTATATATAGGATCAAGTCATCTGCAAGTAAGGCTAATTTGAAAAACCTTCATTCCTAATTTGTAGCCCTTGTATTTCTTTCTCCTGTCTTATTGCTTGGGCTAGGATTTCTAGTACTGTGGTGAGAGAGGGAATCCCTGTGCTGCTCCCAATTTTAGTGGAGTCTTTCCCCATTAAGTATTTGGGCTTTGGGGGCTTTATATATACCCTTTATTGTGTTGAGATATAATCCCTCCACGTCTATTCTCTCTAGCATTTTGATCATCAAGTGGTATTGTATTTTGTTGAAGGCCTTCTCTATATCTATTGAGATGATCATGTAGTTATTTAGATTAAGTTTATTTATTTTGTATATTATATTGACCAGTTTCCATATGTTGAACCATCCTTGCATTCCTGGGATGAATCCTGCATGATCAAGGTGGATAGTGTTTTTGATGTGTTCTTGAATTTGGTATGCAAGAATTTTGTTCAGGATTTTTGTTTCTTAGTATATCAAGGATATACTTCTTAGTATATCAGGGATATATCTCTTCTTGTTGTATCTCCATCTACTTTTGTTATTACTAGCTTCAAAAAAGGATTTGGGAGCTTAGAGGTTAAGGTGTTTGCAAAGCCAGAGGGTCCAAGTTAGATTCTCTAGGATCCATATAAGCCAGATGTACAAAGGGGCACATGCATGTGGAGTTTATTTGCAGTGGCTGGAGGCCCTGGGGTGCACATTCTCTCCTTCTCTCTCTCTTTCTGTCACTTTCTCTCTCTAAAATAAATAAATTAATTAAATATATATTTTTAAAAAAGGAGTCGGGGAGCATTACCTGTTCTCTGATTATATGAAACAGTTTGAGAAAATCTGGTTTTAGTTCTTCAGTGAAGGTTTGATAGAATTCTGATGAGAAGCCATCTGGTCTTGGACTTTTCTTTTGGGGGAGATGTTTTATTACTTCTTTATTCTTTATGAATGTGATAGGTCTGTTTGGGAGATTAATCTGCTCCAAGTTTAATTTTTGTAGGTGGTATGTGTCTAGGAATTCATTAATTTCTTACAGATAATGCAATTTTGTGGAGTAGAGGTTTTGGAAGTATGTCATGATGATTCTTTCAATTTTATTGATGTCTGTTTGCCTCTCCTTTTTCATTTCTGATTTTGTTAACTTGAAACTTAACTGTTTTTATTTGATGAAATTGGCCAGCACTTTATCAATCTTGTTTATTTTTTTCAATGAACCAGCTCTTTGTTTCATTGATTTCCTTTTTTTCTTAGTTTCAATTCATTAATTTCTGCTCTAATCATGATTATTTCTTTCTGTCTAGAGCTCTTAGGGTTTGAGTCTCCTTGTTTTTCCAATGCCTTTCAGTGGGTAGTTAGGTTATTAATTTGAGATCTCTACATCTTGTTATGAAAGCATTTAGTACAATGAATTTTACCCTTAAGACTGCCTTAATTATGTCCCATAAGTTTTGGTAAGTTGTGTTTTCATTATCATTTAATTCTAGAAAGTTTACAAATTCTTTTTGCATTTCTTCCACTATCCATTCATTATTTAAAAGTGTGTTCTTCAATATGCACGAGCTTGAGGAATTCCTGATGTGTCTCTTGTTAATTTCTAGCTTTAAAGCATTGTGATCTTACATGATGCAGGAAGTTACATCAATGTTCCTGAATTTATAGAGGCATGCTTTATGGCCTCATATATTATCTATTTTTGAGAAAGATCATGGGCTTCTGAGAAGAATGTGGTTTCTGTAGAATTGAGGTAGGCTATTCTGTAGATGTCCATTAGGTCTAGTTGATCTATGGTGTTGTTGAGCTCTATTATTTCCCTGTTGATTTTCTGCTGTGATGATCTGTCTCTCGATGATAATGGAGTACTGAAGTTTGTTTATTTTGTTGCCAAGTAGATTTTGTTTTATAAACTGTGGTTCAACTGTGTTTGGTATATATAGATTTATGATTATGATGTCCTCCTGTTGGATCATTCCCTTGATTAGTAAGAAATGACCTTCTTTGTCCTTTTGATTGCTTTTGGTTTGAAGTCCTTTTATCAGATATTAATATAGCAACACCTGCTTGTTTCTTATTTCCATTTGCTTGGAATACCATTTCTCATCCTTTCACCCTGACAAGGTACCTGGCTTTAGTGGTAAGATGTATTTCTTGAAGACAACAGAGAAAATGGTCCATTTTTCTGACCTACCCTGTTAACTTGAGATTGGTTGTTTGACTCTTCTGTGTGGTGTATTCTCTGTAGGCTTGGCTTTGTTTTCATATAATCATAGAGCTTAATTTTATCATGGAAAGTTTTCCTTTCTTCATCTATTATGGTACATAATATGTAATAATATGGTTTGGGATGAAAACCATAGTTTTGTAGACTTTGAAAGTACCATTCTAGGCTCTTATAGCTTTCAGGATTTTCATTGAGAAATCTGAGGTGATTCTAAAGGAATTGCCTTTGTATGTAGTGAGTTGTTTTTCTCTTTTCTGCTTTTAGCACTCTCTATTAGTTCTTATTGTTTAATTTAACTATGATGTGCCCTGAATAGTTTCTTCTTTGGTCCTGTCTGTTTGATATTCTGTGAATTTTTTGTACGAGGATGGGCCTCTCTTTTCAAGATTGGAAAAATTTCCTTCAATACTTTTGTTGAATATGTTCTCTATGTCTCTGGGCTGGATTTCTTCCCCTTCTGGTATACCCATGATCCAGTTGTTTAGTCATTTTAGAGTATTCCACTCTTCCCTCATATTGTGTTCACATGATATTTTTATTTTGGAACTTAGCAAAGTTTTTGGACTTTAAATCAATTTCTTTTGTCTTGTCTTCCAGCTCAAATGTTCTGTCCTCCACATAACTGACTCTGTTAGTGAAGGCTCCTAGAGAGTTTTTTTTTTTTTTTTTCCTAGAGAGGTTTTAAAAAGCTCTATCTCTTTTTTGAGATATGATTTCAGTTCAAGGTCTGGTTTTCTTGATGCTTCCTGGAATTCATTCTTGCATTTGATCATGTCTTCATTGAGCTTAGTCAGCTGGTTATTAAGATCCTCTATTTGTTGACTCACCTTTAGTAAATTTATCTCTTTTGAGACCTTTCTGGTTTTCTTCAATTAAGTTAAAAATTGTGACAAAAGCTGTGTGCTCTGTGAGATGACTCTACTCAATTTCTCTTATGTGATTTTTTTCTTTATGATCTGCTTCCAGTTCAGCAATTCACTTGGTGAGGATCACAAAGTTTGTTGAGTTTTCATTTTGGGATTCATTGCTTTTTTGGAAATAGGCATCCTTTGTGGAGATCTCTGTTTTATGACTTCCTTTTTTTGCATTGTGGTATACTCATCTTGGGTAAAAGTCTTATTCTATTAAGGAGGAAGCAAGTATTTGTTCTTGTAGTATTTTCAATGAGGGTTCTGTTTTAAATTTGAACTGGATTGGAGTATGATGGGGTTATAACTATACATGCACAGATTGTGGAGGTTGCAAGTGCAACAAGGGTACCCAGGGATCTGGGAGTTTGGGAACTAACTGGGAACTCTGGCCTACTCACTCCACACACACACCCTCCAGCACCGGGGTTCTGGGAGTTGGGGACCCAGTCAATCAGGAAGCAAAGAGCAAAAGGACTACTTCTTCAGTATGCATGCAGGGTTCAGGCCACCCTACACCAGCAGTAAGGGTAATGGGGAGGAAAATCTGGGAGGTTGGGAATTAATAGGAAGCTCTAGCCTATTCACTCCATGAATGCCCTCTGGTGCGGGAGATCCGGCAGAATCAGGAAGTTCAGGATGCTGAAACAAAAGGCCTGCTTCCACAGCAGCATGAATGTAGGTTCTAGGTTTCTCTACACCAGCAGCAGGGCTACTAGGGCTGGGAAACTGGGAGGTGGCGAACTAATTCGGAGCTCTGCACTACTCATTCCCTCAACCATCTACTTCTTACATGTGGCCAGCACTATATTAAATGCCATATAACTCACAGTGGGGTGATAGGGTGAGGAAGTGTGACATTTCCCATAACCTTAATGGGTTTACAGTATTCCTAACCTTCCAGAGAAATTGCAAATACAAAGGTGTGCCAGTTATCAGCACATTACCCTTCAGCTCCAATTCCACACATCTTGATCTTGTTTTGTGACACTAGAGCTGGACCCTGTAAGTATTTCTCCTTTCCATATGGTTTGGTGTTCATATTTGTCAATCAAAGGGATTGGAGCTACGTGGTGGAGCAGAGGGGATCTTCTTCCTGTTTCCTGTTTCTTATTTCTGCAGCACATGGTGACCAGTGGCACATAGAGCATTCATAGGAGTTCACCCCTGAGTGAAATTTGGCAGTACTCCAACAGTGGGCTTCCCAGCCAGTCTCAGCAACATCCTCACAGGTAGCTTGCTAGGAAGTTCCATGATAGCTTAGAGTATAGCTTCCCAGAGTGTTTCAATAGCACATGTGGCCAATTTCTGGATGAATCTCAATAGTACCCTAGCAAGAAACTTCCCAGTGAGTTTACCCAGCACTCTAGCCAGTGATTGCTTGCTGGCCAACCTTGTGTGCAACACCTTCGTAAAGTTTTACATCTACCAATGGTCCAAAGCCACACCCTTGCATTGTGGTCTGAATCTAAGCCTTGGTGGAGATTGATGGAAGCTCCAGGTGTGTTCCTACGTTAGGCACTTTGCCGCAGTCCTAGAAGCATCACCTATCTTTATATTCTTTAGAATTAGCCATTAGCCCTTAGTGATTAATTCCTACTTACTGGTTAATTATTTTTATGTCTTAACATAAAAATATTCTAATTACTATTCTATTCTAATTACAGTGTGGCCTCTGCCTCTTGACTAAATCCTAGATGATTAAAAAAAAGCAAGAGAATATAAATTTTAAAAGTATGGGATTATGATAAAATTTGCTTTAGGAGTTCAGAAAATAGAGTTCAGTGTGGACTGGTGAATCCAGACAGGGTTTTGGAAGACCTAGAACCTGAGCTGAACCCAGTCTGTGGAGGAAGAGAATGCTAAATCCTGAGTATGAGAGTGTATGTGTGGGAGAGGAACACAAACATATACATACATAGAGACAGAGCCTACAGAGAGACAGAGAGAGAGAGAGAGAGAGAGAGAGAGAGAGAGAAAATGAGAAAACAAGAGATAGATGTAGATAGCATCAGTATGGAATATCTTGTTCTTAAAGTGATAGGAAGTTGTTTTATTAGGTTAAAAGAGATTAAAATTAACCAGTTATTTAATTCTAATACCCATTAAGCACTTCCTCTAGCAGATTATACAAACAGATTTATGGCAGTAAACAAAACAGACAATGTAAGCCTTATAGCTTATATTCTAGTAGGAGTTAGAGGACAAGGTAGAAAAAAAGACATCAAACATAAACATGATAAACATTTTGATAAATAGAGGTTAGTTAATAAAATGGAAAATATAGAACAGGTGTATATTAGATTCCTCTTGCTTCTGAAATAAATTATCTGACACGGTGGCTTAAGACAACACAACTTTGCTTTCTAACAGTTTACAGGGTCTAAAGTCCTAAAATTAAAATATCAGCAGGACTACTTGTCTTCTACAGGCTCTAAGCAAAGGTTAATTTCCTTGTATTACCTACCTTCTAGAGGACACCAGTAGTCCTCTTGTGCCTTCTGTTATAAATATATATTTTTATGTTATAAAAATAACAAAATAGCATTTTTAATTCTCCCTCTTCTCTGCCCTGCTTCCATATCACCTCTTAACTAGCTATAATTCTCCCGATTCCCTTTTACAGAAACCCTTATCATAATATCAGGCCCACATAGATAGTATCATAATATATCATCCTCATCTTAAGATACTTATAATTAGTCACATCTTCAAAATTGCTTTTGCCATGAAAGTAACATATTCACAGGTCCTAAGGATTATAGTGCAGACATCTATGGGTGGCTATTACCCTGTCTGCCACAGAAGGGTTGTAATTTTGAACTGAAGATCAAATTTTAAAGGTAAAATTTGAACAAAACTTAAGGGAGGAAGCTATGAGCATAGACTTATAGAGAATATTGTGAAAATAAATAACAGCCAGTCAAAAGGTCTTGAGGCTCATAGATTCCTAGTGTGTTTAAAGAATAGGGAAGGCAGCATGGCTGGCATGCTAAATCAGGGAGAGTACTAGCAAACAGCAAGCCAAATAGAGGTCATTTGGAGTGAAGGATTGGGGTGGTGTCATTGAGCAGAGGATGGCAATCTGCATTCCGTGTTAAAGGCTCACTCTGCCTGCCACAATGAGTATTTTGTAAGGATTAATCAGTAAGGGATCAATCAGTAAGAACTGGTTTTAATCATATATTGTAGATACTGAGAAAAAAATTGAGACTAAGAAAGAAAGAAGGTCACCACCTCCTTTCATTCACTGTGGACATGGAAGGAATGAAAACACAGCTGGGGTCTCCTAAGCCCAGTACTTCCCACCCCAGAAATGGATATGAGTTTTCTAGAATGTTAGATTAAGGGAACATGTTTAATATATTTAATGAAGATTCATAAAAAAATTTTTTTGAGCAAGCAGAGACATGTTAGTATGTGCCTGAAAGTCATACATTGACTGAGGCAGCAAGAAGAAAAACTGTCTCCCTGAACTAACATTCAAATGTGTACATTTCTTCTATTTCTAAAGGCTCTTGATATGTACTTGGTAGAACCTGGAATGTCTAACACGTGCAGGCCTTGTTATAATGGCTTTTTGGCTGTTGAGATTTTATTTTAATTGCAAACACCTGACAGTTCAGATGGTTCCTTTTCCTCAATCAACCTGATGCTATTTAAAAGCATGGCATGTGTGAGTAAGAAACAGGCTTTTTTTTTTTTTTAACAAAAATCTGGTTTCAAACTAATCCTCACAATGTGCCTGCCTCATATGGGTGTCACAAAAGGCTCGATCTACAAGTTTTCAAACCTGAGAACTCACTTTATCAAACACTCATGGTGATCAGTTCAGAGAAGAAAGATCTGGCTGTTTACACCCAAGTGCTAATTAATTGCAATGTGAGGTTGAAGGAAGTCAGTTTTTGACAGAGAAAACTTATTCCTTACAATGATCACTTGGAAAACTAGAACAGCTCATAAGTAATCATAAGAGTTTTAAAGTTGGCTTTTTTTATTTTTCTGCATAACAGGCAACTGTTTTACACAAATTCAATTTATGCACTCAAGAAATAATTATTGAGCACCTACTTCAGGCCAGACATTGTCCTAGGTACTTGAAAAACATCACTCCTTTTAAAGCTTCCTACTCTGTATATTTTGAAGGTGAAAGCCACAGAATTTTCTAGTGGGTTGGATATGACTAGTGATAAAAGGAAACATGAATGAATTTAGCTCAATTGGTAGAATACTTGACTAGCCTGCACAAGGCCTTATGTTTGCTCCCCAGCACTGCATAAAACCAGGCATGGTGGGGCATCTTGTAATTCCAGAACTATGGTGATGGAGGCAGAATAGTCAGATGTTCAAGGTCATCTTCAACTGCATAGTGAATATCAAGCAGCTTGGGTTACACAAGACCCTGCATAATAGGTTGAATATATGTCTCCCAATAGACTGAGGTGTTTTATTAAAGCTTGCATCTAGTTGCCTGGCTGGAGGAGGTGTCACTAGGGCCAGATCCTGTAATCCAGCCTTAAGGTGTCACTGGGCTGGGGATCTGATTTCTAGCCCAAAGGTATGCAGAGAGGTTTTTGAGTTCTGCCTGGGACCCTGCTGTTTGCTGCCAGTTTTGTGCTAGCTTATGGTGCTGGCTGGTGGTGGTTTCTCTCCCAGCTTTGATCTGTGAAAGGTTAGCCTCTTTCACCATTAGGGAACTTCCCCTGGATCTGTAAACTGAAATAAACTCTTCCTCCTATAAACTGCACTTGGTTTGGATGTAGAGCTGAATACAACACCCTGCCTCAAAAAGGGGGGGCTGGAGGGGGCTTAGTGTTTAAGGCACTTGCCTGCAAAGTCAAAGGAGCATGGTTTGATTTCCCAGGACCCACTTAAGCCAGATGCACAAGGTGGTGCATGTATCTGGAGTTCGTTTGCAATGGCTGGAGGCCTTGGCACGCCCATCTCTCATTCTTTCTATCTCTATCTGCCTCTCTCTCTCTCTCAAATAAATAAATAAATATAAATAAAATACTTTTAAAAAGAGGATAATAATTGTTAGCAGAGGAACTATGCTTTGAACACTATGCTAATGATTTAACCCCATTTTTAAAAAGTGAGTTAGTCCCCAGCCTTGGGGAAGGAAACATTGTCAGTGAGGAGTTAACCATCAAGAGGATAATCTTATTCAAGGAATAACATGGGCTCCCTTAGTTGTCTCAAAACTCTCTAGCAATGTTCATCACAATGTCACCTTATCTTGGTGACCCACATGGAGGGATGAACAGTGAAATGGATGTGTCTGTGCATGGGCCAATCTGCAAGAGGACTGATTTGTAAACTGGTAATTGAGGATTGTATCAGACAGCTTCAGGTTCGCTGAGATGAACTTCCAGACCAAGCACAGTTATGGAGGAAGGGATATTTATTGAAGCTTACAGATCCAGGGGAAGTTCCATAATGGCAGAAAAAGCTGGCCTGCCTTCACAGGACCAAGCAGAGAGAGAAGCACAAAACCTAAAAGTCAAAAGCCACAGCACACTTCAGGAATTCCAGCTAGGCACACTTTGCATATCTTTAGATTGTAATCTGAAATCCACCACCACACCTTAAGATCCACACAATGGCATTGCCTCCAGCCAGATGGCTAGAGATGCAAACTACAAACAAATAAACAACTGAATATATTGGGGGCCATCTATTCTATTCAAACCACCACAAGGATCAAGAATTTAAACAAAGTAGGTATTCAGAAAGAAAGATGTCCAAGAAACTAAATCTCCCTACCTCAAGAGTCCTTATAAACTTTGTGACAAATTCTGAGCATCTCACAATATAGAGATTAGAACTTGAGAAAGTTGACATGCTAACCAAAAAGGGACACTCAGAGAACTAGAAGACTTAGAAGTATTCAAATATGCAGAATGCATTACCTATTATTAAATTATTATAAGTATAATTATTATAAATTTGGATCTTAGATAAACTTACTCATTCTCATCACCTTAGAACATAGGTATTCAAGTAATTGTTATTTAATAAATGAGAAATCTGATACCTAAATAGAACAAGCATTTTACTCACACTTGTCCAGAAAGAAAGCAAGGCCTTAAACCTTAAACCTTAACCCATGAATGAATGTAAGATCCAAAGGAAGGATAGGACTGCTTACAATGCACTCTTCCAGACACAAAATGGCCTGGATATCCATGACCTCACAATGTCTGGTACTACCTATACAGGACCCTCATAATAGGAGGAAAAGATGATGACATCAAAATAAAAGAGAGACTAATTGAGAGCAGGAGGGGATATGATGGAGAGCAGATTTGTGAAGGGGAAAGTGTGGGAGGGAGGAAATTATCATGGTTTATTGTATATAATTATGGAAGTTGTTAATAAAGATAAAATAAAACAAAACAACAACAATAAAAAACCCTTAACCCATGAAATGTTCCCTACTTGGGCTGGGAGTTAGCAATCCATCTATGCATGATAGTTTTTGTGTGTCTTATCTACCTAGGCTAATCAATGGACTTATGTATATTTACCCATTTTGAGTTTTGGTTGTTGTCAATGATTTAGTTAGTTAGTGAATTAGTGTTTTGAGGTAGAGTCTCACTCTGGCCTAGGCTGACCTAGAATTTACTATGTAGTCTCAGGCTGGCCTTGAAGTCACAGTGATCCTCCTACCACTGCCCCCCAAGTGCTGGGATTAAAGGCATGTGTCACCATGCCCAGTGTCAACAGAATTTTTTTCTTTGCTTATATTACTCTAAATTAAATAGGCCCTTCTGGTATGTTAACTATAAGTTATATGGAATAAGCTTCAAGTGACAGGAATTTTCTGTGATTCTTCATTACCTCCCTAATATCTAAAACTGTTCTGGGCATATAGTACATATTCAACAAGCATTTGTTGAATGAACAATTGGTGGATTTATCCAACCATGTGGGTGCCAAGGGATGGCCATAAAATCCAGTTCTTGACTGGTATGACTCAGATGCTATACAAACAGGAATTTTCCTCATTTGAAAGTATTTAAGGAGATGTTAACATAAAAGTGAACCTCAGAAGCAAGGGAAGAAGCTAGGGCAGGTCTTCTTAAACATTCTCTAATTATGACCCCTATTGCCCAATAAATTTTTATGTGACATGAAGTATATAGGTATATAAATAAGTTGATAAATCAAATATTTAATGACAATAAATCATAAATGAATTTATGTTAAAACAATTCTTGGAGCTGGAAAGATTGCTCAGCGTTTAAGGTGCTTGCTTGCAAAGCCTGACAGCCCAGGTTCAATTTCCTAGTGTGCACATAAAGCCAGATGCACAAAGTGGCATATGTGTCTGGAGTTCATTTACCATGGCAGGAGGCCCTGGCATAACTATTTTCTCTCTCTATCTCTCTCTCTCTTTATCTTTTGCTCTCTTTCCTCTCCTTGCAAAGAATCAATAAAAATATTTATAAGAAAACAATTCTGGGGCTAGACAGATGACTTAGCAGTTAAAGCACTTGCCTTAGAAGTCTAAAACCCAGGTTCGATTCTCCAGTACCCACATAAGCCAGATACACAAGGTGGCATCTGTGTCCAGAGTTCATTTGCAGTGGCTAGAGGCCCTGGCATGCCAACTCTCTCTTTCTTTTTCTCTCTCTCTCAAAGTAAAATATTTTTTAAAATAATTCTTTATTATGTACATAGTTTTATGATTTATTAAAAATTAAGAACAGGCTGGAGAGAAGGCTTAGCAGTTAAGGCATTTGCCTGTGAAGCCTAAGGACCCAGATTCAGTTCCTCAGTACCCACATAAAGCCAGATGCATAAGGTGTCACATGCATCTGGAGTTCATTTGCAGTGGCTAGAAGTGCTGGCAACCCATTCTCTTCTCTCTCTATGCCTCTTTCTCTCAAACACATAAATAAATAAACAAAATGAAAGAAAATGAACATACTAATAAGATGGATGACCTTGTTTATGTTTACATAAAGAATTAAACTTTGGCTGAATATTTACTATTGTAAGACATAGAATCTTACATCTTTCAAAAATGATCAATATTTTGACTTTATAATAATAGTAATAATGCTGCTTTGCATAGTATACAGTACAAAATAGCAGAAGTGTGCTGAAGAGATGGCTTAGCCATTAGGGAGCATGCCTGCAAAGCCTAAAGACCCAGGTTAAATTCCCCAGTACCCATGTATGCCAGATGCACAAGATGGTGCATGAGTCTAGAGTTTGTTTGCAATGGCTAGAGGCCCTAGAATGCCCAATCTCTTTCTCTCTCTCTCTCTCTCTCTCTCTGCCTCTTCATTCTGTCTCTTAAATAAATCAATCAATAAATAAATATTTTAAATAGCAGAAGCCACGTTGGAATTGTTGGAAATTCTGCCTAATCGCAAGCTAAAATTCATTTAATGCTTTCTATGAAACTCAAGTCTACAACTCATACAACAATTTTAAAACCAAACATTCTAACACACGCTAACCCAAGGATATACTAATATGATACTTAGATGCTGACGAATTATGCTAAGAAAGTGTTAAAGTCTTTGTTTTCTGAAATTAAGTCATTGCATTTCTATAAGAAAATTTTGTATGTACCAAAGGAAAAAAAAACAATAAAATTCATGACATAGAATAGTTTCCAATCTGAGCCAAGGTGTTTCAGGTTGTGTAATTGCATTGCATGGTGTGCAATATATTTAGGCTGAAGTGAAATCACGTAACACAGACAAGCGCCACTGGAAATACTCCAGATTCATGACCTATTTATTTTTGTATTATTTTCTTGGTCACTACACATTCAGAAACTTCTTACTATCACCAAATTTTTCATGACTTTTACATTCAGCTCTGTGATTTTGCAACACACAGTTTAAAAAACTGGAAGATAACTCATATCTGGTACTGAAAACCAAGTCACAATTCCATGGCCAGGAAACTCAGACCTCAGAGAGAAGCCCTATACCACACTCTGAAGAAGAAGAGTGAGCTTGTACACCAAAAAAAAAAAAAAAAAAAAAAATCTCTCAAATAACTTTGTACACCCCCCCTTTAACCCAAGCTGCTCTTACTCTTGTTTGGAGAATCTGCTTTATTTTACAGATGGCAGAGAAAATGCAGGAGAGTCAAGATCCATCACTAATAGAAAAAGATATCCGACTGCCCACCATAAGATGTGCCACCTCTACCACATCTTCCAGGGCCCAGGAGAAATTTCAGAGGAAGTGACAACATGAATACTGTTCTTATTGCTAGCCTGACAAGTTCCAGAGCAATGGTGTCAGACATGGTAATAAATCAAAACCAATCAAAGCAGAAATCCAGAGGCTACAAAGAATTCACCACTTAGACTGCAAACAGGCCTGCCATGGCTCAAGGAATATTGCATGAGAGGGGGTAGAAAGATTGTAAGAGCCATAGAACAGGTGGGAACACCCTAAAGCACGGTTTCCCTGCCCCCCATAGGGACTGCCTGAGGCCTTCATGATCTTACAGTGAACACCATACCCCACTGAAGAGGACTCCCAGGGTAATGGGAGCAGGGGCAAAGGATATATATATATATATATATATATATATATATATATATATATAAAATAACATAACTTAAAGTTTTAAAAAGGTCAGTCAAGAAAATGGGGGGGGGATTTTTAAACTCTTCTGAAATGACTCTAGAGACCCACATTGAACAGGAGCTTTTCTCATCTTTTAAAAAAACATTTTATTGATATTTTTCATAAATTCATATAATGTATTTTGATCACAATCCCTTCCCATTATCATTTTTGCCCCTCCACAACCATACCCCCTTCCACTGAACCTCTTCTTCCTTCCAACTAGCCCCTTTTTCATTTTTTTCGAGGTAGGGTCTCACTCTAGCCCAGGCTGACCTGAAATTCACTATCTAGTCTAAGGGTGGCCTCGAACTCCCAGCGATCCTCCTACCTCTGCTTCCCAAGTGCTGGGATTAAAGGTCTATGCCACAATGCCTGGATCCTTTTTCATTTTAATGGGGGTTTTGTCCTCCTCCATCATTCATGTCAAAGTGTGATGGTGGGGCTGGAGAGATTGCTAAATGGTTAGGGTGTTTGCCTTCAAAGGCTAATGATCTGAGTTTGATTCCGTAATACCCACATAAAGCCAGATGCACAAGATGAATTCCAGTGGATAGATGCCCTGGTGCAGCCACTTTCTCTCTATCTTCCTCTTTATCCCTCTCTCTGAAATAAATAAAATACATAAAATGTGATGGGCCCAATAATGTGCAGGTCTGGTGCAAGTAAGAACACCTGCTATGAAGTTACTACATGTCTAGAAGACAGCATATCAACACTTCTCCCAATCCTCTGACTCTTACATTCCATCTCATGAAGTTCTCTGAGCCTTAAAGGGGTGATAGAGAAAGCAAGTGGGAACAACCACTGTTTCTTGTTTTTATTGACTATTAGTGTTACTCATTATTACTTATGGAAAAAAACATATTCAAATAACAGCAGTAGTCAGGAATAGTGGCTTATACCTGTAATCCCAGCACTTGGGGGCTAAGGCAGGAGGAGCACAAGTTCAAGAACAGCTGGGGTTACATAGTCAGACCCTCATCTCAAAAACAACAACAACAGCAACAAAAAAAAACCCTCAAGTGCCATTTCAGTCTGTGACAACATAAAATGGACAAATTAGGAAAGAAGTACAATGACTATTGCAAAGAGATAATTAAAATTTATGAATAGTTGTGGCCACAACACAGGCATATGCAACCTAGATTTCTATTTCAAAAATGTTTCTATAAGCTTTACACATCCTATCAATCCAATGTAGCAGTAACCATGCATTTTTTTCACAACCACTCAAAAGCAATAAGGCAAATGTCTTTGAGCCAAATTCTACTGGATCTTAAAGAAATATCTATAGACATTGTCATCTCTGTACCCACACCTCCTCCCAAAATCCGTTTGCATATTGAAAACTTAAATGGCATATATACATATTTTAGATACATGTTACATATATATGTCTCAAAAGATTTCTGAGATTACCTTTGAGAGTATTTTATTTAGCTACCAGTGCTTAGAGCTTCTGAAAAGTTTTGTGCCAGGAAGTGTTAATTAAATACAGTGCATCCTGGGGCTCTAGAGCTGAATGCCTAATGAGATTCAATGTTTCATAAGAGACTACTTAAAGTAAAACAGTGGCAGAATTATCTAGAAACCTGATGAATCTTCAAGCTTGATATATTCCTCATTTCATTTCTTTGGTCTGCTACAACATCAAGCCCATTGCAATATATATTCCTGCATTTATGGATAACAGAATCTCCTCAATTCACTTCAGGAAGGTGATTTAAAATGAGTATTATTTCAATGATATTTTAGATGTTGTGTCTAATAATGATAATTACAGTGTATGGAAACTGGCAAAATAGAAATGTGTAAACTTCTGAGAGAGAAAAGTCCCAAATTTCATAAGAAAATGTTCATTATCCTTCATCAGCAACAGATAAAATTGAAATTTATACTTGTGGCTTGCAGCCCAAAACACTCAACCATTCCAAGGCACAGATTATAGTGCTTTGGAAATCACCCAATTTGGAAGGGCACGGAGGTGTTTTTGTTATCTGTTTAGAAAGCCAGCATTCTATATTTACCTCAACCCTTCCAGTTGTACCAATCTTGATAGAACCCCTGGAGTTTCAGTAGGCAGCAGTGAAAAAAAAAAAAAGGCTAGAGAGAGTTAGCATACACATTAGGGAAGAAAGCCACAGTGATTGACAAGAAATCATGAATATACTCCTATAGCTGTACATCATTTATATACCCCTCCTTTGGTCCTCTTATCAGAGCACAAGATATTCACCCTTTCCTTTTGCCCTGAGATGAGTATGGGATACTAAGAAGGCAAAGCCACTGATGATGTGGATGTCTCTGAGACACCTGCTCACCCTGTTAGCTGCTCCCAGTTGAGTTCTGCTATAAATACAGTTTCTGTCTCCTAGTCTACACTTCTGAATTATTTAATAGGAAAATGGCCTTAATTAAATGAATGTATCCTTATTTTCTATCATTGTTCAATTTTACTATAACTTCTGTTTATGGTCTCAGCTTGTGGCAGTCCGCAAATAACTAGGTAGGAAATTATAGTTACAGTTTTTAAATTTATGAAAATATATGGGTAATATAGTAATAAGGAATTTATTATGTCATCATTGAATAGAAAGTATGGTTTTCCTCTGCAAATTACAGACACCAGAATATATTTTGTTACCTTTTCAAAGCATTGATATGCTTCATTCTTAACTTTTAAATAGCGTATGAAGCACAAATCATTAACCATGACATCAGTTTAATAAACAGATCATATCTCATAAAATCCAGTCATTTATGAATCTGTAAATAAACTCAATGACATATAAATTACTTAATGGAAGGGGAAAATGGCTTTTTCAGGGATATAAAATGCTTCCCGTAGATACCTTTAGCCTATTAATAGGCATATTGCTGAATTAAAAGATAGACCACGTGTGATATGAGTTAGTGATATAAAGAGCACTCAAACACTCCAGCAGTTCTCAAATTTTGTCCTACATATTAATTACCTAGAGATTTTGTTAAAATGAAGGTTCTGTTCAATGGGTTAGGGATAGAGCCCAAGATGCTGCCTTTCTAATGAGCTCCAGGTGTGGCTACTGCTCTGTGGACCACACAGAGAGAACCTTCAATCCTTTAAAGAGGCTCCATTCCTAGCCTAAGTTCCTACTGGAGATGTGTCTGACTTTTTTTTCACTTCTGTACAATTTTTTGACTGTCTTGATTCACTCCCATGATCCTTTTTCAGTTGCATGTAACAGACTTCATATATTTGAAATGTCAACTGAAGGAATTTTGTCCATTAGTTCACCTTTTCCTTCTTCCCATTCAAATCATAACTGACACTGTGTTCCTTGGCACTTAAGTAGGTGTTTTCTGAAGTAGAGGGTTAAAAAGAACTTAGGCCAGTTCTACCATCTTATTACCCTATCACTCTGTATATTCTTCTCTCACGAAAGCCAATTGCTGGCTCTCGATTGTTAGCCTTTCACTTACAGTAAAGAGGATCAGGAAATATCACTTATACCCATTATGTCTACAATAAGTTAAAAGGGTAGCCTATTTCAAGATAAATGAGGAACAGAACATCCACCTGTGAAAATGAAGACTGTAACTTGCTTATTTTGGAACCAATGTGTGCATATATCAAGCATTCAGAACTGTAGACACCTATATACAGCAGATATAGTAAGAACTGTCATCTTAGTCAGCTTTATGTTGCTGGGATGCACCTCCAAACCAGAAACAATTTATGTGAGGAAAGGGTTTATTGAAGCATACAGATCCAGGGGAATTTTAATAATGGCAAAAGAAGCTGGCCCCCTTTGATGGGTCCACACAGAGAGAAATGCCACCACCCGCACCATAAATAAGCACATTCCAGGAACACAGGCAGAACTCCAGTACAGGCAGAACTCCATTCCTTAGGCTGGAAATCAGGTCTTCCCCCAAACACACCTTAGGGCTGAACTCTAGGATCTATCCATGGTGACACTTCCTCTAGCAAGGCTGCTGGAGATATAATTACAAGCTTTAATAAACTCCTGAATCTATTGAGGAACATCCATTCAAACTATCACAAGTATACAATAGGGTTTCTCAACCTTGACACTATTATTAACCTTTGTGACTGAATAAGCCTTTGTTATGAAGACCATCCTATGCACTGTCAGCTATTTGACAGTATTTGTGGTCACTGCCTCCTAAGATACCAGTAGCACTCCTCACTTTGCCCTCATGTATAGCATCCTAAAGCATATCTAAATGTTGCCAAATGTCCCTAATGACACTAATAACTTACTCTTATTGAAAACCAATGAGATACAATAATAATAGTGCATGCACTTTTTTATCAGGGTTCTTTCTAAGTACTTGAATGTGTTCACATATCTCATCCTTAGCACAATCCTACAAAACAGGTGCTATTACTACTCCTGTTGAATAGGAAGTTGGGATGGATTGGTTAAGGAACTTGCCCAAACTCACAGAGCTAGTGGATAAAAAGCTAAGATTCATATCCAGACATGGTAGTTGCTAAACCTGTTCTCTTAAATAATAGTCTGTTTCAGGAAGCATTTAATAAACTGAAATATAGTGTAATTTCATTAGGACTTATTTTGAATGTGAATAAAATCAGGGAGGCTGTGCTGAAATACAATCCATATTAATTTAATTATCTGATGCCAAACCATCTACATTTAGTAATTTTATTAAAATGTACATGTTATAAATAAAAGGCTCTGGCTTTAGGCTACTGTTTAAGTTACTTTTCTCATTGCTGTGACCTGAAAAGAAGCAGCTTAAAGGAGGAAGGCTATACTTTGGCCCATAGTTTTGGGGAATACAGTCTACTGTGGCAAGGAAGGCATGGGAGGAGCATGAAGGAGAACTGGTCACATTGAATCCATAATCAAGAAGCAGAGAGTGTAAACAGGGAGTGAACCCAGACTATGAAACCTCAAGGTCCACCTCCAGTGAGCTATTTCCTCCATGAAGGCTCCATTTCCTAAAGTTTCCATAACCCAAGCTCTACCACCTTGGGACCAATTATGTGAGCCTATCAGGAATATTTCACATCCAAACTACAATAGTTGCCTTCCTGGAAATTTTCTAAATTCCTCTCAAGCATGAGTACTATCCCCACCAGCAGTTACTACCAAAGTGGTGAATTTACTTTTTTCCCAAGCTAGAACTTTGTGTAACCTGGTCGCAAGTTGCCCTTGCTCTTTGATCTGCTACCTAACTCCTTGCATGGCTTTGATTGGGAATCATGCCTATGCGCTGGTCTTGAGAGCACAGCTTCAAGGAAGGTAATCGAACAAGCATATTTCTCCCAAGAACTAGTGCAGTATTTCTTTCATGAAATGGTACAATATTGGTGCTGACTTGCTGACCTAGGGAGTTTGCACTCATATCAGACACAGCGCAATTGGCACTGAGCTACCAATGGTGTACCACTGACCCTTGGGTAATGCTACTCCCAGTCTATAGTTCCGGAAAGTGACACAATTTCCCCAAGCATTCAGTAACGTATATGTCTCCCTCCTGGTCTCCAGAATAATCCTTTAGTAACCAAAGGACCTCTCCAAAGGTCCATGTGTTAATGATACTCAAAAAGAGACCATGTCAGTGTCCTTGAGGGCTTTTGAGTCCATTTCTCTACAACACCAATACTGTATTCATAAGCTGTCTTGCCTGTGATCAAGAAAGCAATGTTGTGTCTCCCATGTCGGTCTTAGACCATGTGGGAAGAAGGATGTCACAGAGATACAAGTAGAATGGCTTTTTGGCTTAATATAGCGATCCTTCAGGCTCTCCTGCACTTTTCTCTCTGCTGTTGGTGGCATGTTCACAGCAACTTAGTCAACATGAAAACAGATTCTAGCACTGCAATGTGATAACCCAAATAATTCAAGAAAAGATATAGTTGGCTGATATACTACCTTCATACTCTAAAATTCCAGATAGTAAATTTAAGAGGACCAGAAAATAACTTATTCACACATTCCTGCATAGTGTGAATAGGATCTTACATTTGTGCTTATTAATAAAATGAAGTTGCAATAGTTGGAAGAACCATAGGCAGTGGAGTGGATGATATGTGTTATATGCAACTATGTCTCCGCCATTCTATAAATGGTAGTAGAGAACTGTGAGGGCTAGAATTGTATTGCTTTAATATGGTTTCCTATTTTGTTTAGCTATTTTAAAAATGTTTATTCCTTTTTTTCAAAAAGAGAGAAAGAATGAGCATGTCAGAATGGGCATGTCATGGCTTCCTACCACTGCAAACAAATTCCAGACATATGCACCACTTTGTGCATCTGGATTTACATGGGTACTGTGGGATCAAACTCATGGTATCAGGCTTTGCAAGCAAGTGCCTTTAACAGCTGAGCCATCTCCCTAGCCATAGTTTCCCACTTTGAAATTATAAATATATTATAAACATTATAAAATTCATTAAAAATAATGAATGTACATTGAACATTTTTCTTTGACTAATTATATTTACTATTCAAACTACCCAAAGGAAAATCCCTATGTCAACTTATCAGCAAAAATATATATATATATCAAAGACTTGATAGCCCTTTTAAATATTTTTAGCATGTGCCCCCTTGTGTATCTGGCTTATGTAGGTGCACGCATCTGGAGTTCATTTGCAGTGGCTGGAGGCCCTGGTGCACCCATTCTCTCCCTCCCTCCCTCTCTCTCTCTCTCTCCCTCTTTCTCTGTCAAATAAATAAAAATTTAAAAAATATTTTAAAAAACTGGAAGACTGTAAAGATGGAAGCAAAACCATAATTACAAAGCTTCTTCAGAATACTGGCAAGAAATGGTAAAAACTTGAATGAAACAGGAAGCTATGGAGTGAAAAACGGTTAAATATGGATTATATTTAGGAAGTAGAGCCCGTAAGATTGCTGACAGATTACGTATGGAATGTAAGAGAAAGAATATAGTAAGCAATAGCATGTGAGTTTTGGGCCCAAGAATTTGGGAGAATAGTGATTGAACTTCAGTAATAAGAAAAATACAGCCAACTATGGTTGTGTACACCTGTAAGCTCAACAGTGGGGAGGCTGAGGCATAGAGGAACATGAGTTCAAAGCTAGTCTGGGATACATAGCAAGAAAAGCACAAGCTCCACAAGGAAAAAAAAAAAGAGATAAACTGTACTTCATCAAATTTCTTTTAACATAAAAGGACACTACCAAGAGAATGAAAAGACAACTCACAACACAGGACAACATATTTGTTAATTATGTATCTAATAATGAATAACCAATCAAAACAAAAGCAACTAATTTAAAAACAAAATTAGATGAGCCGGGGAGATGGTTCAGCAGTAAAAGATGTTTGCTTTCAAAGCCTGTTGGTCAAGGTTCAATTCTCCAGTATTTTAAAGCCAGATGTACAAAGTGGTACATACATCTGGAATTCTTTATAAGTAACAAGAGGCCCTGCAGTGCCTATTCTTATTCTCTCTTCCTCCCTCCCTTATAAATAAACAAATAATTAAAATACATTGCATACATGTAAAAAAGGGTTAGCCAGGCATGGTGGTGCATGCCTTTAATCCCAGCACTCAGGAGGCAGAGGTAGGAGGATCTCTGTGAGTTCGAAGTCATCCTGGGCCTATAGAGTGAGTTCCAGGTCAGCCTGGGCTAGAATGAAACCCTATCTCAGGGGAAAAATGGAAAAAAAAGTGTCAAAAAGAAAAATGACCACATTTAAAAATTTTCCAGGCCTGGAGAGATTGCTCAGTGGTTAAAGGCACTTGCTTTCAAAGTTTGATGGCCACAGTACGATTCTCCAGTATCCACATAGAGCCAGATTCACAAAGTGGCACATTCAACTTGCATATGGAGTTTGTTTGCAGTGGCAAGAGGTCTCGGTGTGCTCTCTCTCTCTCTCTCTCTCTCTCTCTCCTCTCTCTCTCTTTATGAAATCTCAATCCTTGCTAATAAATATTTTTTAAAAGATCCAGTTATAATATTCCTGGTTATATATACAAAGGGAGATAAGCCATCATACTACACAGATAATTTAATACCCATGTCCATTGCAGCACTATTCACAATAGCTAAGTTGTGGAAGCTACTTGGAGACACATCAAAAAATAAATGGATAAAGAAACAATTTGAGTAGACAGTCTACAAAATGTGTATAAGATGGATACTATTGAACAGTAAAATTGAAAAAAAAATCATGACATTTTCAAGAGATTGTATAGATCTGGAGATGAGTGAGCAAAATAAACCAGACTCAGAAAGACAAATGCACCATGTTTTATTTCATCTATGATTTTGTTGAGGACGCCTACTATGCCTTTGGAGTGAAATTCTTCTCCTTCTACTATGCCCTCAATTCTTATGTTTGATCTTTTCATAGTGTCCTGAATATCTTGAAATTCTCATTCATACTTTTCTATTAGTTTGCCTTTCTCTTTGTTGGACTCTATTAGATCTGCCACCTGGTCTTCTAGCTTAGATATTCTGTCCTCTCCTTCATCCATTCTACTGGTGAGGTTTTCTACAGAGTTTTTTTATTTCATTAACTGTGTTCTTCATTGCTAGTAATTCTGACTGGTTTTTCTTTATTATTTCTATGTCCTTATTTATGTCTTGTATTGACTTCTTTATTTCATTAAATTGGTGTCCTGTATCTTCTTTGATCCCTTTGATTTTCTCTTTGATTCCTTTGATTTCCTCTTTCATTCCTTTGATTTCTTCTTTGACTTCTTTGAACATATTAATAATCATTCTTTTTAAATCTTTCTCAGGCATTTCCTCTAACTCATTCTCACTGGAGTTCATTTCTGATGCATTAATACTTTTTGGTGGATTTATATGATCTTGATTTTTGGTGTTTCTTGTGTTATAATGTATATATTTTTGCATCTTGGATTAAGTTAATGTTTGGATTTCCTAGTTAGCTGGGTACTCTTAGCTTTATCAATTGACCTGATGTTATATATCTTCAGGGTAGGAGTTTAAGATGTTAGGTGTGGCTCTTAACACTCTCAGAGTATCTACAAAAGTGTTCCTAGGGGTTGGGTTTGCCTGCTCTGGGAGTATTCAAGTAGGCTGAGTGGAACAAAATACAGATAGATTCTAAAATTTAACTAAACAATGTACACATTCAATCAAAAACAGCACTGAGTATTTATGCAAGAGTAGGTATTATAACAACCAGATCCTCTATCAACAAAGAGGTTAAGATTTCTGGTCTGTTGAGGGTTCCAAGTCAGCTTGTGACCAAGTGAGACCCTTCCCTGGTGCAATCCCAGTTACCTTTTTGGATGATTTTGGTCTCAGTTATGTTGCGCTCTGCTTGAGTCCCTCTTTGGTGCCCTGTGGGTTCAAGTAGGCTGGCTGGGTCGCTGGACCACTGTTCTGTTTTCTGGAGCTTGGCATTTTTCCTGTGGGGCAAGCCAAGCCTGGCAGCTGTGGCCCTGCAGACCACCACCGCTGCTGCTGGAGCTGCCACTGGTGCTGCTGCTGGAGCTGCTGCTGCCGTTGCTGGATCCACCACTGCTGGAGCCGCTGCTGCCGCTGCCTGAGCCGGAGCCAGAGCCAGAGCTGGAGCCAGAGCTGTCGCTTCCACCATGGCTTCCGCTGCCACTGTTAGAGCCACTGCTTCCAGAGCCAGAGCCACCACTTCCGGAGCTGCTTCGGCCTTCCTGTGTGGGCTCTGGATGTTCTGGATCTCTCCTACTTCTCTGCTGCCATTTTAATTTCTTATACACCTCACTTTTTAGTAAAAGTGTGTATTTTGCTGGGTTTTCTTTGTTTTTTTCTCCCCTAGGCTGCTTTGGCATCTTTCCTATGCTGGCATCTTAACCGGAAGTCCCCTCATGTTTAATTTCATATGTGGAATCTAGAAAATAAATCATGAAAGTAGAAGGGACACTATATGACAAGAGGAAGAGGACCATCAGGAAAGGAAGGATGACAAGAGAGGGTAATGGGAGGCAAGGCAAATATGATCAAAGAATCCTATATACATGTACAAAAAAGTCACAATGAAAGTCATTATTTAGTATACTTAATATACAGTGGCTGAAAATGGTGCTGAAGAAAGTGGATAACCACTTGTAGAAAAATGAATCTAGACCCACTTATCTCACCATGCACAAAAATCTACTTCAAATGGATTAAGAACCTCGATATAAGACTTGAGATTCTAAAAAGCCTAAGAAAAAATAGGGAGATCTCTCTATGATATAGGCATAAGGAAAGACTTTTTGAATAAAACCCAGTAGCCCACTCAACCACTGAGACCACATGAAACTAAAAAGATGCTATACAAACATCAACACAGTCAGTAAGAAACATACAGAATGAGAGAAAATCTTTACCAGCCCTATCTCAGACAGAGGATGAATATCTAGAATCTACAAAGAACTCAAAAACTAAGCATTAAAAAAAAATCAAACAATCCAATCAAAAATGGAGTAGAGAAACAGCATTCTCAAAGGAAGAAGTACAAGTGGCAAATTCACGCTTAAAGAGATGTTCAACATCTTTAATCATCCAAGAAATGCAAATCAAAACAACTTTGAGATTACATCTCACTGTGGTCAGAATGGCTATCATCAAAAAACCGAATGACAAAAAATGCTGGTGAGGTTTGTGAGGAAAGTAGAACGTTTATCCAATGTTGGTGGAAATGCAAACTTATAAAACCACTACAGAAATCTGTATGGAGTTTCCTGCAAAAAAAAAAAAAAAAAATAGATCTCTCATCTGACCCAGCTAGTCCACTCCTGAGCCCTACCTACTCTAAAGATCCCATCCTTTCCTACAGAGATACTTGCTCAACCATGTTTTTTTTTTTTCTGTTCTATTCACAATAGCTAGGAATTAGAGTAAACTCAGATACCCATATATTGATGAATGGATAATGAAAATGTGGTACATATACACAATGGTATTCTAACCAGCAGTAAGGAAAAACAAAATAATGAAATTTGCAGGAAAATGAATGGAATTGGAAAAATTCATCCTCAGCAAGCTCACACAGGCCCAGAAAGACACATACTCCATGTTCTTTCTCATATGAAGTCCCTAAATTGGATTAACATGAGATGAGTTTAAACAGTAGTCTGCACCAGGAAAATGGGCACAGAATATGAGACCAGGAAAAGAGGAAATAGGGAGTGAAGAGATATGTGACAGCTAGGGACAGACCATAGCAGGTGGGCGGGTCTTTGATGGGTAGGGAGGAGAATCATACAAAACTTAAGACAACATGAATCAAAGCCATATAAACCTTCTTTTTCAGACAGCAATATACAAGATGTAATCACCAATAGATGTAAATAGGAGACAATCTGTACAGAAACACCCTGATGAAACAATTTAATCTTATATCTATGGGCCCTGGTTCTAGTTCCAGAACTGGGTTACTCCCCACAGTGAGCTGCTGGTCAGAGAAACCCATGAGGTCCCCAAAACAATTCATGCCATTGCAAAAACACTTGGATGCCTTAATAAGCTAAAAAAAAAAAAAAAAGCTAAGATTCTATTGCTGAAGACACCACAGGCTATGAAAATAAGACATTGAATCATGGTGCTGAAACTAAGGGGATAGCCAGTTCTGTTCTGGATTGACCTCATGGCACTGGAAAGTGTGATGAGAGCTGCCAGGAGACAATGGTTGCCAACAGCATAAGCAAGCTATGAACCAACCAAGCCAGAATACACACCCATACAATAGTGGCATACAGCCTGTGCAGGTAACCAACTGCTCTATGATTGGACATTAGACCTGCTCAGAGGGACACCACTCATACTTGGTGCTGAAAACCAAGTTGGTATCAATGACCAGGAAACTCAGAGTCTCTAGAGAAAAGGTCCCACTGCTCTCTGGATGTCAAGAGTGAGCAGACATACCCAAAGTCTCAAATAACTATGCATATCCCTTTTAATACAAGGTGTTCTCAATCTTGGTTGAAGATTTGTTCTATTTTACTAATGGCAGAGAATACTGAGAAGATTTGAGATACACCAATACAACAAGAAGACATAGCCAGCTGTCTATCACAAGATATCCTATGTTTGCCACATCACCCGGGGCCCAGGAGACTCTGCAGATGAAGCAGAAACATGATGAGCTAACCTCTCACTGCTAGCTCATCAACCAGCATCAGGGACATGGCAACAGATATCATGGCCAATCAAAATCCATCAAAGCAAAATTCAAAAAGCCACAGAAAACTCAACACTAAATCAGACAAGAACAGGCTCACCCTGGCTCAGGGAACGTTCTGGAAGAGGGGGCAGAAAGATTATAAGAGCTACAGAGTGTGTAAGATTATCCTGAGACACAGTTCCCCGCATACAATGAGGCCATCTTGACATCATAGTGAATACCAGCAACCTCATGGATTAGGGCCCTCAGATAAAGGGGAGCAGAGGTGTGGGGGTAAGGGATCTAGAGTTTAACCTTTTATAAAAATAGAAATATATATATATACATATATTATGCATGTGTGTTGAAATAATGAAAAAAAACATGGGCACAGTTTTTGAATAGACATTTTCCCAAATGAGCTAGCACTATATAGACAAAAAAGTAATAAAACTGTTGATGGGGATTTTGAGAAACTGGAAACCTCATGTTTTCCTGAAGGGAAAATAAAATAATATAGCCACTAAGGAAAATAGTCTGATGGTGTCTAAAAATAACTAAACAGATTTAGAGTAATCCAGTAATTCAACTCTTAGGGATATGTGCAAATAAATTGAAAACAAGGACTTAAACAGACACTTGGACACCAGTACTCATAGCATCATTTTTCACAATGGCCAAAAGGTAGAAAATAGCTCATGTCACATTTGCTACAAACATACTTTATTTATATACTATATATGTGTGTATATATACATATATAACAAGAAATATTTTTCAAGCATAAAAGAAATAAAATTCTTCTACATGCAACACATGGATGAACCTTCAATACATTGTGTTAAAGTGGACATAGTGATGCATGACTATAGTCTTAGCACTCAAAAGGCTGAGGGCAGAAGGATCACCATGAGTTCAAGGCCATTTGGGGCTATGTGACAAGAACCAGTCCAGAGGGGGTAAATGGCAAGAACTTTTTCCAAAAATGAGAGATTCTAGCCAGGCGTGGTGGCACACCCCTTTAATCCCAGCTCTCAGGAGGCAGAGGTAGGAGGATCTCCAAGAGTTTGAAGCCACCCTGAGACTACATAGTGAAATCCAGGTGAGCCTGAGCCAGAGTGAGACCCTAACTGGAAAAACCAAAAATATAAAAAAACAGAGAGAGAGAGAGACAGATTCTAAACAAAATAAGACAGACATTAAAGGGTACATATTGTTTGATTTCATGTATACAGAGTACAATTTTGGTTTTCAGGAACTAGGGAGGAAGGAATGGAGAGTCATTATTCAGTAGATGCAGTTTCAGTTGGTAGTGATGAAATTGTTCTAGAACTTTAAACAGATCCAGAGTGTACAGAGAAAGCAAAACTAAATATCTACCTTGCCCACCAAAGCTCAGGGAACATTGCAGAAAAGGAGGCACAAAGCTTGTAAGAACTTCGTGGTGGGCATAGCCTGAGGCACTGTATCCCCCCTGCCCGCCAAGACTGACTGAGGCCTCTGCATCCCCACAGTAAATACCAATGACCCCAATAAATAAGACCCTTAGCAAAATTGCAGAGGAGGTAAGGAAGTCTAAGAGTACAACCTTATTATTAAAAAGACAATAAATTTAAAAAATAATGATGACTGGAAAATTATAAATATACTTAATACAACTGAATTGTATACTCAACAGTGGTTAAATTAGACATTTTAGGCATACTTATAAATTCAGGAAGTTGAGTAGAACCAGCAAATTAGATGTAGAGAGAATAGCCAGGCAAGAAGGACAAGATCCAGAAGCAATATGCCTTTGAAAAAAATTTGGGAGAAGAAGACCACAGCTTCAAATGCTGCTGAAATGACTGGTAAAGCAAGAGTTAAAAATCACATAGAGTAATTGGGGAAATGAGCAAGAGTGCTGCTTTCTTGGTGAACCTGGTGCTAGCACAAGGGTGAAGGAGATAGTCACAGAGAACACTCAACTACTAACAAACCAGATATCCCATGACACAGAGGCTCCCAAGACCTCATCACTGAAGTAGACCTAAAACGAATCCAACATTACTCAGGGAGATTTGTGGAAGAGGGGGCGGAAAGATTGTTAGAGCCACAAGTTAGGACATTACTCACAGAGACATTGCCTCTTCCCCATAACTGATGACTACTCCCACATTGCAAAACCCACATTCTCCAATGAGGAGGATCCCTTCGAAGGGGGAGGACAGGGAGGACCCTAATGATGGTACCAACGTGGCTGTAAACACACTGTGTACGTAGCTAATAATTTTATTTTGGTTAAAAAAATCACATATTGTTGGGCCTTGAAAGGCCCGGGCGTGAGGCCTAGTGGAACTTCCTGAGCCTAGCTAAAGTTTGGCGACCTCTCTCTGGCCAGCTAGGACTCAGCAAGATGCCTAATGGCTTCTTGCCTGCTACTTCCGCATGGGAGTTGGAATTATCATTTCAATAGTCACAGTTTACTATTGGCCCTTCCCTCTTCCCCATCCTAGAATCCCTGCCTTTGTTCTCAACATTATATAGGCAACCGCATGTAACAATAAAGCGAGTTCCTCCTTCGACAAGACTCCCGACTCAGTCTGGTTTTTCTCCGGTGGCCAGGAGAGGTCTGAGTCATCGGATGCTCATCTCCTCCTCAACCCCTTGGGAGGAAACAGCAGGCCTGGTCCTTCCCTCAGCACTACCTGACCTCACTGGCAGAGCCCGGCATCTGGCACCTAACATGCTGCTCTTGGAGTCCAGCAGACTAGTGCCCCATGAGAGGCATTCATTGAGGAGGTAATCAATGTACATGTGCGGGTGAGCGTACCCTCATGAGTTATGAGGTAGTCTTCATATTTAATGCGCTAAACTTTGCTTCTATAACGTGTACTTACTTGTTGACATCTCTTCATTCTCTTTCTCTTTCTTTTCCCTTTCAGTTCGCAGACAAGCTACATCTGCGGCTTTTGTATAACATGTTTACCTATCTTTTGGATCCTTGTGGATGTATTGTACTCGTGTGTATGAGGGTTGCTATTGCCCTAATTTTATGGACATTTCTCTCTCAACTTTATAAGAAGGGACAGTCTACCTCTAAATCCAATCCTGCCTTAGAATCTCTCAGGACACTCCTAAAGAGTAGAGGGCTTAATTTGACTGATAATCAGGCTCGACAGACCTGGGATTGCCTTCTCAAGCTGGCGCCATGGCTGCTGAAAGGAAATCTCTTTGATTGGGACACGTGGGATAGGGTAGAGGCCCTTGTTTGTCGGGTGCATATGGAGAAGGGTCAAATACCCCCCTCAGGGTTCCTCCCTATGATCTCAGCCCTCAAGGACTGCTTCCCTCCAAGGCCAACCAAACATAAACAAAAGACAGAAGAAAAAGATAGTATACAGCCTGATCCAGCTACTCCTCCTGGAGATACAGCTTTAAAAACCCCCCAAAAGGATACATTTTTATACTCCTCACTCGATCCCTTTGAGAGTGCTCCCTGGCCTTTGGGGGACCTTCTCCACCTCCTCCACCGACTAACCCTTTCTGAACCCCCATTGGCCCCTCCTTCATATTCGGCCACCAAACCACCAGAAAATAAAGCTACTTTTTTTATTTCCTGTCAATCTAAATCCTGGGGGCAATCGCCCTGCTGCCTGGTATCCGTGAGAAGCTCAGGACCTTAAGGACCTTAAAAAGGCGGTCTCGGAGGATGGACCCAACTCTCCTTGGGCTGAGACCCTATTACAGGGACTTGCCCTTCAACCTTGTACAACCCAAGATTGGAAAAATCTAGTCAGGGCTGTCTTGTCGGGTCCCCTATACATTAAGTGGTGTGCCTTTTTTAGAGATGAATGCCATGCACAGGCAGAACAAAACTAAAATCAACAGCCCCCCCGTGCCGATAACTTTTGGGATGCTCTCTGGTACCTCTGATCAATATGCTACAGGCACTCAACAGGCAGCTATAGCAGACCTGTATAGGGACCAGGTCAGGGCACTGGGCTTGGAGGCATGGAAAAAGCTTGATGAGGGACACTCTGAAACCCCTTTATGAGTATTACTCAAAAACCATCTGAGGACTTGGCTACATTTATAGATAGGGTGGAAAAAAGTCGCCAAAGAAAATTTCCCCCAGGGGCATTATGGGATCAGTTTACTAAAATGTTGATCTGGGAAGGGATGACGGCTGATCACAGCTTCGCCTGTGCGGGTCTCAAGGACAACTCCATTAGAACATGGATTGTAGCCACCAAGGACGTTGGCACTATCTCCCATCAGGCTGGGGCCATGGCTGCTGCCCTTCAGGGAAATAAACAGAGAGATTTGGCCAATATGATCTGCACATTACAGTTAAATCCTAAAAACTCAACATGTTTCATGTGCTCGGACGAGGGCCACTTTAAAAAGGAGTGTCCCAACAAGACAAAGCCTCCCTCGCCCTCTGGGGGGATGACCAACACCCTTTGTACCCACTGCCCTAAATGCAATAAGGGGTTTCATTGGGCTAAGGAGTGTAGGTGGAAGTTTAACATACAGGGAAAGCCTTTAAACTCCCACCGGGGCTCCCCCCAGCCCCATTAAATAAGGGGAAAGAGACCATCAAAGCCCATTGGACCGTCCCCCTGTTCCCCGGCCTTAGACCCAAAATTATTTTAAATATTGGCAATAAAAAATTCAAACTTCTCATTGACACTGGAGCCGACCGAACGGTCCTGAGAAAGGAGGAAGTGCCCCCCTCCTGGCAGCTTGTGCCCGGCCCTCCCCTACTGGGAGTTGGCGGGCAGTCCACCTCCTGGGGGACTGCCACATGGCTCCCTTGGACTGACACAGGTGGGGACAGGGGAAAAGTCTGCCCTCTCGTGGTGACCGGGCTCACTGCTAACTTACTGGGGCAAGACATCCTTGGAGATACCAAGGCTTTCATCACTACTGACTATAAGACCTCTTATAATGATTTGTTAGAAAAAAAAATATCAACAACAGTTTGAGGAAGGGAGGGAATGTCATCCCAATTACTCCAATGAACACCCCCAATTCTAAGGGCCACTGCCCAGCCCCCTCCCATTTAAAATCCAGTGGAGACCGGGGTACCCTATATGGGTTGAGCAGTGGCCTCTCCCTTCTTCTAAGTTACACCAACTCCACATACTTATTGATCAACAGTTGGAGGCCGGACATATCCGTCCCTCCACTAGTCCCTGGAACTCTCCTGTCTTTATCATAAAAAAGCCTAATGGGTCCTGGAGATTTTTACATGATTTAAGGAAGATCAATGAATGCATGATCCCCTTCGGAACCCCCCAGAGGGGACTCCCATGGATCCCAGCTATTCCCAATATATAGCATATTACTATCATTGACATTAAAGATTGCTTCTTCTCTATCCCTCTTCATCCAGGAGACATGGAAAAATTTACATTCTCTGTACCCACTGTTAAGTTTTGTGGCCCAGATAGGAGATTTGAATGGACTGTCTTACCTCAGGGCATGGCTAATAGCCCACCCATTTGTCAATATTACCTGTCATCCATTTTCTCTTATCAATCTCCCCAATACCCTGTTTTATATTTACATGGGTGCCTAGATTCCTCCACACTCCAGGACCTTACCCACCAATGTCTAACTATCCTTCATACTCACAACTTTAAAGTAGCTCCTGAGAAAGTTCAAACTGTGCCTCCCTTTAAGATCTTGGGCTCAATCCTTACCCTAGATACAGTTTCACCTGTTAAACCACAACTTTATATTCAGGATTCTTAAACCTTGCCTCAACTCCAGAAGCTCTTGGGAGAAATTAATTGGATGAAGCCTTGGATACCCACAACTACTGAAGAGCTGTCCCCTTTGTTTGACCTCCTAAAGGATCTTAACTTCTCCTCTCAGGTAATTTTGTCCCCTTGTCATCAACAAATTTTTCGTAAGGTACAACAGGCTATAAATACTGCGGCCCTAAAGAGGTTCAATCCTGATTTGCCCATCTCCCTCTACATTTTCTCTGGGGAAACATTATGCACCTCACTGTTGGCCCAGGAAGGTTAGCCCATCCAATGGGTCCACCTCTCAATTGGTGGGGTCCCCAGAGTTTATTCTATAACCAACCAGGTTATTGATTGCATTATCAAGGGCAGAGACACCTCTGTCCGGTTGTTTGGCACAGAACCTCACCTTATTGTTACTCCCTTTAAGATAACAGATTTCACCTGGCTTCAGAGAAATAATAACAGAGTTGCTACGGCTCTCGAGGGGTTTCTAGGTAAAATTGATTGCCATTATGGCCCCCACAAATGGATGAGTTCTTTCTCCAGGTTAGAATGGAAGCCCCCCAGGCTTTTTCTCTCTCAACCTAACTCTGACTTTCTTACCGTGTTTACCAATGGAGGGCACCTGGGGCCTTCCCTAGTCGTTTACCCTCCCTTAAAACAAAAAAGAAAAAAGAGCCTATGTCCATAAAGTCAGTCTCCCATGAGGTTGAGGGGTCAGCACAATTCAAAGAACTATTTGCTGTCGTTCTAGCTTTGGACACTATTCAAGAGCCATTTAACTTATTTTCTGACAGCCTTTATGTTGTTAATTTATTACCCAAACTGGTTGAGGCCCATATTAGACTGGACTCCAACCCTATATCTCCTTTGATGATTCAAGCTCGTTCCCTACTCAAACAAAGAATTAACCCCATTTTTCTTCAACATCTCAGGGGTCATCAAAACTTACCGGGATTTCTCTCTCGAGGAAACAATTTGACTGATAAAATGGCTTCTAAGCCTCAGTGTAATACTATTACAGAAACTACACGCTTCCACTTATTGACCCATGTCAACTGGAGAGGTCTCAAGCACAGGTTTCCACAGGTACCAGCCAAAGACTTTAAAAAAATTGTCCGGACTTGTAAGTCCTATCAGCCTTTCCTCCAAGTACCCCCCCTTCAAACTACAGGAAGCAATCCTCGAGGGCTCTGCCCTAATCATCTTTGGCAAATTGATGTTACACATTATCCTCCATTTGGAAAGTTTAAATATATTTTTCTTTCAGTTGATACCTTCTCCCACACCTGTTGGGCATCGGCACATGCCGGGGAAAAATCTAAACATGCCATTAGTCATATGCTTCAATGTTTTACCACTCTTGGGCTGCCTGATCAAATTAAAACAGATAATGACCCCTGCTTCGTAAGCAAGGGCTTTATAGATTTTCTCCAGACCTGGAAAATCTCACATTCCACAGGCATCCCATACAACCCCCGGGGCCAAGCTATCATTGAAAGATATAATAAGACTCTCAAGTCTCAATTACAAAAACAAAAGGGGGAATCCTTACCACCACATGACCAACTAAAAAAGGCATTATTTACCCTAAATATTTTAAACTTTTCTAAAGAAGATAAACAATTATCCCCTTTTCAAAAACATTGGTCTTCATCTGTTACCTACAGTTCTATCTGGGTCAATGGAGGGACCCATTGACTGGGGCCTGGAGAGGGCCTGATCTGCTCCTCACAGCAGGGAGAGTGTTTGGATGTGTCTTCCCTCAAGATGAAAAAAGACCCATTTGGGTGCCAGCAAGAGACCTAAAATATTTGTCCCAACAAGGGGACACTGACAATCACTTCTCTAGGGAGTGTCCCACCCCTGAGGACTGTTCCTACAATGGTCCTTCACCCTGCTAAACTAAACAATCCCATCCCTTGCGGAGGATTGCTGGCTTTGCCTCTGAGCTGGGCCTCCCTGGCTGCTGGTAGTACAGTTGTCCATACGACCTTAAAAAATTGCTAAGTCACCTTCCCCATCCCTGTCCAGCTTTTCCCAATGTTTCCTCTGGGCATTTGGGCCCCGCCTTCCCCTAATAATTCCAGTATAGATGTTGGATACATTCATCCTTCCTTCTGTACTTTTAAAACAACTGAGCCCAGTGCTCAACGCTGCCCACCTTCTGGAATGGTTTATGTTTGTGAAGGTGGGATGGCCTATGACTTTCTGCCCACCAATTGGACGGGCCTTTATGCCCCAGCCACCTTAATCCCAGATGTAGATATCATCCCTGGAAATGAGGCCCTCCCTATATCAGAGGGAGACCTATCTTCAACAACAGCTAGATTCCCTGGCTGAGGTAGTCCTACAAAACAAAAAAGGACTAGACCTACTAACGGCTGAAAAAGGAGGCATATGCTTGTTTTTACAGGAAAAATGCTGCTTTTATGCCAATAAATCGGGAATCGTCCAGGACAAGATTAAGAGGCTCCAGGGAGACTTGGAGAGGAGGCAGCGGGACATCCAGGACAACCTGCTGCAGACGGGCTTACATGACTTCTTATCCTGCCTTCTCCCTCTATTTGGACCCCTCCCCCTCCTTCTCCTTCTCCTTCTTCTTCTCCTCACTGTCGGTCCTTGTGTAATTAATAAGATTACACAATTTATTCACCAATGGCTAGAGGCAATAAAACTTCATCAGGTCGAAATACATTATCACAGGCTGGCAACTCAGGAATTAAGTTCCTCAGATGACCCACTGCCCCCTCCTCTGCACTCCATGTGACCAATGACGGGTAAGATTCCCAGAGGGGGACAACCTACGACAGGCCATGGAGTGGGTTCTCAGTGTGCTAAACACATGGTACCCAATGACGGGTAAGAACCCCAGAGGGGGACAACCTAAGACAGGGGCCACGGTGACTAATGCTCTTACAAAAACAAAAGGGGGAGATGTTGGGCCTTGAAAGGTCCAGGCGTGAGGCCTAGTGGAACTTCCTGAGCCTAGCTAAAGTTTGGCGACCTCTCTCTGGCCAGCTAGGACTCAGCAAGACGCCTAATGGCTTCTTGCCTGCTACTTCCGCATGGGAGTTGGAATTATCATTTCAATAGTCACAGTTTACTATTGGCCCTTCCCTCTCCCCCATCCTAGAATCCCCGCCTTCGTTCTCAACATTATATAGGCAACCGCATGTAACAATAAAGCGAGTTCCTCCTTCGACAAGACTCCCGACTCAGTCTGGTTTTTCTCTGGTGGCCAGGAGAGATCTGAGTCATCGGATGCTCATCTCCTCCTCAACCCCTTGGGAGGAACCAGCAGGCCTGGTCCTTCCCTCAGCACTACCTGCCACCTCCGGCAGAGCCCGGCAACATACTGAGAATTCAGCCCTCTGAGGAGGTCTTTGGCAAGTGCAATTTCAGTGACACAGTAAGAACTAATGCGGTTAGGATGAAGGGGAAGGAGGAGAAGTGCTTAAAGTGGCGGGAGCGGGTGCAGGACTGGGGCTGGACCCAGGGCTGAGGCAGGCCGCCCCCTTCCCTCCCGCCTCAGTGGATCATGCCCAGGGTGGCAGCGGCGGTTGCGTGGGGTGGGGGGAGTGACTGGGAGGTGCTGGCGCTGGAGACGATGCCATTTCCAGTTACAACAATCACAGGGATCACAACAAACCCAGCCGCCACAGAAGCACTATGGCATCACATCTCCTATCAGCTTAGCAGCCCCCAAGGAGACTGACTGCCTGATGACACAGAAACTCATTGAGACTCTGAAGCCCTATGGGGTATTTGAAGAGGAAGAGGAATTGCAGCACAGGATTTTAATTTTGGGAAAATTAAATAACCTGGTGAAAGAGTGGATTCAGGAAATCAGTGAAAGCAAGAATCTTCCACCATCTGTAATTGAAAATGTTGGAGGAAAAATATTTACATTTGGATCTTACAGATTAGGAGTACATACAAAAGGTGCTGATATAGATGCGTTGTGTGTTGCACCAAGACATGTTGATCGAAGTGACTTTTTCACATCTTTCTATGATAAGTTGAACCCACAGGAAGAAGTAAAAGACTTAAGAGCTGTTGAAGAGGCATTTGTGCCAGTTATCAAACTGTGTTTTGATGGGATAGAGATTGATATTTTGTTTGCAAGATTAGCACTGCAGACTATTCCAGAAGATTTGGACCTACGAGATAACAGTCTCCTTAAAAATTTAGATATAAGATGCATAATAAGTCTTAATGGTTGCAGGGTAACTGACAAAATCTTACACCTAGTACCAAACATTGACAACTTCAGGTTAACTCTGAGAGCTATCAAACTGTGGGCCAAATGGCACAACATCTATTCCAATATATTAGGTTTCCTCGGTGGTGTTTCCTGGGCAATCCTAGTAGCAAGAACTTGTCAGCTTTATCCAAATGCAATAGCATCAACTCTTGTACATAAATTTTTCTTGGTATTTTCTAAATGGGAATGGCCAAAGCCAGTGCTTTTGAAACAGCCTGAAGAATGCAATCTTAATTTGCCTGTATGGGACCCAAGGGTAAACCCCAGTGATAGGTACCATCTTATGCCTATAATTACACCAGCATACCCACAACAGAACTCCACGTACAATGTGTCTGTTTCCACACGGATGGTCATGGTTGAGGAGTTTAAACAAGGTCTTGCTATCACAGATGAAATTTTGCTGAGTAAGGCAGAGTGGTCCAAACTTTTTGAAGCTCCAAACTTCTTTCAGAAGTACAAGCATTATATTGTACTTCTAGCAAGTGCACCAACAGAAAAACAACGCCTAGAATGGGTGGGCTTGGTGGAATCAAAAATCCGCATTCTGGTTGGAAGCTTGGAGAAGAATGAATTCATTACACTGGCTCATGTGAATCCGCACTCATTTCCTGCACCCAAAGAAAATCCTGACAAGGAAGATTTTTGCACGATGTGGGTAATTGGGTTAGTGTTTAAAAAAACAGAAAACTCCGAAAATCTGGGTGTTGATCTCACCTGTGATATTCAGTCTTTCACAGATACAGTTTATAGGCAAGAAATAAACAGCAAGATGTTTGAGTTGGATATGAAAATTGCTGCAATGCATGTAAAAAGAAAGCAACTCCATCAGCTGCTACCTAATCATGTGCTTCAGAAAAAGAAAAAACATTCAACAGAAGGAGTCCGGTTAACAGCGCTGAATGACAGCAGCCTTGACTTGTCTATGGATAGTGATAACAGCATGTCTGTGCCTTCACCTACCAGTGCTACGAAGACCAGTCCATTGAACAGTTCTGGAAGCTCTCAGGGCAGAAATAGTCCTGCTGCAGCTGTGACGGCAGCATCTGTGACCAACATCCAGGCTACTGAAGTTTCTGTGCCACATTCAATTCCAGTGAAAGCTCAGGGGGTACATTGAGCAAAAGCATTCCTCAAACTGCCACACAGCCAGCCATTTCTCCACCACCAAAGCCTACGGTCTCCAGAGTGGTCACACGTCTGGTTAACCGGCCACCTAGACCTTCAGGAAATGCAGCAACAAAAATACCTAATGCTATTGTAGGAGTAAAGAGAACATCCTCTCCTCATAAAGACAAAAGTCCCAAGAAAACCAAAACATAAGAGGATGGAACAAGTGAAGATGCTGACTGTCTGGCTTTGAGCGCAGCTGACAAAACAGAAACTAAGGACAAACTTGATACAGAGACGAGCATGAGTCCGTCAGAGACAATTCAGACAGCACCTTCTCTGTTGGCCTCTCAGAAAACAACCAGTACAGACCTTTCTGATATCCCTGCTCTCCCTGCAAATCCTATTCCTGTTATCAAGAATTCAATAAAACTGAGACTGAATCGGCAAAACACCTCAGGGGTCCATTAACAGTATCTGCCAACTCCACCTGTTGTCTTCAGATGCTAAAACAAGGAGAATGGAGGATACAAGACTAGACATGACTGACAGTGGATTTAGATTTTTGGTGACCTCCCTCACTGGGCTGATTGGCACTTGATCGGAAGTCCAGGTTAGTATGTGGAAGCCAGGAGTACTGTTATTACTGTGTTAGCAACAGTTGCATTAACTATTTCAAGAAAAATTACTGCCTTTAAAAAAGAAACAAACCACACACACACCTCAAACTATATTTGTGTCCATAATTGACATGTGGATTGGATTTATGTTTGATGCATTGTTTGGAAAATTTGCAATACATACTGGCATAAGAATTCCTTATTCTGATGATGCACTTTTACGTATTTTTTTTTTATTAGCCAGTTTTGTATCCAGCAAATACAGTCAGTTTGGTACCATTATTAGGCTCATCCTTGACCTACCCCCTCCCCTTGTCCCTCCTTGTTGAGGTATATGGGTCATGCATTGTGGAGTTAGCCCACAGTTATGGGTAATATAAATGTCTCTGCATATCATGACCCAACATGTGGCTCTGACATTCTTTCCGCCCCCTCTTCCGCAAAATTTCCCTGAGCCATGTTGGGTTCATTTTTGGTCTGCTTCTGTGATGAGGTGTTGGGGGCCTCTGAGGCTCTGGCTCTCTGACTTGGTAGGAGTTGATTTTTCTCTGTGCTGATCTCCTTCCCCCTTCTGCTGGTATCCGGTTCATCAGGAAAAAAGCCCCCTTGCTTGTTTCTCCAATTTTTCTTAGTTTCAGCTGGGGCACTTTTGAGGTATGATGGGGTGGCTCTCTCCTTAGGATCTACATCTATCTGGAAAAGAGAAGCAGATTCTCCAACGGAGAGTAAGTTAGCACCAGGACAAATGAGATAACCCTCACTTTTTTATAGAGAATTTAATAGGTGTAGGCCCTCTTGTAGCCCATGATTGATGGTAGCTTGGTATTGGAGAGTGGGCTTATGTTTGGATATGGTTCTGACTTGTTTCCCAGCTCCAGCTATGGGTCCCATACCAGTGAGGGGATCAGTTAGCCAAATTGAGAGCAGTTGGTTCCCTACCATGGCTCTGTGCCACCACTGCACTTGTGTGAGCATCACACCAAGTTATTTGCTGCTAAGTAGGGTAGACCATGCATTGCTTCGACAGATATTGGTCATTTTCCCCCAGTCGCCCATGTAGCACCTTCTGGCACTAGACGCGCTGACTGTCTGGGGACTGACTCTCTTCCAACTTCCAGCCATGCCATTCTAATTTGCATGTCAATCACATAAGGTGTCTTCAGCAGTAGGGTCTTACCAGTAGCCTTTGGTGGGTCATCAAGTACTCTGACAGAAATCTGTCTGTCTTTTAGGAAACCTTGTAGGTCTCTCTGATCAAAAGCTCATTGTGGATGATAGCCCCATGCTGGTTCTGGGAGTTACAGGTCAGTGCCCACTAAGAAAATGAGGAAAAAGATAACTAATATACAAGAGTTAGAGATAAGAGAGAGAGGGAGAGGGGACGTGAGGGAGGGAAGATGTAGATTAAGGTTTTTATTAGAAAGTAGAATTGATTTTAGATTTTCAGTTTAATAGATTTTTTTTCACAAAGAATTTCCTTTACCATTAGTCTTGGAATTGGATCCTGCTGTGCAGTGGTGTACTGTAGTACTTCAGAGTACATCTAGGTCAGTCCTTTCCAGGTGGCTATAACCCTTAAAATATAATACCAACTCTAGGGTATACTTTTGACATTGAAAGAATAATTAGGAAATACTTGGTTTTGATGGGGTTATGATTTAAAATGTATATTGGTTTTATTTATGGAATTGTTTAATAGTACATACAAATCAGCAATCAGCCAGCAAATATATTTTTGAGCTCACTGAAGCTCTGTAATTTTTGCCTTTAATCTTTTATCTTTGAAATAAAATTAACTTTTTGACCCTTCCCTCTTTTCCGTTTTGCTTCGTATGCATGTGGTAGAGCCTAGTTCACAAAAGCCACAATGCCAGTATTTTCTTAAGCCATGACGTGAAGCCAGTGACCTTATGGCAGCATGGCACAGAACACTAGATTTTAGTCCCATGGCTGAAACTTATGAATAACTAAAAGTAATGTCTATGAAACATACTTGTTTATCTTGGGTGGACATTTGATCTCTTAAGAGGAATTTTGTACATGCCACAGAACTCCTATTCCTGACTTTCAGAAATTGATTTTCACTTTTAAATGTATACAAAATGCATTTTCTCCTAGATTTTTAAACTAATAAAATAATTTTTATTTTTAACTGGTTTATCAGAATTTGTCAGTAAATTTTACATACAGAAACATTTTAAAAAATCATTTCTAGCAAGCACTTGGCATTCAGTCAACTCTCTGCTTCTACATTTTGTTTCGTTCTATCAAAAGATTAGGAGCTCATTAAAGAAAATAACTTCTCATAATTAAGCAGCAGAATTCTCATCCATCTTTGTGAAGGGTTCCAGATGTGAGTAAACTTACTCTTTGTTAATCTGGATAAAGCAAACAAGAGAGATTTTTCCTACTGAGCATGTTCTGTGAGCCTTCCTTTGTGCTCTGTGCTAGTACATGTGCATTTTCATGTTGAACTACAGTTACTTAAACTCTTCCCATCCTTCTAAATTAATTTCCACAGTTGGAATGTAGTCCCTCCCCCATAGGCTATGCATTAATTAGGCTTTCTTTTCACCATGACTTTCTAATGTTTAGCATACAATATTTCTATTTTCCATGTCTGCTCCACTCAGTCACCTTGCCCTCCCTCCCACACCTATGTAAACAAGATGGTCAGCTAGCAGGTGAAGTGTTAGGTGTCTGTCTGTGTAGCTTCAGAGTTAGATTGACATTGCCAGGCACAGATTTAGTCTTGTCGTTTTGTTTACACATTGGGGGAAAAAATTCATTTTATTAAACGTTTCATGTAACTGCATCCAAGTTTTGCCAGCCTAGAACCTTGGATCTTTTCTGTGTAGTGACTTTTTAATTCTGGTTTTCATAACCTGGAGATCAGACTGTTGCTTTCGCATGATGTAAGTAGTGTCTCATTACTGGAGTTTGCTTTGTTTTGTAGTATCTGTACTCCTTGTATTTTTCAAGAGCTGTTTTGTAAATAGATGATGTATTTCTCCATTGAAAACACAATAAAATTAAAAAAACAGCAAAAAAAAGAACTAATGCACAATCCAGATGGAAATGAGTGAACAAAGGATATCAGATGAGCAAGCAGAGAGAAGAAATTTAAACATTCAGGAAGCTTTGGTATAATGAGTAGTGAAGAAGGGTAAATACCATCTCCAGAACCCAAGTACGAAGGCCAGGCATGGTGGCCCATGTTTGTTATTTCAGAGCTGGGAAAACAAGCAGAACCCTGGGGTTCACTGGCCAGCCATTCTAGCCTAGTTGGTGAGCTCCAGGACAATTAGAGACACTGTCTCAAAGGATCTCGAAAGAGGTAGATTATGTTCTTGAGGATGACACCTGAGATTGTCTTCTGGTCTCCACAAATATGAATGCACACATGTATGCATACTTGCATGCACATACATGTAATATATGTCTACTTTTAAAATATTTATTAACAACCTCCATACATATAGACCATGATCATAATCCCCTCCAACCACCCTCCCTTTACTGTCTTCTAATTTCCCCTCCACTGAATCCCTTCTTCTTTCCAACTAGTGTCTCTTATATTTTGATGGCATCAGTTTTTCTCTGCTATTATGCAGGTCTTGTGTAGTTAGCATCATCCACTGTGTGGTCATGAATACCAGGGCCACTTTGGAAGACAGCAAAGCACTACTCCCCTTTCTTTACCTCTTACATTCTGTCCATCAACTCTTTCACAATAGTCCCTGATCCTTGGAGGGTGTGATAGACATGTCTCATTTAATGCTGAGTCCTCCACTGTCACTTCTACTTGGCACTTTGGTGACTTTTGAGTCACTCCAGTGGTCATCACTATTTGAAAAGAAAAACTTCTCTAATGAAAAAATAGGAGTATAATTAATATAAGTGCATAAACATAAGTACTTGTAGGGAAGTTTGGTGGGTTTATCTAGCTAGACAACAGTAATAGTTTTCCCCCTAGGACTTATGACCTCCCAAACCATAGGCTTTTTATTAGGCTTTCAGTACCAGACAAGAATTCTCTCCTATGGAAAGCATCTCAAATCCAATCACAAAGTAGATGGTCTCCCCTATAACCCATATTCCACCATTGCATCAGTTGGTACATTTGGTCTGGCTGGCCAGGCATGAAACTTAAAGGGTTGCTAAAACTTAAAGACTGTTGATGACTTTTCTCCCCCAAGAGACTGTATAGCTCTTTCTAGCATCATGATAACTAATCAACAGGGAGGAAGCTTCTAGTTCAGCTGTAGCTTGATTTCTCAGTGTCCTGCAGCACAAGCATGTGGAGTCTTCAGCAATAGAGTATTATCATCTAGTCCTGGTGAGTAATCAAGAGCATGGACAATAGCTTTCAATGTTTTGGGTAAATCAAGGACCTCCATGACCAACAACTAACTGGAAGGAATCCAACTCTTGGCACTGAAATTTTCTTGTAACTATGGCTCCTAGGCACAGAGTTATCTACCTCCACAAGATACTTTTGCCTATATTCTTTTTCAACATATATATTATTAGCTAGCAAAGAAGTAGGTTTCCATATGGCTTATTCACAATATCTTTGATTTTGATTAAGAATCCTCCCACTCTCTCCTCTCCTCTATCCCTTCCCTTGTCCCCACTTTGACCATTTCACCCCCAGTATTCTGGTCCTCTACTTACTTATCTACTATACCCTCCCTTCAAGCCCTCCCCTCTTCTTCATCCCTCATGGCATCTTTCTAGCTTCTTGGCTTCTGCTATTGACTTTTATTTCAACTTATATATAAATCTAAACTTTTGAAACTAGGAGCCACATATGGGACATACCATGCATTATTTAACTTTCTGAGCCTGGGTTACCACACAGTATAATATTTTCCATATCTATTTCCCTGAAAATTTCATGTCATTTTTTCTTTATAGCTGAATAAAACTACATTGTGATAATGCATCATGTCTTCATTATCCATCCATGGGCATCTGGGCTGGTTCAATTTCCTAGATATTGTGAATAGGGCAGAAATAAAAATGTATGAGCAAGTATCTCTATAGTAATGTGTAGAGTCCTTAGGGGTATATGCCAAGGAGTGGTATAGCTGGGTCATGTGGCAAACATATTTTTAACTGTCTCAAGAAGCTCTACACCAATTTCCACAATGGCTGTACCAGTTTACATTTCCACCAACAATGGAGAATTGTTCTTTCCCCACACCTTCACCAGCATTTATTGTCATTTGATTTCTCAGTGGTAGCCATTCTGACAGGAGAAGGAATTTCAAAGAATTTTCAATTTACATTTCCCTGACTGCTAAGGATGTAGAATATGTTTTCAGCTGTTTATTGGCAATTTGTATTTCTTCTCTTGAGAACTCTCTATTTGGTTCTATAGCCCATTTTAATTGGGTTGTTTGACTTCAGTTTTTTGAGTTCTTTGTATATACTAGATATTAATCCTCTGTCAGATATATAGCTGGAAAAGATTTTCTCCCAGTCTTTAAATTGCCTCTTTCCTCTATTCAAAGTGTCCTTTGCTATACAAAAGGTTTTTAATTTCATGAGGTCTCAATGGTTGATTACTTGTCTTACTCCCTGAGCAACTGGGGTTCTATTCAGAAAGTCCTTGCCTAGGCCTATTATGTTGAAGTTTTTCTCCAACTTTCTCTCTATCAGTTTTAGATCTGATGTTAAGGTATTTGATCCATTTGGAGTGTGTTTTTGTACATAGAGGATGTACATCCTTCTACATAGAGATACCCAGTTTTCCCAGTACCATTTTTTAAAGAGGCTGTCTTTTCTCCAGTGAATATTTTTGGAATATTTTCCTAAAATTATATGGCTGTACCTGATCAGTTTACATCTGGATCTTCTATTCTGTTCCATTGTTGTGCATGTCTATTTTGCTCCAGTACCATGCTGCTGCTGTTGTTACTGTGGCTCTATAATGTACCATAAAACCAGGAATAGCGATAATGCAAGCCTTATTTTTGTTGCTCAGAATTTCTTTGTCTATTTGAGTTTTTTGTGCTTCCAAATGAATTTTAGGAATTTTTTTTCTATTTCAGTGAAGAATGCCATTGGAATTTTGATGAGGATTGCATGAAATCTGCAGATTGCTTTTGGTAAGATAACCATTTTCACAATGTTGATTTCTTCAATCCATGAAAATGAGATGTCTTTCCATTCCCTAGTGTCTCTTTCTTTTCTTTCCTGAGTCTTTAAAACTTTCCATTGTAGAAGTCCTTCACTTCCATGATTAGGTTTATCTCAAGGTACTCACCAGTGAATTCATCTGGGCCTGGATTTTATTTTAGTTTGGAGACTGCTCATAACTGCTTTAATTACATTGCTTATTATAGGTCTGTCTAAATGGTTCTTCTCATCTTACTTTAATTTTAGTAGAAAAACTATATATTCATCTGTTTATTTAGACTTTCCAATTTATAAATTTATAAATGGGAACCAGGATATATAAGTTATATAAAGTAGAGAGCTAATGTCCATACCAAATGAAAGTTAAAGAAGTGCAGAGTAGAAATTGACAGCTATACTAAAATTATATTGAATTATTCCCCTGTCATAAACCTATATAAAAATTTAATATATTAAATATTAAACATAGTCAAAATATATAAAATATAGAGGACTGGAAAGATGGTTCATCATTTAAAGGAAATTGCTTGCAAAGCCTGACAGCCAGGGTTTGATTCACCAATACCCGTGTAAAGCCAGACACACAAAGTAGCACATGTGTTTGGAGATTATTTGCAGAGACAGTAGGCTCTGGTATGATTATAGTATCTCTCTCCCTTTAATAAATAAATAAATCTAAGTCATAATAGGTATCTGCTTTGTAATTGCTGAAAGGTTTAAGTTTAAAAGCAATTACTAGAGCCGGAGAGATGGCTTAGCAGTCAAAGGTACTTGCTTGCAAAGCCTGATGGCCTGGATTTGATTCCCTAGTTTCTATGTAAAGCCATATGCACAAAGTGGTATATGTATCTGAAGTTCAGTTGCAGTGGAAAGAGGCCCTGGAATGCTCATACTCACTCTCTTTCTGTCTGCCTCTTTCTCTCTGTCTCTATCTCTCTCTCAAATAACTAAATTAAAATACTTAAAAGATAAAAGCAAGTAGGCAAAGGAAAAAAATGACAAAACATAATTTGATGAAATGATGAAGAAAAATATTTACAGCAAATATGATAAACTAAAGGTAATATCTATAATATATAGTAAGCTATTAAAAATTATTAACAATTGTGGTAAATGATAATAATATTGGTTCCTAATGAAAGAGACAGACCAAGATAGTATCTAACTAAGATCTTGTAGCCACCTCTCCCAGACATACCAAATAGAGTAGCTATTCACATACCAGACTACCTGCACGAGAAAAGATAAGGAGGCTGAGCCTGCTGCCACAAACCAGTCACCACAACTACTAGGGAGTCTCTTGCAGGAAAATCAGGGAGTTCAAGGCCTTTGGGACAGCAGACCAAGTTAAGTGTAGCCTAGGCAACTTAGAAAAGCCCTGGGCTCAAAATAAAAAGTGAAAAGAGAACTAGTAGGATAACTTCAATGGGAGAGCATTTGTCTATCATGTGCAAGGCCCAGGGTTCAAGCCCCACTACATTATTAACAAAAAGTAAGGAAATAATATGAGACCACAGGGCCCACTTTTCATACAACAAAATGAAAAGGAAGGAAGAAAGAAAGGAAGGGATGGAGGGAAGAAGGGAAAATTCCTATTCCTGTTCACCCGTCTCCTAACCTCAAGTAGCACAAAGAGAGATTCCTCCAGTTTGGGGAAGAGAGAGATTGAGAATTAAATCCAGGCCTAAGACATGAAACTCAGTATCAGGCCAAGGTTAAATCCATTGCTGAGCAAAACCTCAATATCTCCAAGGCTCTGTCCACAAGGATTGACCTGGAGACAGGGATCTTGAGCCCCAAGACCAGCTCAAGTATTAGGAAGAGACATGTATGCCTTCTGGAGAGACCCAAGTTTTATCCACATTAGCTACAGCTTTGGAGTAGAACTGGGGAATGCCTACTCTCCTTTTAAAGCTATGCATACCACAGCAGCTGAGATTCTCTAGTATGACGGTGAAAAGATCTAACCCTTGTGTCCAACTTACTGTTCCCACCAGTGCTCACAGACAGGGCTTTAGAAGTGCCCTGTACCAGGCAGAGACCTGTACCCTAGCACAGTGGGACAGTGCCATAGTTTGCATGACATAGGCTGAAGAAAGAGAAGCTATACTATTATCAAATGAAACAGACTTTAAATCAAAAAGAAATAAAAAAGACAAGGAGACTTCCCATTTCTGAGAACCCCACTCCTCCACTAATTTGGGCAAGAGCTCTGTATTCTTTCCTTCTCTTAAGCTTTAAGCTCTATCTCTATAAACTCTCCCTATAATAAAATCTTTCTAAAGATTATTCTCTAATCTGTGAGTTTCATTCATCTAAATTCATAAGAAAAGAATCCAAAGGTTACTAATTCAGTGAGAACTTTGTGTGCTTGTGAATTGAGTTATTGCCCAAGAGTATGGAAAGATTGCATTGCTGTCAAAGTCACTCCTAATTCCCATATCAATATGAGGTAAGGGTCTAGCTTGAGTTTTTAAAATAAGGCTATTTAAATTTCCAACATGTGAATGAATTCTAGATAATAACTTGGTTGAAATCTGCTCAAACAAGTGAAAAATGAAGTCGGGTGTGGTGGTGCACGCCTTTAATCCCAGTACTCAGGAGGCAGAGGTAGGAGGATCGCTGTGAGTTCAAGGCCACCCTGAGACTACAGAGTGAATTCCAGGTCAGCCTGAGCTAGAGTGAGAGACCCTACCTCGAACCCCGCCTCCCCCCAAAAAATTATGTCTTTGAGTAAACACTGCAACTATAGTCACTGCAATGTTGAGTTTGGAATTCAGAAGTTAAGGAAGTAGTTAAGGAAGTAAGGGTTGAATCATGAAGGAGATAGACACAGAGAACACTCAACTACTAACAAACCAGATATCCAGAGACACAGAGGCTTCCAAGACCTCATCACTGAAGTAGACCTAAAATGAACCCAACATGGTTCAGGGAAATTTGTGGAAGAGGGCAGAAAGATTGTTAGAGCCACATGTTGGGACATTATGCACAGAGACATTGCCTCTTCCCCATAACTCCACAATGCAAAACTCACATTCCCCAATAGAGAGAATCCCTGCAAAAGGGGGAGGACAGGGAGGAGGCTAACAGTGGTACCAACATGGCTGTATACACACTGTATACATAACAAATTAAAAATTAAATAAATGATGTAGCAAAAAAGGATACAACTATGTCGCACAACCCAGAAATATGAATTTATTTTTAAAATGTCCTTTTATCCAATACCAGAACAATGAGAAATAGACTCAGTACAATAATAATTGGAGACTTTAATACCCTGCAGTTAGCAATGGACAGAACAGACAGAAAATTAACAAAGAAATGTCAGAGTTAAATTACACCAAGACCAATAGACCTAACAAACATTTATAGAACATTCCCTCTAATAGTTGCAGAATACACATTTTTCCCATCATCACATGGAACTCTCTCCAGGATAGATTTTATGATAAGGCACAAAGCAAGTTTCATCCAGTTTTTCAAAGACTGAGATCATATTGTACTTTAGCTAAGCTAGAAATCAATAATAAGAAAAACTATGGAAAGTATGTAAATGCATGCAAATGAAACAACTTACTTTTGAGAAAACAATGAACTGTGCAACAGTCAAGAGAGAAAATTTAAAATGTCAAGAAACAAATAAAAATGGAGAACAATATAAGAATGTCTATTGGACAGAAAAAAGGAGCAGTACTGAGAAGTCTGTACCAATCAACGGCCCACATCAAAAATTACAATGCATCACTGCATCTCAAAGAACTAGAAAAGCAAACAAATTAAATTCAAAATTATTAGAAGGAAAGAAATAAATATCAGAGCATAAATAAATGACATGGAGATTAAAACTGCAAGAGATCAATAGAACAAAGAGCTAGGCTTTTGAAAAGATAATTTTTGAAAAGATAAAGATAGCTGGACTAAGAAAAGGAGAAGAAAAAACTGTACAAAATCATAGGTGAAAAGGGAAACACTAAAACAGACAACACAAAAATATGAGAGATCACTAGAGATTATTGTGAGCAAGTATACATCCACAAATTTGATATTCATGAAATAGACAGATTACTAGACAATGATCAAACTAAATCATGAAGAAATAGATAACCTGAACAGATAATGAGAAAATCTCATAACCAGATGACTTCACTGTTAGTTCTCTTAGACATTTAATAATAAAGAATGTCAGTTCTCTGTACATTATGTTAAAAATACATAAAAGTAAAGAATTCTTCCAAACACATTCTACAGTGCTAGCTCTGTCTTAATATGATAACCAGATTATTTAAGCATAGCAAAAGCATAGAAAAAAACAGATAATTACAGGCCAATATCCTTGGTAAAGCTAGACACCAAGATCCTCAATAAAATATTGTTAAATGAAATCCAACAGTACATTTGAAAGATTATTTATCATGATCAAGTAGAATGCATCTCACAGATGCAAGGAAATTTCAATATACACAAGTCAATTTACCTGATTCACTATATCATCAGCATGAAATACAAAACCCAGCAATATTGTATTTTTCAAGGATCCTGGTTCCACTTTCACCAATTCATTATGCCCATGATAAAGGGGCTATCTTGTAAGACTTTTCAGGGGACATAGCTGTATATTCGACAATTACATGATAAATACATTCCAATATTCCTATCTTTCCAGGCTTTCAAATCAATTATTTTAGATCACACTAAGGCATTTTGGCATTCTAATTTTATTTATAATAAGATCTGATAAGTATACATTTTAGTCAAACAACTAAACAAGTAGAATTAGCTCCTTGAACCCAAAATACATGGCAAGAACAGTCTTCTTAATTCACCAAATTTAAAATTACTTTGATCCTTCTTTTATTGTTGTTTTAGTTTCTTGTTTTGCTTGTTATTGCAATTCATCACACTAAGGATTTCTAACTCAATCACTTTATGAAAGACTTAAGGGATTACGAAAGGAAACTCAGGGGTGCTACACTATCTTCCACTATACTTCTCTTCCTCTATTTACACACAAAATATTTTTTGAAGCTTATGATTATTAAACTAGGTAACAAGTAAATTCCTAGAAAGATACAATGTATAAAAAATGACTCAAAAAGAAACACAAAATCCAAATAGATGTATAACATGTAAAGAAACTGAAATGTAGCCATGCATGGTGGTTCACACATGTAATCCCAGCACTGGAGAAGCTGAAGCAGGAAGATTGGCACAAATTTAGGACTTGCATAGGCTACATAATGAGTTTGATGCCATCTTGGGCTGCAGAATGTTATCCTGTCTCAAAAAATAAAAATGAGGGTGAGAGAGAGAGAGGGATTAGATTGGTAATCAAAGTACTACCCACATTCACACAAAACTGGACCACAAATTTCCATAGCAGCATTATTCATAATAACCAAAAAGTACAAATAACCTCATGGACTTAGAAAACATAATTTACTTATGATGTGTGTATTGCAGTCAACAGGAATGCAACACTGATATATGCTATAACTTACATGAACCTTCGAAAGTTGGCATTAAATGAAACTACTCACAATATGCTACATATTTCATGGTTACATTTATTTGAAATTTCCAAAACAGTCAAGTCTCTAGAAAAAGTTGAGGGAAATAGTGACTGATTTCTAAAGGTATGGGGATTTTATTTGATGTAATGGAAATGTTCTAAAATTTAGTCCAGTTATGGCTTTGCAACTATGTGTCTATACAAAACTATATATACAGATGAAATTGCAATTAAAGGAAATGTTAAATTTATGTGAAAGACATGACTTCTCTTTACATATTGTTTTCAAAAAAATTATGGCTGGAGAGATGGCTTAGTGTTTAAGGTGCTTGCCTACAAAGCCAAAGGACCCATGTTCAATTCCCCAGATAAGCCAGATGTACAAGGTGGTACATGTATCTGGAGTTTGTTTGCAGTAGCTGGAGACCCTGGCATGCCCATTCTCTCTCTCTTTCCTCTTTCTCTCTCTCTCAAATAAGTAAAATAATTATAATAATAAAAATACTAAAAAAATTAAATTAGCCAGGCTTGAGAATATATTAATTTTAGAAATCCCAGAAATCTTTCAATATTTGATATATAAAAACAGAAATATAAACATATAATCGTAATTCAATTTGTTAAATATTTATTATTAAAATGATATAACTTCATTGTATATTAAATAGGTAATATAGATTAGCAAAAACAGTCACATATAACAACACGCAGAAGTAATGCTATTACATTTCTATCAATTTTCTATGTTGATATATATATATATATATATATATATATATATATATATATATACACACACACACACACACACACACACACACACACACATATATATGCACAAAATTGCAAAAAGAAACTATTGAGTGTGTGGGCAGGCACGGTGGTCTGGAGTGAGTAGGCCAGACTGATTTCTGAACTCCTCATACCTCTGTGGTCTGAATTCCTTGCATGGACAGTATGTGGACAGGCATGGCTTCTGGAGTGAGTAGTTCAGATCCCCTATCTAGGCTCCTCCCACCTATCCAGTCTGGGTTGCCTGCACTGGTCTGTGTCCTGGAGGGCAGGGCATAAAGTAAGCCAGATCCATGTTCCCTTGCTCCTTCTAGTCCCCAGGTCCTGGTAGGTCCCATTGTGCCTTGCTAGGGAAGGCTTGACCCCTGTGTGAGCTGTGAAGTCAGACCTTTTGCACTGGTATCCTGACAGGCCACTAGGTACCAACAACCCTGTTCACCTGAGTGATAAGATGAACTGGCCAAAGGACAAAAACTTGCTTCCTCCTCAATAAAATAAATAGTCTCCCTAAAATGGGTAGACAACAATGCAAAACAACAACAACAACAACACAAAGAAAAAGCCAACAAAAGTCAGAAAACTGAGAGATCTCTACCAAGGATACCTAGTACTACTATGGAAGCCCCCAGTGAAATCATAGAGAAATCAACAGAAATTCATTCCCAAAATGAAAACCAATGAGACCCTGATTTTAAAAAAAATCACTGAATTGAAGCAAACTATCAATGGACCAACAATTGTATCTATGAAATTGAATAGAAACATCTCCTACAGTGTTCAGCCTTTGACCGTAGGATTAACTTGATTGAAGTAAACATTATAACCCTCAAAAGAGATATGAATAAATTGAAAGTAAGTCAAGAAATGGAAGACTTCAACAGTCAGTTGATTAAGCTTCATGAAGAATTGATCAGAATGAACTATAGGAAACATCAAGAAAATCAGAACTTGAATTGAAATCATACTTCAAAAACAAAGATGGACATGATACAAAATAACACAACAAAAAATAAAAATCAAACAGAAATTATAACAATCTGTCTAGAACCACTCACCAACAGAGTTACTTAAGTGGAAGACAGAACCTCTGACCTGTAAGAAAATCAAAAAGGACAAAGAAGGCCACTTCTTCCTCATCAAGGGAATGATCCAACATAAGCACATTACAATCATAAATATATATTCCCCAAACACAGGAGCACCACAGGTTATAAAACAAAATCTACTTGACAATAAAACAGAAATAAACTCCAACACCATTCTATTTGTAGATGTCAATACTCCACTATCATCAAAAGACAGATCATCCAAGCAGAAAATCAACAGGGAAATAATAGAGCTCAACAATACCATAGATCAAGTATACCTAAAGGATATCTACAGAACTTTACACAACTCTACAGAATACACATTCATTTCAGCAGCCCATGGAACCTTCTCCAAAATTGATCATATATTAGGCCATAAAGCATGCCTTCATAAAGTCACAAAAACTGAAGTAACTTCCTGCACCATGTCAGATCACAATGCTTTAAAGCTAGAAATTAACAAGAGACATCAAGAACACCACCAACTCCTGGAGACTAAACAACACACTTTTAAACAATGAATGGATCATGGAATAAATCAAAAAAGAAATGGTAAAATTCCTAGATATGAATGCTAATGAAAAACACAACGTACAAAAACTTATGAGACTCAATGAAGGCAGTCATAAGGGGAAAATTCATAGCACTAAATGTCTTCATTACAGAGACAGAGAGAATGCAAATCAATAACCCGACTCTCCACCTAAAGGCACTGGAAAAACAAGAAGTATTCAACCCAAAGAGCTCCATATGGAAAGAAATAATCAAGACTAGAGCAGAAATTAATGAACTGGAAACTAGGAAAACAATTTTAAAAATCAATGAAATGAGGAGCTGGTTCTTTGAAAAATTAAACAAAAATGACAAACCACTGGCTAAACCAATCAAGCAAATAAACAAAATTGACAAACCACTGGCTAAATCAACCAAGCAAAGAAAGAGAAGTCTCAACTTAACAAGATCAGAAATTAAAAAGGAGAGATCAAAACAGACATCAATGAAATGGGAAGAATCATCAGGCATCCTTCCAAAAGCTCTACTCCACAAAATTAAATAATCTGGAAGAAATGGATGAATTCCTAGACACATAACACCTGTCAAAACTAAACACAGAGCAGATTAATCTCCTAAACAAACCTATCACATCCATGGAGATTGAAAAGGCAATCAAAAATCTCCCCAAAAAGAAAAGTCCAGGACTGGATGGCTTCTCAGCTGAATTCTATCAAACCTTCATAGAAGAACTGAAACCAATTCTTCTCAAAGTATTTGTCATAATTGGAGACCAGGGAATCCTCCCTGACTCCTTTTATGAAGCTAGCATCTCCCTAATACCAAAACCAGACAGAGAGGCAACAAGGAAATTAAATTATAGGCCTCTTATCCCTAATGAACTTAGATGCAGAGATAATGACCAAAATCCCTACAAACTGAATTCAACAACACATCAAAGACATTATCCAACTTGATCAAGTAGGCTTCATCCTAGGGATACAGGGATGGTTTAACATATGGAAATCAGTCAATGTAATACATCACATAAATAAACTGAACCACAAGAACCATGTGATCATCTCAATTGATGCAGAGGAGGAAGCCCTTTGACAAAACACAACACCACTTCATGATCAAAACACTGGAAAGAATACACATGAAGGGTTTATATCTCAGCACACAAAAAGGCTATATATAAAGCTCCTAAAGCCCAAATAATCCTTTTCTTTTTCGAGGTAGGGTCTCACTCTAGTCCAGGCTGATCTGGAACTCACTATGTAGTCTCAGGGTGGCCTCGAACTCACAGCGATACACCTACCTCTGCCTCCCAAGTGATAGGATTAAAGGCATGTGCCACCACGCCCAGTTCCCAAATAATCCTTAATGGCAAAAAACTCAAGGAGTTCCCACTGAGCTTAGGAACAAGACGGGGTGCCCACTCTCACCTCTGCTCTTCAACATAGTACTAGAAGTACTAGCCCAAGCAGTAAGACAGGAGAAAGAAATAAAAGGGTTTCAAATTGGAAAGGAAGAAGTCAAATTAGCCCTATTTGCAGATGGCATGATCCTATTTATAAGTGAGCCAAAAGTCTCCATTCTAAAACTTCTAAACATGACAAATTCCTTTAGCTATGTGGCAGGATACAAAATCAATGCACAAAAATCAGTAGCTTTTCTATATACAAAGGACAAATGTACAGGGAAATTAATCAGTGAGACTGTCCCATTTTCAATAACAACAAAAAGTAAATACCTTGGAATAACACTAAAAAGGATGTGAAGGAATGATATGATGAAAACATAAAAACATTCAAGAAAGAAATAGAGGAGGACTTAAGAAGATGGAAGGACCTCCCATGTGAAAATGGCAATTCTACCAACAGCAATATACAGATTTTGCAGAATACCAATAAAAATACCAGCATCATTCTTCAGTGAGACTGGAAAAAATGATCTCAAAATTCATATGTAATGGCAGAAGGCCTCAGATATCCAAACATATCCTCATCAAAAAAAAAAAAAAAAAAAAAACACCTCTGGTGGTATCACCATACCTGACCTAAAGCCATATTAAAAAGCCATAAGATAAAAAAAAAACAGCATAGTACTGGAATAAAAACATAAACATAGACAAAGGTAACAGAGTTGAAGAAGCACCCTTTATGGCAAACAACTACAGCTACTTGATCTTTGAGAAAGGTGCCAAAAAAGACAGCATCTTAAACAAATTGTGTTGGAGAAACTGGATGACCATTTGTAGAAAAATGAAATTAGACCCACTCATTTTTGCCATACACAAAAATCAAGTATAAATGGATTAAATTCCTCAATATAAGACCTGAAACACTTGAACTACTGGAAGAAAAAATAAGAAGCATACTCCATGAATTAGGATTGGGAAAAGACTTCCTGAACAAAACCCCAGTAGCCAAGGAAATTAAACAAGCACTCAACCAATGGGAGCTCATGAAGCTAAAATAGCTTTTGCACAGACAAACATTCCATAAACAGAGCCAATAGATTACCCACTGAATGGGAAAAAATCTTTGCCAGCTATACTACTGACAGAAGCCCAATATCTAGAATCTACAAAGAACTAGAAAAACTAAACAATAAAAAATAAAACGACCCATTCCATAAGTGGGGCAGGGAACTAAATAGCGAGTTAGAATTACAGATGGCTAACATACAATTAAGAAAATGTTCAACATCCCTGACCATTAAGGAAATGCAAATTAAAGCTATGAGATTCCACCTTACCCCATTAAGAATATCAAACATTAAAAAATCAAATGAAAACAAATGTTGGCAAGGCTGTGAAGAAATAGGAACCCTCATTCACTGTTGGTGGGAATGTAAGCTGGTATAACCACTGTGGAAATAAATTTGGAGACTGCTGAAAAGGATGAATATAGAGTTACCAGCAGACCTTGTTATTCTCTTACTGGGCATTTACCCTAAAAGCTCAACATCTCAGTTCAGAGTAATTTGTTCAACCATGTTTATAGCTGCTCAATTCATAATAGCTAAAAATTGAAATCAACCCAGGTGCCCATCATTGGATGACTGCATTACTAAGATATTGTATATCTACATGATGGATTTCTACTCAACTGTAAGAAAAAATGACACATTGAAATTTGTAGAAAAATGGTCCAACTTGGAATGTATCATTTTAAGTGAACTCACATTCACAGAAACACAATCATCACATGATCTCCCTCATCTACAGTTCCTAACCTGGTTCAGCCCAAGTTGCTGACATAAGTGAATAGCATCTTGGGGCTTGTACAATAGGGATGGTAGGGTTTGGGGTAGAGGAAAGGGTGGGGGACACACAAAATCTGAACCAAAATTGAACTGGTACCATAGAATCCTATAACGTGGAAATCAGACTAAAAGGTGGACACCTCAAGCGGAACTTAGAGGGAGCACTTGAATTGATGAGACCTGGAGAGAGTGAGATGAAACCTAACCTGAAATTTCTCCTGTTTCTCTTTCTTTTCTGGCTTTTTATTTTCCCTTGGCACTGGCCTGTAATTTCCTGAAACAGGATATGGTCTACATCCACAATGAGCTGTTGATCAGAGAGACCTACTAGATCTCCCCAAACAAACAAGACAGACTTCTGTCAGAGCACTTGATTACCCACCAGAGATTAATGGTGAGACCCTACTGCTGAAGATACCAATTGCTATTGGCACGAACCATGGAGAGACCTGATTGGAATCCAGAGGAGGGCTGGTCCTGAGATAATTAGCCCATCTAGTGCTGTAAGTCGCTACATGAACTGCCAGGAGAAAGTGGCCAACATGTGTGCAAGCATCTCAAAGTCTAAGTGACTCAAAAATAAACAACTTCACATGATGGTCACACAAGTGCAATAGTGGCACACAACCATGGTGGGTAACCAACTCCTCTTGGATTGGCTACAAGTTCTTCTCAGTGCAAAGGTAACCATAGCTGGAACTAGGAAACAAGTCTGAATCATATCCAGATAATGATTCTGCTTTCAATTGTCAAACTCCCACTTACGTTACACTATAAAAGTGTCTAAACCCTTATAATTCTTTCTAAATTAATAATGGTTAACCCATTTAACTGGTGCTGACTTCACTCTTAGTTGGAGAATTTGCTTCTCTTTTTCAGATGGGAACTGGACTTGAGGAGATAAACGACCCAGTGCACTCCACCCCGACCCCAGCTGAAACCACAGAGGAATTGGGGAAATGAGCAAGAATGCTTCTCACTTAGTTAAGCTGATACTGGCACAAGGGTGATGGATAAAAATACTGAGGACACTCAACACCTATCAAACCAGTCATCTAGATGCTCTTAAGTGCCCTTCACTGAAGTAGACTTAAAATGCTCCCAGAATGGCTCAGGGAATTTTGTGGAAGAGGGGGTGGACTGTTAGAGCCACAAGTTGGGACATTTTGCACAGAGACCTTGCCTCTCCCCCATTACTGACTGCTGCCCCCATAATGCATGACCCACAATCCCCATGGGGTTGACTTGCATCCCCAGTGAGGAGGCCCCAGTGCAAGGCCTCTTCAGAAAAGGTGCATCGAGGAGGGAAAGAATGGTACCAACATGTGATGTTTACATACAAAATGTCCACATCTAACAATAAAAAGTAAAATAAAAAAGAATATATAATAAACTGCATTATCTATAAACTTAGTGTATACAAAAAACACATAGTAGGGTGTAGTGGTGCATGCCTTTAATCCTAGCACTTGGGAAATAGAGGTAGGAGGATTTCTGTGAGTTCCAAGCCAACCTAAGACTACAGAGTGAATTCCAGGTCAGCCTGGGCTAGAGTGAAACCCTACCTTGAACATCTATATGTATATATATCTTCTAAGTAACCTGTATATAAGTCCTTTGTTAAAACCACACATTGGAAAATTAATTAATTAGAATTGGCTTAAGCCATTTTTTCTATTTTTAAAAAAATATTGATAGTTTTTATACATTTTGTTGCAGTCAGGTTTGCATTGCTGGTAGAAATCACCCAACTAATAGCAGCTTTTGGAAAAGAAAAGATTTATTTTGGCTTACAGGCTCAAGAGGAAGCTCCACGATGGCAGGGGAAAATGAGGGCATGTGCAGAGGGTGGACATCACCCCTTGGCCAACATAAGGTGGACAATAGCAACAGGAGAGTGTGCAAAACACTGGCATGGGGAAACTGGCTATAACACCCATAAGCCCGCCCCCAACAATACACTCCCTCCAGAAGGCATTAATTCCCAAATCTCTGTCAGCTGGGAACCTAGCATTCAGAACAACTACCTTTATGGGGGACACCTGAATCAAACCACCACACATGTATATAATATATTTTGATCATAATCACTTCCCATTACCTTCTCCACCCCTACAGAATCCCTTCCTCTTCCAACTAATCATTCCTCTACTTTGATGTGTGTATATGTGTGTGCATGTCCATGTGTATATGATGTGTGTATGCGTATGTGCCCATGTGGCACCCCATTCACTTGTATCAGGGTGTACTTTCTTGAAGTGGCCACAGTAAAACATTAGATGTCCCATTCCATGGCTCTTCCACCTGTTCTTATTTTATAGTTTCTTACTGATCCCGGAGCTTGTCATTTTCTTCTGCTGCTGCTTCTGCTTCCATTTCCTCTTCCTCCTCATCTTCCTCTTCCTTCCTTCCTTCCTTTATTTCTTTCTTTCTTCTTTACTTTCTTAAGTTCTGGAGATTCTTCGTTCTCTCCTCCACTACAGGGCTGGGAGTACAGATGTGTGTGGCTATGCCCAGCTGTTTATGTGGGTCATGCAGAACGAACTCAGGTGATCATTCAGGGCTCCTCGGGCCCTCATGCTTACACAAGAAGTACTCTTAACCGCTGAGCCTGTGAGAGATGGCACCTAGCTGGCCAATGTAGCTCAATAGAGGAGGGCCTTTGAAGTTCATACCAGACAGCCTCTGATACATACCACCACCAACATGAACTGAACTACTCCACCATGCCTTCCCTTCCATGATGGATAGGACCTCTACCCACAACCATGAAGCTAAACAAACCTTTACTGCCTTCAATTATTTTAGTCAGGTAACAGTATTACATAAAATAACTAATACAGGGTTTTAATTTCAGGTTCTCTTAAAGCAGAGCATGAAACAAAGATGTGGATTCAGGTGGTTCATTTCATAGGTTACATCAGGGGAAAGGTACAAAGGAGAAGATATGTGTCAAACTGGTTGTGAAAACTGGAAACCAATCCTGCTGGGCACCCACTAGACAATGGTATAGTCTGTGTTTTAGAATTATTCCTTCATAGAAGAGAAAGCATTTATGGCTCCCCTTCTGCCTCTTTTTGTTTCACAATTGCATCCAAATGTGTTACCTCTCGTATCCCACTCCCTAGCATTCTCTCAGACTGTTGTATATTTAGGCTGAGCAAGACAGAATATTAATTTGGGAATCCTTTTCAGTATGCACAAGAAATCAACATGACAGCTATAAATAAAATTACAGAAAGGTGAGAGGACTATTGCTTCAGGTATACAAAAGCACCAGCTGTATTTTGTTCCTATAAATTACATTCTAACAACTACTATAAAATCTCATGATCAAAATATTTCAATATCCTATTACTAAGCTTTCATTTTATTCATATACTTAAGTGAACTTTATTAGAATGATATTATCTATAACATGGCTTACTAAATCTTTAAACTTGCAACAACCCAATTACTCCATGGATAGAAAACTAGCTTATATTCTTAATTCAGCTTTATTTTCATGACTGAGGTCACTTGTTGGTTTGTAAGAATTCTCCTTTATCCCATATAGCTCCCTGTTTCCAATAAGTTTCAGCATGTAGGTGAAAGTATTACCTATACTCACTATACATCCTGGAGTAAGAAGGGTGTGAAATCCTCTATTTTAAAGATGGAAAAAAAAAACTTAACAAATGCAAGAGTAAAAACTACAAAATTCCTACACAGCTTGCAGACATATGAAGATTTTAAATATGTACAAAGCTATTTGCAAAGGTATGGCTCTAAACAGTGTTTATGATAGAGGATGAAGACCCTGAGAAAATACTTGAGTCAATAACCATCTGAAATAGTACTCCTGGTAGTTTGGCAAGTGTTATGGTTTAAATACAAAATATCCTCCACAAGTTTATGTGTTGTCCACTTGGTCCCTAACTTAGGTTATTTTGAAGGTTCTGGAAACTTTAGAAGGTGTGGCCTAGTTGGAAGAAGTAAGCCACTGGAAGTATAACCTTTGAAGGTTATACTTGATCTCATCACTTCCTTGCTCTCTGCTTCCTGTCTATAATGAGGCAAATAGCTTCCTCCATTACATGCTACCTGATCTTCTGCCCAAATACATAGCACTGGAGACTGAACTCTCTGAAACTGTGAGCCCAAACAAATCTTTCTTTCTTGTAAATTGTTTATGTCAGGTATTTTGTCACAGTGAAACTACTGCTCCATATATGCTAGAAAAGCATTCTATGACTAAGCTATAGCCCTAGCCATACTTTAACCTTTTTAAAAGAAAAGATAACATTTAATTGCCAAGTTTGGCCTTGAACTCACACTGTCTTTGAACTTATGCTCTTCCTGCCTTAGGTTGCAGAGTAATTTCTAACTCTTAAATAAGAAATGTCCCCATCAAGAAGGACATGCCTGGCCTACATTAGATATCCAGTAGTTGTGCATTTGTTAAAATTATCTTTAATGTAAATTCCTGGTTCTGTAAATAAGAAAATAATGGCTTTAGTATTCCCCCAAATAGTCTTCTAATCAAGTTCCAATGTGCTAGATATTTTGGTGGTGTTGTTGGTTGTTTTATTTTTTGGAATGTGTGTATGTAATATATATGGTGTGGTGTGTATAGTGTGTGTGTGTGTGTGTGTGTGTGTGTGTTATATGCACATGTGTGTACAGATACACTCACCCCAAGCACACTCATGTGGAGACCAGAGGAGAATGTCAGGTGTTCTCCTTTATTGTTCTTCTGGGTTGTTTCCTTGAGACAGAGTCAATCACTAAACTCGGAATGCCTATCCAGTGAGCCTTAGTGATGTTTCTGTCTCTGCCCCCCACAGGACTTGAATTTCAAGTGTGTTTGGCCATGCCCCACTCTTTATGTAGGTGCTGGGGCCCAAACTCAGGATGAGTCATACCCTGTCAGGCCCTCATTCATGCGCAGCAAGCACTTTTACTGATTCAGTACCCTATCCTCTGTATTAGATGTTTTAATATAAGTTTCTTATTTAACCACCCAAATTCCATGAGATAGACATCTACTAGTAGATGAGAAGAGTAGTTGCTGTGAAGTCGATTTTTTTTTTTTGTCCAAAGTGGCCTAGTAAGAAATGTGCCACCAAGTTTCCAACTGAAAATTGAAGGAGTATATGTTTATTTGTTTAAATACCTCAAATACTTTAGCATTTTTCCATGAATAAGTGGCTGCTGTTTGACCACTCTTGTTGAATCTACGCAAGCTTATTGAGGCTTCTACTACCATAGCAGGTGAAAATGATGCCATAGGATTCCTTTTCTTTCTGTTTTTTTTTTTTTTCTCATTTCTTTGTTTGTTGCAAATGACTTTCTAGCTAAAATCTTACAATCCCTTTGCACCAACCTCCCAAGTTCTGAAATTCTAGGCCTGTCTGTTCATTATTCACAGTGTTAATTAGGTGCTTTCATTCTTCACACTTTTCCCTCTAGTCTAGGATAGCAGGGGAAAAAAAGAGAAAAAACAAACTAATTTCTTTTTCTTTCATTCCCTAGACCTGATCACCAACCCTTTTTCAGCTGAAGTTAATATTTTTCACAGAAATCTAAACTTATCTACCCTAAAGACTTTCCTCTACCTTCTCAATACTAACCATCGGTCCAGGAAAGTACCCATCCTTTCCTCTTCTAAGGTCCTTTGGGGGAAAAAGAGAGAGAACATGCTAGATGGAGGGCTTGTCCAAACAGGACAAGCAAAGCAGAGAATCTTCAATAAAAACTGAAGTTTTGTCAAACTTGATTTTATTGAGATCTTATCCTAAATAAATGGCATCACCTTAAAAATGGAGTATGTATGCATTAGAATCTCAGATAAAAACAATAAACCCAATGTAGAAAACACAATACAAGATAACCATTTTAACTTCCCAAAATAAAAGCAGTGATTTGGAAGGATCTTTCTGCTTTAGATACTCTAATTAGAAATATTATCTCCCAAAGCAGAGCAGAGCACAGCTGGTGCTGAGCTAAGGGGGCCAAAGTCTCACCTTGAAAAGTCTATGGTTTCTCATGTAAGTAGAGTTTAACGTATGCCCCAAAAGCAAATAAACATGCATACTGAAAGGCAAAAAATAAAATCCTCACCCTAGACACTAAGGCTAAGCACACAGTATCTAAGGACAGAAATTTTATTCAAGGTTTAATATTTTGACCTAAGATTGTATGAATTACTTGCAACTTGGTGATAGTGACAGGTCTTATTAACTGCAAAACAACATCCATTTCCCCTTTTCTTTCTAATTATAAATCCCTAATTTGGAGCACAAGGAGAGCATTATATACAGATTCCATTCAATCTAAGTGATCATGAGATTCAGTTCAAATTAGGATATATTAGTGGAAATCATGATGGTAGGCTACCAAGAAAGCTTGTAAAAAGACTCCCACTTTTGATCTGGACAGATGGCTTAGCAGTTAAGTGCTTGGCTGTAAAGCCTAAGGACCCTGGTCCGAAGCTCAATTCCCCAGTACCCAGGAAAGCCAGATGTACAAGGTAGTTCATGCATCTGGAGTTCATTTGCAGTGGCTGGAGGCCCTGGTGTGCTCATTCTCTCTCTCTCTCTCTCTCTCTCTCTCTCTCTGTCTCTCTCTCTCTGCATCTCTCTCTCTGCCTCTTTCTCTGTCTGCCTGTCACTCTCAAATAAATAAATAAATAAAACATATTTTTACAAAGACAGTGACTTTTAAAAATAATGGTACTTTCCATTTTCTATTCTTCCTTCATGGAAAAAGAACACAATTTGCAGAATCCCATAATCTATCCTTCAGACCCAATGACAGAGGCCTATGCATTAACAGACCAGGAAGACAGAAGAAGCCAAATTTCTCACAAAGCCATTTTATGGGACCATACTTAGCCTACCCTCCTCCAGATAAGAAACAAATACATTCTTGATGTTAGCCAAACTTCTAAAGTTCTGCTAAGAGGATCCCATAAAAATCCCCAAGAAGTGCATATTACAAGAGCTGGGAATATTTTTCGTGGAGTAAATTTTGAAATGAGCAAGAGGACACAGAGATCTTACAGCCTCTAAAAACTGTACAGAAGAAAGGAGTCCCTGAAAGAGAAAAATCATAGAAGTGGAACACATGGGGCCCTGAACTCAAGCTTATCATAAGCACCTTTTCTTAGATTTTATTCCTCATCAAAAACTAAATCAATGTAGAAATACTTCCACAACCTCCCTTAATTAAAGAAAGTATTTCTTTACAATATCTTTATGAAATTGAAACTAGAATGTTCAACATGCTGATGCTCAAGGATGATTTTCTGGGACAAATCTAGGTGAGTCACAATTTTAGTTAAGCATTTTTCATATACAACAAAGAAAGCCAAAGGTTTGCCTTAAGGAGGCTCCACAGAACTGCTAGTGGCATGAGTTCCCGGATTAAAATGAACACTGAATTGCTGTTTTTATTCTTTGCTGGACATCAGCAGTACACAAGTTGATGCAAACATTACTTGAAACTGCTTATTTTTTTTTTCATCAAGAGCTTTTCTATCTGAGAGCTCAACTCTCAAGAGAAAAACATGGTCCAATTTTATCTCTTAATTGAAAATATTCACATAAGCCTTTGTTTCTTTCATGAAAGCTTCATGTATAAAATCTAAGGTAGGCCAGTATTCAAAATAATGAGTTTCCTTTAATTTGGAATGATCTGTACTATTTGCCATCTCTTTTAGAAAAAATGTTACCATAAGTCACATGTATATTTTTGTAAAATTTCACCAACAATTAACTACACGGGAATCAGGTAAGCCATGTTGTTTTACCTAAATTCCACACAGACGATTTTGTTCATTCCATGCCACAATGGTATGGCAGTACTTTAATGTGCAATAAGAGTGATCTTGGGATCTTCTTAAAATGCAGGCTATGGTATAGCAATTAAAACTTGAAATCCTGCATTTCTAATAAGCTCTCAGGTGAAGACAATGAAGGTGGTCCATGAGCCACACATTGAGTAGACAGAGAATAGCACATGGCCCAACTAGGCTGAACATTAGGATAATTTATGGCTCTTTAAAAGACATCCTGGACTGAATACCAATCATACAGAATCAGAATCTCCAGGAATGAGGTACATAAGTTTGTATTATTAACCATCTCCCTAGGCGATTGTTATTCATCTGTGAGATGCACCTGTCTGCAATGAGCAGAGCAGCAGGTCTCAGAAAGTAGCTGCTTACCCCCTAACTTAGAATCGCCTGAGGAACCTGTGATGACCACACGGATACCTCTCTGCAGATACCACTCTTCTGCTGTCTAGGCAGTATGCTGAAGGGTGGATGGAATAGCAAAAATAAAGAGACAGTATAAAATAGGATATTGACGTCACTCTAACTCCCACCTGGCATGAATAGAGAAGGCCAATTCTCCTAGCAGTGACAGCATGGAGCTTGCCTCCCACTGTCTGACCACCTGCACCTCCTTCCTTCTTTTCCTTTCCCTGGCAACTTCAGCAGCCAAAGTTGCCCCTCAGGGGCTGCTGGAGCTTTTAGTTAAAGAAAGAAGTGAAGAAAAAGAAATTGAGGATGGGAAGAAATAAGTGGAAGTTATAGGAATTCTAAACAGCCATAGGCGTCTCTGAGTATTCTGTTCAAGCCAATGGAAATAAATGCTGCTTTGATATCTGTATTTGCCAAAACAGCAAGATGCTTTTGGTAAAAGAGTGTATTTCAATTGGATAAAATAGCATCTATGTGCAGAAAATAGTCAGGAAGGCAAATTAATCCCCAAAAGCTCTCTTTGCTTTATCATACTATTATGTATTGTTAGGAGGTTTTATACCAGGCATAGATATCTTAATAATTAGAAATAAATAATACATTTCATTTGGATGTTTCAAAGAGGTCATAGTGATAAAATAGTACAAGTGGCAGATTAGAAAGGACATGATTCTTTACTTCCAAGAGCTCAAGAACTCAGTGGACAGTGGCATGGACTCTTTATGAATTGTGAAATACACAGAAAGGTGGCTCCACAACAGATGTCAAAACCAGCCTCATCCACAGGGAGTTGTGTTTGGTACCCAAGTCTAACATGGATCCCAAATGTATGCTATCAAGTGCATACCTGAAGACTTCAGTGTGTTGAAGGAAGGAGATTTATCAAGCTTAATTAATATGAAAATAATTGATCTAGAGATAAATGAATGTGTCAAAGAGAAGAAACAATAACAATACATCAGGAATATGATATTCTTCACCTATAGCCATGAGATGAGCTTATAGCATGGCAAGAGATTGAGCAGGAAAATCTGAGGTCTCATCTTGTTTTTCATGCTACTGAGGTTATAAGCGAACCACTACATGTAACTGAATTCAATGGTAATTAAGCATGACACAATGATCTCTGTATAATTTTTGGAGGGTTCTGTACATCAAATGAAAGAAAATCTCAGGAGGAGAAGCCTCTAGGCAGAGTAGACAGAGTCCATTCACTTGATAATGTCTTGGGTACTATAGAACCTGTGGTAAATACCATTGACTTTTAGTTTGGACATGCAAAATAACATACTAAATGCTTTTGGGTCTATATTGCCTCAGTCTCTTGTATAAAACAGGAGATACAGAGAAAATCAGACACCCTCCCCCAGTGAGATATAGGCAAGTGAAAGAAAAATCCCATGTAGGATTTTGAAACCAAGTTAGCAACATTTCCTTAAACTCTCAAGTTTCTGAATTCATACTTTCTCATTCACAACCAAAAGAGTTAACACTTTTTTTAAATTTCCTATATCTATCCATGTCTAGAGCTCAAGCTTTGACATGGAAGACTATTTAATTAAGTGACACATATGACCTGAATGCTAAAATATATAATGTTTAAACTATTATGAGGACCTTCCTTAGAAGTGAGGGCAATCTGATGCATTTTCATCAAGGACATGAGGGAGAAACCCTGACATCACTTCCATCAGTGCATTTCCTGCCATTGTGTTATCTGCTGATAAACAAGAAAATAAAGAGATAAATTTGTCTGGGAAACAGGCATGGGACTGAAAAAGAGAGAGGAGGGGGAAGGGTAAATTCATTGGAAACAAAGGATTATATAATGTCATAATAAGGTAGGCCCTCTGGCCAGCCCTGGGTTATATATTTCCAATGCCTTAACCTGGATTTTTAGCAGGTAAAGAGTCACCAGTGCAGTTACCATGCCTAAGGTCAATTTTGCTATTAGAAAGGTAGGATTTATTAGATTCTTTGAAGTGATTTTCAAAATACATGTGACAAAGTATCAATAACTGAAATCAAAAAGAAGCATCTCAAGGGAAGAGATGAGTTCTCAAAAGTAGGAGATCAAAAATAGTCACTGACTTATTTGTCACCAATGTTAATTACACATGAATGCTATTTTTGTTTGAAAGGAGATTGCCTTCAGGAATCCTTGATAGGCATGATTATTTCTGTGTCTCTCAGGATCCAGGTCAAAGCACCTGAACACCTCCCCTGAGGAAGCCACCAGTTCAGCACCAACTGTATAGGCACTATCAACTTAAAAATATCACTACAGATCAAGAATATGATCTCTCTTCCTCTTTTTCAGACCTATAAGACCTCTGAAAAGATACACAGGAAAAATGTATAAGTTGGCTGCTATCTTCCTGAGGTTTCAAAGTTTTCCAAAATTCTTTACATAATGAAATGCATATAATATAGTGTGTTAGTTTGAATGTATGTCCCCCATAGAATCAGGTAACCTTGGTTCAGAGGAGTTGTCAGCAGATTCTTGGGTCCAGACCAAAGGTGTGTTTGGGGGTGGATCTGATTTCCAGCTTGAAGGTGAGCTGAAGAGTAGTCTAAGTTCTAGGGGTCTTGCTTGCTGCAGGTTTGTGTTTGCTGCTTTTGGTTTTTGCTGGCTGTTTAGTTGTTTCTCTCTGCTTGGATGCATGGAATCAGCGTCTTCCACCTTTGATGGAACTTTGCCCTGGATCTATAAGCTTGAAATCCCTTCCTCCCATAAATTGTGCCTGGTTTAGATGTTCATCCCAACAAGTTGGAACTGTCTAGTACAACATGTTCATGGAAGATGCTAGGTCTTAAGACCAACTTCCATCACCCAATTAATGTTCATTAATCATTGCTTAAAATTCTGGCATCCACAGACATTGAGATCCTTACTATTTACAAGTTTTGTCCCTGGACCAGCAGCAACTAGGGGCTTGAAAGAAATGCAAAATAAATCTCAGAAACCAGCCCAGACCCACTCAACCACAATTTCATTTGAGCAAGAATCATAGGTGATGGGAGTCCATTTCCACCTTTGTGAAGTACTGTTCTCTAGATCCTCTCTCAATGAGGTCACATTCTATTCTTAGTTAGAAACAAGTTGATAAGGGAAAAGCTCAACGGGGCTACACATACTAACTCAGAAACTGAAGTTTCTGTAAATATTGAAAGCAAGCCAGTAAACCAAGTGCTCATAAATCTAATATATCCTTCTCTGTGATCTGTAGGTAGGTGTTACAAGGAAAATGGCTCTAACAATGAACTTGAGCATTTCAGCATAACCAACCATTGAACTATATCCTTGCCTTTCATGTTTAAGTCTTTCCCTAAAATGCCACAAGGTTCTTTTTCAGATTTAGCTCACAGATTTGCAATGGGAATAAGACAAGAACATCTTCTTTCATTCCTTCAAGATGCAAGGATGGGGACTGGAGTAAGCAGCAGGGAGCACTTCTTTGGTCAGAATTAAGCTAAGCAATCTAGAGAAGGAGTGCCAAAATTTGAATGCCAGAGGGAACATAAGGGCACAAAACTGCAAGAGGGTAATACACTGCCAGGTGCTTGGCATTGGAGAGACACAAAGCAGTAGGGCCTTTGAAAAATTATTTTTAATTGACAAAGAAAAAATTTGTTTATTTATGGCATACAATTGGATGCCTTGAACTAGGTATACATAATGGAATGACTAAATCAAGCCAATTAATGAGTACATCATCTCATATCCCTATAATTTTTGTGGTGAAGATATATAATATCAATTTTACCAATTTTTAAATATATGATTTATTTTTAACTAGAATCATTGTGATATATAATCTGAAAAACATCTCCCCAATCTCTCCACAACCTCTGGCCACCACCATTCTACTCACTATGTCTATGAGTGTGGCATTTTTAGATAGCACATGACAAATCATGTTGTGTTTATCATTCTGTATCTGGCTTATATTACTTAAAAATGTCCAATGTTCTTCCAGTTCATCTGTGTTTGCCATAAATGAAGAGTCCTTTTTTTCAAAACTGAACAGCATTACAGAGTGTTGCACATACACATATGCATATAATATTGCATTTTCTTTATTCATCTGTTGATGAACATTTAGGTTGCTTCCCTATCTTGGTCATTGTGAATATTGCTGAAAGCACCATGGGGTTGCAGATGAGTTTTAAATATACTATGTTTCATTTCCTCAGAAGTTGGAATTTTTGGTCCTATGTTCTATTTTTAATTTTTTTGAGGAAACTCCATACTGTTTTTCATAATTGGCTATCCTAACACTGGAGACTTGATGGGGAACTAAGAGTGGGACTAAAAAATGATCTTGGGGCAAAGCAGGAGAGCATTGTAGATTAAAACCACTATTTTTTTTATTTTTAAGTAATAACTGCCTGGTGAGTAGGCCATTGAATCCAGAAGATTAAATATGGGAGTGGAATGATGAAAAGAGATGAAATAAATATGGGGATAAATTGGTTCAACATCTTAGACAGTCTGAGGGATCTAAAAGGCCTAAAAGAGATGTGATCTTGAAGGGCATAATCCAAGATGTGATGCTGTGTATAGAACTTGACCTCAACTGAACACTAAAATGAACATTGTGCTACTGGCATCCTGACTTTTTCTCCTACTTCCTATCTCCTGCAAACCACATTCAAACCCCTAGTTTAATATGATTCAACCAATTCTTTACACCTCATAGGTAGCAGCCAATTTATTCATCACTTTCTTACAAAGCCCGGCCATCTTCCAAATACATAATAATGAGGCCCCTAAAACTCAAAGTCCATGCCAATCTATACCAAGGCTGGATTTATATATATGACATCCCATAAGTATAAGAGGTCCTGTGTTAAAAGGCTTTAAAAAGTAGATGACCCCAAACTTTCAAACACAGAAAGAATAATAAGAATAAGTGAAGCAGATAATGGATTTTTTTGTTGTTACTGAGTGCAGAGAATTATTATAACAAAATTATTTAATGGGGGTGAACTTTGTCTTAGGCCTAATCTCAAAACCCTCTTTCATATCTTTAAATATACTTGGAATTTTCCCACATAATTATCCTACCTCCTTTTGTTCTCCTTGGATTTTATGCCATGCAAAAAACCACCAATTACCCCTGGTTGATTCAAATACCTTGAATCCCAAGAGAACAGAATTGGCAAAAAAACGAATGTTTGAGGGCACATGTTTTTTTTCACCCAATGGTAATTAGAATTTGGGTTTCCTTGTGGGTCGAAGTTTAACCAATGGCATTAAAACATTAATTTGGAGAAGAGAGAAGAAGGAAGAAATGATCTGTCACTGCTTTCCTAATATCTGTCATCTTCATATGGTTTGTTTGGCACACACAGATGATCCTAGTGGCACTGCAAAGCTGAGCTCTGCAGCACATATTGCCAAATGTTGCAGCTCCCATTTAGCAGTTGCCTTCTCTGCCGCTTGTCAAATTAGACATGCTAGCAATATCCGTAATTACATGTTGAGAGTAGGGGAGCTGCAATGTGAAGTACACTTAGATGCTAATCAGACTTCAGGGAAATCTCTTTGAACAATACACTCAAGCCTCCTCTCACCTCTGGCTTGGAAACCAGGCATGGGTTCTTTTGTTATACAAGCATTTTATCCATAATTTGTAAATATCCCTGATAATTTAGAATACTTCTCAAAAGAGAAAAATAACAAAAAGCTAAAGTTAATCCCCAAGTTGGCTGGAGAACTATTTTCTAGTTATACCAGTCTTAGGTGGGCTTGATGTTATCTTTGCAGAGCATATCAGACATAAAAGCTTGAGACAGGTGAGGGAGGTGGGGCTAGCCTCAAGAGTCCATATGCTAAATCTTCCTATCCAGTCTTTTTGAGATTCGGCTCCACCCATGTTCTTTTCCCAATTCCAGCTATTCCTATTTGTGCTGTCACTTGGTTCCTTCCCTGACACATTTAATCAATCAATACACATGTATGAAATGCCTACTGTGGACCTATCATTGCACTGAAGATGAATGATTCCTGTCTTCAAGGCCATCCCGCTAAGATGGAGAATATTAACATGTGGAGAAACTGTTCTAAACTATAGGGTAGCTACAATGAAGATGATATTCAGTATACCACAGAAGAACTGAGTAGGGAACCCCAACCCAGCCTGAGGAGTACACACATGTATACATGTCCATGTGCCTATACACGTTCATGTGTGATTCAGGAGTAGGAGGATATGGTAGGTGCAGTTGGTGGACCATCCTTATCTCCTGGGACTCCTTTGTGTTTTCATTCCTATCAACTTCAGGTTGCCTTCATTCCTAGCATCTACCACTGAATCTTTCTTTTGAAGAATAGCTCTCAGGCCACAGGGAGATTTTGTGCACTTATACAGAGAGCTGGAAGTGCCTGGGTATTTCCTTCCCTAGTAGCAACTCTTATCTTCAACAGGTATTGTTTGTTTGTCCCTGATCAACACAACTGTGGTGTGTAATCTATGCTAGTTCCAAAAATCTGCTATGAAATGCAGCTAAAGTTATTTTCCATAGTAATACCACTTTTACATGAATTCTCACTGTAGGGCCTGTTTCTGAGCAACCCAAATAAAGGCAGAGAAAATAAAGAAGAAAAGATAAATCTTCCATGAGTGGTCATGTAAGCCAGGTCTTGAAAGGATGAAAAAAAAAATCCTAGCATGATGAAAGAGCTAAGATTTTCATCCCAATGAGGAAGAGTGGAAAGGTAATGCTCTGAACATATATTTCAGACAGCATGAACAAAATATACTCAAGATAAATAACATGGAGCACATAAGGAGCTCCAAGTATTTCAACCTTGAGGAGAGGATTGTGTAATGATAAGGAAAAGTGGCAGAAACATCTCATCAAGAGTTCGAGGCACTTGGTGTACTAGAACCAGCTAGAAGCAAATTGATAATTATTCAGAAGTTACATGAGCTATTTGTTAAATGGTGGTATCTTGGTATTGGCCATTGTAAGTGTATTTACATTATAAAAATAGTAAAATTGGAGCTTTCGTGTTTTTTTAATATATAGAACTATTTTACCATCAAACCAAAAATTTGTATCTCTTATCCCATGAGCAGTGATAGAAGGCCATTGACTGTTTATGGCTATGGATTTATATTTTCATGTTTATATTTTATATTCAACAACTTGATAGTTATGTGGGAAAACATAAGGACCTGAACCAAGGTTGCCAAAGCAGACTATGACAGTGGAAAACTGAGGAGTTTATCTGATTGGATATGAAGATTAATGGATACATTAGGTAGAGAGCTCTACCAGACAACATCAAAGCTGAAAATACAGAAAGAAAAGTCAATTGGAGTGATAAGTTTATCTCTAAATATGTTGGATTTCAGAATACTCTGGACTGAGTAGTTGTATGTAAGAATGGGAACCACCAAAGCCCCAGTTACTTAGGAAACAGAGTGAGTTATATCAGCAATGAGGAGCCTGAGACACAGCTCCATACTGTCATCCTCAGAAGCTTGAGAAGTTCTAGACATTTAGGGACCTCGACTTATGCAAACCCAGAATTATTGGCTTCAATGCATAAAATAATTTCAGAATTTCAACCGGTATGAAGCACAGTTAGAGATTTTATTATAGATGTTAAGAAATGTGCTCAAATAAAGAATAGAATAAAAGAACCCCTGAGAGCATAGATGGGAGCAGGAGTATGGGGATGGGCTTCTCTAGGGAGAGTCACTGAGGGAAAGAAGACATACCCAATTGTGGATATGAGCACCTCAAAATAAAGTGACAATTCAATGTCTTAGCATTAGCCATGCATACCATTTTGGTGATTCTCAAGTTACATCTCAAAAGGTTGCTAGGAAACCTATTTTTTTCCTTTTCATTCTCTTTTTGATAAAAGTGAGATTATAGGGTGGCTCTAGAGGTACCTGGGGATGAGGTGGTAATCTGTTTAGAGAAAGCAAAAGCAGGATCCACTAGGGTTCCATAACATATCCTTTATTGAAAATAGGGTTGTTGGTGAGAGTCCTAGAAAATTGTGGGCTTACAGTTGGGGAGATAGACTTTAAACAGTGATTAATTATGATAGAATTTCTGATTTGCAGAGGCTTCAATCAGATTCCTGGATGAAGGGCTTCTTTCCTTTTTCATATTCCATAATTTCCCCTGAGTTTCTGTTCTGACTCAAGTCCAGGCTATGCACTGTTGTTCATATCCTCTCCTCCTTAGTGTGGTAGATAGTTTTTGTCACTACCATGCTAACTGCTATTCTATCAGTTTCTATTTGTAGTGGTAGCTCCTTAGGCCTGAAGTACAACACTTCTGGGGGAAAGGCTTCTCTGGTCAACTTTAGCTGGCCCAAGACATAAGTAATTACACTCTTCTGGGTTTTTAGTTCTTTGTCTGGCATTTAAGCCCAGAATTCCAGAATATCACCTAGAGTGGTCTTCATGTGGTCACATCTTGAATCCTCAGCCAATGGCCCACCTTTTCCAAATATAACCTTAGGGCACAAAGTCAGATGTTTACTCTTCGAATATGTTTCCTCAGGTGACTTACCAGCTTTACAAAATAGCTGGTCTAATAAGTAAAATGGCAATCTTAACTTCCTCCCCTCATGAAAGAAATGATGATCCCAAAGTCTGAAGAACTGATATCAGGATGGCAAATATCTACCCTATTCCCCTCCCAGGACCTAAGCAATTTAAGTAAAATGACAATGTTGAAGGCAGAACTTTTAATTTCATGAAGAAGCTCTGACTTTTCATACATTGTTAGATTTCACATTATAAATTATGAATCTTTGCTTGTATATGTAGGTTTCAACCAAATTCTCTATTTTAAGCAACTTTTAAATAAAATAATAGATTGGCTCAATTCTTACAGCCTTACCACCTCCAGGCTCTTATCTCAACAGAGTTATAAATGACAAATAATGCCTGTCTAGTGTAAATATGATCATCAAAGAAAGCCTGGAGCCTGCCAGAAGAGTATGTTGTTATATGTTAGTATGAAGTAGATAAAATTTCCAAAAGTAAGAGATTCCTGGCATATCATTTGTTAGACAAAAATTTTTAAATATATTTTAGAGGTTTGTAGGTGACCAAAGAGATGATTTCAGTGATAGCTTCATTGCAAACTTGGACTTTATCACTTTCTAATGTAATGCTGACATTTAGTCAGTCTAAGGAAAGTATAGAGGAAAAACACTCCAAGAAATGCTTTGTAATCCAGAAAGGCTTTCATTTAAACCCCAAATCCCTACGCTAAGCATATTTATGTAGAGAATTTTCCATTTGAATTTCTACAGTGTTTTTAAACATCTTGGGAAAATAAAGGAAGATTAAATTCAACACCTAGCTAGCTTTCAAAGTGTAGATATTCTTTACTTTCATCTCTATACTTAGTTCAGAAATTACTGGATTAGTTTTCACCAAAATGTCTCAATATTCTTACAAAGGAGCTAAGATAAATCATAGAAGACTGAATCTCAGAGGGACCTTTTGGAATTTAGGAGTGTAGAAGAGATTTGTTTATGAGCCATTAGCAACAAAAATGGAGATTTCAAGCCGGGCGTGGTGGTGCACGCCTTTAATCCCAGCACTCGGGAGGCAGAGGTAGGAGGATCGCTGTGAGTTCAAGGCCACCCTGAGACTACAGAGTGAATTCCAGGTCAGCCTGGACTAGAGTGAGACACTACCTCGAAAAAAACAAAAAAAAAAAAAATGGAGATTTCTTTTTTTTTAAATATTTTATTTATTTATTTATTTGAGAGTGACAGAGAGAGAAAGAGACAGACAGAGAGAGAGAGAATGGGCGCGCCAGGGCCTCCAGCCACTGCAAACGAAGTCCAGACGCGTGCGCCCCCTTATGCATCTGGCTAACGTGGGACCTGGAGAATCAAGCCTCGAACCGGGGTCCTTAGGCTTCACAGGCAAGTGCTTAACCGCTAAGCCATCTCTCCAGCCCAAAAAAATGGAGATTTCTTGAAGGACATAATCATGTACTTTAAATAAATAGGATATGGCTACATGGCAATAAAAATAGGATGCACTTAAACTTGAGAATTTATTATACAGGGAGATTTGTAGCTTTAATATTATGTTAATTGCTAGATTTTTTAAATGAAATAATATGGATTGGAATGATTCACAAAAATAACAGATGAATATTTGAATTCGAATCAAGAGATTTTATTGACCAACTGCAAATTGGTTTGGGCATTAACTTGAAGATGTTTATATTAAATAATAAATTGTTATTTTATAATCACATTACATATACCATCTTCATGAATATACAAGATTTCTATTATTCAAAAATATAATGAGCCTAACGGGCTGATACATGCCTATAATCTCAGCACTGAAGAAGAAAAGGCAGGGGAAATCTGGGAGTTCCAGGCCAGCCTAGTCTGCATAGTGAGTTACAGACCATCCAGTGGTACATAGTGAGACCTTGCCTCAAAAAGAAATGGAAAAGATGCAAACTAATCTAATACTTAAAATGAATCAATTTGTGGTGGTTTGTATTATATGACTTCATATATAGAGAATGTTAGATTTGGGGGTAGGGGTAATGGAACTGAGACAAACCTTTTTTTTTTAATTTAAGACTTTAGTGTAACTAGAAAGAGGGGGGAGAAAGAAGAGAGGTTTGTGCACAGAAGAAAGAGTAAGAAGGCCCAAGGCAGTGAGAGGGAGAGATAGAGAAGGAAAGAGGAAAGGCCGAGGAGATGGGTCAGCAGGTAAGAAGGAGGGCCTGAAAAGGCCTAAGACCTCCTGAGTACTATTCCCCCAAACCTACATAAACAGTTTAGAATGGCCACCTAAATTGGTAACCCCAGTCCTGTGTGGAACAGAGACCAAAGAATTGATGTGGCTTACTAAAACCACAGTACCAAATGGATGAGTGATAGAGGAAGGACATCTCATATCCTCTGGCCTCTGCACAAAGTCTCAGTCTTCTGTCAAGTATTCTGGAGACAACGCGATTTTATCTTACTCTGCCTACAAGCTAGGAGGTTACCCTGCCACAGTTTTATGGATGCTGGTGGAAGACATGAGACCCTCAAACAGAGAAAGTGGACTTTATTTATTACTCATGACACAGAAAACAGCCTAAGCTTTATGCAGCTTTGAGTGATCTTTAACACACATCGAGGTGTCAAATCTCATGGAGGTGATATGGAGCAGTCTCAGTGAGTGCTATACATACTGGTCTGTCTCTGAATGACAATGAATGACTCCAGTCTTAGTCATCTTCTATCTTATAAAGACTACTAGCAAACCTATCTAACCTTTGTCCCAGAGGAAGGCAGTACTACCATAGCAAGAAAACAGATCTGCTCTCTGGCCCTGGATTGGAATTCTATCTCTATATGCCAATGCTGTGTGCAATGCAAATATTCTTGAAAACATAGAAGAAAATAGCTGTCATGGAGTAAGTAGAAACATTATTGGAGGACAATTTGCATCAGCACACTTTTCCAGTAGGTCTAAGCATGCAGTGGTAAATCCTTTGATAGTGTATCTTTTATTGGCTTATTGCTCTTCTGTGTTATTTCTCCTCTCCCTAATTGAGGCTTCCTAAAATCACCTGGCAAATAAGTTATTTGTACATATTGGATCAAAATTTGGATACTACTGGGAAGAGATGAGAAGATGGGAGCCAGGTGTTGGTTATAGTACCCCCAACATGAGACTCATGAGTTAGAGGATAGTCTGGGCTACATAGAAAGTTTCATGCCATCCTGGGCTACATAGCAAGACCCTGTCTCAGAAAAGAGGAAGAAGAGGAGGCAAGGAGTGGAAAGAGGGGGAAATAGGAAAGAACAGCAAGAAGGGGAAGAGCAAGAGAAAAGAAAGGAGGGGAACAAAGAAGATGAGGAAAATAGCAAGAAGAAGAAGGGAAGGAAGAGGAAGAAATAAGAAAATATATGGTGGATTAATCATAGGCAGAGTATATTCCAACTTATATTTCTCTCTTCAGAGTTGCAAGAATTTATTTTAGGCATTTTAGTTCCTCCAATCTAAAGAAAGTAAACAGAGGAATAAATCTTGCATTAATTCAGGGTATAACTTTAATTAAAATGTATTTTTCAATGTTTCCTAAACAACCAATTGGATTCCTTCATTGATATTTGGCATAGCTAAGCTACTAAAAAAATCAAAAAATAAACGTCAAGTGGTTACTCAATAAGATGACCTATTCATTGAAGAAAGCAGAATTTATGACACCTTCATATATATATATTCAGAATAGAATTTGTCAAACCAGTTATTACTCATAAGAAAATCAAAATTTCACCCAGTATGGTAGTGCACACCTTTAATCCCAGCACTTTGGAGGCAGAGACAGGAGTATTACCATGGGTTGAAGGCCAGCCTGGAACTACAGAGCGAGCTCCAGGTCAGCCTGGGCTACAGTGAGATTCTACTTTGAAAAACAAATCCTAATTGCAATGAGTAGGATGGTCTTTGTTTTTAAGATACAATTGTGAGGACTTGCTTTAATTATACATATATAAATCCAGACATAACATGTTTTTAGTGGATAGCTATATTTCTAGCTACAAACAAAAATAAGGATATTTTTGTATTTCTATTCCCAGGTGGTTTCTAGCTTTCTCAGCTTCCAGTTTTCATCCTTTTCAGGCCCTTCAGTCAGAGTATTGATATTCTAAATGGCAAGGTCTGTTCCAGGAAGAGTTGCATTACCAAGTCTGTAAAACTGCTTAAGGACAATACTCTGGAGACCATTCTTTCTCAAAGTGTGGCCTCTGGATCAGCAGCATCAGCATTACCTCAAAACTTATTAAAAGCAGGGACTCTAGGCTTCATCCCAGAACTATTGAATCAGAAATTCTGGAGAAGGGTCTCAGCCTCATCTTTCTTTAACATGTCTTCCAGATGATTCCTACATGTGCTTGAATGTGAGAAATACTTATCAAAGAGTCTAACCTAAAATCCTGATTCAGGTTAGAAATTCTTGATGGCTTATATAGCAGTTACCTTCTTGTTTCTGGGATAAAACACCCTATAAGAAGCAGCTTATCAAGAGAAAGTGTGTAGTTTGCTTTTTGGTCAGAGGGCAATTTTCATCATGGCAGGGGAAATATGGCACAAACTGACTGCAGGCCATCACATCTTACAACCTCAGCTGGTACAAAACAGCAAGAATGATCTAGCTAGTACTGACAAGGGGGATAGATTATAAAATCCCAAGGCCTGCCCCCAGTGATACACTTCCTCCAGTAAAACTTTACCTGCCAAAGGCTCCACAGGATGGAGATCAAGAATGAGGCTTAATCTCAAACCTATGAGGCTATAGGTGATATTTTATTTTCAAACCATCACAGTTTCAAAGTCAAGGAAGCTATCTACCAACCAACAAGCTTATGAAAATTGAAATAGCTTTAAAAACAGATTTCAACTGTGCTGATGATGGACTACCTGAGACATTATACTCTCGTCTGTGAACTAGAACATAGTCCATTGAATCATCCATTTCATTTTGTTGCTCCTCCTTTCAATGCACAGTTTGAATAGTTTTGGCACTTTGGCTATTTTGTCCCTTAAGTGACATTATCCTCATTTAATAAACATCTTCACATTCACATCATCAACAAAACTTTTCTTGGACTGAGGAACTAAAAGGAGAGCTCTCAAAAGAAATACAGATGGCATATAAACATCTAAAAATTTTCTACATCCTTATCCATAAGGGGAATGCAAATTAAAACTACTTTGAGATTCCATCTCACTCCTATCAGGATGGCTATCATCAAGAAAACAAATTACAATAAATGTTGGCAAGGATGTGGACAAAGAGGAACCCTTCTACACTATTGGTGGGAATGTAATCTAGTACAACTATTGTGGAAATCAGTGTAGAGTTTCCTGAGACAGCTAAAAATAGATTTGCCATATGACCCAGCTATAGCACTCCTAGGCATATATTCCAAGGACTGTTCTCACTACCTTAGAGATACTTGCACAACCATGTTTACTGATGCTCTATTCACAGTAGCTAGGAAATGGAAACAGCCTAGATGACCCCCAACTGATGAATGGGTAATGAAGATGTGGTACATTTATACAATGGAATTCTATTCAGTGGTAAAGAAAAATGAAATTATGAAATTTACAGGGAAATGGATGGATCTGGAAAGGATTATACTAAGTGAGGTTACCCAGGCCCAGAAAGCCAAACATCACATGTTTTCTCTCATATTTGAATACTAGTTAAACATGTTCAGACTTGTGTATGAGTTGGAGTAAAAATAGTGAGCTAGAAAAGGGCTATAAGGGAGGGAAAAGTGTGGTGGACTTAAGGGTATAGTACTGTATATATGTAAGTATATGGACATATTACGACAGATGGAATGGCCTAAGTGAGGTCAGGGGAAGAGATTGAGTCAAAGGAGTGTGGGGGTAGGGTTAATAAAAATTCAGAATATCGTGAATAAGCCACATGATAACCTACTTTTTGGATAATGGCACACCCAGAAGCCATAGGCTGTTACTAGAAAAAAATCAGTGCCAGGGATGGGATACCTTCCAGTGAGTTGTTGGCCAGGGAGGTCCCTGATGCCCTCAGAACATTACAGGCTATTGCCAAGGAACTTGGTTTCCCACCAGGAATATATGATAAGACCCTATTGCTGAAGACTCCAAATGCCTTGGCTGCAAGGTCACTGAGAAATCAAAATGGGGCTGATCTGAAAACCTTCTCTGGGTAGACCAGTTGACAAGAAAGTGGAAAAACCTGCACTGCATGCAGCCTTATGGGAAACAGAAGCCATCAGTGGTAAATACAGTATACACTGCAAGCCTCAAGTTTGGCCAGCCAGGCCAAATGAGCCAATAGTGGCATGTAGCCATTGGTTATGGTAGCAGTTATCTTCTCATTGCTGGGACAAAACATCCAACAAGAAGTAGCTTATGGAAAGAAAGGGTATATTTTGGCTTACAGTTTGAAGACGAAGTTTCATTTCGGCTGGGTATAAATGACAGCCCAAATAGTTACGGAGTCACATCATCACAGTTTCAGAGAGGGAGCAGAAAGAATGAACCGGCTATGAATACCCAGTGGGGTTGGACTAATAAACCTTAAAGCCTGCCCCCAGCAACATATCTCCTCCAGCAAGGCTCCACTTCTCAAAGGTCCAACAACCTTTCCAAATTGCCACCAGCTGAGGATCAAATATTCAAAATACACAGGCCTATGGGGGACATTTCATTCAAACCAGCACAGCTACTTTCCCTGAGGTCTCTAGTTCAGAGAACAATGAAACATAGCAGGCTCAGCTTTCATATTGCACACTGCTCACTACTCAGGCCATCCAGCCATTGAGATACTACCATGATCAGCTTTCCCCAAACCTTGTGACTAGATAGATAACTACTTTTCAGGGCAGCCCTGAAAGGGCAAGGGTGTAGAGTTTGCCAAATGGAGTGTTTCCACACTCCCCCATTTTAAAAGTTGTTTTTTATCTCTGCCTTTCTTATCCCCACCCATGGTTCTCAGAGACTTGCCTTTCTTGCTTCTCTCACTCCTCCTATCAAACCTTGTCTACAGGTGATTACATCCACATGATATTGGGAAGACTGATGTACAGAGCAGTGGTTCATAAACTTGGCTACAAATTAAAATTATTTAGGATGTTATTTATTTATTTTTAATTTTTTTGTTTACTTTTATTTATTTATTTATTTGAGAGTTACAGACAGGCAGAGAGAGAGAGAGAGAATGGGCACATCAGAGCCTCCAGTCACTGCAAATGATCTCCAGATGCATGTGCCCCTTGTGCATCTGGTTTACATGGGTCCTGGGGAATCGAGCCTAGAACCAGAATCCTTAGGCATTACAGGCAAGTGCTTAACTGCTAAGCCATCTCTCCAGCCCCTAGGATGCTTTTTAAAACATCTCAATGTCTGAACCTTATAGACTAAGGTTCAAATTCCATTGATCTTCATGATAAAGCTCATCATCAGCAACTATGAGCCAGAACCACTGATATGGAACATTTGTTCTCAAATGTGCCCACACATTGTAATCACCTGGGAAACTATAAAAACTACTTATGTCTGGATCATGCCCCAGAAAATATTAGTTGGTGTTAGGCATGGTCTGTCCTTCTAAACTGGTGAAGAAATAAAATTTTCTCCCTGAAAAATTTTATTATTTAGCTTTTCCAAGAACCACTGACCAGCCTTGCTTCTCACAGTGTGCATTGCCTCTCAGCTACCTCTGTATCACCTGCATGCATGATAAAACTGAAGACTCATATGTTCTAACCTATAACTTTGACATCAAATCTGCAGTTTAGTAAGACTGACCCCCATGGTGCATATATACATCAAAAGCTGAGTTCCCCTGCTTTAGAGTACTGACCCTCTCAGTGAAAATTTCAAGAACTGGGACTTTGACCACTAAAGAGCAGCATGTTATCTCAAAGAATTTTGGACATCAGACCACAAGTAGGAAGTATTTTGGTAAAGGGGGGAGGGGTTCCCCAGTCCTCTGAGTCATGTCCCCAGAAGTAGTCGCCTACTCCTCCTACTCTTAAGAACATTCTGTATTAAATGTCAACAGCAGATATACATCTGGCTATGAATCAGCTAAGGAGAAAACAGACACTGTGGAGGGTTGTTGCTGGTGTTTGTGCTTCCTGGAAATGGATGGTAGAGATTAGGAAATAAAATTGCTACCAATATTATCTGGAAGCATTGTTAGTTTTCTATAAAAAAATTGATCACAATGGGTCCTGTCCCACAGAGAAAGCAAAGGGCATGGAGGAGGGAATGTGGAATGACACGAAGAAATAGCATTATAGATATTGAAAGAACTTGAATTAGAAATGATGCATATTGGTGGGAAAATTAGAAAATTATTGTACCTCTGACATTGTATACTCCAAAGGATATGAAAATGAATGTCTAAGCAAAAAATGGTATAAACTTAGTTTAATACAGAGTAAACATTATTTTGTGTAATTCCCTTTTTTCTAAGCAGAGTTAAGGGACTTTCCAATGCCTGATCTGCATCTCCATTATAATGCAGTGTCATTCTCTTCATCCATCTATTTGGATTTTCACTGCTAACTTAAACATAGCATGTATTTTAAAATACAGGACCTCAAAGGAGGGAGTTTGGATTTATAGATTCAACTGTACCTAAGAAAGCAATGCCTTTGAGTAGACCCATCACCTGGAAACTCAGCAATTACTATGAACTCAGACACTGTTAAAACAACAAAAATAATGCAATCTTGTGTTTGCATGGACATTTTTGCTGAGCTTACTTGCAAGATAGACTCTAGACCTCAACTCAGACCTGGTGAGTCAGAATTCACATTTTAACAAAATACCTAGATGATTGATATGCTTGTGGAAGCTTAGGAACAGGATCTAGAACAATAACTACCAATCCTTGCTGCACACTTAAATTGTTTAGGAAAATTTTCAAATTTGCTGATAGCCAGACCCCACCCAAAACTAATTAAACCAATCTTTGGGGTGGAATTTTGGTATCCATGAGTAACCACCACATCATATCTCCTCAATAGAATCAAAACACTGTGTTCTATCAGTTCTGCCCAAAATACCTTGTATGACCTTGAATAAATTACTCTTTCTAAGACTTGGTTTAATCTTCTCTCAAACATAATCTCATATCCCTTTGTGCCTCTTACAGTAACTATATAACAAAAGGAAATAAGATACCAACTGTTCCAGCTTTAACCCTCAAAGTCCCACATACAAGAACACATCTCAGTCACCAAAGCAAACAAACAAACAAAAACAGGATAGGGGCTGGAGCAGTTAAGGCACTTGCCTGCAAAGCCAAAGGAACCAGATTTGATTCCCCAGGACCCATATAAGCCAGATGCACAAGGTGACACATGTATCTGGAGTTTGTTTACAGCGGCTGGAGGCCCTGGCATGCCCATTCTCTCTCTCTCTCCCCCCCCCCTTTCTCTCTGTCAAATAAATAAAATTAAAATTTCAAAAAAGAAAGAAAAAAAAAGAGGATAGTTGGTAACTCTACATGTAAACAAAAATAATTACACCCTAGAAGGCTTTTTTTTTTTTGAGATGAACACTTATTAAGAAGCCCAGACTGGTCTGGAAGTCACTATGTAGCTTGGGTTGATCTCAAACTTGGGATACTTCTACATTGGTCTCCTGAGTGCTGGTATTACAGATATACTTCACCTCTCTTGACTCCCCAGAGGAATTTTCAAATGTAAGGAATGCAGGATTTCCTAAGGAAAGTTCCAAATGACCAAGCCAATATGAGACCCAAAGAATATAAATGGGGGAATCTATCAATTATTCCTAAACAAGGAAATCTCTTTTGAAAAAAGGATCTCTGTAGAGGTCTTTAAAAAATCTGATAAACCATATTAGTTCCCTGGATGCAAAGCCAGACTAGAAGGCAAACACCAGGTTTCAAATGGTAAAAGTTTCTTGCAAGTAAAAAGTTTAACAATATGAAGCATCACCTGAAGCATCATCAAGAAGAAATTGTAAAGCCAAAAAAAAAAAAAAAAACAATGTGAAATTTTTCCAGTTTTGCAGAAAACGAGTCATAAGTTTCCCACTTTTGAAACATGCCTCCAAGCTGGCATGAGATCATGATCTGAGAGGCACTGACTGCTTACTTCCTGAGCTCTCAAGAAGGGGTGAGATGTCTGTAGAGAAGGGAGAAGAACTCTTCAACTTGACAGAAATGCTATTTGGATGAATCATTAGCAAAAAGAACTTAATGGATTCCCATTATGACCTGTGGGCGGGGGGAGAAACATCTCTTGAAGTTAACTCAAAAAAAATATAATAAGCCAGGCATGGTGGCACATGCCTTTAATCCCAACACTCAGGAGGCGGAGGTAGGAGGATCACCATGAGATCAAGGCCACCCTGAGACTACATAGTGAATTCCAGGTCAGCCCAGGTTAGAGCAAGAATAATTATTTTGAGATCTTTACCAAAGGTTTGTTCATTCTTTTTTAATTTTATTTATTTATTTGAGAGTGACAGACAGAGTGAGAAAGAGGCAGAGAGAGAAAGACAGAGGGAGAATAGGCCCACCAGGGCCTCCAGCCACTGCAAACGAACTCCACATGCGTGCGCCCCCTTGTGCATCTGGCTAACTTGGGTCCTGAGGAATTGAGCCTCAAAGTGGGGTCCTTAGGCTTCACAGGCAAGCACTTAACCACTAAGCCATCTCCCAGCCCAAGGTTTGTTCATTTTTATTCCCAGATAGCATTCCATTGTATACCACAGTTTGTTTCATCCATTCACTATTGATGGTCATTTGAATTGTTTTCAGTCTCTGACTATTAAAAAGAAAATTGCTGTGAATATTCATACATGAATTTTTTAATGGAAAAATATACATCCCTTGAGTAAATACTTAGTATTGGAATGGCTGGATCATATGGCACAGGTATTTTTAATATTTTATGAAAGTCCCTCTGTTTTCCAAAGTAGTTTCACCATTTTGAATTCCCATTGACAACGTAAGATAGTTCTGTTCTTCTACATCCTTCCCATTTGGGATATCGTCAACCCTTTGAACTTTCACCATCCTACTATGGCTGAGATGGTGTTTTGTGGCATTGTAATTGGAAGGCACATTGAAAACAGACTTGCAGATGTTGAGCATCTTTTCATGTACTTGTTTGCCATTCATTTATCTTCTTAGTGCAGGATGTGCTCAAAGTTTGGCCCACTTTTTGGGGTAATCTTATTTCTGAGTTTTAAGGTCCTTTTGAGATAGAAAACTTTCAAGTATTTTCCCATCTGTGGCTTGTCTTTTCATCATCCTCTAATGGTATCTTTTAAAGAACAGAACTAATTTTAATGAAGTCCAAGGCTTCTTATGAACCTACTGTAGTCAAGAAAATATGATATTGGCTTCAAGATAGATACATAGAACAATGGAAAAAATAGACAGTCCAGAAATAGACCCACATGAACAACTGATTTTGACAAATGTGCAAAAGATGATTCTTTTTCTGGAATATATATCCACATGAAAAGCGATGAATTCCAATCCAAAATATGTCCCATATATAAAAATTAAATCATAGATCTAAATGCAAAGCCTAAAATTCTAAAACTTTTGAAAGAAAACACAGAAGATAATCTATGTGACTTTGAATTAGACAGAAATCTTAGATGTGACACCAAACATATGATCCAAAAGAGGAAAAAAAATGATACTTTGATTTCCAATCTTTTATGATTTAAAAGTGCTACAGTATGTAATTCCAAACATAGTATAGTCTGTGTGCAATTATATATGAAGACTGAATTGTCAGAATTCCAATAAATCCTAAATGACAGCAAGACCAAGATTCTTCCTACAGTCCTGCAGTCAAGATGACATCCTCCTAACCATGCTTAAGCTCCTGGGGTAATATCAGGCAAGATCTGTGGGGCTCCAGTGTGAGTAGGTTTTAACAGACCTCCAGTTGGCAGGTACAGAGGGCACAGTTGGGAATCTGATGATTACCACACTCTCAGATAGCCCACTGAAACCTCGGTCCCCCCAAACACTCTACCCAGCCACTGGGCCTGACTCCCAGACCAGGTTCTCTGCTGCATCACCTGCAGACTCCACTGCCCATGACCTCCACACCTTTCCTGTCTTCTGGAGGCCATACTCTGGGTCTATCAGTGACCCGCATGGCTTCCCTGTATCCTGGAGGCACCCCCACTACAGGCACCCCCACTGCATCTGTCTGTGACACCTGCACCTTCCTGTCTCCCAAAGGGCCACCCACTACTTCTGTCAGTGGCATGCACAGCATCTTCCAGCAGGTGGCCCATGTGCCATTCCTGTCTCCAGGAGGGCCCCCCACATTGCATTTGTCTGGGACCAAATGTTCAGTGGTCTGTGTATACTTCTCTGTCTCCTGGAGGCCACTGACCTTCTGCATTTGTCAGTGACTCAGGCACACTGCCTCTGTTGGTAGTCCAAGTACCTTCCAAGTCTCTAGGAAGCCCCTCCCCACTGCATTCTGCCTACTCCAGGCTCCTGCAGTCTGTACTACCTGAGCCCATAAACCACATTCCCACCTCCTGCCACGCCCCTGTCTTTTATCCCTGGTGGGATAACCTGAAGGGAGCCTCCACTTCCCCTTATCTCAGACTCTCAACACCCTGTACTGCCTACAACTGCCCTTGTGTGTACCCCTTGGCCAGTGCCCCTGTCTCCCTCACACCAGCCAACTCCCTAGTCCAACCTGGTATGTAGAACCCAGTGATCCTCACCATCTCTCCAATGCCCCAACTCACTCCCAGTGACTACTTGGAGTATCACAATAGTACCAGAAGGGGAAAACAGGAAAATCAGGCTAGGGGAACTAGTGAGTCCTCTATAACCTGCCCATATGGGTTCAGTAAGAGAGCAAGGGCAAATGTTACAGCCTTGGACCCACAGGCAAGACACAGCTGAGACCAGACCTCCAATCCCACCTTTGGTATTAAACATCAGCCCAGAATGGCTGGTGTACTTACACCCTTCACAACCTGCACATCACAAAATACAAAGCCATTATGAGCCAATTCTATTCAAACATAAAATGTGACACTCACTGAAAACACTACAAGGGAAAACCCATGCTTCCTCTTTAATAAAATAAGATTCCCACACTGTGATGGGCAAACCACAACACAAAAGAAACAATACAAAAAACATCAAATTGAGGGAGCTCCAACAAGGTTGCCTAGTCGCAAAATGGAAGTCTCCAATGAAAACATAGAGAAGACAACAGTAATAGAACCCCAAAATGAAGACATAAGATATGTGACCCAGACCAAGCAAATGGAAGCAAATCAACAAAAAACCAATAATCATATAAACAAAATACATGTAGCTATCTTCACTAGACTTGACCTAGTAAATGACAAAAACCAACAAGACCTCAAAAGAGAGTTAAGTGAACTGAAGTTGAGACAAAAAAAAAAAAAAAAAAAAAAACAGGATCTCAATAACCAGCTGGTTAAGCTTAATGACTATAAAAGTAAATGCAAGAATGAATTCGAAGAAGCATTAGGAAAATCACAACATAACCTGAAATTGTAACTCCACAAAGGGATGGATACCGTACAGAAAAAGATCACACAAAATACAAACGAAATTGAACTAGAGAAAACCTCTCTAAAAACACTCAAGAACACAGTTATATGGAGGACAGAACCTCAGAGCCAGAAGATGAAAGAGAAAAAGAGGTTGGGAAACCAAAAGTTAAAAAGTCTTTTGAACAGAATATGAGGGAATTGTGGGATGCCCTAAAACATCCTAACATTTGGATCATGGTTATACCAGAAGAGGAATAAATTCAGACAAAAGGCATGGAGAACTTATTCAAAAATTATTGAAGAAAACTTTCCCTTCCTCTCAAAAAAGAGTATCATCAGGATACAAGAAGTTCACAGAACTCCAAACAGATAGGACCAAAGAACTCTAAACACTAAAAACAAAGAGAGTACTAAAAGCAGCAAAAGAGAAACACTACATAATACACAAAGGCAATACCATCAGAATTACCCTGGATTTCTCAGTGGAAACCTTGAAAGCCAGAAGGGCCTAGAATGGAGCACTTTAAAGTCTAAAAACCTATTGCTTCCAAACCAAACTTCTGTACCCAGTGAAAATATCCTTCATAATAGACGCTGGAAGAAAAGTTTTCCATGACAAAGCCAGCTCTATGATTATATGAACACAAAGCCAAACCTACAGACAAGACTCATGGAATTCTCCACACAGAAGAGTCAAACAAATAGTCTCAAGAGCCTACAAAAATAAGACCAAATAACCAAAACTAGAGCCAAGTCAAAAAAAAAAAAAAAACCCCACAAAGTCCAAGAAAACACCAACCCCCAAAAGCACCCCAACATGGCAGGGATTAAATCAAACCTCACAGTTATAACCGTAAACATAAGTGGTTTTAATTCACCCATCAAAAGACACAAGTTAACAGGGTGGAACAGAAAAATTGGCCCTTCTTTCTGCTGTCTTCAAGAAACCGACCTAACCACTAAAGACAAGCCACTCGGGGTGAAAGGATGGAAAATGATATTCCAACCAACTAAAATAAGAAACAAGCATTGTTGCTATATTAATATATGATGGAATAAACTTAAAACCAAAGCTAATGAAAAAAGAGAAAGAGGCCATTTTTACTCATCAAGGGAATGATCCAAAAAAAGGGCATCACAATCATAAATCTACATGCATGAAACATAGGTGCACAACAGTTTATAAAACAAAATTTTCTTGACACAAAACAGTAGTAAACACCAACACCATCATATTTGGGAACTTCAATACTCCATTATCAATAGACAGGTCATCCAAACAGAAAATCAACAGGGAAATAACAGCTCAACACCATCACTCAACTAGACCTAATGGACATCTACAGAACATTCCACCCAAATTCTACAGAATACACATTCTTCTCAGCAGTCCATGGAACATTCTCCAAAATAGAATATATATTAGGCTATAAAGCATGCCTACATGAATTCAGGAAAATTGATTTAATTTCCTACATCATATCATATCATAATGCTATAAATCTAGAAATTAACACGATATGCTTTATAAATCCAACCAGCTCTTAAAGACTGAACAACACACCTTTAAACAATGAATTTGTTAGTTGAAGAAATTAAAAAGTAATTGTAAAATTTCAAGAATTGAATGACAATGAGAACACAGCTTACCAAAATTTATGGGACAAAATGAAGCAGCCCTAAAGGGAAAATTCATAACACTAAATATAACACTAAACATAACAAAGACAGAGAGAACTCAAATTAATACCATAATCATCCATCTAAAGGCATTGAGAAAATAAAAAACCAAGTGGCTAGAGAGATGGTTTAATGGTTAAGTTCTTGCCTGTGAAGCCTAAGGACCCTGGTTCAAGGCTCAATTACCCAGGACCCACGTAAGCCAGATGCAGAAGGTGGCACATGCATCTGGAGTTCATTTGCAGTGGCTGGAGGCCCTGGAATGCCTATTCTCTTCCTCTCTCTCTCTCCCTCTCCCTCTCCCTCTCTCTCTCTCTCTGTCATTCTCAAATAAATAAATAAAAATATACAAAAAAATAAGAATCCTACCCAAAGAGCTCCAGACAGAAGAAATAATCAAGATTAGAGAGGAAATTAATGAATTGGAAACCAAAAAAAAAAAAAAAAAACAATCAAGAAAGTTAATGAAATGAAGAGCTGGTTCTTTGAAAAAAAAAAAAAAAAAACAAGATTGATAAACTCTTGGCCAGTTTGATCAATAGAGATAAAGAGAAGTCTCAAATTAATAAAATCAGAAATGAAAAAGCAGAGGTCAAAATAGACATCAATGACATCTGAGGAACCATCAGGACTTATTTCCAAAACCTCTACTCCACAAAATTGGATAATATGGAAGAATGGATGAATTCCTAGACACTACCTACCAATACTAAACTCAGAGCAGGCTAATCTCCTAGCAAAACCTGTCACAGCCATTGAGATTGAAGAGGTAATCAAAAACCTCCCCCAAAAGAAAAGTCCAGGACTGTATGGTTTCTTGGCCAAATTCTATCAAACCATCATGGAAAATATTGAACCAATTTTCCTCAAACTGTTTCATAGAATCAGAGAATAAGGAATGCTCCCAAACTTCTATTATGAATCTATCACCACCCTATTACCAAAAGCAGATAGAGATGCTACAAGAAAAGAAAACTATAGACCTATATCCCTGATGAACTTAGATGCAAAGATCCTGAACAAAATCCTTGCAAACTGAATTCAACAAGATATCAAAGCATTATACACCTTGATCAAGTAGGCTTCATCCCAGGGAGGCAGGGATGGTTCAGGAAACAGAAATCAGTCTTTGTAATACAACACATAAATAAACTTAATCACAAGAATCACATGATCATTTCAATTGATGCAGAGAAGGCCTTTGACAAAATACATCACTTCATGATTAAAATGTTAGAGAGAATAGGCATGAATGGTTTGTATCTCAACACAATAAAAGTAAAATAACATAACATGGGCAGGAGAGATGGATTAGTGGTTAAGTGCTTGCCTGTGAAGCCTAAGGACCCTGGCTCAAAGCTCAATTCCCCAGGACCCACGTTAGCCAGATGCACAAGGGGGCGCACACACGTGGAGTTTGTTTGCAGTGGCTGGAGGCCCTGGCATGCCCATTCTCTCTCTCTGTCTCTCTCTCCCTCTTTCTCTCTCTGTCTCTCTCAAATAAATAAATAAAAATGAACAACACAAAATCTTAAAAAAATAACATAACATAACACAACACAACATAACATAACATAACATAACATAACATAACATAACATAACATAACATAAAAATAAAAGTACCTAAAGCCCAAACAATACTTAATGGGAAAAGAATGAAGGAGTTCCGATTCAGATTGGTGACAAGACAGGGGTGCCCACTCTTACCCCTGACTTTCAACGTAGTACTAGAAGTCGTAGTGCAAGAAGTAAGAGAAAGAAGAAAGAGAGAGAGAGAGAGAGAGAGAAAGGGGATACAAATTAGAAAGGAAGAAATCAGGTTAGTCCTGTTTGCAGATGACATGACCCTATACCTGAAAATCTCCATCCCAAAACTTCTAAAGGTATTAATTCCTTCAGCAAAGTGGCAGGATACAAAATCAAAATACAAAAATCAGTAGCCTGTCTATTTGCAAAGGACAAATATACAGAGAAAGAAATCAGAGATGCTATCCCATTTTCAATAGCAACAAAAAAGTTAAATACTTAGGAATAACACGAACCAAGGATGTGAAAGACCTATATAGTGAAAACATAAAAACACTCAAGAAAGAAACTGAGGAGGACTTGAGAAGGTGGAAAGACTTCCCATGATCCTGGATAGGTAGAATTAATGTTTTGAAAATGGAAAATCTACCAAAAACAATATATAGATTCAATGCAATATCAATGAAAATTCCTGCATCATTCTTCAAATAGATAGAAAAAAGAGCATAAAATTCATATGGCATGGCAGCAGGCCATAGATATCCAAACACATCATTAGCAAAAGAAATATCTCTCTAGGTATCACTATATATGATCTAAAGCTATGTAACAAAGTCATAGTAACAAAGACAGGATACTGCTGGCATAAAACAGAAATATAGACCAATGGAACAGAATTGAAGACCCATACTTTAAGTAAAGTAACTACAGCTGCTTGATCTATGACAAAGGCACCAATAACCGAGACTTGGAGGAAAGACAGCATCTTCAACAAATAGAGGTGGACAAATTGGATAACCATATGTAGAAAAATGAAATGAAGTTTTGGTACATTTACACAATGGAATGCTATTCAGCAGTAAAAATAAATGACACAATGAAGTTTCTATGAAAATGGACAAACATGGAACAGTTCACACTCAGAGAACTCACATAGTCACAGAAACACAATCATAGTATGGTATCATCTGCAGGTCCTAACCTTGATCAGCATGAGTTGTTGACATAACTGATAGGCAACTCAACGCCCAGATAATAGGGATGGAAGGATTTGGGGTGAGGGGAAGGACAAGATGGGGAGAAAACACAAAACTAAACTCAAAATGAACTGGTACCATAGAAACGTTTATCCTTGAAGATAGACTAAAAGATTGAACCCTCAATAGTTCAGGAGGAGCTCCCAAAAAGGACCCTGGAAAAGGTGGGATGAAGCCTAATCTTTAAAAAACAGTTGGTTCTGACCTCTAACTCACAGTACCAGAAATAAGTGCTACTTCTGACATTGAGCTGTTAATCAGAGACTTACAAGGTCCCTAAAAAAGACAGGTTTCTGTCAAAGCACTTGATTACCTGCCTGAGGTAAAAGGTAAGACCCTATTACTGAAGACACCATGTGCTTCATTCACAGAACACAGAAAGACCTGGCTGGAATCTGGAAGAGAGCCAGATCCCAGACAGTTAGCCAGCCCAGTGCTGAAAAGTGCTACATGAACTACTGGGGGAAAGTGCCCAACAACGGTCCGAGGAACCAGGAGCCTAAGCTACTCAGAAGCAGACACCCTGAAAAGATATACACACCAGTGTGATAGTGGCACACAACCTTAGTGGATAACCAGTTGTTTTCTGATTGGCTAAGAGATCCACTCGGTGGAAAGGCACCCATATCTGGAATTGGGAACCAGACCAGATTCCTATTGAAACAAAGATTATTCTTTCCAATGTGAAGCTTCCACTAGTCTTTGGCTAAAAGAGGGGTTACATTCATCAAATTATCTCTAAATTGACAATGTTTACCCCATTTAACCTGTGCTGACTTCATTCTCCATTGGAGAATCTGTTTTTCTTTTAAAGAAGGTAGTGAAAACTGAGAAGATAAACTACTCACACTTTAGCCAAGCCTCAGCTGAAACCACAGAGGAACTGAGGAGATGAGTAAGAGTGCTGTTTCCATGGTGAGGCTGGCAATCAGCACCATAGAGGAGACAGACACTGAGGATACTGCACACATACCAAAGCAGAGATGCAGACTGAAGTGGACTTAAAACACTCCTTTGAAAACTTGGGGAATTTAGTTGAAGAGGTGAGAGAAAGATTGTGAGAGACACAGGTTGGGATGTCATGCCCAGAGGCATTGCCACCCTCCAACAACTGACTGCTGCTTCCATAACACATAACCCACAACTTACATAGGGAATACCTGCAACCCCACTGAGGAGGGCCCCCAGCAGAATGAGGACAGGGATGAAGGAAAGGATGGTACAAACACATGATGTATCCATACTAAGTATGTGTGTAATAATGAAAAAAACCCACACATGCACAAACATATTAAAAATAGAAGCATATATTAAGGAAAACTCAAAAAAAAAGATTCTTTCTACAGATGACTTACTGTTAGTATGAATGCCATTTGAAGATAAACTATATGCTTTAAAACAATTACCTGAGACCCAACTCCATGATCTGGGTTCCCTACAGGGACAGTATGTGGGCAATCATGGAAGTATGGACTGAGTATGCCAGACCCCTGTTTCCTGGCTCCTCCCACGTCCCCAGTGGGTTCCCTGCTCCAGTTTGTGTACTAGCAGGCAATGCAATGTGGAGTGAGTAGGGCAAACCCCTGTTTCCAGGATCCTCCCACCTCCCTGGTCTGGGTGACTTGTGCTAGTCTTTATGCAGGTGGGTGCTGCCATGTGGAGTGAGTAGGCCAGCCCCTTTCACCAGGTTACTCCTACTTCCCTGGTCTGGGTTCCCTGTGTGGAGAATATGCAGGCGGGCCCAGAAATGTGCAGTGAGTAGGTAAGACCCTTTCTTCCTGGCTCCTTCCAGTCCAGTGGTCCAAGTTCCCTGATCTGGACTGTGTGCTAGAGAGAGCCGCATGGAGTAAGTAGGCCATAACCCTGTTTCCTGGCTCCTCCCAGTCCCCTGGTCCTGGTAGGTCCCATTCTGCCTTGCTTGGGAAAGTCTGGTCCCTGTGTGAGCTGCGGAATTAGGCCCTTTGCTCTGGTGTTCAGACTGGCCACTCAGTACCAACATCCCTGTTCATCTGAGTCAGAGGGTGCACTGCCCAAAGGACAAAATCTTGCTTCCTCCTCAATAAAATAGAGTCTTCATAAAATAGGTAGACAAAAATGCAAAAAAAAATGAAAGTCAGAAAACTGAGAGATCTCTACCATGGATACATAATCTGACAATGGAATCCTCCAATTAAGTCATGGATAAATCAACAGAAATTCATTCCCAAAATGAAAACACAACAACCAATGAGACCCAGATTTAAAAATTGCTGAATTGGAAGTAAACCATCAAAGAGCCAACAATCATATCAATGACATTGAACAAAATCATTTCCTAGAGCATTCAGCTATTGACAGTAGGCTTAAGTTGATTGAAGAAAACGTTAGAACCATCCAAACAGATATGAGAAAATTGAAGGTAAGTCAAGAAATGGAACATTCAACAACTGGTCAACTAAGCTTAATGAAGACTTTATCAAATGCAAGAATAATCTCCAGGAAGCATCAAGAAATCAGAACTAAAATTGAAATCATACCTCAAAAAAAAGAGATGAAAAAGATGCAAAATAACACAACAGAAAACAAAAACCAAATAGAAATTATAAAAAAAAACTCTCTCGAACCCCTCACCAACAGAATTATTCATGTGGAAGACAGAAACACTGACCTGGAAGACAAGACAAAAGAAATTGATCGGGAGGCCAATAAGTTTGCTAAGTTCAGAAAACCAAGTGAATAGAATATGAGGGAACTGTGGGACACACTAAATCAACCAAACATCCAGGTCATGGGTATACCACAAAGAGAGGAAACCCAGGCCAGAGGCATAGAGAACATATTCAACAAAATTATGGAAGAAAATTTTCCAAATCTCTCACAAGAGAGCCCATCCAAATACAAGAAGCCTACAGAACACCAAACAGACAATACCAAAGAAGAAACTCTCCAAGACACATGTTAGTTAAAACTCTTAACAATGAAAACAAAGAGAGAGTGTTAAAAGCAGCAAGAGAGGAACAATCCACAATATACATCAGAATACATCCCATCAGAATTATATCAGATTTCTCAATGGAAACCCTGAAATCCAGAAGGGTCTGGAATGGAACCCTTCATAGTCTGAAAAATTATGGCTTCCAACCCAAGCTATTCTACCCAGCAAAAGTATCCCTTATAATAGATGGTGAAAGAAAAACTTCCCAGGAAAAAGTCAACTCTATGATTATATGACTACAAAGCCAAACCTACAGAGAATACTTGAGGGAATAAACCACACAGAACAAACAACCAATCTCAAGAGCCAACAAGAAGAAGATCACTATAACAAAAATAGATAAGGCTTAAAATAGTACAAAACACATGAAACCACCAAACCCTATAAAACACCTAGTCAGTGCAAGGATTAATTCAAACCTCACAGTAATAATGTTAAATATTAATGGTCTTAACTCACTGAACAAAAGACACAGGATATCAGGATGGATCAAAATACTGGACCCTTCTATATGCTGTCTTCAAGAAACCCACATCACCAATACAGACAGTCACCTCCTCAGGTGAAAGGATGGAAAATGATATTTAAGCAAATGGAAATGAAAAAATATTAATATCTGATAAAATAGGCTTCAAACTAAAAATAATCAAAAAGGACAAAAAAGCCGCTTTCTTCCTCATCAAGGGAATGACCCAACATGAGCATATCACAATCATAAATATATATGTGCCAAATGCAGGTGCACCACATTTGATAGAACAAACCTCTTCAACAACAAAACAGAAATAAACACCAATACCACCATAGTCAAAGACTTGAATATTCCACCATCATCAATAGACAGATCATCAAAGCAGGAAGTCAACAGGGAATAAAAGAGCTTAACTGTGTCATATATCAACTAGACGTAACAGACATCTACAGAATTTTCCAACCCAACTCTAAAGAATACACATTCTTTTCAACAGCTTCTCCAAAATTGACCATATATTAGGCCATAAATCATGCCTCCATAAAGTCAGGAAAATTGAAGTCACTCCCTGAATCATGTCAGACCACAATGCTTTAAAGCTAGAAAATAAGAATGAGACATATCAAGAACTCCACCAGCTCCTGGAGACTAAACAATACACTTTTAAACAATGAATGGGTCGTGGAGGAAATCAGAAAAGAAATGGTAAAATTCCTAGATTTGAATAATAATGAAAAAAACAACGTATCAAAACTTATGAAACTCAATGAAAGCAGTCATAAGGAGAAATTTCATAGCCCTAAATGTCTTCATTACAAAGACAGAGAGAGATAATAAACTGACTGTCCACCTAAAGGCAATGGAAAAACAAGAAACCAACACAAAGAGCTCCAGACAGGAAGAAATAATCAAGATTACAGCAGAAATTAATGAATTAGAAATTAAGAAAACAAATTTAAAAATTGATGGAACAAAGAGCTGGTTCTTTGAAATAATAAACATGATTAATAGATCCCTGGCAAAATTGATGAAGAAAAAAAAAGAGGCTTGTGATAATTAGCCTTTATAATGTTGAGATATGTTCCTTCTATTCCCCATCTCTGTAGGACTTTTATCATGAAGGGATGTTGGATTTTGTCAAATGCTTTTTCTGCAACTAATGAGATTATCATGTGATTTTTGTCTTTAAGTCAATTTATATAATAAAGCTGAAAAGTTTCTTCACAGACAAACATATAATAAGCTGAGCAAATAAATTACCCACAGAATGGACGAAAATATTTGATGAATATACAACTGATGGAAACCTAATTTCTAGAATCCACAAATAACCTGAAAGCCTAAACAATAAAAAGTCAAACAACCAACTCACAAAATGGGGTAAAGAACTGGACAGGCAGTTCTCAGAGGAAGAAATACAAATGGAAAACACACACTTAAGAAAATGTTCATCATCCCTAATCATTAGAGAAATGCAAATTAAAACAACTATGAGATTCCACCTTACCCCAGTAAGGATAACAAACATTAAAAAATCAAATGAAAATAAATGCTGGTGAGGATGTGGAGAAATAGGAACCCTGATCCACTGTGGGTGGGAATGTAAGATGGTACAACTACTTTGGAAAGCAACATGGAGACTCCAAAAAAAGTTGATTATAGAGTTAACAATAGACTCATTTATTCCCTTACTGGGCATGTACCCTAATAGCTCCATGCCTCAGTTCAGAGATATTTGATCAACCATGTTTATAGCTGTTCAATTCATAATAGCTAAGAGTTGGAATAAACCCAGATGTCCATCATTTGACAAATGGATAACTAAGATGTAGTATATCTACATGATGGAATTCTACAAAACAGTAAGGAAAAGTGACACAATGAAATTTGAATAATGTGATTTATTGATTTGTGTATCTTGTACCGTGCCTGCATCTCTTGGATAAAGCCCACTTGGAACAGATGAATGATTTTTCTGATATATTCTTGTATTCTGTTTGCCAATATTTTGTTGAGAATTTTTGCATCTATATTAATGAGGGAGATCAGTCTGTAATTTTTTTTTATTGTTCTATCATTGCCTGATTTTGGTATCAGGGTGATGCTGGCTATGTAGAAAGAGTTTAGTAGGATTCCTTCTTTTTCTATTTCATGGAAAAGTTTAAGAAGCATGGGTGTTAGTTCTTCCATGAAGTTCTGGTAAAATTCACCAGTGAATCCATCTGGGCCTGAACTTTTTTTAGTTGGGAGATTTTTGATAACTGCTTGGATCTCCATACTTGTTAGAGGTCTATTTAAGTGGTAAATCTCATCTTGATTTAATTTAAGTAGGTTATATAAATCAAGAAAATAATCCAATTCTTTCAGATTTTCAAACTTAGTGGAGTATATGTTCTTATAGTATGTCCCTATGATTTTATTGAATTTCTCTGGTACCTGTTGTGATGGTGCCTTTTTCATCTCTAATTGTATTAATTTGTGTATCTACTCTCTTTCCTTTGGTCATACTTGCTAGAGGTTTATCAATCTTGTTTATCCTTTCAAAGAACAAACTCTGTTTCTTTGGATTTTTTTTGTTTCTATTTCACTAATTTCTGCCCTAATCCTTATTATTTCTTCCCATCTACTGATTTTTGGTTTGCCTCCTTCTTCTTTTTCCAAGGCTTTAAGGTGAAGCATTAGGTTGTTTAATTGTGATCTTTCTAATTTCTTTTTTTTTTTTCAAGAGCAAGGAGCTTTATTTCAGGCTTAAGCTCGGTCTCTTCACTTCACCAACGCAGTGGATCCATACAAGAGCCCCAAGTAGTGGGAGGGTAGGGTTTTTATAGGGGTTTGAACATAGAAGAAGGGGATGGGTGCATGATTGGTTGATTTAAACAGTGTACTCTTCTGGTTGGCTTAGGATTTGGGCAGGCAAAGTTGGCGGGCTGGGGCTAGGGGAATTGAACTTATCTATGACTACAGGAATGTCTTATGACTTCAGGAATGTATTGCATAATCAGTTTAACTTTACCCTTACCCTTACAGCAAGGTTGCCAGGCTAGGGCTAGGGGAATTGAACTTGTCTTATGACTTCAGGAATGTATGGCATAATCAGTTTCCAGTAACTGTTAAACCCACCCTTACCAGAAAATAAAAACTTAGACCTTGCCGGGAAACAGAAACTTAGGCCTACTGAGGACTCTGAAGCCTGTCATAGCATCCATATGGTTCCTGAGTCCTTCATTCCCCCTCTCTTTGTACCGTGAGGAGCCGATCTTGGATCCCAATTGAATTACTGAGTGGAGTCTAGTGGTATATACTGTGATCTTGAAAACCATAAGCTGTACTATATTAATGTGTTCCCTAACAAAAGCAACTAATCTATTAATAATGCAAGGTCCTATTGTGATTATCAACAAAAATAAAAGTAATGGCCCTGCTAAAGCAGACAGCAGAGTTGTTAACCATGGGGACTGACTGAACCATGACTCAACCATCCTCTATCAGCTTCTCTTTCTTTTCCAAATTCTCTCATACCTTCACCATTAAGTCTCTAATTATACCTGAATGGTTGATATAAAAAAAGAGAAGTCTCAAAATAACAATATTAGAAATGAAAAGGAGAGATCACAATGGACATCAATGAAAGAAGAATCATTAAGCATAGTTCCAAAACCTCTACTCCACAAAATTAAATAATCTGGAAAAAATGGATGAATTCCCAGACACATACCACCTACCAAAAATAAATCAGAGCAGAATAATCTCTTAAACAAACCAATCATATACATAGAGATTTAAAAGGTAATCAAAAACATCCCCAAAAGAAAAGACCAGGACCGGATGACTTCTCAGCTGAATTCTATCAAACTTTCATTGAAGAACTGAAACCAATTTTTCTCAAAGTGTTCTGCATAATCGGAGACAAGGGAATAGTGCCCAACTCCATTTATGAAGCCAGCATCACCAAAGCCAGACAGAGATGTAACAAGGAAAGAAAACTATTGGCCTATAACCCTAATGATTTTAGATGCAAAGATCCTGAACAAAATCCTTGCAAACTGAATTCAAGAACATATCAAAAGCATTATCCACCTTGATGAAGTAGGCTTCATCCCAGGGATGCAGGGATGGTTTAACATATGGAAATCGGTCAACATAATACACCACATAAATAAACTGAACCTTAAGAACCACATGATCATCTCAATTGATGCAGAGAAGGCCTTTGACAAAATACAACACAATTCCATGATGAAATAACTGGAATGAATAGGCATGGAGGGCTGATATCTCAACCCAATAAAGACTATATATAGAGCTCCTAAAGCTCAAATAATACTTAATGGGGAAAAACTCAAGGAGTTCCCACTGAGATCAGGAACAAGACAGGGTTGCCCACTCTCCCCACTGCTCATGTACATGGTACTAGAACTACTAGTCCAAGCACCAAGACAGGATTAAGAAATAAAGGGGATTCAAACAGGAAAGGAAGAATTCAAGTTAGCCCTATTTGCAGATGACATGATCCTATATATAAGTGACACAAAAGTCTCCATCTCAAAACTACTAAAGGTAATAAATTCCTTCAGCACAGTGGCAGGATACAAAATCAATGCACAAAAATCAGTAGAAATAATCAAAGGACAAGTATACAGAGAAAGAAATCAGTGAAGCTGTCCCATTTTCAATAGCAACAAAAAATTAAATACCTTGAAATAGCCCTATCCAAGGATGTGAAAGACCTATAAAATAAAAACATAAAAAATAATCAAGAAAGAAATAGAGGATGACTTGAGAATATGAAACACCCTCCCATGCTCCTGGATAGGTAGCATTAATATTGGAAAAATGGAAATTCTACCAAAGGCAAAATACAGATTTAACACAATACCAATAAAAATACCAGCATCATTCTTCACAGAAATTGAAAAAATGACCTTAATATTCATATGGAATGTAACAAGGCCTCAGATATCCAAATATATCCTCATGGAAAAAAAAAAAAAAAAACCTCTGGTGGTATCACTAAACCCTATCTAAAGCTCTATTACGAAGCCATAGTGACAAAAACAGCATGGGACAGGCATAAAAACAGAAACATAGACCAGTGGAACAGAATGGAAGATCCAAACCTTAGGTCAAGGAACTACAGCTGCCTGATGCCTGACAAGGTTGTCAATAATGTAGACTGGAGAAAGGACAACATGTTCAACAAATGGTGTTGGGCAATTTGGATGACCATATATAGAAAAATTAAAGACCTCAATGTAAGATCTAAAACCCTTCACCTACTGGAAGAAAAAATAGGAGACATGCTCCATGATATAAGGCTGGGAATAGACTTCCTGAACAAAACCCCAGAAGCCCAGGAAATTAAACAAACAATCAACCAGTGGAATCTCATGAAGCTGAAAAGGTTTTGCACAGACAAACATACCATAAGCAGAGCCCATAGATTCCCCACTGAGTGGGATAAAAATCTTTGCCAGCTATTCCACTAACAGAAGCCTAATATCTAGAATCTACAAAGAACTCAAAAACTAAACAATAAAAAATCAAACAGCCTACTCCAAAAGTGGGGAAAGGAACTAAATAGGGAGTTCTCAGAGGAAGAATTACAAATGGCTAACACACACTTAAGCAAATGTTCAACATCCCTAACCATTAGGGAATTGCAAATTAAAAAAAAAAAAACAACTTTGAGAATCCACCTTACCCAGTCAGTATAGCAAACATTAAAAAATCAAATGAAAACAAATGTTGGCAAGAATGTGGAGAAATAGGAACCTTCATTCACTGTTGGTGGGAATGTCAGTGGGTACAACCACTATGGAAATCAATATGGAGACTCCTGAAAAGGATGAATATAGAGTTACCAATAGACCCTGTTATTCCCTTAGTGGGCATTTGTCCTAATAACTCCACATCTCAGGTCAGAGATATTTGCTCAACCATGTTTGTAGCTGTTCCATTCATAATAGCTAAAAACTGGAATCAACCCAGGTGTCCATCATTGGATGAATGGATAATCAGGTTGTGGAATATCTACATGATGGAATTCTACTCAGCAGTAAGAAAAATGCCAATGAAATTTGTAAAAATAATAATAATAATTGAACTTGGAACAGGTCATTCTAAGTGAACTCACACAATCACAGAAAGACAACCATTGCATGGTCTCACTCATCTGCAGGTCCTAACCTGCACCAGCCAGAGTGGCTGACATACCTGGATAGATCTCACAGCTTGGGTAATAGGGAGGGTAAGGCATGGGGGAAGGGGATGGGTGGATGAGGACACAAAACTGAAGCCAAATTGAACTGGTACCATAGAATCCTATATTTTGGAAGTCAGAATAAAGGTGTAACCCTTAATAAGACCTTAGGCGGAGCACTTGAATCGAAGTGCCCTGGAGAGGGTGAGATGAAACCTAACCTTAAATTTCTCCTGTTTCTCTTCTCTTTTTCTTTTTCCTTGGCACTGGCCTGTAAATCCCTGTACCAGCATATGGTTTACATCCACAAGTTGCTGTTAATCAGGGAGACCTACTCTATCTCCCAAACCAAACAAGACACACTCTGTCAGAGTACTTGATTACCCACCAGAGATTATCAGTAAGCCCCTACTGCTGAAGACACCATGCGCTGTTGGCACGGACCATGGAGAGACCTGGTTGGAATCCAGAAGAGAGCCAGTCCCCAGACATCTAGTGCTGGAAAGCACTACATGAGCTACCAGGGGAAAGTGCCCAAAATATGTCTGAGCAACACAAAATCTAAGCAACTCAGAAGCAAACAACCTGATGTGATGCTCACATGAGTGCAATAGTGGCACACGGTCATGGTGGGTAACCAACTGCTCTTGGATTGGCTAAGAAATCCACTCAGTGGAAAGGAAACTATATCTGGAACTGGGAAACAAGCCAGAATCATATCCAGATAATGATTCTGATTTCTATTGTCAAACTCCCACTATTCTTGGGCTGTAAGAGGATCTACACCCTTTAAATTCTCTCTAAATTAATAATGGTTATCCCAGGGCTGGAGGGATGGCTTAGCAGTTTAGGCATTTGTCTGCAAAGCCAAAGGACCCAGGTTTGATTCCCCAGGACCCACATAAACCAGATGCATAAGGGGGCACGTGTGTCTGGAGTTCATTTGCAGTGGCTGGAGCCCTGGCATGCCCATTCTCTCTCTTTCTCCCTCTTTCTATCAAATAAAAAAATAAAAATAAAAATATTAAAAAATAATAATAATGGTTATCACATTTAACTGGTGCTAACCTCACTCTCTGTTGGAGAACCTGATTCTCTTTTTCAGATGGGAACTGGACCTGAGAAGATAAATGACCACTGGCACTCCACTCTGGCCCCAGCTGAAACCACAGAGGAATTGGGGAAATTAGCAAGAGTGTGGCATTCTTAGTGAATATGATATCAGCACAAAGGTCAAGGAAATAGACACTGAGGACACTCAATCCCCACCAAAACAGAGATTCATAGGCTCCTATGTGCCCATCACTGAAGTAGACTTAAAATGCATCCCGCATGGCTCAGGGAATTTTGCAGAAGAGGGGTTGGAAAAATTGTTAGAGCCACAAGTTGGGACACTTTGCACAGAGACATTGCCTCTCCCCTGACCCATAATGCATGACCCACAATCCCCATGGGGTTGACCTGAATCCCCAACAAGGAAGACCTCTTCAGAAAAGGGGCAGGGAGTAGGGAAAGGATGGCACCAACATGTGTTGTTTACATACTAAATATGTCCATATCTAATAAAAATTACAAAATAAAAAAGCAATTTAAAAAAATCGGCTGAACAGATATTAAGGATCTATAACTTTTTACAAAAGATTAGCAACATGAGTAGAATTTTAAGCAGACCAATTTAGTAGACTATCCACTAAATTATAAGACCAACAGTGTTCTTGTTAAATAAAATGGGGTAACTATTAACTCAGAAAGGATAGGAGAGTCCTGAGTTCCTTATCACACTAATTAGTCCTGAAAAGCATTTAAGGCATGTGACACACCATACTTTGGTTTTAACAAAACTCTCAGACCACTTACCATGAAGAAACTTAGAATGCTAAAGAGTTATCAACATTTTGTCTTACCTTCATGACACATTTATTTGAAATATATGTGTAGATAGTGGAGTTTGTTGAATATATATTTAAGTAGAAACTTTGTATGGGCACATCATGTGTTTGTAACATCATTTCCCTCCTCTCTGCCTACATTCTGCTTGCAGCCCCCCTCAGCAGGCTTGCTGTTATTTACCCTGGCGTTTTAGGTTATGAGTTGTGAGAGCAGCAGTCAGTAATTGTAGAGGGATGGTAGTGCCCCTGGATATTCCCTCCTGTTCTGTGGCTCTTACAATATTTCTGCACCCTCTTCTGCAAAGTTCCTTGAGAATTGATGGGTGTGTTTTAAGTCTACTTTAGTGTTGAGATCTCAGCAGCTTCTAGAATTCTGCTTTAGTATGCTTTCTGTATCCTCAGTGTCTGTCTCCATGACCCTGGCGCTGGTGGACAGGCTTTCACATCTCACCAATTCCTCTGTGACTTCACCTGGGCCCTGGATGATGGGTGAGTGGTGGTTTATATCCTCAGTTCTCTTTGTGCTCTGAAAAGGAAGAACAGATCCTCCAATGGAGAATAAGATCAGAACAGGTTCAACGGGATAAACCTTGCTAATTATGAGTGATTTTTACGGTTGAAGCCTCTCTTTTAACTAAAGACTAGTGGAGCTTCTCATTAGAGCCCATGATCTTGGTCTCTGTAGGATCCTGACTTGGTTCCCAGTTGCAGCCATGGGTTCCTTTCCACTGAACAGATCACTTAGCCAATCAGAGAGCTATTGGTTACCTGCCTAGCCTGGGTGCCACTATTGCAAAAGTGAGTCTATCTTGTTAGGCTGGTTGCTTTTGTCTAGCAGTGTTCCCTGCTAGCACACAAGATTGTTGGCCATTTTCCTTAAGCAGCTCTTGTATTTTTGTTATAAAATTATCTACCCCCAATATCCCACTTCTTTAACTTATATGTCTACTGTCCCCTCCCTTTAAGTCTTCCCCTCTCACCTTCCTCTTGGTTCATTTCTAGCTTTTTGCCCTCTACTTTCTCTTAGTTCAACTTACATAAAAATTTATAATTTTTTACCCACATATGAGAGAGACTATACAGAATTTGACTCTGTGTGCTCAGGTTACCTCACTAAGTATAATTTTCAGATCCATCCATTTTTAGGCAAATTTCATAATTTCATCTTACTTTACAAGCTGAGTAAAACTTCATGGTATATATGCACATCTTCATTATCTATTTGGCAGCTGATGGGCATCTATGCTGAATACCTGCCATTAGCATCAATAAACATGGATGAGCAAGTGCCTCTATTGTAAAGTGTAGAGTCCTTATGGAGTATAATGAGAAATGGTACAACTGGGTCATATGGTACGTTTATTTTTAGCTCTTTTTTAGCTTTTAAGAAACCTCACACTGATTTCCATAATAGCTGCACCAATTTATAGTCCATCAAGAGTAAATACGGGTTCCTCTTTGCCCACACCCTCAACAGCATTAGTAGTTTTTATTCTGACAGGAGATGTACTCTTAAGCTAGTTTTAACTTGCATTTTCCTGATGGCTGCAGAGTTGAACATATTTTTTTAGAATATTTCTCAGACTTCTGGGTAAGATGGCATAGTAGCCATGCCAAAGGAACCAAGGAAATAAACAGAAACACAACAAAATATACTCTTCTACCAAAAGTGAAGGTGTATAAGTTATTATCAACCACAGCAGAGAATCAGGACAGACTAAGATCTTCCAGAAAGGAGAAAACCAGCCAGAATCCCTCCAAGACACCAGCAACACCAGTCCAAACACACACCTGCCTGCCCAGCCTGCACAGAGCTATAGGAGCAGAAACCAGGTAAAGAAATTTTCCGCTCACATCAGCCTCCTTGCAAAGTCAAGAAACCTGAAGGGAAAGACAGCAGGGACCAACTGAGCAGCTGTTGAAGGAGAACACAAACAGGACCAGCTGAGAAGCTCCAGTACAACTCCAGGCACCCTGCAGAGCCTCCCATCCCCCAACTGTCACTGCTGTGAATCTCCAGAGAACTCATTCAACCTGGGTAACATGACATCAAGAACACCATATCCAGCATCCACATAGCCTAACAGAGTCCCCAGCACAACCAAGAGGATTGAAGGTGGGCACTTCGCATTGGTGAGATTGGAAGCCATCCCAAAAGGTAACAGTGTCTACTTACACAAAGCTGATATGTATGCCTGCACTGAAAGTGCAAATCTCAATTTTCATGTAAGGAAAGGTTATGTATTACATGTGAATGATATATTCTTAGTTGACATTCCCTAAAGTAGACAATACATTAGGACACAAAGCAAATCTTAACAAACACAGGAAAATGAAATAATTAATTGCACTCTATCTGATCACAATGGGATTAAACTACAAATCAACAGCAAGAAATGCTATAGAGAATACACAAAATCATGGAAATTAAACATTACACTACTAAATGATGAATGGGTCAAAGAAGAAATCAAGAGGAAATCAAAAAAATCATAGAATCAAATGATAATGAAAACACAACATACAGAATCCTTAGGGACATAATGAAGGCAGTCCTAAGAGGGAAATTTATAGTGTTAAGTGACTATATTAAGAAATTAGAGCCAGGCATGGTGGTGCATGCCTTTAATCCTAGCACTTGGGAGGCAGAGGTAGGAGGATCACCATGAGTTTGAGGCCATCCTGAGACTACATAGTGAATTCCAGGCCAGCCTGAGATAGAGTGAGACCCTGCCATGAAAAAGAAAAAAAAAACAGAAAAGAAATTAGAAAGGTCATAAGTAAACAAATTAATGATTCACCTTAAGGCCTTGGAAAAAGAACAAGACAAAACAAAAAGCAGTAGAAAGAAAGAAATAATAAAGTTTAAAGAATAAATTAATGAAATATAAACAAAAAATTACAAAGAATCAGTGACAAAAAGAGTTGGTTCTTTGAAAGGATAAATAAGATTGACCCTTAGCAAATCATATCAAAAGAGAGAAGAGAGACAAATTAATAAAATTAGAGATGAAAAATACAACATTACAACAAATACCTAAGAAATTCAGAAAATCATAGGGACATACTTTAAGAACATATACTCCACTAAGTTTGAAAATCTGAAAGAAACGGATGATTTCCTTGATTTATATGACCTACCTAAATTAACTCAGGATAGACCTTATAGGTCTTACATATGGAAATCCAAGCAGTTATAAAAACTCTCCCAATTAAAAAAAAAGTCCAGGCCCAGATAAATGCAATGCTTAAATCTTATCAGACCTTCATGGAATAACTAACACCAATGCTTCTCAAACTTTTCCATAAAATAGAAAAGGAATGAATTTTACCAAACTCCTTCTATGAAGCCAGCATCACCCTGATACAATAACCAGATAAAGAGAGTACAAAAAAAAAGAAAAGAAAGAAAATTACAGACCAATCTCCCTCATGAACATAGATGTAAAAATTCTCAATAAAATATTGGTAATCAGAGTGCAAGAATATATCAAAAAGATTATTCACCCCAACCAAGTAGGTTGCATCCCAGAAATGCAGGGGTGGTTCAACATACACAAATCGATAAATGTAATACACTGTATAAATAGACTGAAAGACAAAAATCACATAATTGTCTCATTAGATGCAGAAAAGGCATTTGACAAAATCCTCCATACCTTCATGGTAAAAGTCCTAATGAAATTGGGAATAGAAGAAGCATATCTCAACATAATTAAGCTTATTTATGATAAACCTACGGCCAACATAATACTAAATAGGGAAAAACTTGAAGCTTTTCCACTAAATCCAGGAATGAGACAAGGGTGTGCTCTGTCCCCAATTTATTTAATGTAATACTGGAGATCCTAGCTATAACAATAAGGCAAGAGACACCCATAAAAGGGACACAAATTGGAAAGGAATAGATCGAATTATCATTATTTGCAGATAATATGATTCTATACATAAAGGATTCCAAAGATTCTACCAGTAAACTGTTTGAGCTGATAAATACTTATAACAATGTAGCAGAATACAAAATGAACACACACAGAAATCAGTGGCATTCCTATATTCTAACAACAAACATGCTGAGGATAAAATCTGGAAACCACTCCCATTCACAATTGCCTCAAAAAAATAAATAAATAAAGCACCTTGGAATAAACCTAACCAATGAAGTGAAGGATCTCTACAATGAAAACTTTAAAACACTGAATACAGAAATTGCAGAAGACCCTAGGAAATGGAAAGACATCCCATATTCTTGGATTGGAGTAAATCAATATTGTGAATATGTCAATCTTACCAAAAGTAATCTACGCATTTAATGCAATCCCCATCAAAATTTCAATAGCATTCTTCATGGAAACAGAAAAAACAATCCTAAGACCCATTTGGTAGCAGAAAAAAAAAAAAAACTCAAAAAGCCAAAACAATTTTTGCAACAAAAATAAGGCTGGTGGGATCACAATACCTGATATTAACCTATATTATAAAGCCATAGTAACAAAACCAGCATGGTACTGGCACAAAAACAGATGTGTAGATCAATGGAACAGAATAGAGGACCCAGATGTAAGTCCAGGCAGCTACAGCACCTGATCTTCAACAAAAATGCCAAAAATACTCACTGGAGAAAGGACAGCCTCTTCATCAAATTGTGCTTGGGAAACTGGGTATGTATCTGTAGTGGGGTGAAAATAGATCAACCTTATCTCTCTCTAGGCACAAGTATTTCATGAAGCCCCAATTTTTTGATTGCTAACATTATTTCCTGGGCTACCAGGATCCTATTCAAATAATTTCTTCCCTATGTCAATATCTTGAAGTGTTCTATATACTTTTTCCTCCAGTTGTTTCATGGTTTCAGGTCTTAAATTGAGGCCTTTACTAAATTTGGAGTTTATTTTTGTGCATGGTGAGAGAAAAACGTTCAGATTCATTCTTCTACATGTAAATACTAATTTTCTCAGAACCATTTGTTGAAAACATCTTTTCTCCAAAGTGTGTTTTTAACCTTTTTTTCAAAAATTAGGTGGTTGTAGTTACATGGACATATACTTACATCTTCCACTCTACTCCATTGATCAACATGTCTGTTTTGTTCAAGGAACAATGCTATTTTTCAATGTTTTTTATTAACTGTGTAATGCAACTTGAAATCAAGCAGTATTCTTTTTTAAATATTTATTTTTTATTTGCTTATTTATTTGAAAGACACAGAGAGACAGAGAGAGAGAGAGAGAGAGAATGGGTGTGCCACAGCCTCTAGCGATTGCAAATGAACTCCAGATACATAGATACATGTGCATGTGGATTTATGTGGATACTGGAGAATCAAATCTGGATCCTTTGGCTTTGCTGGCAAGCACCTTAACCGCTAAACCATTTCTCCAGCCCAGTATTCTTTATTTTTTTTTAATTTTTTTTGTTATTTTTATTTATTTATTTGAGAGCGACAGAGAGAGAGAGAAAGAGGCAGATAGAGAGAGGGAGAAAGAATGGGCACACCAGGGCCTCCAGCCACTGAAAACGAACTCCAGACGCGTGCGCCCCCTTGTGCATCTGGCTAACGTGGGTCCTGGGGAGTCGAGCCTCGAACCGGGGTCCTTAGGCTTCACAGGCAAGCGCTTAACCACTAAGCAATCTCTCCAGCCCATCTTTATTCTTTATTCTTGTTAAAGTGAATAGTTTTGGTGCTGAAGAGATTTTAAATATCCCAAAATATCAAGTTTATTTGCAGTGTCTTAGAGGCCCTCACACACCTATTCCCTCTCTCTCTCTTTCCTACATTGTCTCAAATAAACATATATTTTTAAAAGAGGATAGTATTGGCTGTCTCTTCTTTTTTGCTTCCATAGATGTTTTTTAAATTTTAATCACTTTACTGTGTGTGTGTGTGTGTGTGTGTGTGTATGCATATGTGTATGGGTATGTCAGCATTTCTTGCAACTGCAAGCAAATTCCTGTCCAGCTTTATATGGGTGCCACAAGAATTGAACACAGACCAGTAGGCTTTGCTAGCAAGCACCTTTCATGGATGAGTTCCCCATCCCCTTCCATATAAATTTTAAAATTGTTTTTTCTATTTCTGTGAAGAGTGGTAATGGTACTGGAATTTTGATGGAGGTAGCATTGAATCTGTTTATTGCTTTTGGTAGGATGGTCTTTTCACAAAATTAATTCTTCCAACCCATGATCAAGGGAGATCTTTATATCCTGTCATGTCTTCCACAGGTTCCTTTTTAAATGTTTCAATGTTTTGGTTATAGAGATCTTTCACTTCCTTGGCTAGAGATATTCCCAGGTATTTATTTATTTATTTATTATTGTGGACATTGTAAATGGAACAATTTTCCTGATTTATTGCTCAGTATGTTGGTCATTGGTCTATAAGAAGGTTCCTGATATTTATGTGTTAATTTTGAAAAAAGAAGGGGTTCACTGGAATGGGAATGGGGCTAGGGGACAAAAAGAAGGTAATGGGAAGTAAATATGATCAAATTTTAATACGTTAACTTATGAACTTCTCAATAAAAAGAAAACAACAGTTATCTATTGGTGGTATGTTGTGATAAATGATCTTTTTTTAATGACTTATCTGTTACTTTCACTTGTGTCATGGTTTGAATTAGGTGTCCCCCATAAACTCATGTGTTCTAAATGCTAGGTCCATAGCTGGTGGCAATTTGGGAATTGAAGCCTCCTGGAAGAAACATGTTATTTGAGGTGGACTTATAGGTCCTATAGCCAGCTTTCCCTTGCCAGCGTTCAGCTCACTGTCTGGCTGCTGTTGTCCACCTAATGTTGGCTAGGAGGTGATGTCCACCCTCTGCTCTGCCATCTTTTCCCTGCCATAATTAAGCTTCCCCTCAAGACTTAAATTAAGTAATTTTACTCTTATCACCTGCTTTTGGTTGCTTGCTTTATCCTAGTGATGAGAGAGTTACAACTTGCTAATAGTTTGGATGACCAGTAATTTATCAAGATAATTTATTATATGAAATAAAGAGGATGTTTTAAATTTTTTTAATTTAGTTGCAAGCTGAGAGATATAGAGAGAAGATGGACAGATAGAAAGACAGGGAGAATGGGTGTGACAGGGCCTCCATCCACTGCAAAAGGACTCTAGATGCATGTGTCACTTGTGGCTCTGGCCTTACATGGATACTGTGGAATCAAATCCAGGTCATTATGCTTTGCAGAGATACACCTTAACTGCTGAGCCATCTCTTCATGCACAGAGGAAGTTTTTTTTTTCTGCTTATTTTCTGCATACTAGTTCATGATAGTTAAAACTAAAGGAAAAAATGAATTTTTAAAATTTCTTTAAAAGTTTCTGTTGGGTTATCCATCATTTATGGGGATGAGACAATGTCTCTGTGCATAATGTCCCAACATGTGGCTCTAACAATCTTTCTGCCCCCTCTTCTGTAAATTTCCCTGAGCCATGTTGGGCTTGTTTTAGGTCTTCTTCCGTGATGAGGTCTTGGGAGCCTCTGTGTCTTTGAATCTCTGGTTTTGCAGGAGTTGAGTGTTCTCTGTGTCTATCTCCTTCACCCTTGTGCGGGTACCAGGTTCACCAAGAAAGCAGCACTCTTGCTCATTTCCCCAATTACTCTATGGTTCCAGCTGGGGTCAGGGTGAGGTGAGATGGGGTGATTCTCTCCTCAGGTTCTGCATCCATCTCAAAAAGAGAAGCAAATTCTCCAATGGAGAGTGAAGTCAGATAAATAGGATAACCATTATTATTTTTGAGATAATTTAACAGGTTTAGGGCCTCTTATAGCCCACTGTTGGTGGGAGGTTGATAATGGAAAGCAGGCTCGTTTTTTGGATATGGTTCTGACTTGTTTCCCAGATTGAGCTATGGGTTCCATTCCATTGAGTGGATCTGTTAGCCAAATCAAGAGCAGTTGGCTACCCACCATGGCTGTGTGCCACTATTGCACTTGTGTGAGCATCATGTCAGGTTATTTGCTGCTGAGTAGCTTAATCCATGAGTTGCTTGGACAGTTGTTGGCTATTTCCCCCCTAACCCCATAATGCATGACCCACATTCCCCAATGAGAAGGGTCCCTTGGGAGGGGGGAGGACAAGGAAGGAGGCTAATTATGATTCCAACATGGCTGTATACACACTGTGAACATATCTAATTAAAAAAAGAGTTTGAGGATGAGAAGGGTTGTTGTGGAACCCTCTCATCTGGACATGACATGGCTGCTGCATTCATGTTCACATCGTGACTGTTGTTACCTGCACAAGACTGAGCCAATCAAAATTCTAACATGGATGGAGGAGGGAGAGCTCATGAGGCTCCACCCTTCCAAACTGGCAGTTATTGGTTACTGGGGGATTCATGCCCTTCAGTGGTGCAGCCACTGATAAGTTGACCATGCTCTGGTACATAAGACCCTACCCATGCTTATACAAGAAACCTTAATTAAACTCAGAAGATCTCTTACACACAAACAGAGATATCAAAGCAGAAGTAGAATTATTGGGAATAGAAGGTTCAGTAGGAGTGGGACTGGAATAAAAGGGAGTGAATATGTACAAATATCAAATACATTGTATGCATATGTAAAATTGTCAAAAATAAAAGTGGAAAAAGAAAAAAAGTTTCTGTTGGGTTTTAAGCAAGAATTGCATGTAATTGTAGACACTTTTCTAAATAAGTATGAGAAAAAATAAATCCCCTATAGTGCTTTTTTTCTCAAAAATCTTCCGATTCTAAAATTAATTATAATACTGCTACAAAAAATAATTTGAATATGTTACTGTAATCTCATAGTCCCTACATTTTATCTGTAGAATTGGGTAAATTTCTGTTCTTAGTATGAAAAATCTACATTGAATTTTTCTTCATCCTATCTACAAATGAATTGTTCTTAACCCTGTCTACATCTTGTAATCAGCTAAGAAACATTAAAAAATGTTAAAGTATGAATTAAACAAATACTTTAATTTAGCTGTTCTGTAGGGACTTGGATTTTTAAATATCCCAACATGCCTAATTTTCTATCACTCTGAAGAGACATTGGCCTGGAGGGAGTCAGGAAAACCAGGTGGCCTGGCACAGACCCTGGATTCCAGACACAGGTAGGTCATCATGAATCTGGGAGCATTAAGCAGCATGGCATACCCCCCACCATGAGTTGGCCATAGGCTTCACTTCTCCCCCTAATGCAAATGTGGGTAGGTCACTAGGGAACCAGGAATACCTGTAGACCAGTAGAGGCCTCTGCCCCTGCTGAGTTTATGATCAGCAACCCACTTTCCCCCAACCCATGGGCAGGTAGGCCATCCAAGAGCCAGAAAGTCCAAGCACACTGAGATGCAGTGCACATATGTGTCTGTTATGGGAGCAGTTCCAGCTACAGCCCACCCTGTGTCCTCCAGTGGACCCACTATTGCTATACTCTCTACAAGACAAAGGGATTATCATCAAATAGGCAAATATTCACAAAAAACAATAAACTGAGGCAAGATTTCCTCAACAAGTATGCGTAGTCTAATACTTGAAGCCACCAATGCGAACTACTTAGATGAAATTCCAAAGAATTCCAAGACATGATCATGATAAATATTTACAACAAACTTAAAGAGAACATATTCAAATGATTAAATGAAATGCATGAGAATCAACTAAAAGAATTCAATAGATACTAGAGTAAACTCAAAGACAACAACAACAAATGCCTGAATAAACTCCAAAAGGAAGCAAACAAGTAAATACAATGGGAAAGTCAAACCAAGGAAAGGAAAATGAAACTCAATAAAGACATAGAGATACTGAAGAAAGACCAAACAAATAAAAATTGAAATAAATCAAAGAGCTCCCAGGAAACTCATATCAATAGAACATATCATGTGGAGGACAGAATATCAGGATGTGAGGACAAGGCAGAAGAAATAGATGAGGAATTCCAAATCAATGATGAGTTAAAAAAAATGAACAGAACATGGGAGAAATCTAGTGTACTTTTATAAGACCAAATGTTCAAATCATGAGTATGCAAGGAGAAGAACTTCAGTTCAAGGGCACATAAAATATTTTCAATAAAATTATAGAAGAAAAATTTCCAAATCTTTTTTTTTTAAATACTGCATTTCATTCAGATTTTACTAAGGAGTGCAGAAAGGGGAAGGCTGAGAGGTAAGGGGAAATGAAGTGGGGAGAAGAGAAGTACACCACGTGGAGCCCAAAAGCCCATGTGGGCCACATGTAGCTCAGGAGTCCATGTCACCACATAGGGATCTGGGAAAAAAGCTTAGAAACAAAAAAGAAAAGAAAGTTCAAGGAGCTACTTCCATGTGGGGAGCTGGAGAAGATAAAGAACCCATGCAGAGAGTAATGGCTAAGGGGGCCCTCCCAGCTGGGCCTGGTCTAGGGCCTAGGCCCAAGACGGGGCTGAGTCAGCCCAGGTCCATCCAAGGGAAAAACACACCCACAGCTAGAAGTTCTCAAGTTATCACAGAGCCAGAGAGCCTGCCTTCCCATTGCAATGGTATTTATAACCTTAGGGTGGTGGGCTGTCTTTGGGCCCAGGTAAACCAGAGAGCCAGCTGGTTGGTTAAGACTAGGGCCTGTCTCAGGAAGAGATTAGTTTAACTTGACCAACCACAAGGTTTAAATCCTATAAAAGACCTCCCTCCCAGCAGGGGTCCTGACTGTCTGTGGAAAAACAGTTCTTCAGAGCTAAACAAGAGATAAGAAAAACTTTCCTGCCCTTTTTACCTTCAGGGGTCCAGTCACCCTAACTCTACCCCCCTTCATTCACTCCTCGCATGAGAAGACACTCTAACTGCTGTTAGAGGACAAAGATGTAATGATGTCAGCTTGCTAACTATTTCCTGCTGAATGGGACACGAACTTGTAGCAATTAGAGAGTCTCTCCCAGAGAGGGGAGCTATTCTAAAGGACTCCAGAAGTGTATTGATGGAGCTCAGGAAGATAGTCTTGGAAGAGAATGTTGGGGAGAAATAATAAAAGTAAGAAGTTAATGATAAGTGACCACACAGCAATCTGGTCACCTTTAGGGTTATACTTATGGACTTCTAGCCCTTCTTCTAGCCATTTCAGGGAACCCAGGTAGAAGGAGTTGGATTGTCTTAGGACCATCTGAGCATGAGCTGGCTGAGATTTTTTTTCCAGAACTGTTCATTGAATGGCACAGCAGCATCTGATATAGTCTGAATCTGTTTCCATATGGCTTGTAAAACAGTGGAGATATCAGCAGAGTTATCAGAAACATATATACAACATTTATGAAAGATAGGCCCATCCAGTTGCAAGAGACATACAGAATGCTAAATACACAGACTGAAAGGGTGGAAAAAGATGTTACAAATAAATAGAATTAGGAAAAAGCAAGTGTGTCTATACTAATATCTAACAAAATAGAGTTTAAGCCAAAAGTAATCAAACGAGACAAAGAAGGTCACTTCATACTGATCAAGGGAACAATTCACCAAGAGGATATTATAATCCTAAAACATATACACCATAAACAGGTGCACTGAATTTTATAAAGCAGAACTTATAAACATAAAGGCAGACATAAATCCTAACACAATAATAGTGGGTGACTCAATAGCCTACTATCATTAATAGATAAACCATCTAAACAGAAAATAAATAAAAAATGGTGCAAAATGACACCATAGAGCAAATGGACTTAACAGACAACACACTTCATCCAAACTCTATCAAATGCACATTCTTCTCAGCAGGTCATGAAACCTTCTTTAAAATAGACCACATGTTAGGACACAAAGCAAGTCTCCACAAATTCAGGAACTGAAAGAACTCCCTCTAGCATGTCCAACCATAATGTAATAAAAATAGAAATTAACAAGAGAAACAACAGAAAACACACACAAACTCCTATATATTGAACAATGAATAGGTTGTTGACAAAATTAAGAAGGAACTAAAAAAAAAAAGTCCTAAAACTGAATGGAAATGAAAATACAACATATCAAAATTTATGGGACACAATGAAAGCAGTCCCAAGAGGGTACTTTATTTATTTACTAAATGCCCATATTACAAAAGAGTAGAGTTTCAAAGACATAACTTAAGGAACCATCTGAAGGCCCTCAAAAAGCAAGAACAATCCAAACCCAAATGTTCCATATGGAAAGACATAATAAAGATCAGGGCAGAAATAAATGAATTGAAAATTAAGAAGATTGCAGGAATGAGTTATAAGAATGAACTATGGGAAAGAACTATGGGAACCTTTCTTATGAACCTTACAAATAACTTTTCTGAGAATATTGCTTTTAAGGTGCTTTCATGCTAAACTCCTAACTTGTAACTTGCCCTGCTGTGGCATACCTTTGGCATGAACAGCATAGATGACCAACATTGACAAGGAATGTTTAGAGATGCTAAATGAACTTACACGATGCTTTTTGCCCAATTTACTCAGTGGCCTAGCTAGGCTTTTGATCCAGAACAAGTGTGCATGCCTCAAAGTACTCACCATGGCATTGAAGACAATGAGCTCAGTAACAAAGTGTCCACAGAACTGCCACAGTTCTTAAGATAACATGTGTGGATTGTATGACATTTGTGAATGGATTGTGTGTAGGTGCTCAGCAGAGTCCAACAAGTCATACCCCTAAATCTCTTCCTTTAGCAAATGTTTAAGGATTATTCAAAGTCAAAAGTTCCTCATCCTTTGCCCATGTAATAACAAATCTTCACATTTTTTTCTCTATTCAAAAAAATACCAATGAGTGCCTGTATGCAAAAAGCTACAGCCTCAGGAATGTCATAACAGTGGTGACAGGAGATGAAATGGATTCACTCTTGGTTTAAATGACTATAAGGGTCAGTTTCTTTTTCCTCAGACTTACTGCCTCTAGGTCTTAGATAACTCCAAGAGTTAGTCTCCTATCACTCAGACTCTGTACCTGGAAGCAGATTACCCACTCTTAGATAAATGACTCCAAGTATTAGTTTCTATAATCCAGGGTTGTGCCCCCAAGTTGGGCAGAAGACAATTTGAAAACTTGATAAAACGAAGAGCTGATTCCTCAAAAAGATAAACAATGCTGTAAATTAAAACAACTATGAGATTCCACCTTACCCCAATAAGGATAGCAAGCATCAAAAAATCAAATAAAAATAAATGCTGGCGAGGATGTGGAGAAGTAGGAACACTCATCCACTGTTGGTGGGAATGTAGGATGGTACAACCACTTTGGAAAGCAATATGGAGACTTCTGAAAAAGCTGAGTATAGAGATACCAACAGACCCAGTTATTCCCTTACTGGGCATCTACCCTAAAACCTTCAAACCACAGACTAAAGAGATTTGCTCAACCATGTTTATAGCAGCTCAATTTGTAATAGCTAAGAGCTGGAATCAACACAGATGTCCATCACTAGAAGAATGGATAACTAAGATGTGGTATATCTACACAATGGAATTCTATACAGCAGTAAGAAAAAATGACACAATGAAATTTGAGGAAAAATGGTTGAACCTGGAACAGATCATTCTCAGTGAACTTACCCAATCACAGAAAAAAAATCGCCACATAGTCTCACTCATCTACAGCACCTAACCTGAATCTACCGAAGATACCTTACATACCCAGCAAGCATCTCCTAGATTAGACACTAGGATGGAAGGGGAGGGAGGGGAGGGCATCAAAGGGGTGGGAAACACAAATCTAGACCCAAACGGCAATGGTACCATAATCTTCTACTTACTAAAAGATAGACCAAATGGCTGATCCTTCACCAGGCCCTTACAGGGAACACCTGAACCACAAGACACTGGAGAGGGTAAGATTAAGACTAACCTTAGTCTCCTACATCTTCCCTCCCTCACTTCCCCTCTCCCTGTCTCTCTCTCTCTTATCTCTAACTCTTGTATATTAGTTATCTTTTTCCTCATTTTCTTAGTGGGCACTGACCTGTAACTCCCAGAACCAGCATGGGGCTATCATCCACAATGAGCTTTTGATCAGAGAGACCTACAAGGTTTCCTAAAAGACAGACAGATTTCTGTCAGAGTACTTGATGACCCACCAAAGGTTAGTGGTAAGACCCTACTGCTGAAGATACCTTATGTGATTGACATGCAAATTAGAATGGCATGGCTGGAAGTTGGATGAGAGTCAGTCCCCAGACAGTCAGCGCATCTAGTGCCAGAAGGTGCTACATGGGCGACTGGGGGAAATTGACCAATATCTATCGAAGCAACGCATGGTCTAACCTACTTAGCAGCAAATAACTTATTGTGATGCCCACACAAGTGCAGTGGTGGCACACAGCCATGGTGGGGAACCAACTGCTCTCAATTTGGCTAACTGATCCCCTCACTGGTATGGGACCCATAGCTGGAGCTGGGAAACAAGTCAGAACCATATCCAAACATAAGCCCACTCTCCAGTATAAACCTACTATCAATTGTGGGCTACAAGAGGGCCTACACATATTAAATTCTCTATAAAAAAAAAAGTAAGGGTTATCTCATTTGTCCTGGTGCTAACTTACTCTCCGTTGGAGAATCTGCTTCTCTTTTTCAGATAGATGTAGACCCTAAGGAGAGAGCCACCCCATCATACCTCAAAAGGGCTCCGGCTGAAACTAAGAAAACTTCGAGAAACAAGCAAGGGGGCTGTTTTTCCTGATGAACCGGACACCAGCACAAGGGGGAAGGAGATCAGCATAGAGAAAAATCAACTCCTACCAAATCAGAGAGCCAGAGCCTCAGAGGCCCTCAACACCTCATCACTGAAGCAGACCAAAAATGAACCCAACATGGCTCAGGGAAATTTTGCAGAAGAGGGGGCGGAAAGAATGTCAGAGTCACATGTTGGGTCATGATATGCAGAGACATTTAGCTTACCCATAACTGTGGGCTAACTCCACAATGCATGACCCGTATACCTCAACAAGGAGGGGCCAAGGGGAAGGGGTAGGTCACGGATGAGCCTAATAATGGTACCAAACTGACTGTATTTGCTGAATACAGAACTGACTAATAAAAAAAATAAATAAAAATTAAAATTAAAAAAAAAAAGATAAACAAGATTGACAAACACCTAGCCAAATTAACCAAAAAAGAGGGAAGACCCTAATCAATAAGTCTGAGATGAAAAAGGAGATATTGCAAGACTCCAATGAATGTATTACAAAAATCTACATTCTGGAGCTGGGAAGATGGTTCGGTGGTTAAAAACACTTGCTTTCAAAACCTGATGACCTAGGTTTAATTCCCCAGTACCCACATAAAGCCAGATCCACAAGTGGTGCAAGTATCTGGAGTTCGTTTGCAATGACTAGAGACCCTGGCATTCTCTTTCTCTCTCATAAATAAGTAAAATATGTTTAAAATGATAAGAATAAATGACTGCTGAGCACTGAGAGAGAGTAAATAAAAATTCCCCAACCAAAATCATCTAGGCCCAGAGGTAGTCATGACTGAATTCTACCAGACCATTTAGAAGACTTGAAACCACTGCCTGTCAAGTTATTTCATAAAATTGCAAATGAGAGAATTCTCCCTAACTTCAACAGAGCCATCATTATACGAATAGCAAAATCAGACATACAGAAAGAGAGAAAAAAAAAATTATAGAGAATTTCCCAGATGTACCTAAACATAAAACTTCTCAATAAAATTTTTGCAAATCAAATTCAAAAACACATTAAAAATATCATCCACCTTGATCATGTAGGTTTAATTCCAAGGACACAGGCAGGGTTCAACATACAGAAATCAATAAATGTAATACATTATATAAATTGATTGAAGGACAGAAATCAACTAGTCCCATATATATGTATCCCTCCTCCACCTTCCATGTTGAAATGTTGATAACTGATCAGCCTAATATTGTGCAGGTCTTGTGGAGGTAATTATAGTATTGTGAGGCCACAAATGCAACCGCCATTTCATGTCCCAAAAATAGTGTCTCAAGGTACTCCTCCTCATTCCCTGGCTCTTACATTCTGTCAAGCACCTCTACCACAATGTTCTCTAAGTGGTCTTCTTTTTAAAATGTGGATACAGACAGTCATATAAATGGGCTGGAGAGATGGCTTAGAGGTTAAGAAATTTGCCTGAGAAGCCAAAGGACCTAGGTTCAATTCCCCAGGACCCAAGTAAGCCAGATGCACATGGGACACATGTGTCTGGAGTTTGTTTGCAGTGGTTAGAGGCCCTGGTGTGCCCATTCTCTCTCTATCTGTCTCTCTTCTCTCTGTATGTCTCTGCTTGCAAATAAGTAAATACAATTTAAGAAAATACAGAAGCTGCCTGGCATGGTGTGGCAACCCTACATCGAAAAACCAAAAAAAAAAAAAAAAAAAAAAAAAAAAAGAATATCATGTAAAGACTGGAGTCACAATGCCACAAGCCAAATAACTACCAGAACTTAAGAGAGAAGCCTAAAATAAGTGCAACCTTACTTAATTATTTCAGCAGGACATGAGCCTGTTGGCACATTTAATTCAGATTTCTGCCTTCCAGATCTGTGAGAAAATACAGCTCTGTTAAAGTTATTCATATATAGTTGCCCATGTATTGTGTGTGTGTGTGTGTGTGTGTGTGTGTGTGTGTGTGTGTGTGTACATATTCTGAGGTCTTTTGTTACTGCAAATGAATGCCTATCCAGGTTTACATGGACATCAGGGGAATTGAACCAGGACAGACAGCCTTTGAAAGCATGCATTTTAACTACTTAGCCATCTCCCCAGCACCTACATATCTATTATTTAATTTACACAGTTTATGGTTCTTGGTTATGGCAGTCATAGAAAATGAATTCAAATTCATAACTGTTTTGGTGTCCTCACTCCTAACAGCCATGAACCATTACTTCTTGGTCACTAAATATCAAAAGTAGAATCACAGGAGCTACCTAGTCTAGAATCATTTTGTTACCTATCCACCTAGGAATTGTTAAGCTCTATTTTTAGCAAATTATCACTTTCAAAATAGGTGGTTCAGATACCATAAATAGCATTAAATACCATCTATTCAATAAATGTTTACTGTTTGTCATAGCTATGCCCACAATCAACTATGAAAGGCTGAAAAATCCTCTGCCCAAGGTAGGAGGCTATAAGAGAATGACTCAAGACCCAAACTGCTAATCAATAGAAGTATGAATAAAGCTATATGAACATAACATCTCCATATTTCGGCATTATCACATAATCAGAGAATTACAGAGCATATTCTGCAGGCATTTTTTTAAAGTCCTAAAACAAACATTTCAAGTGATTCTAAGCTTAAGAAATTCAACTAACACTACTCTATGGTGAATTAAGCCCCACTAAGATTTGTCTGTGGCCTATCAAAATCATATAATTTTATAGCCACTCATATCTATCTGCCAGAATCCATTATTTTATGTGATATCATAATAAGTTGAATTTATCTCAAGAACTATTTCATTCAGATATTTTTAATGACATCTGGGTAACAATCCCATCTGAAGACAGTATCCTCCAGAGTCCCATTAAATATCTATGAACACACACACACAATAAAAAATAAAATTGGAAAACACCTTACTGCTGCAGTAAGTTCAAAACAGATGGATTATTGAGGAAAAAGAAGAAAAGCAAATGGTATCCTATACATACCTCCTTCTAAAAAGAAACATTTCATCAGGCATAAAGATAAAAACAAGTCATTATTTGACCCCTCATTATTTGACCCATTCTGCTCAGTATGTAAATACTATCTGTGATTTATTATCTTGCCTAAGGAATGAGTGTTGGGAGTAATTTCAGAGCATTCCTACATGTCAAAGTCCTAATTTAAATATTGCCAACTGCTAGGTTTGTTTGTTCTCAGTATACTTTTGGGTAGATCTGTGGGTCTTGTGGACAAATGATAATCTACACCTAAGCAAAGACTCCATCTATTGCCTGGCTCCTTAACCCTCTATACTAACAGGAAGAAGCCATGAAGGCACTTATGCTTCTACAGTATTGGTGCCAAGCGTCAAGTAGGATCCTTTGTGCAACAGCCATAGAAAGATCTGAGTATTTTCCATCCCCCATGCATGATTAATAAAGGAAATATCATTAAATCCCTGTAGGGAACAAACAAGGGGATTATTACTGCATATACTTGCTGTGATATAGTTAAGATTCTTCTTCATGGTTACCTAATCTTGAGTTACTTTGTTCTGGGTCAAAGAACTGGCTTGAACTTTTGTATGTGTGTTCGGATCTGAATATTGAGCCTAGAGCCTTACACTTTCTAGGAAATTTCTCTACTACTGAGCTACATCCACAGCCACCTTAACATTGGCTACAGGATTTTGACTTTCCAGTACATTGCTGAGTTTAGATTTTAGCCTTTAGAGACTGAATTTGCCAAAAGCCAGTAAGCTTAAAGGGGACTCCAGGCATCATATGGGACTGTAGCTCCAGATGACACCTTGATTTCAGTCCTGTGAGAGAACCCATGCATGAACAGGGAACCCATTGACATCTGAACAAGGAGGTAATAAATATGTGAATCAGTATTACTTTGAGTTTCTGAGTTTCTTACACAGTATAGAAGTTACCATCTCACTGATGGGACAAAACACTCCAATAGTAGCTTATGGAAGTAAAGGTTCTATTCCTGGATTATAGTTACAAAGGGAATTGTCATCATGGCATGGGAAACATGGCAGGAGCAGACATCCAGGCATCACATCTTCTCATCAGCAGGGAAGGAGAGTGAGCTAAGTGGGATAAGCAGGGCTGTGGCTGAACTATAACACCTCAAGGCCACCCACCAGCAACACACTTCCTCTAGTAAGGCTCTCTTCCAAAGGCTCCAAAGGCTCAGGACTAAATATGAGGCGTAATTACAAACACATGAGGCTATGGAGGACATTTTACATTCAAACCATTAAACACAGCAATAAAAAGTTAATAAAATTGGCAAGGTTTCCTTAACAGCCTTATTCCTTGCTTCCTTGGACCAGCACCTTCAGGATCACTTTCCTTTTTCTGTGAACTAATCTTCAATAAATTCAGTGAGCTTTATTTTTAGTCTCTTGAAGAACCTCCATACTGATTTATATACTGGCTAGACCAATTTACATGCTTACCAACAGTACATAAAGACCTATTCTATCCTAACCAGCATTTCTGTTTGTTTTATTGATGATAACTAACTCAGTAACTGCTGGTACAGTTTAGTTTTTCTTGCAACTCATTTTGTATACAATACCCCCTCCATAATTATGCCCAGATCTACCCCTCAAGTCATGCCTAGATTTGATTGGTAATTCTTGATCTGGTGGTGATGAAAGTTGGTAGAAACAGATCATTAGGAGGAAGGAAAATCTTTGACTTTTAAGATATCTTCTTTAATTGAGGTCTCTGTATAGTTGTCAATCAAGGAGAAAACTCCTGTCTTCCAGCAGGCTCAGCACATTCAGGTTATTTATCCCCATCTCATGACTCAGAGTCCCTACTCCTGCATAACAAGGCCTTGACTTTTAAATAAAAGACAGGCCTAGAATAAAATTCCATATTCTTTGGGGTTCTACCACTCTGGTTTTGTTTGTTTGTTTGTTTGTTTGTTTCTTTGTTTGAGGTAGGACCTCACTCTAACCCAGGCTGACCTGGAATTCACTATGTAGTCTCAGGCTGGTTTAGAACTCACAGCAATCCTCCTACCTCTGCCTCCCAAGCGCTGGGATTAAAGGCATGTGCTACCATGCACTGTTCTTCCACTCTTAAAATTATGGCCTATATTCAATTTTAAGGCTATAGTCCCCCACACTGATATGAGTCATTATTACAGCCTAAGGCTAGCCCTGTGAGTCTCACCTGTTTATTTATTTATTTATTTATTTATTTATTTATTTATTTATTTATTTACAGTATTAGAGATTGAACCCAGGTGTTGCAGTCAGATTCGTATTGCTGGTAGAAATCACCCAACTAAGAACAACTTCTGGGAAAAAGAGGTTTATTTTGGCTTACAGGCTCCAGGGGAAGCTCCACAATGGCAGGGGAAAACAATTGCATGAGCAGAGGGTGGACATCACACCCTGGCCAACATAAGGTAGACAATAGCAACAGGAGAGTGTGCCAAACACTGGCATGGGGAAACTGGCTATAACGCCCATAAGCCCACCCCCAACAATATACTCCCTCTAGAAGGCATAAATTCCCAAATCTCCTTCAACTGGGGATCTAGCATTCAGAACACCTAAGTTTATGGGGGACACCTGAATCAAACCACCACATTCTGCCCCTGGCCCCCATAAACTGGTAACCATACATAATATAAAATGCAGTGCATTCATCCAACTTTAAAAGTCCCCATAGCTTTTATCAATTCCAATGATGTTCATACATCCCCACAATAGTCCAAGATCTTTTAAATGAGCCATAATACAAAAAAAAAAAAAACCCAAAACTATAATGGCACAGAATAAACATTCATACTACAAAAGATGGCATTGGGCATAGCAAAGAAATATTCAGTCAATACAATATTTAAAACAACCAGGAAAAATATCAAATTCTGTAGCTCCAAGTCCAAAAACTCTAGCCAGTGACAAGTCTCCTAGTTTGATAATTCTAACCAGCAACAAGTCTTGGGAGTTCCAATTCCACCCCTCCAGCTAGACTACTCACAGTCCTGGAAAACTTCATCGGGGCCAGCAGCTTTCCATGGCAGCCATCTCATAGTCCCGGCGTCTACACTGCAATCCATGGTTCATCTTCATGGCCCCAGGGGGTCTTCATGCAGGCATCCGGCAAACCTGCTTCACAGTGCCCATGGCCATTTCCAAAACATAAGTCCGTGTTGCAAACTCAATGACCTTCTTTCCAGCATTTCTTATACTCCACAATACCAGGTAGGGTATCAATTTGTTAATCCAGGGGGGAATAAAGTAGACTTTGAAGAACAGTGTAGCAGACAGCTTCAGGTTTGCTGAGATGAACTTCCAGACCAGGCACAGTTATGGAGGAAGGGATATTTATTGAAGCTTACAGATCCAGGGGAAGTTCCATAATGGCAGAAGAAACTGGCCTGCCTTCACAGGCCCAAGCAGACAGAGAGTAGTACAAGCCTAAAGGTCAAAAGCCACAGCACACTTCAGGAACGCCAGCTAGGCACACTTTGCATATCTTTAGATTGAAATCTCAAACCCACCACCACACCTTAAGATCTACACAATGGCATTGCCTCCAGCCAGATGGCTAAAGATGCAAACTACAAACAAATAAACAACTGAATATATTGGGGGCCATCTATTCTATTCAAACCACCACATTCCACCCCTGGCCCCCAATAGATTTATAACCATCACACATTATAAATTGTACTTAGTTCAATTTCAAAGGTCCCTACAGTCTTGACTAATTTAAGATATGAAGACCTGTAAAATCAAACAAGTTAAACACTTCTAACATATAAAATCACAGAGTAAACATTTTCAACTGGTATAAGGCACAGCAAGGAGAGACTAAAACAATGCAAACTCAACTACCATCAAACAAACATCAAACTTCTGCAGTTCAAGTTCAATATACCCAGAGACTAATAGTCTCCAGACTTTCCAATTCCGCCCCTCCAGCTGGGCAGAGTACCCGGGGAACACTTCCATCCCAGGCCAACAGTGTGCTCTATGGTAGCCCTTGCACAGTCCTGGTATATACAAAACATCTTCAGGTCTTCATGCAAACCATGGTCCATCTTCCAAAGGCTCTTTCAGCCTATCAGAGCATCATGCCCTGCCTCACGCCACATCTCAGCAGCAGCTCCTGGAACCATGTGCAATTCATGACCACTCTTCACATTTTCCAAAGGCTCTTTCAGCCTATCAGGGCATCAGGCCCTACCTCATGCCACATCTCAGCGGCAGCTCCTGGAAGCATGTGCAATTCACGACCACTCCTCACATTTTTCATGCTTCCGAAACCAATACCAGGTGTGCAGGACACAGCCATATTCTTAATTCACAGATGAAATAAATCATAACCTTGAAAAGCAGATTCCTTCTCCAGTCAACTCTTTCCAAAAGAGTTTGCATTTCTATGATAGTCCTTCCTCAGGCATCCTTTCCATGGTAAAGCAATTGGACCATCTTCCTTTAAGATTGCTAATGTGTTTGACAATAGCAGATTCAGTAACCTAAAAACCAGTCTCAGTGCCTGTAATTTTAACTTGCTTGAGGTTTTCCAGCTTAAAATCTTAAATCTCTCAGTCCAATATCTTTAGCCAAGCACATCAGTCCATTACAAATTTAACCTTGATCAAATTCTCTGAGCCTGGGCAGCAGGATGCAGACAGCCCTTATGCCAGTATCCCAGTTCCAACAAAGTCCTCCGCAGTCTTTCCTTCCCCTTAGAAAGCTCATAAGCCAAGCCTCGAAGTTCAATGCTGTCTGCACTTAGCATTCTCAGACTCTCATCAGAATAGTACGTAAAACTTGGCTTACCACTCCAGAAGACATCTTCAGTTGCAAGCACCAAGTCCATGCCTATTCCTCCAAAACAAAGGTTCCACAAGATCAACATCCACATAGTAAGGTTCATCTTAGCCCACTCCTCGGTACCAAGTTCTGTAGCAGACAGCTTCAGGTTTGCTGAGATGAACTTCCAGACCAGGCACAGTTATGGAGGAAGGGATATTTATTGAAGCTTACAGATCCAGGGGAAGTTCCATAATGGCAGAAGAAGCTGGCCTGCCTTCACAGGCCCAAGTAGACAGAGAGCAGTACAAGCCTAAAGGTCAAAAGCCACAGCACACTTCAGGAACTCCAGCTAGGCACACTTTGCATATCTTTAGATTGAAATCTCCAACCCAACACCACACCTTAAGATCCACACAATGGCATTGCCTCCAGCCAGATGGCTGGAGATGCAAACTACAAACAAATAAACAACTGAATATATTGAGGGCCATCTATTCTATTCAAACCACCACAAACAGGATACTCCTTGAGCATGCAGGCCCCTTCAAAAGAGTCTACATTCTTTTGTTGCCCCAGTACAGGTCAGCTGGCCCAATCTCAAAGTTTGTAATCTCTCAATTGCAGCTGAATGGGCAGCAGTTCACCCAAAGATTTTTCTTTCTGTGCCATATCCCTCTGATCATACCAGTTCATTTCTATGCAAAGCAACCCTACACAACTTCTCAGGACATGCGCATAACAGCAAGCCTCACACAAACTGCTAGCCCAGTCCAAGCAAAGCTCTTTCTCACCCTCATAAGCCACCTTCACACTCCATAGTTCTTACTGCATTCAGGTCTTTCAGCTCAGACAAGAATAGTCCATAAAGCTGTACTTACAGCACTGCAAGGAGTCTCTTAGGCCAAGGTTTCAAATCCTTCCACATTCCTCTTGAAAATCAGCTCCAAAAGGCCAAAGCCACACAGTCAGGTGTCTAGCAGCAATCCCACTCCTCGGTACCACTTTACTGTTGCAGTCGGGTTCACATTGCTGGTAGAAATTACCCAACTAAGAGCAACTTCTGGGAAAAAGAGGTTTATTTTGGCTTACAGGCTCCAGGGGAAGCTCCATGATGGCAGGGGACAATGATTGCATGAGCAGAGGGTGGACATCATACCCTGACCAACATAAGGTGGACTATAGCAACAGGAGAGTGTGACAAACACTGGCATGGGGAAACTGGCTAACACCCACAAGCCCACCCCCAACAATACACTCCCTCTTGGAGGTGTTAATTCCCAAATCTCCATCAGCTGGAGATACAGCATTCAGACCACCTAAGTTTATGGGGCACACCTGAATCAAACAACCACACCAGGCTTATCTATGCATGTATTCATTTATTTGAAGTACTGGGACCTGAGGGCTAGAGAGATGTCTTAGCTGTTAAGGCACTTGCCTAATAAGACAAAGGACCCAGGTTTGATTCCCCAGGACCCATATCAGCCAGATGTATAAGGTGACACATATATCGGACATGCCCATTCTCAATCTCTCTCTCTCTCTCTCTCTCTCTCTCTCTCTCTCTCTCACACACACACACACACACAAATAAATAAATAAACTTTAAAAACATGAAGTACAGGGGATTGAATCTACAGCCAAATCTTTTACCAGTGTCTATATCCAGAGTACCCATACCTTTTTTTTTTTTTTTTTACTTTTTGAGATAGAGTTTCATTAGGTTGCCAAGGCTGATCTTCAACTCACTGTAGTTCAAGATGAACTTAAACATTTAATGCCTTAGCCTCCTGAGTATTATGGGCTTACAGGCTAGTAAGAGCAAGCCTTGCATCTCATCCTTTATTTAAAATTGCTAATTAATTGTGTGCCATGTTCTCTTCACTGTATCAGTGGGGCTTAGTAACCTACAGTTACTAAGTTACTATTTCCCCATGTACCTCAAATGCTAGAAATATTATAAACACAAGACATCTCCATTAATTGGGTACCATCCCAGCTCACTTCAGGTTAAAGGCTTAGCCAGACTGATGATGTTCCACCTTCTACACATGATGATGTGCTTATTAACATTGAACTAGAGAGTGATAGAATACTGGAACCCCTTTCTCAAAGTCTCCTTTGTAGAAACATTCCTAGGACTAACTTTTTCAAATCAGTATCCTTAGACTGAGAAGCTATGATAAGAATTGTTAGCTGGAGTTTGAAACTAGTGAGTGTTCATTGTACAAAATGATGGGTTTCATTTTGATATTTTCATGCATGTATCTCATGTGCTTTTCTCATATTCACTTATTGTTACTCATTCTTATTCCCCTATTCCCCTTCCACTGGTCTCCTTCCCCTGCCAATGGTTCCCTTTGTCATGTACATATATTTAAATCTATATTTAAATCTAAATTCCACATAGGAAAGAAAGCATGTGAAATTTGTCTTTCTGAATCTGGCTTATTTTGCTCAACATAATGATCTCTAGTTCTATCCATCTTCCTACAAATGACATTTCATTTTTTCTTTATGGATGAATAAAACTTTATTGTGTGTACATACTACATTTTCTTTACTCAATTCCATCCCTTCCTTATTGTTAATAGTGTTACAATAAACATAGATGTACACGCGTGCTGACCTAAATTCCTACCCAGCTCTCAAAAGAAGAATTACAAATGGCCAATCAATATATGCAAAAATCTAAACACCTTAGTCATTGGTAAAAATGCAATTTAGGGCTGGAGAGATGACTTAGTCCTTAAGGTGCTTGCCTGCAAAGCCAAAGGACCCAGGTTCAATTCCCCAGAACCCACCTAAGCCAGATGCATAAGGTGACACATGCATCCGGAGATCGTTTTCAGTGGCTGGAGGCCTTGGCATGCCCATTCTCTCTCTCTCTTTCTGCCACTTTCTCTCCCTCTCTCTAAAATAAGTAAATAAAAATGAAGCATTAAAATTTTAATGCGATTTAAAACTACAAAAGAGAGTCCATTTCACTCCAGTCAGAAAAGTCATTATCATGAAACAAACAACAAATGCTGGCCTAGATTGGGAGTGGGTAGGAGGAAACCTTTATTCGTTGTCAGTGAGAGTGTAAACTAGTGCAGCTACTATAGAAATCAGTATGGAAGTTCCTCAAGAAACCAAAAGTATAACTTAATAAATTTATTGAAAAAGTGCTCTCAGAAAACATAAAGGGAGACAAGCTAGAATGTAGGAAAATAACTAGGCAAGAATGTTTTCATGCAGAAACTTGAATTCACACACATCTGAGTTAGACCCACCTTGAAGAAAAGCTATGCATGTACCAGGGAACCATGGCCCACAGACTACCCACAGTGGGAGATGAAGAAAATACCCCCCCCCCCAGAAAGTTGGTGCCTACTCAGCAAGGCCAATTCACTGCAGAAAGTAACTACTGTGAAGCGTTAGCAAAAACACTCCCCACAGCTAAGGACAAGGTGCATCCACTGGCAAGAGAGATCTGTATGGGGCCATAACATATCTTCTACAATCCCTCCATAATCACATTTTTAAGCATCCAATTCTAACAACCACCTCTGAGCCCATCTGAAATTATCAGGTTCACAAACTAAGCCCTGCACTATGCTTCAAACAGTCTGTCACTGTCACATGTCTGACACCTTCTACTTCTTGGTGCCTTTGTGAGGAGTATTTTTCACTGAAGTTAGTATAACTGATTTCCTCACATCAGCCCAGAAAACCCTAACTTTACCAATACACACAAGTTATAAATTATCAGCAGCACTCCACATCCCCATTTCCTCATGTATTTTCCTGTATTGCACTTGCTACCACCATTTATAACACAAATGTATTTCATTTGTTTTAGTTAACTGGTCAGTATGTGACCACCACCATGACTAAAATTTTAGATCTATAAGGGTAGAGACTCTTTCTTCTCTGTTTATTGCTATATGTTCCATTTGTTGCTATAGATACTCAGTAAATGTTTGGTGAGTTCATTACCTGTCAAGTCAATTAATATCATTTAAAGAAATGATAAAAGAGAACTCTATTATTACAAATTACTCTAAAGTTTAAAGCAGTGTTTCATAAAACATACAATTAACTGGAGGACTTGTTAACTGACAGGTCAATGAGCTTCTCTTCCAGAGTTTCTGATTCAATAATTCTGGGATAGTCCACAGGAATTTACATTTCTAACAAGTTCCTAGGTGATGCATCAACTTCAAAGACCAAACTGAAAACCACTGGTATAAAGGAATTTTCAAAGAATACATGATGTAAAATAGCTTATGAATACCTATAAATTTCTCACACCTTATAAAATTCTCAGATGAGAATAATAAGTAACAATATTTTTCCAGAGATTTCTTTGGAACAGCAAAATCATATTTTAAATTACCTTTAATTTTTTATATATGGTTTATAGTAACTAGGTCAAAAGATGAATGATTTAAAGCACAATTCCAAATTGTATAGTAGAATATTAAATAACCAATAAATCATTTAAAATTTTAGTAGTATGCAAAAGTGGTAATAAGTTAATGTTAAATAGAAAAGTTAAAATTTAATATATTCCTAGCCAGGCAAGGTGGAGCACACCTTTAATCCCAGCACTTGGGAGGCAGAGGTAGGTGGATCACCATGAGTTGGAGGCCACCCTGGGACTACATAGTAAATTCCAGGTCAACCTGAGCGCAAGTGAGACCCTACCTCAAAAAATCAAATAATAATAATATTATTATTATATATTCCAAATTTAATCCCAAAATGTAAAATAAGCATAGAAAAGTATTATAAAATATTACAGCTACAGTAATTATGATTTCTTTCGGGTAAAGGAAGTATTTTGTAAAAGGGTCTGTTTTCCTTTACTTTTACCTTTGTTGTTTTGTTTTGTGTTTTGTTTTGTTTTGTTTTCCTATAATAAGCATGCACTGAGCTGAGGATATAACTCAATGATCTAGAGCTTGCCTGGTCTGTACAAGGCCTTGGCTTCCTTGCCAGCACTAACAAAAAAGCATAATTATTTTAATAACTAGAAAGATGTTTTTTTATATAATTTTTTTAGTTTCAAATCTAAGGTTTATCATTTTTATGAAGACAGAAAGAATAGAGAAGCAAAGATGGAAGTCAAGAAGTTAGACATACGTGGTGACACACGCCTCTAATCCCAGCACCTGGCAGGCAGAGGTAGAATGATCACCATGAGTTTGAGGCCACCTTGAGACTACATAGTGAATTCCATGACAGCCTGAGCTAGAGTGAGACCCTACCTGGAAAAACTAAAAAAAAAAAAAAGTTAGACACAAAGGTAACTCTAAAATGAAAATAGCCAAGTATTGGTTACTTCCAAACTGTTACCTAAAAACCATGTACAAAACATCAATTCTTATTTTCTTTAATTAAACATTAGAGTTTATTTTCACCCCTAAAATCTTTGTAAAGAAATACATTAATTCATTACTTATTTTCTTAATTCCAAAACATAAAGTCTACATATAGAATTGTTAAAAATAAAACCCAAGCACCTTAATTAGGATTACATTTACAAAACTCCCTTGTTGATTTCCAATTCATGGTCTTTGTGAAAATATTTTTAGTCATGTTCAAAACGAAAGAACTAGCTAGGAGGCTAATTAGCATGACATTCCAGTTTCTCTCTAGGTTGAATATGAGGTGACTTGTTTAAAGCAACCCAAAAGAAGGTCACCCAGTGTTACACAGGCTGTTTTCCTGGCATTATCCTGCTTAAGAAAAATGTTTTATAAATAACCATAAGAGAGTGTTACCTAAGGGAAAATATTGCATCTGTTTTTTTTTAAATTAAAATGTGCAAATTTATTTTAGCTTGTTTAGAGAACAAATACATTAAAATTTCATTGATGTTATTTTGACTTGGAGAATATTGTAAATAATCTATAAAAATATAATAACAATTCTTAAAACATTTAAAGTAGAATAACAAAGGAATATGATTATAAGCAAGCACCTTTAACCACTGAGCAATTTCTCTGGCCTGGAAAATAATTATATATCAGGTTTGTCTCCTAATTGGACAAACAAGAATTCTTCCATTTGACCTTATTTATTTTTTAAGTAGAGTTGGAGTTTATTAGGAAGAGATTTTAACATAGATTTTAGGACAGGAGTTAATAAAGAAAAGGGTGCTCAGGGAAAGGGCAATACACACACCAAAAGGGTCTATTCCAAGGAATTTTAGGCACAATAATTTGACCCTTTATCCCTACTGAGATATATGGCAAAAGTCCAACTAAATTTCAATTTCATGTGAACAACATGTCACTTTTTTAATGTAAGTTTATCACAAACATTGGATTAAACATATTTATACTAAAAGTATCCAAGTATTGACCCAAATTTACAGTTTCACTAAGGGGTTATGTTTTTATCTAACAAACCAATGCAAGGGGAAAACTGCATTAAAGGATAGGCAAGACTTTTCTGTACCATAGTGAATTTATGATTACTTCAAGATCAGTTTGTGTGGTTTGAGAGGGTTTGGTGTATGTGTGTTTGTGTATGTGTGTGTGTGGTATGTTTGGTGTGGCATGTGTGGTGTATACACCTATGTAAACTTGTTGTGAAGCCAGAGTAGAACATTTGATCCTCCTGTTTCCTTGAAATACAGTGACACTTAACCTGGAGCTGCTATTCCAGTCAGTGAGCCCCAGAGATTCTCTGCTCCCACCCCAAGGAATGGGGTTGCTGATGGGCATAACCACCCCAGTGGGTGTTGGGGAATTGAACAGGTGGTCTCAGTCCCTCTCTAACTTTCATACTTGTGCTGCAAATGCTTTTGCCCACTAAGTAATCTCTCCAGCCCGCAACATCTTCTGTTAAGTGAAAGGGTTAGGTAGAGTTTGAAAAGTAGTTGGCTCATGGAACTGGAGTATAGGTCATCTCAAACAAACTTGAGCTTGGGAAGAAAAATGGAAACTATGATTTTTTTTGAAAAGATTAACACCTACAAGGAGGAAGTTGAAGTGAGGTAACATAAAATTGTTCAATACAAGGACAAGGTCAGTTGAAGACTTAAAAACTGTGCTTTATAGTTTAGTTGCATTACTGCTAACTCACTGAGATTAGAAGAAAAATGGAATAAAAACTTCTGTGCCCATATACTAAACTAACAACAAAAAGATTTCATTTAAATTCAATGCAAATATATCTTCATTTAAATTATGCCTTGGACCACTATAAAAACATGGCTTGGTCTTCTTTATATTTTTCCTTTAGAAAGGCTTGCAAACCTGAAAATGCATGAAAAGGCAGTGACAGCACAATTCAGACATGAAAGTTGGGAACAGAAGAAAAACTCTCCTGGGAAAGTAAACAATGTTTCTTATCATTGATATTTTTTTCTTCAATTGAAGCATTGTTTTTAAAGAATACCAAGCTGTTTACTCTGAGTCATTTCAACACCAAATTGAAGTGTATAAGAGAAAATAGCAGTGCCTCCTTCCCAATCTCAGTCACACTTTCAATTTGGGGGACAAATTGAAGAATCAACTTTCTTTTTCCTAAGTTTGGGGGAGGGAAATAAGGTAAGAAGAAGAGAGTACTATGAGAGTGAACAAAAATATCACAGCAGCAGAACACATGGTGAGTGGGTAGAGTGGGAAAACACTACAGAAATGGATATACATGACCTCACTGCTAGCATCCCTAAAATATCCTGTAAAGATAGAAGTATTGACAGCTGATTCAACATTGTCTGTACAGATGCACAGAACAGACCAACAGGCTCAATAATAATCATTCTTTGCCTGTCAGCTTCACTGAAAATCAGTGCTTAGAACTTAAGATAGTTTTTCTCAGAGAATTAAGGATGTGTTTTAAAATGTATTTTCTACTTAGCAACACGCCTGAAGCAGATGTCTCCTCTCAAAACCAACATAGCCATATCCCACGTGTAATGTACTATTTTGCATAAAACCAACAGATAAGGAAAGGAGTTGAGAATTTTCATAATAAACATAAGCTATAAAAGTTTATCAAGTATCTGTTCTTAGTACTAAGATAAAGATTTACAAAAGTGCAATAGTGTACACCTCACCTTCAACAATCTTACTTTCAACTTGGAGAAAAGACAAAACGAAACAAAGTTGAAAAATTCATTTAAAAACCTTCAAGGGTGAAAACTGCTATCTTCATAAACATTTGCTTCACATTTTCAAGTTAATAAGGTATTTCCACATATTCTTTTTGAAACACACAATAGCCCTTTGAGGTAAGAGTTTTAAAGAATTCAGTATTAGAGATGAAAACAAACTATTCCTAAGAACTGCTTCAAATAGTATAAATTGACTTGGTCTACTGACTTATAAAATATGAAAATTAATTGACATCTTTGGCAGCATAGTCAGAGCCCCAGTAATGAATTACCCACTCTGGCTCAAGTAGCTTCTCAAGAAATGTCACTGAACACAAGTGTCATTGATGTATTAATAAGCGTTGCAGAAGAAGGAATTATGAGAACAGTACCTCACTTAATTTGATACAAACTAACCCAATTCTTGACACAGGAGTTCAGTATATAGAATTAAAGTAAAGTAGCATGGCATAGATATTAGAGTACTTGTTCCATATCAGGTGCTGTTCTAAGCCCACAAATTTTCTAATCTCAATCTCATGATAAATTTTTGAGTATAGATTATTATTACTACTTTTCCAAAACAAAACAAGCTGAAATGGAACCTCTGGAAAGTTCAGTAACCTAACAAAAGTATCTCAGGTGTTAACAGCTTATGATCTTTTCATTATTCACCCAGTAAGCCATAAAGCTAGAAATTTAGAGGGAGAGAATGCCTCAGGCAGATATACTCAGAAAACATTTCATGTTGGAATGAAAAATAGAAAGCAGGTCAGCAAAACAACTGTCAATTTTGAAAAAGGGAGAAGAGGGCACTTCAGGACAATGTGGAAGAATGAACCCATACGCAGAGAAAAGTAACACAAGAAATGTGTATTTTCTGGGTCAGTAACACAGCAACTGTATTGAACAGTAAAATTTCAATGGCTTCATATGTCAATTTCTTATTCATGTGAAATCCATAAAGCATGTTTCTGGATATAGTTTTGCCTACAGACAATCAAATTCCTTCTATCTTAAGCCAGGCGTGGTGGCGCACGCCTTTAATCCCAGCACTCGGGAGGCAGAGGTAGGAGGATCGCCGTGAGTTCGAGGCCACCCTGAGACTCCATAGTGAATTCCAGGTCAGCCTGAGCTAGAGTGAGACCCTACCTCGAAAAACCAAAAAAAAAAAAAAAAAAAAAAATCCTTCTATCTTGTAACTTTACTGTCTCTAGCATTTTGGGGTGCACTTCCTGATAATCTGAACCTTATTGGGGCACAAGGGAAGAGGGCACATGAAGACACATTCTATAAGTTGTTACAGGTCAAATTTGGAAGCTGTTCACTTAATATCTACCCTTTATCCTTAACACTATGCTTACCTGCAAAACATGCATGACAATGTGGTCCAGCTATGTGCCTGTAGGAAAATGGCAGTCTCAGGAACAACATGAAAATGGGAACTGCTATCATATGCCATAGAAACCTCTTATTCTACTCTAACAGCTCAATCTCAGGTATCATTTATCATTGACCGTGATGGTAAGAGCTGACTGAAAGGGTAGTAATCAAACGTAATAGTCACCCTAGTATTAGCAACCACCTACAGTCGGCCTTTCTCTAGCATTGTACTCTCATTTGGGAAAATGTGACTCCTTTAAGCAATATAATGAACATACAAAAATTATCTAGCCAAGGGGAACTCTGAATAAAACCTAAGAGGAAAGATGTCAAACAGAAAACTAATGGGCACATGAAAGCTTTGCCACAAGAAAGAATATTTCAAGGAAAGGGTCTTAAGCATGCCAGGCAAGTCCTCTATAACTGAGCTACCAAAATATTTTATTCAAGGGATTAATGTAAAACATTAGGAAATAATGTTAAAGATTATTAAGTTCCACTCATCACTCTAAAAATAAGGCAATGAGCCCCGAATACAATATAATTGACCTGGAAACTTAAATTAATATTTTATTTTTAAAAAATGCTCAGTTAAGGAACATAAATTCTTCCTTCCCCTCTAGAGCATCATCTAGCTCCAAAAAATGACATAAGGCATTCCAGAAAATTTCAAAAATATAACAGCACTAAAACTTAGCAAAGTCAAACTTTTTTTAAATGTCTGTTGACCTCATACCATACCATTCATCCTACCTCAGTGTGGCTTTTTTTCCCCACCACACCTTTGAAACCACTCTGATCAAGGTAATACCAACAACCTCTACTTTGACAAGCCCAGTGGCCAATTCTCCTGCTGTCTTCTTAGCTGTACACAATACAGCTATAATTTCCTCTCTTGGTTTCAGTGACATCACACTTTTCTAACTGGCTCCTCCTTCTCTAACAGAGCCATTTTCTCTGGATTTTTTTTGGGGGGGGGGTTCTAGGTAGTCCAAGCTGAACTAGAATTACCTATGGAGTCTCAGAGTATCCTCAAACTCATGGTGATCCTCACACCTCTGCCTCCAAAGAGCTAGGATTGAAGGCATGACCCACCACGCCTGGCTCTGAATTGTATTAATGAGCTCAGACACCCCTGTTGTATTAAATACCATTGTTACTCTAAGAAAGCCCAATTTATTTCCTTTTATATCTTTATTGATTGATGAGACATTGCAAATGAACTCCAGATGCATGTGTCCCTTTGTTGAATCTTGACTTACATGGGAACCAGGGAATTGAAGCCAGGCAAGCAGTCTTTGCAAGCAAGCAAACTACTTAACTTTAACTTTAACTACTGGGCCATCTCCCCAACCTCACCCCAAACTATTTGTTTTGCTGACATGACATCTCCTGTTAGTGGTCAGTATTTCAAAAGCCCACTAAATTACTGATGTAGATGAAAACTAAACTCGTAATTCTCTCCTTCCGCAATCCCAGTTCTCCATCTGTCTTTCTCATCTTAGAAGATGACACTATTGGTCACCCAGTTTGTCAAGCTAAAGGCCTAGAATCATTCTTTTCCTTTCTCCATCACCTCACAACCAGTCCAACAACAAGTCTTTCCAACTCTACCTTGAAATCCTGGGACAGTGTTTCCACTCATGCTGGTTCTACTTAAACCACAATATCATTTATTCTCATTGCTACTATCACCTCTTTCTACCAATATCTCTGCCCTTTTCATTTTTTTATCATGTTCAAACTAGTTTTCATTTGTTATACCAGAGAAATCTTTAGATCACAAGCTTTGTAATGTTATTACACAATTTAAAAGCCTCTCATAAATTCTCATTCTTAAAATAAATTCAAACTCCCAGGCATTGTTGTAATGTCTGTCTTCATAACTCATCTCATAAAACAATAGCCCATCTTAATACCCTCACTACACACTAGGCTTCTTATTTCTCAGTCAAACCAGTTCCACCCCTCTTCCAAGCTAGCTCCTACTGCATTCCATATCCCACTCACATTTTTCCTTTTCACTAACCTACAAAGTGCATGTGAGCAGAAGCTTCAATGTACAGCACTAATATCTTACTAAGCTGATCCTCAATAAATATATATTAAGTGAATAATTTATTTAAGTTAGTGATTTTTTAGGCAATAAGAGTAGAGGAAATGGGTCTCCTCAGCTTCCAAAATCTTCCACTAGTATTGTCTTCTGGTCAGGGTCTAAACTTTTCTGAGATCTCATGTGAGGGAACAGAAGAACAGATTTCTTGACTGTTGCTGAAGTATGGTAGTGGTACAAGTGGAACTCCAAATAGACCAATTTTGATGTACAGAGTCAGGAAAATAATGGGCAAAATTCCACTGGTGCTCAGAGAGGGTGAGCAATGGAAGTCATGAAGTAAAAGTTTAGAACCACCATGCCTGGCTTTCACCTCCCATCCCATAAGAATCACCAAAGTGCAGTCATTCTATTTCTAGGGTTCTATTTCTAGGCTGTACAAATGGAGCAAATTTTAGAGTATTACAGACTTTAACAAGAAAAGAAAAGATTGCCTAAAAATATTTTCACCTTCGCCAACTGCTTCCAAACACAAACCTTAGCTTGTTACACCTGCTCCACTTCCCCCTTTTCTCATCTTTGCTACTACCTACACCCTCATTGCCCCAGATATATCTGGTACCATAGGTATTAGCTAACATGTCTCAAGGCATTTAATCTTTTTGAACAGAAAGTGTCCCAGAAATAAAAATAAGGTCCTAAATAGTTACAAGTCATTTCTACCAGATTTATTGTTGAAATTTTCTATTTCTTTATTTTTAACTTTTTACCCTTATGTTTTGTGGAGGAAAATGCCAAAGCATGTGATATTTCACCATATGAATAGCTCTCAAATATAGGACACAAAGCTAGTATTATCTGGAACCACAATTTCTATTTTCTCATGAAAATATACAGCAGCCTAAAAGAAGAATAAAAAGTTTATTTTCTATCCATTGAGTCTAATAAGCAAAATATACGCTTTTCCAAAACTCAGGTTTACACATATTATGTTCAAATTCCCATTTAGAAAACATTTACTGAGGACTTAATATACATCAGGAATAATTAAATATACATTTACCTTGTTCGACCTTCATAACCATCCTAATGAGCAGAGTATTATTGCATAATTTTAGAGATGAAAATTTTTAGAGTTTAACTAACTTGACTGTGTTTTATAAATGTCATATCATCTATTATGTGCTTGTGGCAAATAGGGAACAGAATAATTTCCTTACCCAAATATTCACATCTTAACCTCTAGAATCTGTGACTATGTTGCCTTAATGTTTAATGTGACTTTTTACATGTGTAACTAATTGAGGATTGTCCTGAATTAACCAGGTGACTCCAGTCCTTATGTGAAAGGTAGATCAGAGACTCAGAAAAGATATAATAGCAGTAACAGAGGTTGGAGCACAATGGTGAAAGGAAATAAGCTGAGCAAAGAATGTAGGAAGCTTCCAGAAGCTGGAGCAGGCAAAGAGATAAATGACCCCTGAGAGCCTACAGAAGGAACTCAGCCCAATCAGCACCTTAATATTAGAGCACAGAGACCTATTTTGGATTTCTGATGTCCATAACTATAAAAAATTGTGTTATTTGAAACCACCAAGTTTGTGGTAATAAATTTATATATTCTGTGCCCTTTTAATATCCATGTCTTGTATTCAGCTATAGGATTATAGGCTCTAGGTATCCTGCTATGGTCTCTAGTCTCAGCATCTATTACAGTGTCATCTGTCTGACTGGGATAGCAGTTATTAAAGATAGTTCAAACCATACAGAAATATCAATCACATACGCCATTGTTCATTTTCTTGTCAAGAGACTAAAATTGATTACTTTAGATTGGATTACTTACCTGGTTTTCTCACATATGCAAATATTTCTACCTCTTTTTGAATGTTGCAGATATTTAACAGCTTTAATTTAAAAAGAGGGGGGAGTGATTTCAACAGAATTAGAAACTAGTAGGCTATGGCATTAATAAGCCTTTTTCCAAATTCCTTAGGTTTCACCCTTGGGTTAAATGAAGCCATAAGGAATGTGAATACTAGGTCTACTTCCCCTTACTCTAAAACTCTTTATAGCACAATACTTTAATACCAAACACTGGTTTTCATTGAGGACCAAGGAATAACTATGTCAAGAAAGAGGAGGAGGAAACATTTTCTTTAATGCTTTAGTCACTGGGAAGTTTTATGTGATCTGTCAAATAACCCTTCCTCCACCTATGTTTATGAAAGCACACCAGTTAAACTCAGTGTGTCACACACAAAAGTATCAAAGTAGAAGACGGATAAGTTAGCAACAAGAAAGGAGGAGGAAGGTACTGGAGAGATGGCTTAGTGGTTAAAGCCCTTGCCTGTGAAGCCTAAAGACCAGTGTTTGACTCTCCAGGTCCCATATAAGCACAAGGTGATACAAGTGCACAAGGTGGCACATGCACACAAAGTAGCATATGAGTGCGATTGCAGTGGCTGGAGACCCTGGCGGGCCAATTCTCTCTCTCTCTCTCTTTCTCTCTCTCTCATAAAAAATACAAAAAAGAAAGGAAAAGGAAGAAGGAAAACAGAAGGTAGTGGGAAGTGATCATAATCAAAATATATTATATACTTGTATAAAATTGTCAATAGATAAGGGAAAAAAGAAAGAAGTCTTAGCTAGCTGTTTTTCATAAAATTTATAAGTAAATTTTCTATTATTAGCAAAAATCCCTTTAATATAAGAAGTATAGTAATAAATTTCTCTCCAATCTACCCAGAAGATAATGTTAGTTTCTCTGGAGAAACTGAAATGTCTCAGGCTAGAGAAAATATAACTTATAAAACCCATTAAGTTTCTTTCCATTTTAACCAGGAGTCACAGAGCTAAATTTGATACGGAATTCTTGCTAAAGTTTTTCTCCTTTTCTTATTCTGAGTATTTCTTTTCTGTTTGTTGGTCATTGGTTTACATTGCCCAGCTTCCTTCAAACATTTGTAAAGAGTAAATAGCAATAAAATTTTTAACAAATAACATATTGAGTCATATGCTAACTTTATTATTTATTTCTATCATAATGGATATCCAAGACTTTAAGAGTAATATTGCTCATATGCTGTGAAACTACAAAACCCCCATAGTTGAAGGCTGGAGAGGTGACATGTAATAACAAGATCCTGAAGATAATCACAGAGAAAATGACATTTGCACAGTAAGAAAAACTTTTTCATGTAACACGCAACCTAGAATATGTCCATCTCCTGCTGACAACAACAATGGGTTAAAAATATTTATGAAGGGCTAGAGAAAGAGCTTAGAGGTTGGGGCACTTGCCTACAAAGCCAAAGGACCCAGGTCTGATTTCCTAGGACTCACATAAGCCAGATGCACAAGGTGGTGTATGTGTCTGGAGTTTGTTTACAGCAGCTAGAGGCCCTGGCGCTCTCTCTCTCTCTCTCTCATTTGCCTCTTTCTATCTCTTGATCTCTCTCAAATAAATAAATAAAAATAAAATTTTTAAAATTGTGAAGAACTATGGAGTTCTAATAAGAGCAAATGGCTTGAAGAAGAGAAATAAATATAAAGTCTCTATACTTCAAAGTTTGAACTTTGAATAATCCAGGCAATGGTTGAGAGATCAATAGAGTTAATATCAGGCCTGATTATAGACATGGACCAATCTGTGATATCATTAGACACAATAGGCAAGGATAGTAATTAGGTAATACCTTAAAAGAAGACAACAGACCAAACTAGATAGGCTCAAAGAATGTTTCAACTGGTCATTCCTAAATAAGGCTTGCACCAACTCTTGAAAAAGACAACTGGGAGGTAGCCTTAAAATTACACTATACCTATAGTTGTACATATTTTTGTAGCTCACAAAACTCATTTTAGACCAAGAAGCATTTATTCCATACCCCTCTAATGCTAAATGCTGCATCAGTTATCTGAAGTTAAAAGATGAATGACATCTGAGCCACAAATATCCTCAAATTCTAGTGAGGAAAACAGACATGAACAAATAATTACATGGCTTTATAAGAGCTTCACTTAGAATAGCATGTACTAAAAACAGATGCCAAACCAAAAAAGGAAGTCTAAGGAAATAAATAAAATAGAATATGAATTATAAAGAAAAAAATACAACTTTGACTAAGAGAGGTGACAGAAGAGAACTCCATGGAGCAGACAAAGTATAGGAAAAGTCATAGAAGCATCAAGTTGTGCAAGTGCTTCAAACAAAAGTGCAAAATCAAAGTAGGAGTCAGGAGTGAGTAGAAAGTAGAACATATTAAAGGCTTCTGAGGAAAGAAGTGGCATGGTCAGATTGTTGCTTTTCAAAGTTCCTCTAGGACAACTGGGTTGTTTCAGATCAGTCACCCTGCTAATAGCAGTAAAAGAAAATCTGGGGAAAACAGCAACAAAAAAATCTTAACTTGAATCAATCACCACACTACCAAGGCATTAAATATTTGCAGTCAAGATTCAGTAGAAGGAAGCCGAAAGACTAGAAAAGCGTTTGAGAACACTTGTACTTCTGAAGCAATTGCCAATTATAAAAGTGAAAGAAGCAGTTAAGAGGCTGAAAAGCAAAGCATAGTAGAGTATAAATGGACAAAAACTGGAGTTCAGAATGTCAAAGAAAAGAGGCCCAGTAGTTATCCCAAGCTGACAGTCAAAACCACAAAGGGGTGCATTCTAGACAGAAATGGTGAACTGGAAATAAAATAGCCCTCAAAATAAGATTACAAACCAGCATTAATTCACCTTAATTCTTGACTAGATAAAAATGATTATCCTGCCGGGCGTGGTGGCGCACGCCTTTAATCCCAGCACTCGGGAGGCAGAGGTAGGAGGATCGCCGTGAGTTCGAGGCCACCCTGAGACTCCATAGTGAATTCCAGGTCAGCCTGGGCTACAGTGAGACCCTACCTCAAAAAAAAAAAAAAAAAAAAACCAAAAAAAAAAAAAATGATTATCCTCATGCCTAGTTGTCTAACAAATCCAAAACTATATTCTCTCTGGAGAAAGTTTGTATCACACAAAACATCTGTAAAAATTGTAATGTAAATATCTGGCACCCTATCAAAACTTATCAGGCATACAAGGAGATAAGATGTAACAAAATGTCAAGTTTTTGGAAAATACAATACAAGGGCTGGGGAGATGATTCAGTGGTTAAAAATACTTCTTTGCAAAGCCTGCTGGCTCTAGTTCAACTCCCTAATACCCACATAAATCCGGATGCACAAAGTGGCAATGCATCTGGAGTTTGTTTGCAGCACTAAGAGGCTCTGTTACACTCATGCTTCTCTCTCTCTCTCTCTCCTTCTCTCTGTCTGTCTGTCTCTTTCTGTGTGTGTGTCCTTTCCTCCTCCCATTTCTCTCAATCAGTGAATTATTTTGTTTTGTCCATTGCTATCCAGTCATGTGGAATCAAGGTAACTTGAAACCAAGAAGTGGGCATGCAGATATGTACAGACAGGGCTTTAGAAACCTTTTAGTTCTGGCCTTAAAAAAGGGAGAAAGAGATTCATAACACTAAGAATCCCCCCTCCATTTCCTTGTCTTTTCTAGTATCTCATGCTGCACTATCAAACACAACTTCTGTGGTGGTCAGTGAAGCAGAATAAACAATACAATCTGAGGCTTCAAGAACCTATTAATATAAAGGATTAAAAATCCAATGTTTATTCCTTAAAACATCAAAAGTAATATATATATAGACCCTTACCACAACCGATCAAGAAAAAGAACACAGCCTGGCATGGTAATGCACACCTTTAATCTCAGCACTTGGGAGACAGAGGTAGGAGGATAGCCGAGATTTCGAGGCCACTCTGAGACTACATAGTGAATTCCAGGTCAGCCTGGGCTTGAGTGTGACCCTACCTCAAAAGAGAGAGAAAGAGAGAGAGAGAGAGAGAGAGAGAGAGAGAGAGAGAGAGAGAAAACACAGATACCTGATTAAAGGGAGTAAAGTGAAATATCACTACAGATCCTGTAACCTTTAAAGTTATACAAAGAAAAACTAGTATTATACCAGGCACCAGGTATTGCAGCCATGAAAGCTGATGTGGTAGTTCAATACCTGGGCTCCTAAAGTTCTTCAAGCAGATTTGAAATTGAGATGACCATTCCCCCACAGCTCTTGCATTCTGCACCAGCAGAGTTAGCACCAGGTAGACATCATCAAGGTTTGCCCTTTGTGCCTCTTGGAGTTGGAGTGCAGGTGCTGCTGGGCCTGCATGAGACATACATAGGGCAGTCAAGGAGCACTGGAGTGTGTGGAGCAAAATATTGAGGTAGCTCTAGATAGTGCATCTAAGGCCATTTTCTCCAAATCATTCTGTCCTCAAGCCTAAATTTAGCACTCTGCCCCACAGATCTCTCAGACGCGCTTGAGTCACTTTTTTATTGCCTTATTGAATCACATCTGGCTTCCCCCTGTCACTTGTCTGGCATTTGTTTGGCTGCAAACTTGTGTTTATATTTCCCCCTCTGGAACACACCTGTACTTTTCAATATGGCAGGGCTGAGTATTTCCCAACTTTTTTTTCTTTTTCCTTTTTGATTATAAATTCCACTTGTAATTCATACTTCTTTTCTCACATAAGAGACACGCTGCACCCTCAACAGTTTGCTCAACTATCTCTTCTACCAAATATCCTAGTTCACTCTTACATTCTTCCCTATGTGAAATGCTAGGATAAGGACATGATTTGTCCAAGACTTTGCCACTATGTGACAAGAATAGCTTTCCCTCTAGTTTCTACTATGTTGTTCCTCATTTCTGTTTGAGGCCTCGTCAGAACTGCCTTTACTGTTCATTTCTCTATGAAAATTCTATTTACAACCACATAGAAAATCTCTAAGAAAGTGATTCTAAATCACTCCATAAGTCTCTGAGATCTCATCAGATTCATCTTTAATGCTCTAATCATGGAAATCTAGGGGGTTTTGTAGCATGCAATTCCAAAGTCTTTCAACTTTTATTCAATTGTATACTCACAAAGCTACTTTCACATTTTTATCTCTATCTTAATCTATTTGTGCTGCCAAAACAAAATACCTCAGGATGGTAATTTGTGAAGAACAGACATTTCTCACAGTTTAAGAAAATGGGGACTCAAGATCAAGACACTAACAAATTTGGTTGCTGATAAAAGATATCCTCTACTCCTAATTTGGAACCTTTTTGCTGTATCCTCACATAGCAGAAAGGCATAAGAGCTAGGAGGGGAGAGTGTGATACATTTTATAATGAATCTAATTTCCATTATGAGGAACTACTGTTCATGACTTTATCTCTTCTCAAAAGGTCGCAATACTTAATATATAATACATTTGGATATTGGGTTCAACATATGAACACTTTATAAGCATATACATTCAAACCATAGCACCTGAAAAGGGCATTTTAAAGAGAAAAATCATGAGTCCATCTCTCTTTCATAGCTAAATGCAACAATCTTGAATAAAACTATAATAAATTAAATTTAAAAGCATGTAAAAAAATATAAAGGGAGAAAAATTGGATTTATTCCACAAAAATTTATATTGATATAACCAAAAGATCAATCTATATAATTTACCATGTTAGTAGAATAGTGATAGATACAATAAAATACAAAGAAAACGTTTGATAAAATGAAAGTTAACTATGTTTTTCTAATGTTTCTTATTATTATCATCATCATCAAAATATTTCATATAGATACATCATGTGTTGGTACCCTCTTTTCCCTTGTCCCTGCCCCCATTCCACTGGGGATGTTCCTTAGTGACATTGCAGGTATTCCCTATGGGGTTGTGGTTTATGCATTGTGGGAGAAGCAGTCAGTTATTTGGGGGGGTGGGAGGAAATGCTTCTGGTCATGATGTCTCAACCTGTGGCTCTTACAATCTTTCTGCCCTCTCTTCCACAATTGTGGGTGAGTTTTAAGTCTACCTCAGTGATTAGCTCTTAGGAACCTCTGGATGTATGCTTTGGTAGGTGTTGAGCATCCTCAGGGTCTGTCTCCTACACCCTTGCTCTGATTATCATGAACAGCATGGAAGCAGCACTCATGCTCACCTCCCCAATACCTCTGTGGATTCAGCTCTGGCTTAGCTGAAGTGCAAGGGGTAGATGATCTCCTCTGGTCTCACTGACTTCTAAAAAAAGAAGAACAGATTCTGCAGTGGAGAGTGAAGTCAGCATAGTTTACATTGGATGAACATTATTAATTTAGAGAGAATTTGATGTATGTAAGTCCTCTTTTAGCCAAAGGCTAGTGACAGATTAGCACTGTAGAACATAATCCTTGTATCTATAGGATTCTGATCTGGTTCCCAATTATAGATATGGGTTTCTTTAAACTGAGCGGATCTCTTAGGCAATCAGAAAGCTATTGGTTACCCACTGAGGTTGTGTGCCACTATTGCAATGATGTGTACATCCTGTCAGGATGTTTGCTTCTGAGTAGCTTAGACCTCTGGTTGCTCAGACCACTGTTGGCCACTTTTCCCCAGAAGCTCATGTAGCACTTTCCAGGCTGGCTTTCTTCTGAATTCTAGCCAGGTCTTTCCATGCTCTGTGTCAGCAGCATATGGTGTTTTCAGCAATAGGTCTTAGCTTTTGCCTCAGGTGGGAAATCAATTGCTTTGAAAGAAAGCTGTCTGGATTCAGGGACCTTGTTGGAGTCTGATCAACAGCTCAATGTGGGTAGCAACCAATCTCTGCTACTGAGAGTTACAGGTCAGAGACAGAAGAAAAAAAAATTCTTTTAAGCTTAGGCTTCATCCAACCCTCATCAGAACCCTACTTTTCAGGTTCTTCCCCTTACTCCTTTTGAGGGTAACATAGTATCAGCTCATTTTGGATTAAGTTTTGTGTTTGTTTTCTCCCCCTCTCATACTGCTTCCCCCAAACTCTTCCATCCCTAGTGTCTGGACCTTGAGTTGCCTATTAGGTATGTCAGCAACTCCAGAAGGTCTAAGTTAGGAACCTTGCTATTGAAAATGGGACAACCTAACTGATTTCTTTCTCTGTATATATGTCCTTTGCATATAGAAAAGCTACTGATTTTTGTGCATTGATTTTTTTTATCCTGCCAATTTACTAAAGGAATAATCTCCTTTAGGAGTTTTGAAATGGAGACTTTCAGGTCACTTATTTATAGGATCATGTCATCTGCAAATAGGGCTAACTTGACTTTTTCCTTTCAAATTTGAATCCTTTTTATTTTTTTTTTTCTCCTGTCTTATTGCTTGGGTTAGTACTTCCAGTACTGTGTTGAAAAGCAGTGGTCAGCCTGGGCAGCCCTATCTTGTTCCTACTCTCAAAGGGAACTCCTTGAGTCTTCCCTCATTAAGTATTATTTGGGATTTGGGTGCTTTATGTATAGCCTTTATTGTGTTGAGACATAAACCCTTCATTCCTATTCTTTCCAGAATTTTGATTATGAAGTGGTGTTGCACTTTCTCAAAGGCCTTCTCTGCATCAATTGAGATGATTATGTGGCTCATATGGTTAAGTTTATTTATTTGGTGTATTACACTGAGCGATTCGCATATGTTCAACCATCCCTGCATCCATGGGGTGAAGCCTACTTGACAAAGATGAATAATGCTTTTGATGTGCTATTGAATTTGGTTTGTGAGGATTTTGTTCAGAATCTTTGCATCAAAATTATTCAGGAAAGTAGTGTATAGTTTTCTTTCTTGTTGCATCTCTGTATGCTTTTGGTATTAGGGTGATGCTAGCTTCATGAAAGGAGTTTGGAAGGATTCCCTTGTCTCTGCTCATGCAAAACGCCTTGAGAAAAATTGGTTTCTCTTATTCAAGGAAGGAATGGTAGAATTTGGCTGAGAAGCCATCCAGTGCTGGTATTTTCTTTTGGTGGAGGTTTCCTTTTTTATTTTAATTACTTATGGACATAGTTATTATGTAAACAACACATGTTGGTACCATCCTTTCCCTCATCCCTTCCACTTTTTCCTTTTCAATCTCCAAGGATGTGATAGGATTTCTAGGAGATTAACTTTTGGTAAGTGGTATGTGGCTAGGAATTCATCAATTTCTTCCAGATTATCCAATATTGTGCAATAGAGGTTTTGGAAGAATGCCTAATGATCCTTCCAATTTCATTGATGTCTGTTATGACATTTTCCATTTCTGATTTTGTTAATTGGAGACTTCTCTTTTTTTTTTTTGCTTGATCAAATTGGCCAGGGGTTTATCAAACATTTATTTTTTCAAAGATCCAGCTCTTCACTTCATCAGTTTTTTAATAGATTTCTTAGTTTCCAATTCATCAATTTCTTCTCTGATCTTGATAAGTTCTTTCTGTCTGGAGCCTTTGGGCTATATTCTTCTTGTTTTTCCAATGCGTGTAAGTGGACAGTTAGATTATTAATTTGGGTTCTATCTGTGTTTGTTATGAAGGCATTCAGCACTATGAAAACCCTTAGGACTTCCTTCATTGTGTCCCATAAGTTTTAATAAGTTGAGTTTTCATTATCATTCATTCTAGGAATTTTACAATTTCCATTTTGATTTCTTCAACAACCCATCCATTGTTTAAAAATGTGTTGTTTGGTCTCCAGGGGCTGGTGGAGTTCTGGATGTATGTTTGTTAATTTCTAGCTTTAAAGCATTGAGATCTGATATGATGCAAGAAGTTACTTCAATTTTCCTGAGTTAAAGAAGGCATGATTTATTCTGGAGAAGGTTCTATGGGCTGTTGAGAAGAATTTATATTCTGTAGAGTTGGGTTGAAAAGTTCCGTAGATGTCAGTTTGGTCTAGTTGATCTATGGTGTTGTTGAGCTCTATTACTTCCCTATTCATTTTCTGCTTGGATGCTCTGTCTATTGATGATAGTGGAGTATTGAAGCCTCTGACTATGAGGGTGTTGATTTCTATTTTTTGTTGTCAAGTAGGTTTTGTTTTATAAACAATGGTGCATCTGAGTTTGGCACATATAGATTTATGATTGTGATGTTCTCATGTTGGATCATTCCCTTGATGAGTAAGAAGTGGCCTTATTTTTCCTTTTAGATTACTTTTGACTTGAAGTCTATTTTATCAGACCACTTGATTCTTATTTCCATTTGCTTGGAATACCTTTTTCTATCCTTTCACACTGAGGAGGTATCTGTCTTTATTGGTGAGGTAGATTTCTTGAAGAAAGCAGATAGAAGGGCCCACTTTCTTGATCCACATTGTTAACTTGTGTTTTTAGATAGGTGAGTTAATACACTAAATATTTAAGGTTATAACTGTGAGGTGAAATTTAATGCCTGCCATGATGAGGTGTTTTCTGGGGTTTGGTTCCTTCTTGTACTTTTTTGAGCCTAGGCTAGTTTTGGTTATTGTGTTCTTCTTGTTGTAGGCTATTGAGATTGGTTGTTTGACTCTTCTGTGTGGAATAGTCCCTGAAGTATTCTCTGTAGGTTTGGCTTTGAATTCATATAATCATAGAGTTGACTCTTTTCATAGAAAGTTTTGCTTTCACCACCTATTATGAGAAATACTTGGGCTGGGTATAGTAGCTTGTGTTGAAAGCCATAGTTTTTTAGACTTTAAAGGTTTTCATTCCAGGCCCTCTGGCTTTCAGGGTTTCCATTGATAAATCTTAAGTAATTCTGATGGAATTGCCTTTGTATGTAGTCAGTTGTTTCTCTCTTGTTGCTTTTAGCACTCTCTCTTTGTTTCATTGTTAAGAGTTTTAACTATGCTGTGCCTTGGAGAGTTTTTCTTTTGCTCTGTCTGTTTGGTGTTCTGTGGGATTCTGGATGGGCCTCTTTGAGAGATTGGGAAAAGTTTCTTCAATAATTTTGTTAAATATGTTCTCTATGCCTCTGGCCTGGATTTCCTCTCCTTCTGGTGTACCCAGATGGATGTTTGGTCATTTTAGGGTATCCCACAGTTACCTTGTACTCTGATCACTTGAATTTTTGAACTTAGCAGAGTTTTGGGCCTCCTGATCAATTTCTGCTGTCTTGTCTTCCAGATCAGAGGTTCTGTCCTCCACATGAGTAGCTCTATTAATAAAGGGTTCTAGAGAGGCTTCTATAAGCTCTATTTGATTTTGTTTAGTTTTTTTTCCAATCATGCCCATCTCTTATTTGAGGTACAATTTCATTTTGAGTTATGATTTTCTTGGTGCTTCCTGGAATTCATTCTTGCATTTGATCAAGTCTTTATTAAGCATTATCAATTTATTATTAAGACCTTCTATTTGTTGATTCACCTTAAATTCATTTATATCTCCTTTGAGGTCTCTAACTTTTTTTTTCAAGTTAAGCCTACTGTCAAAACCTGAATGCTCTAGGAGATGATTCTTCCCAATTTCATTGATACCATTGTTGGTTTTTGATGGTTTGCTTCTAGTTCAGCAATTCTTTTGGTCAGGGTCTCATTGGTTGTTGTGTTTTCATTTTGAGATTGATTTTCTTCTCATTTCTCTATGATTTCATTAGGGACTTCCATTATGGGACTAGGCATCCTTGGCAATCTCTCAGTTTTCTGCTTTTTTTTTTTTTTTTTTTTTTTGGCTTTTTGTGTTATGGTCTATCCATCTTGGGGAAATGGTGTATTCTATTGAGGAGGAAGCAAGTGTTTGCCCTTGTAGGATATTCAGATGGTGTCCTGTTTTAAATGTTAACTGGCTTGGTGTACTGGTGTACACTGGGGTTATAACCACAGATGCTCATATTGTGGAGATTTCACGAACATCAAAGTTACCCGGGGAACTGGGAGCTCTGGCCTACTCACTCCACTTGCATATACTCTACAGCACAGAGGGTCATAGGTTGGGGAACAAAAAGCTAGGAAGCTGAAGAGCCAGGGGCAAGAAGCCAGATCCTACAGTGGCCCATGCACCTTCTTACTTAGGCCCATGTACCTTCTGATTTAGGGGAATAGGGATTTGGGTACCCAGGGGCCAAACAGGATACCAGGGCAAAATGCTTGATTCCACAGCCCACACACAGGGACCAGGCCTCCCAAATGCTGCAGTAACAGCAGTACTGGGACCAGAGAACTGGGAGGTGGGGAACCAACCAGGGGTTCTAGCCTACTCACTCTGCACATGCACCCTCTGGAGCAGAGAATGCAGGAATTGGGAGTCCATGGGGGGGGGAGTCTTCAATCAGGAAGGTAGAGTGAGGGGCCTGCTTCCACAAGTTTGCAGGATTCAAGAATCCCCAAGCTAGCTGCAGGGGAACCTATCAGAACCGGGGAACTGAGAGGAGGGGTTGGAGAACAAGGAGATCTAACCTACTCACTGTGTGTGTACACCCTCCAGATCAGGGAATCTGGTAATCTGGGACCCAAGGGAACTTCAACCAGGGAGGTTGAGCAACAGGCCTGCTTCTGCAGCAATCTCACCAGCATCCAGCTGCAGGGGAACAGGGTGTCCAGGAAATGTGGGCCCAGAGGCTCTTCAATAAGGAAGGTGGAGCAAAGGAGAAAATTAAATATCTTAACTTGAAATACAAAATATAACTTAAAATAAGAAATAGGAGAAAACCTTGATTAATTCTATCCGTATATCTATCAAAAATGTAAACAAATATCATTGTTTATCATGAAATTTCAGTTGTACTGAAGATTAGGAATAGTTGATAGCAATTGCTGCTTCAATTCAACTTTTCGTTAGAGATAACAGCCAATGGAAAAAATAAAGAGGATTTGAAACAAAGTGAAAAAAAAACTGCATTTAGTTGTAGGCAATATGACCTCGTATCTAGAATATGCTAAAGCCATCTGCACATGAAAACATTAAATTTGTTTGAGTATATGGCCAGGTTATGTAGCACGGGCTGGCCTTGAACTCTTGATCTTCTTGCCTCAACTTCTTAGGTACTAAGATTAGAGGCATGTCCCACCATACCTGGCTAAAACTAGATTTAAAAACCAAATTTAGAAAATCACTAGACATAAGATCAGTACACAATAATTAATATTCATTCCAAACAACAAGATTAAAATTTAAAAAGATATTCACAATAGTATCAAATGACTAACAGTAAATGTAATAGATGTGCAAGGCTTCTATGTGAAAAGCTGTATTTTTTTCCTCCAGAAAAAAAACTGAAAGAGATAAATCTATAGAGATATGTCATATTAAGGAGCAAGGGAGATGGTTCAGCAGTTAAAGCCATTTGCATGCAAAGCCTTCTGGCCCTACTTCAATTTTCCAACCACCCACACATAAAGCCAGACAAAAAAAGCGGCACAAGCATCTAGCATTCATTTGTTCTGGCAAGACATCCTTGCATGCCTACACACATACACACACACACACACACACACACACACACACACACACTCACAATACATTTTGTTATAATCATGTTCAAAGATTGGAAGATTCCATATTGTAAAAGTATAAATCTCCTGCCAAATTTAACTGCCGATGTTAATCATATGATGGTTAACACTTATTGTCAACATGACATAATCTAAAACACTAGAAGAAAAATCTCTAGGCTTATCTGTGAGGAGCATTCTAGGTTAGTTAGTTAAGGTGAGAAGACCTACCCTAACTATGGACAGCTCCAGCCCATGAGCTGGGGTCCATGACTGAATAAAAAGGAGAATGTGAGCTGAGCACCAACATTCATTGTTCTCCACCTCATGACTGTAGATTGACTATGACCACCTGCTTCAGGCTTCTTCTGCCGCATCTATGAATATAGGAGATAGAAATTGTTAGGTGCCTGAGGGTAGCAGGAACACCAAAGTGAACAGGGATTTTTTTGTGTTTTTTGTAAAAGTGGGAAATGTACTGTACTTGAGCCTGTAAGAAGGAATTTGGTATTTCTTTAACCCCTATTCCCCTATAGGATTTCCCCTTTCCAGGAAATATAATGTAAGGGTATAAGATTACTCCTTCCCTACAAACTTGATTATACTGTTTTTCCCTTAAGCATGACTCTATCTCCTTAGACAGTTCTTCTTCTAATAACTCCTCCCCTTACAACAGTTAACAGGCAGATTTTCCCATTTCTAGGGACCCTCTTCCTGCTTTACAGGAGCTCTATCTTCCTTCTATCTTTCTTAAGCTCTACAGTAAGACCTTTCTAATTTCACCCGCAATGGCCTATGGATTTCATTCTTTGAATTCTTAAGAAAGGAACCTAGAGACCACTGAATCAGTGGATGTTGTATGTGAATGTGACCATCTGGTAGAGTAACTTCTGGGTTAAGGTTCAACCAATAGCTGAGAAAGGTCTGATCTATCTCAAAGACACCCCATATTCTTGTATCACCTTCTCCATTATATGACCTAAATATACTACTCAAAGGTGTCTATACCATACAACAAAGATACTTACCCATCCATTTTCAATCTTGATGCCCTGAATTGGTAATGAAAATGTAGCACATGTACACAGAGGAATTTTATGCTACAAAAATGAAGTAATGAAATTTTCAGGGAAATGGATTAAATTGGGGAAAATATACTGAGGAAGGAAACTGAGGCCCAGAAATACAAGTTATATGTTCTTTTCAGATCTTATTAACATATGTTGAATATATCTAATAAGGGTATACAAGGACAAATATAGGATGTGAAACAGGATAGTAGACCATGAGAGGGAAACAAGGGGTAAAAAGAAAGAGAGAGGACAAAAGAAAACATATAGCATGAGAGCAGAAAGTAGGCTATGTTAGGGAAAGAATGCAAGAATGGAAGGCAAATGGGAGAAAAGAAGGAGAGGAAATGAAACAATAAAATGTGCCTTAAAACACCTTAATAAAATCCAATATTTTGTTTCCTAATATTTTAATTTAAAAGCATGAAAATAAATCCCCATATGAGGAGAAAATATTTTAATACATATAAGTGGTAGAAAATTAATATTTTATATATATATATGTATATACATATGCATTATGTATTATTATTGGCTCTGGGTATTGAGCCCAGAGCCTCACACACACAATACAAATAATCTACCACTGAGATATATACATAGCAATTATAATAATGTTTTTTTTAAAGTAAATGTTTAAAAAAGGGAAGAGAGAAGAAAAAAGAATGAAAGATCTACACTTTTATTAAAAAGATGATATAATGGAAAATGAGACAAAGACCTTGTATCAGACAGCTTCAGGTTCACTAAGATGAACTTCCAGACCAGGCACAGTTATGGAGGAAGGGATTAATTGAAGTTTACAGATCCAGAGGAAGTTCCATAATGACAGAAGAAGCTGGCCTACCTTCCCAGGACCAAGCAGAGATAGAGAAGCACAAGCCAAAAGCCAAACAGCACAATACACTTCAGGAATCCAGCTAGCCACACTTTGAATATCTCTAGATTGAAACTTCAAACCCACCACTACACCTTAAGATCTGCCCAAAGACACTGCCTCCAGCCAGGTGGCTGCAGATCCAAAACTACAAGCTAATAAAACACTGAATATATTGGGGGCCGTATATTCAAACTACCACAGACCTGAAGCAGAATTTCAAAATATATTCAAATAATTAATGAACATAAAAATGTGCTTGATTAGATTGATCACCAGGAAAATTAAGGTTAAAACCACAAACAATTAATGCTGCACACCCAATAAAGGAACCAACATTTAAAAGATTAAAAATAACAAGTATCAGCAAAAATGTTAAGTAACTGAAGCTAGGTGTGGTGGTTTACACCTGTAATTCCACACTGAAAATATTGAGCCAGGAGCACTCCTCACATTGGAGGTCACCCTAGGCTACATAGGGAATTTCAGTCCAGTCTGGGCTCCAGTGTAAGACCTTGTCTCAATTTAAAAAGAAAGTGTTGAGTAACTGAAACACGTATCCTTTTGATAAGAATGGAAATGGTTATAACCACTTTTGGAAACTATTTGGCAGCTACTACAAGTAAACATAAGCATTCTCTGTAACTTAGAAACCTTACTGGGCATATAACCATTAGAAGTGAGCACATAATGCATATCAAAAGGCATGTCAAACATATGTCAGTCAAACTCGTTAAAGTAGACTTTGGTTACAAGAATACAAGAGTATGTGAGTTAAGAAGCGTTGTTTAAAAAGGGAAATAAAGTTTTAGTTAGATGAGAGGAATTTTTTTAGAAATATAATGCACAGTAGGATAGCTAAGACAACAATGTATACTATAAAATAGCTACAAGTATACCACCAAGTCTTACCACCAAAAATGATAATCAAAGTGATACATATGTCAATTAATGTGATTTAATTATTGAAATTATATTAGTTGATCATGGTGGTGAACACCTTTGTCTTTGTTTTGGGGTGGGTTTTTTTTGCATTTTTATTGATAACTTCTATACTATAGACAATAAACCATGATAAACTATGTTTTTTCCCTCCCCTTCCCCATGTTCTCCTTCATAAATCTGCTCTCCATCATATCCCCTCCCTCTATCCATTAGTCTCTCTTTTAATTTGATGTCATCATCTTTTTCTCCTATTATGAGGGTTTTGTGTAGGTATTGCTAGGCACTGTCTGGAGAGTTGCATTGTGAGGAGTGGTAACCGTTCTTTGGCTCTTACATTCTTTCTGCCACCTCTTCCACAATGGATCCTGATCCCTGGAGGGTGTGATAGGGATGTTTCAGTGCTGGACACTCCTCCATCCCTTCTTCTCAGCTCTGTTTCCTTTTGGGTCATCCCTCCCCTATAGCCTTTTTCCAGCTTACTGGTCTCTGCTACTGATTTTTGCTTCCAGCACACAAAAAAAGTCTATACATTTGTAGCTAGGATCCACATATGAGAGAGAATATGTGACATTTGGCTTTCTGGGCCTGGGTTACTGTTGGGCATAGGCAGTGCCCTGGGTTAAAGCAAACCTAAGCTGTCTGACAAGAAGGCCCCAGGATATGGAGAGGTCACAGCAGCCTGAATTGTCGTTCATATCTCAAGGACCTGACCAGCAGGGGAGCTCCTCCCCCCATTTTGGGGGGTTGCAGGGAGTCAGGATCCTCCCTCCATTCTTGGGGGTCACAGTGAGCCTGTACCACTGGACAAAAATCTCAGACCCTGAGATCAGCAGGAAGTAAGGCCACTCCGTCTCCAAGCACAGGATACCTGGACATTCAGATAAGACTTAGGCTTTGCCCATAACCCTGTGGCCTTTGGCCAGTTGCCTAGGAAACTCATTATAACTCAGCCAGCATCTTTGCAAAGCCCATCCCCCTATACCATTGCCTATGTGCTTGAATGAATGTCCCCATATGCTAATTAAACATCAACAAGCAGCCTTGTACATCCAATCCCCTTAGGACCCTCAACTGCTTATAAACCCTGAACAGGGACCCCATGAGATGGTGAGCCAGGCATGGTGGCGCATGCCTTTAATCCCCACACTCAGGAGACAGAGGTAGGAGGGTCACTGTGAGTTCGAGGCCACCCTGAGACTACGTAGAGAATTCCAGGTCAGCCTGGGCTAGAGTGAGACCCTACCTCAAAAAAACAAAAGGAAAGAAAGAAAGAAAAAAGATGGTTAGTTATGGAGTGAAATGAGTTGATTGAAGGAATTTTTCAATGTTGGACATATAAGGCTCATTAAAAATGCTTTTTGAGTGGTACTTAGATCAAAATGTGAAAAGTATGTGGATAAAGATATGGGTGTGTAGGAAAGAATTTTCAGGCTAAAGCTAAACACCATGCCTAAAGTTAGAAAATTTTCAACTGTTTACAAACTCTTAAAAAACATTTAAAAAACTAATTTTCAGGCTAAAATATGTTGGAATAGCTTGCTTGAGCTTTATCAAAGTTAAGTCATGTGTAAAACATAAAATTGTTTTATGTTAATAAAAATTTCTATGGTACATAAAATCAATAGCTATCAAGATTAAGCCAAAACTATTGGTGGTGAAATGGTGTCTTTTCTTTCAAAAAAGATTTATCAAGGGTTATATTACAATTTAGCTAGCTCTTTTGGCTCAACAAAAGACCAGATTCTGTCTCATTTCTGGCATCTTAAGTCCAGTGTTTGTAACAAAATTAACTCTTAAGACATATTCCCTACATTAGTGTACAGACTAATGCTCAAACAATGGTCCTCATCTGAGAAAAATAATTTCAAGCTCTGTGGTTCTGCTTTCAATGTTCTCTGGGTAATTGGTACCCCCACAGGTATCTAAACTAATCTAAGATGTTTACAAACACAAGTGCTAAGACTTTTTACTTGTCCTTTCATGACAATTTCTAGGTTAAATTAATTAGTTTGTTTGTAAATAAATTGGTATTGTTTTCAAGACTCGTAACAGGTTCTGGTAAGATGTGCCTACTTTCTATGCCTCAGATATATGGCATATGCTGCCACAGGACAACAAAATTTTGAAAGATTGTACAAAATGATTTTAGAAGCTTTTGTGCCACTCTTTAACTAAATCTATTTCAGTAATCAAATATGCTCTATATGTATACACATCCAGGCTGGTGTATCTTCCTTTCTAAGTGTGTTAATCACCTATGTAGAAGCCAAAGCCAATTGGAATCATCAGAGCAAAAAGTGTCAATATTTTGGCCTGTGCTTCCTAAGCAGGGAGGATATGGAGACCCAAACAAAACTGGTGTACAGTCTGAAACAGGAGAGTCACAATCGAGGAGCAATCAGTCCTCTCAACTTCCCAAAGAAGGGAAACCTACTTGGCCAGCACAGCCCTGACTCATCCTAACAGATAGAAAACACCAGTAAACTACAGGGCTACTCCTGGGTCCCTGAAATCTCTTTGGAGAGCCACTAGTGACCTCCAAAAATAATCCTTAATTAAATTTTGGCTATCTGCATGGTCTTAAACACTCAGAGAGAAATGTATAACCAAAGATATATATGTATATATAATGTATATATAAATAAATAACCAAATATATAAATGGCCTAATTAAGTAATACAAGAGCTTTCCAAAAGGGGAAACAACCAAGACCTTAAGACATTTTCCCCATAGTTCTAATTCTATAATAATAAAAAAAATACTATAGATGTCAAAAGGGTTATTTTCAAATCTAAGAATATATAAGTAAGTGCTGAGACCAAAAATATGTATTTCCTTAACGGGACCACTTGTGTCAAGACATCCTCTCTCCTATAGTGTGAAGGGCTAACTACCCCATGCATAAATATTTGCTCTCCCACTTATTGTTCCCCAGTCTTGATTGTTTCACAGGTGTATCTCTAGGAGAAAAAAGTGGCCTACAAACTCCGCCTGCACCAACCAAAAGAGATTTTCATCCCTCTGCTGATGGGCCTCAGTGTGACGTTGTCTCTGGGTGCCTCGGGTGACCAACAGCCTCAAATCTCTCCAGAGACAAATAAACTCTCTCATGGACGTGGTACCTCAAAATCATCTAGCCTTAGACCTCATTACTGCTGAACTTGGGGGGATATATGTGGTCTTGGGAGAAGAATGTTGTTTTTTTTTTTTTTTTGTTAGCTGCTTCACTGCTACAAGCTTTAGGATCCCATCACCTGGTTCTCTAACCCTTTAGTTACTTGGCTTCTCCCACTCCTTAGCCCCTCCTAGCAATAGGAACCCTATTACTTGTAGCCCCCTGCCTCATCAAATTTCTCAGACAACAAATAACTAATATTGCTAAGGTTGCTACTAATCAGGTTCTTGTGCACCACCTAGCCCTATCTGAATCTATGATAGACTATAAGGATTTCACTCAATATGATGACACCTCTCCATTATAAAAACAAAGGTGGAGTTGTTGAACATAGGCGGGACCCTGGATTAAAGCAAACCTAAGCTTTCTGACATAAAGGCCCCAGGCTATGCAAAGGTCACAGCAGCCTGAACCACTGGTCATATCTCTGGGACCTGACCGGCAGAGGAGCTCCTCCCCCCATTCTCAGGGGTTGCAGTGATTCAAGATCCTCCCTCCATTCTTGGGGATCACAGTGAGCCTGGACCCTGGGACAAAATCTCAGACCCTGAGATTGGCAGTTAGTAAGGCCACTCCCTCTCCAAGCACAGGATACCTGGACATTCAGATAAGACTTAGGCTTTGCCCATAACGCTGTGGTCTTTGGCCAGTTGCCAAGGAAACTCCTTATATGGTATCAGCTAGCATCTTTGCAAAGCCCATCCACAGTACCATTGCCTGCATGCTGGAACGAATGTCCCCATATGCTAATTAGGTATCAACAAGCAACCTTGTACATCCAATCCCCTTTAGAAACTCAACTGCTTATAAACCCATTTCCCTGACAATAAACCTAGAGCAGTTCAGAGAAACTGTCTCCCAAGAGGACTTCTTGAGTGTTCACCACCACGGTTGCCTGGGACACCTTTGGGGGAACTGCAGTGAGGGCCTAGAGAACCCAGGGACACACAGGTTACCTCACTTAGTATAATCCTTTACAGATCCATCCATTTCCCTGCAAATTTCATAATTTCATTTTCTTTACTGATGAATACTACTCCATTGTGTACATGAACCACACCTTTATTATCCATTCATCTGTGCAGGAACATCTAGGCTGGTTCCATTTCCTAGCTATTAAGAACAGAGCAGCAAAAAACATGGATGTGCAAGTATCTCTAAGTCATTAGGATATATGCCTGGGACTGCTATAGCTGGATCATATAGAAAATCTATTTTTAGCTGTCTCAAAAACCTCCACACTTATTTCCACAATGGATGTACCAGATTACATTCCCACCAACAGTGTAGAAGGATTAACCTTTTTCCACACCCTTGCCAACATTTACTGTCATTAGTTTTCTTTTTTTTTCTTTCTTTCTTTATTAGTTAGTTTTGTATTCAGCAAATACAGTTAGTTTGGCACCATTATTAGGCTCATCTGTGACCTACCCCCTCCCCTTGGCCGCTCCTTGTTGAGGTATATGGGTCATGCATTGTGGAGTTAGCCCATAGTTATGGGTAAGATAAATGTCTCTGCATATCATGACCCAACATGTGGCTCTGACATTCTTTCCGCCCCCTCTTCCGCAAAATTTCCCTGAGCCATGTTGGGTTCATTTTTGGTCTGCTTCTGTGATGAGGTGTTGGGGGCCTCTGAGGCTCTGGCTCTCTGATTTGGTAGGAGTTGATTTTTCTCTGTGCTGATCTCCTTCCCCCTTGTGCTGGTATCTGGTTCATCAGGAAAACAGCACCCTTGCTTGTTTCTCCAATTTTTCTTAGTTTCATCCGGGGCCCTTTTGAGGCATGATGGGGTGGCTCTCTCCTTAGGATCTACATCTATCTGAAAAAGAGAAGCAGATTCTCCAACGGAGAGTAAGTTAGCACCAGGACAAATGAAATAACCCTTACTTTTTTTATAGAGAATTTAATAGGTGTAAGCCCTCTTGCAGCCCACAATTGATGGTAGCTTGATATTGGCGAGTGGGCTTATGTTCGGATGTGGTTCTGACTTGTTTCCCAGCTCCAGCTATGGGTCCCATACCACCGAGGGGATCAGTTAGCCAAATTGAGAGCAGTTGGTTCCCCACCATGGCTGTGTGCCACTACTACACTTGTGTGGGCATCACAACAAGTTATTTGCTGCTAAGTAGGTTAGACCATGCATTGCTTGGACAGATATTGGTCAATTTCCCCCAGTCTCCCATGTAGCACCTTCTGGACCTAGACATGCTGACTGTCTGGGGACTGACTCTCTTCCAACTTCCAGCCATGCCATTCTATTTTGCATGTCAACCACATAAGGTGTCTTCAGCAGTAGGTTCTTACCACTAACCTTTGGTGGGTCATCAAGTACTCCGACAGAAATCTGTCTGTCTTTTAGGAAACCTTGTAGGTCTCTCTGATCAAAAGCTCATTGTGGATGATAGCCCCATGCTGGTTCTGGGAGTTACAGGTCAGTGCCCACTAAGAAAATGAGGAAAAAGATAACTAATATACAAGAGTTAGAGAGAAGAGAGAGAGAGGGGGAGAGGGAGAGGGATGGAGGGAAGATGTAGAAGATTAAGGTTAGTCTTGATCTTACCCTCTCCAGTGTCTTGTGGTTCAGGTGTTCCCTGTAAGGGCCTGGTGAAGGATCAGCCATTTGGTCTGTCTTTTAGTAAGTAGAAAATTATGGTACCATTGCCATTTGGGTCTAGATTTGTGTTTCCCACCCCTTTGATGCCCTCCCCTCCCTCACCTTCCATCCTAGTGTCTAGTCCAGGAGATGCTTCCTGGGTATGTAAGGTATCTTGGGTAGATTCAGGTTAGGAGCTGTAGATGAGTGAGACTATGTGGTGATTTTTTTTTTTTTTTTCTGTGATTGGGTAAGTTCACTGAGAATGATCTGTTCCAGGTTCAACCATTTTTCCTCAAATTTCATTGTGTCATCTTTTCTTACTGCTGTATGGAATTCCATTGTGTAGATATACCACATCTTAGGTATCCATTCTTCTAGTGATGGAAATCTGTGTTGATTCCAGCTCTTAGCTATTACAAATTGAGCCGCTATAAACATGGTTGAGTAAATCTCTCTAGCCTGTGGTTTGAAGGTTTTAGGGTAGGTGTCCAGTAAGGGAGTAACTGGGTATGTTGGTATCTCTATACTCAGCTTTTTCAGAAGTCTCCATATTGCTAGTACTGGAAGTCCTAGCTCAAGCAATAAGACAGGAGATGGAAATAAAAGGGATACAATTTGGAAAGGAAGAAGTTAAGTTAGCTTTATTCGCTGGCGACATGATTATATATGTAAGAGACCAGACAGACTCCATCCCAAAACTCCTGAAGGTGATTGACTCCTATAGCAAAGTAGCAGGACACAAAATCAATGCACAAAAATCAGTAGCCTTCCTTTATGCAAATGACAAAGATACAGAGAAAGAAATAAAGGACATAGTCACATTTTCAATAGCAACAAAAAAATAAAATAAAATAAAATACCTTGGAATAATGTTAACCAAGGAAGTGAAAGATCTATACAATGAAAACATAAAAACACTCAAAAAAGAAATTGAGGCGGACTTGAGAAAATGGAAAGACCTACCATGTTCCTGGATAGGCAGAATTAACATTGTGAAGATGACAATCCTACCAAAGGCAATATACAGATTTAATGCAATTCCAATTAAAATCCCTACAGTGCTCTTCATAGAGATAGAAAAAAATGATCTCAAATTTCATATGGAAAGGCAGAAGGCCTCGCATTTCCAAACATATCCTCAGCAAAAGAAATACCTCTGGAGGCATCACCATACCTGATCTAAAGCTATATTACAAAGCCATTGTAATAAAAACAGCATGGTACTGGCATAAAACAGGAGTATAGACCAATGGAATAGACTTGAGGACCCGGACTTTGGGTCAAGCAACTATAGCTACTTTATATTCGATAAAGGCCTGAACAATATAGACTGGAAAAAAGACAGCCTCTTCAACAAATGGTGCTGGACAAACTCGATAACCATATGCAGGAAACTGAAGCTTGATCCACACATTTCACCATGCACTACACTCAAGTCCAAATGGATCAAAGACCTCAATATAAGACAAGAAACTCGAATACTACTGGAAGAAAATTTAGGAAGTACTTTCCATGATATAGGAATGGAAAAAGACTTCCTGAACCAAACCCCAGTTGCTCATGAACTTAAACCATCACTCAACCAATGGGATCACATGAAGCTGAAGAGTTTCTTTACAGACAAGCATAGAATAAGCAAAGCAATAGATTACCCACAGAATGGGAGAAAATATTTGCGGGTTATCCAACTGACAGAGGCCTAATCTCTAGAATCTACAAAGAACTCAAAAATTTAAACAGTAAGAAGTCAAACACCCCACTCACAAAATGGGGCAAAGAGCTGAACAGGCAGTTCACAGAGGAAGATACACAAATGGCAAACATACACTTAAGAAAATGTTCATCATCCCTAATCATCAGAGAAATGCAAATTAAAACAACTTTGAGATTCCACCTTACACCAATAAGGATAGCAAACATCAAAAAATCAAATAAAAATAAATGCTGGCGAGGTTGTGGAGAAGTAGGAACACTCATCCACTGTTGGTGGGAATGTAGGATGGTACAACCACTTTGGAAAAATTTCTTATTTGAAGTGGAAAAAATACCTAAAAAGAAGTAATATCATCACACTTATTTTCTATTTTAGTTTCTGTCCTTTAATACAAGTCTAATTGTTTCCTTAGAGGTATTGTTTATTAGGGGTATGTTCATTCCAAAGTGCATTAGAGCAGGAAATCAGAAAATATTTTCTATAAAGGCCCAGATATCTGATATTTCAAGCCTTGTGGGATGTATGGTTACTGTTAAAACTATCTAGTTCTGTCAGTACTGCATATAACTGGCCTTAGACAATCCATTACATGTGTATTTGTGATCTGGTAACATTTTGTTTGTTGTTGTTTTGTTTTATTTTTCGAGGGAGTGTCTCACTCTGGCCCAGGCTGACCTGGAATTCACTATGTAGTCTCAAGGTGGCCTCGAACTCATGGCGATCCTTCTACCTACCTCTGCCTCCCGAGTGCTGGGATTAAACGTGTGTGCCACCATGCCTGGCTTCTAGTAATGTTTTATTTACAAAATGAGTTTTCTGTCTCAATCTAGCCCCTAGACTGTTGCTCTAGAGGGCTGTTGGTTGGTTAGCTGACTAGTTTGTTGTGCTTTTTTGATGTTTTTTTTCTTTGTTTTACCTTTTGTTTCACTTTTAGACCTGATACCATTTAAAATAATTATAATTTGAAAGCAGATGTTGGTAGTGGGGAGAATTGAATACTATTTCATAAGTTGATCTTGTATTTGATAATATTCTTTCTTGATTCTATTAGTTTTCCCAGCTAGATTGTTACACTGTCTATGTACCTTGATAGCTTTGCTATCTGAATACCAATTTTTATAAACTTATTTTCATTTTATTTCTAACAGCTTCATTTGGGAGTTCCAGTACTATTCTCCACAGTACTTGTGACTGAGACAATTTTAGTCTTCAAAATTTCTCCAAAAGTTCACAATTAAATACATTTGCTGCAGGAATTTGGTATAAAACCTTTTCCATAATAAGGGACATTATTTTCCTCATTAGTTTATAAAAACTTACACCATCAAAAAGATTTTGAGTTATAAAATTCATCCTCTTCATAAACTGAGAGATTATTATTCTCATTCATTAGAATTTTAGCATATACTTTCACTAATATGTTAGGCCTGTGAATAATTTTTATTTCATGCATTGTTCATGTCCAATTTTGGAAACCAGACTTCATCTGGCTTATGTGGGTCCTGGGGAGTTGAACCTGGGTCCTTTGGCTTTGCAGGCAAGCGCCTTAACCACTAAGCCATCTCTCAAGCCCTCTTTCCAACTTTTTGGTACCCTAATGTTTTATTCAATTTTAATTGAATTTTTATTTAGTCATATTTTTAATTTATTTTTAATTTCTCTGGCTTTTAATAGTGCAATTAGAACAGTTACTGCAGTTACTCTCATACGAAAACATTTCTATATGAGCAAAGTACAAATATATGCATGTATTAAAATGTCATAATGAAACTCATCTTGTATGGTAACTGAAAAATCAATAATAAAAGTAACAACACTGGAAGGACAAAAGATTTGTAAAGATAAAGAGAAAAAAAGATTTATTTCTGTTGTTATATATGATGTGATGTCTTTCCTGTTTCTCTTTCCTGCTTATCAATGATGGGTCAAGTTTCATTTGAAGGAGAAGCTGTTTTAACAATTACATATCACTTCATTAGTTTGCCAAGAAAGGTATTAAAGTGAATATAAAACTGTACATAGATTCAGAGAGTTTTTGATTCATATAAAAGTGGAAACCTAACACTGGCTACTGGTTTCTATGTCCCCAAATCAGTAGAGGGAGAAAAGATAGAAGAGAAGAATTAACCAAAAACAACAAAATCTAGGGCTGGAGAAATGGGTCAGCAGTTAAGGCATTTGCCTGCAAAGCCTGATGACCTGTGTTTGATTCCTCAGTACCCACATAAAGCCAGACACACAAAGTGGTACATGCATCTGGAGTTCCCTTGCAGCGGCTGAGGTCTGGCACACCCATTTTCTCTGTGTGTCTGTCTCTCTTCTTTTCTCTTCTTTTCTCTTCTCTTCTCTCCTCTCCCCTCACCACCCCTCCCACTCCCTCCCCTTACCCCCTCCCCTCCCCTTCCCCTCCCCTTCCCCCTCCCCTCCCCTTCTCCTCCCCTTCCCCCTCCCCTCCCCTTCCCTCCCCTCCCCTCCCCTCTCCTTCCCTCCCCTCCCTCCCCTCTCCTCTCCTCTCCTCTCTCTTTCTCTATGGTGGCACATACCTTTAATCCTAGCACTCAGGAGGCAGAGCTAGGAGGATCTCCATGAGTTCCTGGCAAGCCTGAGAGTACATAGTGAACCAGGTCAGCCTGGACTAGAGAAAGGCCCTAATATATATGTAACAATAAAATCTTAATGCTAGAATACAGAGCAAGATGGGCACAGCTAAATTACTAGACTAAAAATCAGAAGTTCTTTGTCATAAGAAAAATAGGGAAGGATAAGTAAAAATAAGTTGCAAAATAAAAATCAAATAATATGTGGTATTAACATGAGAAAATTTTCATAATAATGGTTTCAGAAGAAAGAAATGTGTGTACAGTCAGCAACTTCATCCTTCAGGACAAATCCAGTCTCTTACTTGGTTTCGTAAATAAAGTTTTAATAACATGTAGTTGCACTCATTAGTTTTACTTTATGGCCACTTTTTATTTATTTGTCTATTTATTGATTTGTGTGTTTATTTTTTATTCCATCCAAAGACTCATATTTATTTCATTCAACAGTCTATTTACATCAGTAGATAGTATTTTCTGAAAATACACTGGAAACAAATCTATGTGCAAAACTGGATATGCAGATTTTATCAGTATTTGTGTTTGATTTTTTTCTTTGTCCAAGAAATTTATTTTTAATGTTTATTATCAATATTACTATTAACAAAATGTTTCATATGGATACATCATACATCACGTGTTGGTACCTTCTTTTCCCTTGTCCCTGCTGCCATTCCATTGGGGACACTCCTCAGTGGGGTTGCAAGTATCCCCCATGAGGTTGTAGTTTATGCATTGTGGGAGCAGTAGTCAGCTATTTTTTGGGGGGAGGGAATGCCTCTGGGCATGATGTCTCAACATATGGCTCTTGCAGTCTCTCTGCCTCCTCTTCCACAAAATTCCCTGAGACATAATGGGTGAGCTTTAAGTTTCCTTCAGTGACTAGCTCTTAGAAACCTCTGGATCTCTGCTGTGGTAGGTGTTAAGTATCCTCAGGATCTGTCTCCTATACCCTGGCACTGATTATCAGGAACATCATGGAAGCAGCACTCATGCTCATCTCCCCATTCCTCTGTGGATTCAGCTGTGGCTTGGCTGAAGTGCAAGGGGTAGTTTATTTCCTCTGGTCTTGCTACCTTCTGAAAAAGAAGAACATTTTCGGCAACAGAGAGTTGTCTGCATACTTTAAAATGGGATAAGCATTATTAATTTAGGGGGAATTTGATGTATGTAAGCCCTCTTTTAGCCAAAGACTAGTGAGAGCTTGATATTGGAGAACTTTGTCTCCATAGGATTCTGATCTGGTTCCCAATTCCAGATATGGGTTCCTTTACACTGAGTGGATCACTTAGCCAATCAGAAAGGTATTGATTACCCACCGAGGCTGTGTGACACTATTGCACTGGCATGTGCATAATGTCAGGGTGTTTGCTTCTGAGTAGCTTAGACCTGTGGTTGCTCAGACTGTCATTGGCCATTTTTTCCCAGTAACTGATGTAGCACTAGACAGGCTAGCTTTCTTGGGGCTGACTTTCCTCTGAATTCTACTGGTCTCTCCATCCTCTGTGTCAGAAGCATATGGTGTTTCCTAATGTTTCATGTTTGAATCTTGGTGGGACTATGTGAGAGGTGCTCAACCTTTAAGAGCTGGGGTCTAGTGGAAGGTCCTTCCATCACTGTCAGTCTTGCCTTCAGAAAGTATTTAAATAGTGCTTATGGGACACTGAGTTAGTTCTTTAAGAGAGTAAATTGTTATAAAAGCCTGGCCCTTGAATCATCCTCTGTCTCCCTGCTTTGCCTTGTGATTATTCCCTCTCACATGTATACCCATCACTATGATGACATCTTTCATAATGCCCACACCAGTGATTAGCTGATACCAGCCACATGTCCTACCACTTCCACAACTGTGAGCAAAGTAATCCTCTTTTTCTTATAAGGTAGTATATCTCTGGTATATTATTACAGTAAAGAAAAAAATAAGACTAATGAAGTAGGTAAGTTTAAGAAGGGCAAAGAACTAAGAAGAAAAAAGAGAGGAGGTTGTAGAAAAGAGGGATTACAGGAAACCAAAACAGAGAGAGAGAAAGCATGAGAACCCAGGACAGGTAGGTTATTTGTCAGGACATGTGGTAGGAAGTTTAAGGCAGGATTGACACCCACAATCCTCTAGACCATTCAATAAATCATCTATGCACGATTCATTGGACATCTTGTTTCAAGTTTCTTAGCCTGATATATCAGTAGAGGAATTTTCTGTGCCCATGCTCTACCTGAAATCTACTTGATTGCTCAATGACCATGCAGCCCAAGCATGTAAAGTCTTCAGCAATAGGGTCTTACCACCTAGTTCTTGTGGGAAACCAACAGTCTTGGAAACATCCTGTAGTGTTTTGAGGACATCAGGAGTCTCCCTTACCAACAAGTTTCTAGAAGATATCCCACCCCTGGCACTGAAAATTTCCCATTGCACCCTCAGTACCTCTACTATAAGTAGAGGTATCTATTACACCCTCCCCCTAAGCCTGCCCCTCTCCTCCCTCCCTCATGACCCCTTTCTAGACTTCTGGCCTCTACTAGTTACTTTTATCCCAACTTGCATACAAATCTAGGTATTTGAAGCTAGGATCCACATATGAGAGAGAATATGAGGAACTTGACTTTCTGACCCTGAGTTACCTCACTTAGTATAATCTTTTGCAGATCTATTCACTTCCCTGAAATTTTCATAAGTTCATTTTTGTTTACAGCTAAATAAAACTCCATTTTGTAAATATACCACATATTTATTATCCATTCATCACTTGATAGATATCTAGGCTGCTTACATTTCCTAGTTATTGTGGATAGGGCAGAAATAAACATGGATGAACAATTATCTCTATAGTACTGAATAAGCTCCTTACAGTATATGCCAAAGAGTGGTATAACTGGGTTATCTGTCTATGGCTTTCCCCCCTACACTTATCTCAGTCCCTCATCCAACCCTAGATCTGTCACTACCTTTGCACTGAAGTAGTTTCTGGTTTTCAAGTCATTGAACAGAAGCCAAGGAAAAATCATAATGAAAGACTGATATTGAAATCAACAATGATGGCTGTTTATTGAATCCAAACTTTGGGTTGAATACAAGGCCTTGCCCTTTAATTGCAGCAATTATACTCTAGAGGTAATTGCATTCATTTCACAAATAAGGATGCTAAAACTCAAAGAGTTTAAAATTTTTCCCAGTGCCATGGAGCTGTATGTATTAACTAGCCTGCCAGAATCCAAAGCCCACATTCTATATGCTATCTTCTCATACAGTCACATATTACATATTTAGACTGGATAACACTAATGAAAACATCATGGGTTCACTATATAAATGTCAGTGTGTAAAATACATCAGAGATTCAAGTGCAATGAAGAGGGATGGTTTTCCACAAAGGAAGTCTTCAATGCTTTGGTAATCCAATAGCCACTTAGAAACAGCCAGATTTCCAAAGCCCAGATACTGTGAGCAAGCCACAAAATAAGTGTTTTATCCTGAGCAGTGTATGAAGAAGCCACATGTGCAAAGTGGCAGATTGCCACAAAGAGCTTTTAAGGGCTTCTGTTCAAAGATCTAGGGTCCCTATGGCAATAGCATTTGAAGAACTTTTTTTTTTTTATTAGTCAGTTCTGTATTCAGCAAATACAGTCAGTTTGGTACCATTATTAGGCTCATCCGTGACCTACCCCCTCCCCTTGGCCCCTCCTTGTTGAGGTATACGGGTCATGCATTGTGGAGTTAGCCCACAGTTATGGGTAAGCTAAATGTCTCTGCATATCATGACCCAACATGTGACTCTGACATTCTTTCCGCCCCCTCTTCCGCAAAATTTCCCTGAGCCATGTTGGGTTCATTTTTCGTCTGCTTCAGTGATGAGGTGTTGAGGGCCTCTGAGGCTCTGGCTCTCTGATTTGGTAGGAGTTGATTTTTCTCTGTGCTGATCTCCTTCCCCCTTGTGCTGGTGTCCGGTTCATCAGGGAAACAGCCCCCTTGCTTGTTTCTCCAAGTTTTCTTAGTTTCAGCCGGAGCCCTCTTGAGGTATGATGGGGTGGCTCTCTCCTTAGGGTCTACATGTATCTGAAAAAGAGAAGCAGATTCTCCAACGGAGAGTAAGTTAGCACCAGGACAAATGAGATAACCCTTGCTTTCTGTTTTTTTATAGAGAATTTAATAGGTGTAGGCCCTCTTGTAGCCCACAATTGATAGTAGCTTGATACTGGAGAGTGGGCTTATGTTTGGATATGGTTCTGACTTGTTTCCCAGCTCCAGCTATGGGTCCCATACCAGTGAGGGGATCAGTTAGCCAAATTGAGAGCAGTTGGTTCCCCACCATGGCTGTGTGCCACCACTGCACTTGTGTGGGCATCACAGTAAGTTATTTGCTGCTAAGTAGGTTAGACCATGCATTGCTTCGATAGATATTGGTCTATTTCCCCCAGTCGCCCATGTAGCACCTTCTGGAACTAGACGCGCTGACTGTCTGGGGACTGACTCTCATCCAACTTCCAGCCATGCCAGTCTAATTTGCATGTCAATCACATAAGGTATCTTCAGCAGTAGGGTCTTACCATTAACCTTTGGTGGGTCATCAAGTACTCTGACAGAAATCTGTCTGTCTTTTAGGAAACCTTGTAGGTCTCTCTGATCAAAAGCTCATTGTGGATGATAGCCCCATGCTGGTTCTGGGAGTTACAGGTCAGTGCCCACTAAGAAAATGAGGAAAAAGATAACTGATATACAAGAGTTAGAGATAAGAGAGAGAGAGACAGGGAGAGGGGAAGTGAAGGAGGGAAGATGTAGGAGATTAAGGTTAGTCTTAATCTTACCCTCTCCAGTGTCTTGTGGTTCAGGTGTTCCCTGTAAGGGCATGGTGAAGGATCAGCCATTTGGTCTGTCTTTTAGTAAGTAGAAAATTATGGTACCATTGCCATTTGGGTCTAGATTTGTGTTTCCCACCCCTTTGATGCCCTCCCCTCCCTCCCCTTCCATCCTAGTGTCTAATCTAGGAGATGCTTGCTGGGTATGTAAGGTATCTTCGGTAGATTCAGGTTAGGTGCTGTAGATGAGTGAGACTATGTGGCGATTTTTTTTCTGTGATTGGGTAAGTTCACTGAGAATGATCTGTTCCAGGTTCAACCATTTTTCCTCCAATTTCATTGTGTCATTTTTTCTTACTGCTGTATAGAATTCCATTGTGTAGATATACCACATCTTAGGTATCCATTCTTCTAGTGATGGACATCTGTGTTGATTCCAGCTCTTAGCTATTACAAATTGAGCCGCTATAAACATGGTTGAGCAAATCTCTTTAGTCTGTGGTTTGAAGGTTTTAGGGTAGATGCCCAGTAAGGGAATAACTGGGTCTGTTGGTATCTCTATACTCAGCTTTTTCAGAAGTCTCCATATTGCTTTCCAAAGTGGTTGTACCATCCTACATTCCCACCAACAGTGGATGAGTGTTCCTACTTCTCCACATCCTCGCCAGCATTTATTTTTATTTGATTTTTTGATGCTTGCTATCCTTATTGGGGTAAGGTGGAATCTCATAGTTGTTTTAATTAAATGAAGAACTTATGTATAATGTAAAGGATAAAAAGAGAACAACAGTGACCCTCTAAATATGTTTAGTTGTCCCCATCAAAATGTCTCAGATATAGAAAAGAAAGGCTAGGAGACAGTTGGTATTATTGAAAATAGTCCAGACTTTGGAAATAGAAGATACAAGTTAAAACTGAGTGTTGCCACTATAACTATGGCACTAAGAAGGACACTGCTTCAAATCTGCAAGATGATAACAATAATTCCAAGTGCAATGATTTCTAATTCATAGAGTTGTTGTGAGGAATACACTAGACTATGCCAGTAAAATGTTTAGTGCTTGCTAACATGTGAGAATCACCTAATAAATAATCACCATTACTATTTTACTAATATCATAACTGTTTCATTCTATATTATATACTTCTTTAGCTCAAGACTAAGAGACTGGAGCAGTTCCTCCTTGTAGCTAAAGAATCTGATGCTCTCCCAAGAAAATGATGGGGGATAAGCCTAGAGCAGCACGAAGACAAAACATTCCCTCTTTTCTCCATACTCCCTGCTTCTGAGTTGATTTTGCCACACAGTGTGCTCAGCCCACACAATGCTGAAATTCACATCAACATCTGAAATAGAATCATAGAGATGAAAAGAAAATCAGAGAAAAGGATGCCAGTGATGTCTCAATTCAAGCCATGGAAAATGTAACTAAATTTGTGATTCCTTCAATTTCATGTGCACACAAGTGCCTCATACCTGCCACATAGTAGCTCTGTTACTGGTACATTGATCCGGGTGGGAAAATCTCAATTTAATATTTAATTGCCTTAAAAAACTCTGGATCTATTTCACAGGCTTTCAAAAATATTATGGAAAATGTTAAACAAACAAAAATAAAAAAGGACTCCCATGTTCCAATCATCCACTTTACAAAACTATCAACTCATAACCAAATGTGTTTCTTATATACCCCTACTCATTTCCTCCCCTTTTTAGATTATTTCTTAAAATCCCAGATATTTTATCATTTTATCTATTTTTAAATATTTATTACTATTATTATTATCAAGATGTTTGTATGGATACATCATGGGTTCATACCCTCTTTTCCCTCGGCCCCTGCCCTCATTCCAGTGGGGACACTCCTCATGGGGTTGCAGGTATTCCCCATGGGGTTGTTGTTTATGCATTGTGGGAGCAGTAGTCAATTATTTTTGGGGGGAGGGGGAGGAATGTCTCTGGGCATGATGTCTCAACCTGTGGCTCTTACAATCTTTCTGCCCCATCTTTGGCAAATGGTGGATGAGTTTTAAGTATACTTCAGTGATGAGCTCTTAGGAGCCTCTGGGTCTCTACCTTGGAAGGTGTTGAGTATCCTCAGGGTCTGTCTCCTATACCTTGGTGCTGATTATCAGGAACAGCATGGAAGCACCCCTCTTGCTCATCTCCCCATTCCTCTGTGGATACAGTGGTGGCTTGGCTAATGTTTAAAGGGTAGTTTATCTCCTCTGGTCTTGCAACCTTCTGAAAAAGAAGAACAGATTCTCCAATGGAGAGTGAAGTCACCATAGTTTAAATGGGATAAGCATCGTTAACTTGGGGAGAATTTTGATGTATGTAAGCCCTCTTTTAGCCAAAGACTAGTGAGAACTTGACACTGGAGAATATAATCTTTGTCTCCATAGGATTCTGATCTTGTTCCCAATTTCAGATATGGGTTCCTGTATACTGAGTGGATCATTTAGCCAATCAGAGAACTATTGGGTACCCACTAAGTCTGTGTGCCACTATTGCACTGGCATGTACATCATGCCAGAGTGTTTGCTTCTGAGTAGCTTAAACCTCTGGTTGCTCAGACTGTTGTTGGCCATTTTCCCCAAGTAGCTCATGTACTGATTTCTGGCACTCAACAGGCCTTTGACAAAATACAATACCACTTCAAAACACTGGAAAGAATAGGCATTAATGGTTTATATCTCAACACAATAAAGGCTATATATAAAGCTCCAAATAATTCTTAATGGCAAAAACCTCAAGGAGTTCCCACTGAGATCAGTAACTGACAGGGGTGCCCACTCACATCACTGCTCTTCAACATAGTACTAGAAGTACTAGCCCAAGCAATAAGACAGGAGAAAGAAATAAAAGGGATTCTGACTGGAAAGGAAGAAGTCAAGCTAGCCCTATTTGCAGATGACATGAACCTATGTATAAGTGACTCGAGAGTCTCCATCTCAAAACTTCTAAAGGTGACAAATTCCTTCAGCAAAATGGTAGGATACAAAATCAAACTTCAGTAGCATTTCTATATCCAGAAGACAAACATACTGAAAAAGAAATCAGTGAGGCTATCCCATTTTAATCGCAACAAAAAATTAAATATCTTGAAATAACACTAACTGAGGATGTGAAAGACCTATATAATGAAAACTGAAAAAAAAAAAAAAACTCAAGAAAGAAATCTAGGAGGGCTTAAGAAGATGGAAAGACCTCCCGTGCTCCTGGATAGGTAGAACTAATATTGTGTAAATGGAAATTCTACCAAAAGCAAGATACAGATTTAATGCAATACCAATAAAAAATCATCATAGAGATTGAAAAAAATGATTTCAAAATACATATGGAATGGCAGAAGGCATCAGATATCCAAACATATCCTCAGCAAAAAAAAAAAAAAAACCCTCTGGTGGTATCACTATACCCAACATAAAGCTTTATTACAAAGCCATAGTGAAAAAAAAAAAAAAAAAAAACAGCATTGAAGACCCAGACCTTAGGTCAAGTAACTACAACTACTTGATCTTTGACTAAGGTGCCAAAAATGTAGACTGGAGAAAAGACAGTATTTTCAACAAATGGTGTTGGACAAATTGGATGACCATATGTAGAAAAATGAAATTAGACCCACTCATTTCACTATACACAAAAATCAAGTCCAAATGGATGAAAGACCTCAATATAAGACCTGAAACCCTTCGACTACTGGAAGACAAAATAGGAGGCACACTCCATGATATAGGATTGGGAAAAGACTTCCTGATTAAAACCCCAGTAGCCCAGGAAATTAAACAAGCACTTAACCAATGGGATCTCATGAAGCTAAAAAGCTTTTGCTCAGACAAACATACCACAAGCAGATCCAATAGATTACCCACTGAATGGGATAAAATCTTTGCCAGCTATTCCACTAACAAAAGCCTAATATTCAGAATCTACAAAGAACTCAAAAACATAAACAATAAAAAAATCAAACAGTCCATTCCAAGCATGGGGCAGAGAACTGAATAGGGAGTTCTCAGAGGAAGAATTACAAATGGATAACCCACACTTAAGGAAATGTTCAATATCCATAACCATTAGGGAAATGCAAATTAAAACAACTATGTGATTCTACCTTACCCCAGTAAGGATAGCATACATTAAAAAATCAAATGAAAACAACTGTCGGGGAGGTTGTGGAGAACTAGGAACACACTTTAAGTGTTGGTGGGAATGGCAGCAGGTACAATCACTATGGAAGTCAATATGGAAACTCCTGAAAAGGAGGAATATAGAGTTAGCAACAGACCCTATTATTCCCTTACTGGGCATTTACCCTGAAAGCTCCACATCTCAGTTCAGAGATATTTGCTCAACCATGTTTATAGCTGCTCAATTCATAATAGCTAAAAACTGGAATCAACCCAAGTGCCCATCACTGGATGAACAGATAACCAAGATATGGTAAATCTACACAGCGGAATTCTACTCAGCAGAAAGAAAAAAATGGCACATTGAAATTTGTAGAAAAGTGGTTGAACTCAGAACAGATCATTTTAAGTGAACTCATGCAATTACAGAAAGACAATGGTTGCATTGTCTCACTCAACTGCAGTTTCTAACCTAGTTCAGCCCAAGTTGCTGACATAACTGACATCTCAAGGCTAGGAAAATGGGGATGGTAGGGCTTGGGGAAGGGGAAGGGTGGAGAGGGGACACAAAACTGAACCCAAATTGAACTGTTACCATAGAATCCTATATATCCTATAAGTTAGACTAAAAGATGGAACCCTCAAGAGGACCTTAGGTGGAGAACCTGAATGAAAGTGTCCTGGAGAGGGTGAGATGAAACCTAACCTTCAGTTTCTCCTGTTTCTCTTTCTTCTTCTTTTTTCTTTTCCCTTGGTGCTAGCCTGTAATTCCCTGTACCAGGATGTGATTTTCATCCACAATGAGCTATTGATCAGAGAGACCTACTAGATCTCTCAAAACAAACAAGACAGACTTATGTCAGAGCACTTGATTATCCACCAGAGGTTAATGGTAAGGCCCTACTGCTGAAGATATCATATGCTGTCAGCATGGACCATGGAGAGACCTGGTTGGAATCTGAAAGAGAGCCAGTCTGAAGACAATTAGCCTATCTAGTTCTAGAAGGCACTACATGAGCTACCAGGGGAAAGTGATCAATATCTGTCCAAGCAACACAAAGTCTAAGCAACTCAGAAGCCAACAACCTGATGTGATGCTCTCACAAGGGCAATAGTGGCACACAGCCACGGTGGGTAACCAACTGCTGTTGGATTGGCTAAAAAATTCACTCAGTGGAAAGGAAACCATATCTGAAACTGGGAAACAAGTCATTATCATATTCAGATAATGATTTTGCTTTCCACTGTCAAGGTACCACTAATCTTGGGGTATAAGAGGGTATTCACACTTTAAATCCTCTCTAAGTTAATAATGATTATCCCATTTAACTGGTGCTGACCTCACTCTCCGTTGAAGAATCTGCTTCTATTTTTCAGACAGGAGCTGGACCTGAGGATATAAATGGCCCAGTGCACTCCACCCTGGTCCCATTTGAAACCCCAGAGGAATTGAGGAAATGACCAAGAGTGCTGCTTTCTTAGTGAATCTGATATCAGCACAATGGTGATGGAGATAGACACTGAGGACACTCAACACCTACCAAACCAGAAATCAAGAGGCTCCTAAGTGCCCATCACTGAAGTAGACTTAAAATGCACCCACATGGCTCAGGGAATTTTGTGAAAGAGGGAGCAGAAAGATTGTCAAAGCCACAAGTTGGGACATTTTGCACACAAACATTGCCTGTCCCCTATAACTGACTGCTGCCACTATAACACCTGACCCATAATCCTCATTGGGTTGACCTGCATTACCAATGTGGAAGGCCTCTTCAGAAAAGGGGCAGGGAGGAGGGAAAGGATAGTACTAACGTGTGTTGTTTACCTAATGAATATGTCTATATCTAATAAAAATAAATCAAAAAATCTCTAGACACATGTTCCACCTTGTGTTTTCCATTAGGTGGAATGGAATGGCTTATGTGGGTCCTGGGAAATCAAACCTAAGTCCTTTGGCTTTTCAGGCAAGTGCCTTAACCACTAAGCAATCTTTTTAGCCCTAGATTCAGTTTTGTTTAAGAATATTTATTATGGGTTTGAACAATATTTTTATTTTACAAACTAAATTTATCTTGATTTGAAAGTAAACAACTAGGATAAGGACACAGACATTTTAGGAAAGAAATCATATTTCAAATTCCTTTATGCCACAGTGCTGAGAGGATGGTGCTATTTACATCAGAGGTACTCCAAGACTGTTGGTCACACTAAATTCAATTGAAATATAGAATTTTCTCCAAAATGCAATTTGTCCAAAGAAGTCCATACTCTTCTACTGTCATTATTAGCTCTTATAATGTCAAGAACTTCATCACTGCTCTGATACATAGACTGCTTTTTTTTTTAATTTAGTCATCAAATTCTCCTCACATTAAGAAAAAGAAACCATTATGCCTGGAATTAAACGGCTGTAAAAAGCTAACATTAGTTTTAATATTTCCATCACATCTGCTTAAATCTCCTCATTAAGTCTTCAGGTACAACTAGTGTTACCAGGATAGTGAATGTAAATTATGTCCCCACTTACACAGTTGGGCATTTTAGACCTGATTATATTTTTCTCCTCTATAAAGAAGAGAAAAACAGCTCACATAACAGAAGTCATGGCCTTATTTGCTCATGATCGTGTTGGCCACACTGACCTCTCTCTTGAACTTGACAGATATAGACAATCCAAACAGCCTTCAGCACAGGTCACCAAAGAATCTGCTACACAGAGAAATGATCCTGGCCTGTAGTTTATAACTTAGCTGTGACCCTTCACTGACAAAATCCTTTGACAAAACTTTTAGCCTTATTTGCTTTCCTTTCCTCATCTCATACTACCTCAAACCACAAACTGCTCCTGTTCACCAATATGTCAAGCCACATTGGCTTTTCTTGCCTCTTAACTCACCTGAAGGTTTTACAGTTTTCATGGTTTGCTTTCTCAACATCAGAGGCTACACACCCTGATCTTGTTTCCAACTCTTACACCACTTCATATTCTCTGTTGTTTCTTTCTTAACTCATCAGCTTTTCAAAGATTCAATTGTCCTATAGCTTTTGTCTGTGGCCTCTTTTCTTACTCACTCTTTCCCCAACATTAAGTTTTGGGGAGAAGACTAACAAATTGACATCACTTTGTACTTGCCTGTGGTTTCAGACGCACACCTTCAGGTGCCCACTGAGAAGACTGCAACTAAATAAACAAGCACTGTACATCCAAACCAAATTGTTACCTATTTCCACCTTTCCCTCTATTACTGCCCTCCACAAACCTGTGGAATCTCAAGCCCCACCTCCCCAGTTAATTTATTCTCTCTTCATCCTCACAACAAATTGGCCATGAAATTCTTCAAAATTATTATTCCAGAAATTTCTCTTTTGTCACTTCTTCTATTCCTTTGGCTCTGTCATTTCTGTGGTTTATATCAGGATATTAATATCTCCTTTCTTCCATACCAATCAAGTTGACTCTGATGTATACCCTATGATGTCTCCTAGAGTTCTTCAGACAGTGTGCTCCCTTTTATTAACTTATATATCTTCCTTTTTTCCCATGGTTTATGCACAGTACTAGAATTCTAAATCTTATTTCTGCATCTTCTTTGAAAATCCTGCCTGGAATTAGGCTTCTATTTCAAAATCAATATGTGATTTTTGCACATAGGACAGGAGTTATGATGCCATGCAGAGCTTGCACTGCCACTAATCAGTTTTGCAAGTGTGAGTCAAATTCTTTAACCTCTCTAAGTTTCAATTTGTATCTCCAAAAATGAGGCATAAAATGATAAACAGAGTCATTGGATTCATGTGACAACTGAATATGCTTCTGCATGTGAAGTGCCTGCCACAGTGTCTGGCTTATCATAATCCTCAGCCTTTCAGTCAGTATTGGCAAGCACTGATTTTTATTGTTCTGTTTTGTTCTCCTAAATGCGCATAGCCTTCCTTGCCCCTGAGCCATCACAATAGCCTCCCAACCCAACATTAAGTCTCTTCCTCTCTGAAGCAGTCATTTTTACTGCTACTGGAGTCATGAACATCTTCCAAAGATGATGTCCCCCTGAAAAACTTCCAATAGCTTAAATTTATATAAGTTGAAGATTCCAGGCCCCAAAACCCTTTGTGACATGGGTTAAATTTCCCAAGTCCAAGGAAAGTCCAAGGATAGAGTTTCTGTGATACAAACTTAGCAGAAAAGAAAGCAATGTGTCCAAAAGTACTGAGTTGAAAGCACCAATTTACAAAAGGAAAAGGAAGAAGAAATATGCTAATGGAAAAGGAAGGCTGGCTCTGTCATGTAAGGACAGAGATGGTTCAATCAATAAAATGGAGAAAAATCATGAGTAAGAATCTTACAGCAAGAATCAAACATGAATTTAATAACAGGGCTATGTTTATTTCCATGCCTATTACCTATCCCTTGGTATTACTTCTCCAATCCTAATATTCTACATCAGACACAACAAAAATGCCCCCAAGTTGGCTAAGATTTCTTTCTTCTATTTTTGGCTTTCAATCCCAATTGTTAATAACCTCATTAAATCTAAAACTTCATTTCAGAGGTACTTGAAAATGTGTTACATAAATGCTGCATATTTCCCCTCTTAGTTCTTCCCCAGCATTTATCCAGCTTCTAAAAATAACACCTCAGATGTTGGCTTTATTCACTGTGCTAGCTCCCATTTGCACACCTATCATGCTCAGAGCCCAACTAGGACAGAGCACTTTCACAGACATTTCCTTTTTGTGTCTCCATTTCCTCCTGCTCATATAGCACTTTAAAAAAATAAGTGAAACTTAATGTTCCTGAAGAAATTATGTTCTGCCATGGGAATGAAAAAGCTGCAGATGATCTTCTTTCTTTTCTGATTTCATCAGCCCCAGAAGATGTCTTTAGGGCCCATAGAAGAGCTTTGCTGTGCATATTTAGGAGGGCAAAACAGAACAATAATAATCAGTGCTTGTCTATACTGACTCAAAAGCTGAGGCTTTTGATGAGTCAGGCACTGTGCCAGGCACTTCTCGTCCAGAAGCACATTCAGTTGTCACATGAATCCAATGACTCCGTGTATCATTTTATGCCTCATTTTTGCAGATGCAAATTGAAACTTAGAGAGGTTAAAGAACTTGACCCAAATTTGCAAAACTGATGAGTGACCAGATCCAGACCTAAATCTGAATGGCACCATAACCCATGGTCTATCTGCAAAAATTTTGTGTTCATTGTGAAATGGAAGTCTAATCCCAGTATTTTAGCCAGGGTTCCCCCAGAAGACGTAAACATGAATTGAATACCATTACTCTAGACAAACCAGTAGAAGAGAGAAGGGAAGACACTAAAAGGGAATACATCTTCTAAGGGACTCTGCTAGATAGCATAGAATAAGCTTTCGAGTCAACCTAAAGTATACAGAAGAAACCATGGTGTTTTTCCTCCCACTCCCAAGCTGGCCATTAGCTGAAAGCTGCTTTGTTGCAGGGGAGTGCATTAAATATGACATGTGGAGCTTTCCCAGGGTGTGGACTGAGTCTGTTCCTAAGTCATAACAGGACCTCAGGCAGAGTGTCTTGGGGTTCACAGAAAGCAGCCAGAAGCAATTTGAGGTGAGTAATGTGGCTATAAACAGAGCACCAAGACTGTGTTTACATATTCATATGATCAGAGAAGAGAAAAAAGGTAATTTCATACCCCTGAGGAACCTGTTCAATAAGGCTGCTTCACAGACTACCATGTGGACTCAGTTTAACAGATTAGCATTGGCGTTGATTTTCATCATTTTGTTAGTAAGTCCTTTCTTTTGTAGTGCTCAACAAACGGAAGGAAACATAAGAACTATAGAGTGGGTAATATATCCAAGATCACATAGCAAAAAAAAAAAAAAAAAAGGCTGACCCAGGGTCCAAACCTGAGCCTAGGTTTTTGTTGCTGCTGTTATTTTGTTCTGTTTTTCCTTGCTTTTTGCTATTATGGTACAACAGGTTTTCCATGCTGCCTCTCTGAGCCACAAACACTGAGATAACCCCCAAATTCCACGGTTTGGAGACCAAAATGATGTCATTTTCCAAAGCAAGGTAGTATTTCAAAAATCCTCTTTATATCCCTTTAAGATTTTACAAATCTGGAGTTCCTAAATTAGTGAAAATTTAACCAAGAGAGGTAAATAATACATAGTTGTGTGAGGTTTAAAAAACACTCTGTAATCAATTATATAGATTAGATGTTTAGTAGTAATAATAAACATGAATTCCAATAAAGAGCTCTGTGGTGGTTTAATTTTTTTTATTTATTTATTTGAGAGCGACAGAGAGAAGGAGGCAGAGAGAGAGAGAGAGAATGGGCGCGCCAGAGCTTCCAGCCTCTGTAAACGAACTCCAGATGCGTGTGCCCCCTTGTGCATCTGGCTAACGTGGGTCCTGGGGAGCTAAGCCTCGAACCGGGGTCCTTAGGCTTCACAGGCAAGCGCTTAACTGCTATGCCATCTCTCCAGCCCTCTGTGGTGGTTTGATTCAGGTGTCTCCCATAAACTAGTGTTCTGAATGCTAGGTTCCCAGCTGATGGAGATTTGGGAATTAACACCTCCTTCAGACAGTGTACTGTTGGGGGCGGTCTTATGTATATTATAGCTAGTTTCCTCTTGCCAGTGTTTGGAGCACTCTTCTGTTGCTATTGTCCACCTTATGTTGGCCACGGGGTGATGTCTACCTTCTTCTTATGCCATCGTTTTTCCCCTGCCATCATGGAGCTTCACCTCTTGTTTGTAAGCCAAAATAAACCTTTTTTTTCCCACAAGCTACTCTTGGTTGGGTGATTTCTGCCAGCAATGTGAACCTGACTGCAACAAACTCCTATACAATAAGTGCCTGACCAACTACTTGGCTCACCATTTCCCAATATAGCCCTAAGAATCAAAAGCCATGCTAGGTGTTGTGGCACAGGTCTGTAATCCCAGAACTTAGAAGGTCAAGGCAGGAGGATCACAATTTTCAGGCCAGAATGAGCTACTTAGAGAGATTCAGTGTCAAAATAAATATATAAAAAGCCCCCCCCCGGGCTGGAGAGATTGCTTAGCAGTTAAGGCGCTTGTCTGCAAATCCTAAGGACTGAGGTTCAACTGCTCAGAGCCCACATAAGCCAGATGCACATGGTGGTGAATGCATCTGGAGTTCCTTTGCAGTGGCTGAAGGCCTTAGCACACCCATGCTTGCTCTCTCTCTCTCTCTCTCTCTCTCTCTCTCAATAAATAACTAAAAACAAAATAAAATATTTTTAAATCTCCATATGATGTTTTACCATACTGCTATACCTATCTGGAGTTCCTCAGAAAGAATTACTGTGAGGCTAAGTATTATAAGAACACTAAAGAAAATACTACTAAATGGTGAGACTATGTTCATAAATACAAAATACAGAGTACTTCAGAGCTGTTTGAAATAGTACAATATCCTGAATAATGGTTGCCTTGCTGTTGAATGCTGCTATATATATGTATATATATAGTTGTCAAATTAATAATGTCATCTATATTTATTCTTGAGAGAAGCATAACTTGTAACATTAGAAGGAATTTGAATCATATAATCACAAACTGGTAGAACTGAGGGCCAGAGAGGGAATGGATTCAAGGACAGGCAACTACCTGGTCAGCTAGAGAAGTCAGCCAGAGTAACATCTTGGTTCCCAGACTTCAAGTCTGTAGCTTTTCCATTCAGCAAACCAGGTTGCATCTTTTCATTCAAACTGCACTCCCCCCAAATTAGGCCAATGCAAATGGTCACAATCCCTTAGCACTGGTGCAAAAATTTCCATAGGTTCAATGCCCCACCATGCTAACGACTGTCAGAACTGTCTTTCTTGCAGGCATTTAGGATGGTGCTGTAATAGCAGATCTTTTAGTGTCTTTTCTCCCAAAGAAATAACAAGCCTGAAGCTCCAGACTTCTGTTTCATCGTTATGTAATCCTTGTCTAGGATAGCAAATCACTTGCAGAAGGACAAAGCTCGGGGGAGGAAGGGGTGGGTGTCAACCCTTTGTGATTTCTTGAGTAACGTGAGGCGATTTGTCATATTAGGGGAGCTGGAGCCAGTGTTCTCAGATCCATACGCAATCAAGTTCAGGTTGATTTTCTTGAGAACTTAATGGTTTCTGAGACTGTCCCCGAATGGGGGTAGAACGCACGGGTAGAAGACAGACCTGTTTTTCTCTCCCTCTCCACTCAAGTAAAAGAACAGGCTAATAATAAATCAAAGCTTTAGAACTTGAATTTGAACTGAAAATACCTCAGAATAAAACCTGTTTCTTCATTCTGCAAATCAGCCAGAGCAGAGAACTGGTGCATTTTTTGTGAACGTGCGCCCTCTGATGGTAAATCTCACTAACAACTGGCTCTCCAGAGAAGCAAATAAAATTACCATACCAAAAAGAATTTTTATTGGCAAAGAAAAGATCTATAGAGAACTCATAAATGTAACTTTATAGTCATAAGTTAGAGGTTATGAAGGACCCACAGAGAGTTGTGTGAACTCTCATGTAGATTTGCACAAGAGAAAGTCAAAAGCACTGTTTCTTGGGGAGCTCTCAAAATACCTTGTTGCTAAACATATTTATGGATAAGTGAAAAAAATTCAACTCATAAGGGTGGCAGTGTAGAGATTTCGGGTTAAAATCTTACTAAAACTGTCAAAAAGCAGCATCCAGTCCTTTGAAGTTGGAAAGATAGATGAAATAATTCATTTTTAAATTATTTTTGTTCATTTTTATTTATTTATTTGAGAGTTAGAGAGAGAGAAAGAGGCAGAGAGAGAGAGAGAGAGAATGGGCGCGCCAGGGCCTCCAGCCACTGCAAACGAACTCCAGACGTGTGCGCCCCCTCGTACATCTGGCTAATGTGGGTCCTGGAGAATCGAGCCTCGAACCAGGGTCCTTAGGCTTCACAGGGAAGCGCTTAACCGCTAAGCCATCTCTCCAGCCCGAAATAATTCATTTTTAAGTTAAAGTACTTTAAAATAATTTTTGAGCAAATAAAAAGATACTTGGGGGGGTTAACAGGTGGCACATTGTAGCTCAGGCTGGCCTGAAATTCATTATGTAGCCCAGGCTGCTTCAGTTTGCCACGTACTGGGATTATAGGTGTGATCCATCCACCTCGCCCAGCCTCACAGGTTCTTTTAAAATAGTTTAACTTAAAGGCAAACGTGCATTTTTAAAATACAGTACAATAAGCTAGTCCTTCCACAGCAAATCCTCAGTTGATAAATCTTGGCTTTCACTTTGCCGGCTTCTTGTGAATACCGGCCATGTGCCACCATCCTTACTTGAATACCTGGATTGAAAGGGTAAGAAGAGAAATCCAGTTCCTTTCTTGGGCATTCCACTATCCACTCATCGTGATTGTGGTCCCTGCTTCCTGCTCACATATGATAAGGGCTGCATGCCAATGATCTTTGGTCAGCTTGCTGGTGGCAGGCACTTTTTCCCTACTAATGTCTTTCTCTACTTTCTTTTCTCTCCTCAGCCCACACAAGCCTTTGAGTCCGACCACCACAACTGCTTGTCTCCATCATTCATCTAGATTATTCCCCACCTCACTGAGCGCTCACACTTATCCCCTTAGCGGGTCTCGGTTTAACCCCTTGGTGCCCGAGAAATAGAAAATCAAATCAAATAAGCTGCCTGAGTCTGACATTCACGAGAACCATGCACAGGTTTTACAGTTCCCACCCTGGAACCCATGGAGCGGGAGCGCATCAGCAAACAGATCACATTGCATAAGCTGAGAGGTGGCTCTGAGGCTAGGAAGGCAGATCACAAGGCTGCAGCGTCTCTCGCTTGCTGGCGAATCTTCCATCAGTCCTTCGTGAGAAGCAAACCCAGATGGCTGTAGTTACACGTACATGTTTTGCCAGCCAGCGGTCACAGAGGTATAGAATAAATCTCCTGCTACGTTTGGTGTGTTCCAAAAATCAAAATACTTAACTGAATTCATGTTGCCCCCAGGAGAATACAGAGGCAGGCTTTCAAAGAGTTGAAATTCCTTCAAGCCTTTATTAAGAATAGTAGTGTGCTAGGGATGGCTTTTAGCTCTTTTGTTCTACTATGTGGGGTGGGGGAGTTACACGTTTAGTAACTAAGGCACACCTAGCCAGCCACCCCTAATCATAAAAAGGATAACCCAATTCCTCCTTCCTACTCCTTAAAATGAGCTCTCTCGCTTGCTGCTCTTTGGGAGAAATTGAATTCAGATTGACTCTGACCACACCGAAAGAAGTTTAAATCTCAGGCAGAGGTTTGAGCAGTGAGGGGACAAATCAAACTTCCCCCACCTGGAAAGAAATCGTGAAAAGGAAAAAAAGAAAAAAGGCTGAAATGGAAATCGCCTTTTATGTCAAGTGATTTTGGGTGATCTTAAGTAGGTCGCTGCACTTCAGCTGAGCTATGCGTTCAAAGAATGTTCTCATTCAGCTATGGGCAATGATCACATTAGTTAAGCATTGTTTTTAAGTGAAAAAATTCCTGCCAATACATCACATGCTTATAGTCAGTATGTGAGAAAGTTTCTCCCACATATGGCTAAGATCCCATGGCACTGTAGAAAGAAAATAGAATTTTAAAGAGAGAGAACATAAAGAGAAGAGAGAGAATGGGAAGTACAGAAGGGTGAAGAAATGAAGGGAGTCCAGGGATGTTTAAGGGTATTACACACAGCTAACAGTTCCAATGGCCATTAAGGGCATCTAGAGTTATAAATATTCCAGCTATGTATAGCATCCTCCCCACTGGGATTTTTTTAAAAAATATTTATTTGTTTGTTTATTTATGTGAGAGGCAGACAGAGAGAAAGAGGGAGATGGAATGAGAGTATGGGCACTCCAGGGCCTCTTGCTACTGCAAATGTACTCCAGACGTGCCACTTTGTGTATCTGGGTTTATATAGGTACTGGGGAATTGAACGCTGGGACATCAGGCTTTGCAAGCAACTGCCTTTAACTGCTGAGCCATCTTTCCAAATCCCTACTGGGATTTCTTTTTTTCATAAAAATGGAATGAGGGATTCTAGGGCTTCTGGGTAACCTGGCTGCACCGGAGTCACACTAACCAAGCCTAGGGAGGGATTTGAGCAAAACTACAGCAAAATACACACTTTGTCTGAAAATTGAAGGTGTATAGTTTTGTTTTTTTTTTTTTCACCACAGTGGAGAAGCAGAAGACATTAAGATCTATTAGAAAGGAGGAAATCAGCCAGAATCCCACGAGGGAGCTTGTGGACCCAAGCCACAAGACACATCTGCTCGGAGCCCAGCTAGACGAGCAGAGACCAAACAAGGGGATATCCAGCTTCATCAAACTCCTTGCAAAGTCAAGAAATCTGAAGGAGAGACATCTGGACACAGGCAGGAGGAGCAGATGAGCAGTTCCACTACAACTCCAGGCTTCCTGCACTCTCCCATCCCCCAACCAACAGAACCATGACCCCCCTGAGAAAGCATTCAGCTTCCTGCAGCAGGTCACCCAGCACAGCTGATCAGAGCACTAGATTCACAGCACAACATGGAGGGATCAAGGTGGGCACTCAGCATTGACGGTGGCATTTGCATCCACCCCAAAAGGTAATGAGGCCGACTGACAAAAAAAGCAAGTACATACCTGGACTGGATGTGCTAATCAATTTTTCTATGTCAGGGCAGGTTATGGGTTACATATTCTTGGTTGAATTTACCATTCTCAATTTAGCTGTATTTGGGGATTAACTATTGTTGCCTTTAATGCTCTCAGGCTCTTAGGGCCTTTGTCTTTTTCTTCTGTCATTATTGGGGGCAGGGTCTGATTCAGACCCAGCCTGAACTGGAACTTATTTCAGAACAGATATCTCAACCTCCCAGCTGACAGGATTAAGGGTGTACAGCCACACACACTCTTAGGGTTTGTGGCTTTATAAGGTTATCTGTTTATTTAGATCCTCACACCTACATACCTCTGCTGGTTCTTATTGATTGTGTATATTGCTCAGTTGAATTTTAGAAATTGCCCCTAAAATGCTCTACCCAGCCGGCTAGAATACTTGAAAAGCAGACAAACTCAACACATAGGAATACTTCTGCACCTGGATTGGAGTACAAGAGCTAAACTTGACACCTTAAACTCCTACTCTGAAGGTATATACAGTTGGCCTTCCAAATCTGAAAGTACTGCAGATTATTAGAAAACCCAAGCATTAAATCACCTCAGGATGCAAAAATTGCAACATTATAATACAAGAAACACAAAGAATCAAGACATTACAATCTCACTGTATTAGTCAGGATTCTCTAGAGGAACATAACCAATAGAATGAATTATATTAAAAGGGAATTTGTTGGATTATTTTACAACAGTCGAACAACAGCAGATTACAGGTCTGAGAGTCAAGGAACCTGGTAGCTGCTCAGTGTACAAGGCTGGATGCTTCAGTAGTCCCAATCTGGCACTGAAGGCCTGGAGGTGTCCTGGAGAGATGCTGCTCTTCAGTCCATGCTGGTCTTCAGTCCACACGGGAAAGCAGCAAGCAGCACTGACAGCCAGGTGGGAGAGGAAGAGGATACCTTTCTTCCCATAGCTTCTTTTGATAAAGCTTCCCACCAACTTCTGTAGCAGACAGCTTCAGGTTCACTGAGATGAACTTCAAGACCAGGCACAGTTGAAGCTTACAGATCCAGGGGAAGTTCCATAATGGCAGAAGAAGTTGACCTGCTTTCATAGGACCAAGCAGAGAGAGAGAGAGAGAGATGCACACCCTAAAAACCAAAAGCCACAATGCACAGCACACTTCAGTAACTCCACCTAGGCACACTTTGCATATCCTTAGATTGAAATCTCAAACCACCACCACCACAATTTAAGATCTGCCCAGTGACACCACCTCCAGCCAGGTGGCTGCAGATGCAAACTACAAACTAATAAAACACTGAATATATTGGAGGCCATCTATTCAAACTACCACACCCACAAAAAATTATAAATCCATCATAAATGGCTGGTGATAAGACTGTTTTAGATGAAATGCCTGACAAAGATTTTTTTTTCATTTTTTTTTTATTAATTAGTTTTGTATTCAGCAAATACATTCAGTTTTGTACCATTATTAGGCTCATCTGTGACCTACCCCCTCCCCTTGGCCCCTCCTTGTTGAGGTATATGGGTCATGCATTGTGGAGTTAGCCCACAGTTATGGGTAAGATAAATGTCTCTGCATATCATGACCCAACATGTGGCTCTGACATTCTTTCCACCCCCTCTTCTGCAAAATTTGCCTGAGCTATGTTGGGTTCATTTTTGGTCTGCTTCTGTGATGAGGTGTTGGGGGCCTCTGAGGCTCTGGCTCTCTGATTTGGTAGGAGTTGATTTTTCTCTGTGCTGATCTCCTTCCCCCTAGTGCTGGTATCCGGTTCATCAGGAAAACAGCCCCCTTGCTTGTTTCTCCAATTTTTCTTAGTTTCAGCTGGGGCACTTTTGAGGTATGATGGGGTGGCTCTCTCCTTAGGATCTACATCTATCTGAAAAAGAGAAGCAGATTCTTCAATGGAGAGTAAGTTAGCACCAGGACAAATGAGATAACCCTTACTTTTTTATAGAGAGTTTAATAGTTGTAGGCCCTCTTGTAGCCCATGATTTATGGTAGCTTGATATTGGAGAGTGGGCTTATGTTTGGATATGGTTCTGACTTGTTTCCTAGCTCCAGCTATGGGTCCCGTACCACTGAGGAGATCAGTTAGCCAAATCAAGAGCAGTTGGTTCCCCACCATGGCTGTGTGCCACTATTGCACTTGTGTGGACATCACAACAGGTTATTTGCTGCTAAGTAGGTTAGACCATGAGTTGCTTGGACAGATATTGGTCATTTTTCCCCCACTCTCCCATGTAGCACCTTCTCGAACTAGACATGTCGCCATCTTGGCCAGAAATCCCAAAGATTTTTTAAAAAATTATTTTATCTATCCTCAAAGAAATCAAAGAAGAAAACAGACTCCTGAAGGAATTCCAAAAGAAAACAACAAACCACTCTAATGAAATAAGGAGGCCATTACAAGACAAGAGTAAGGAAATAGAAATACTGGAGAAAAACCAGTCAGAAATTCTAGCTCTGAAAATCATAGTCAGTCAATTTAAAAAAAAAAAAAACTATGTGGAAAGTCTCTCCAGTAGAATGGGTGAAGGAGAGGACAGAGTATCTAAACTAGGAGACCACATGGCAGATCTTATACAGTCCAACAAAGAGAAAGACAAACTAATAGGAACGTATGAATGGGAATTTCAAGATATCCAGGACACTATGAAAAAATCAAACAAGAATTTAGGGTATAGTAGAAGAAGAAGAATTTCAATCCAGAGGTTTAGTAGGCATTTTTTAACAAAATCATAGAAAAAAAAAAAAAACTTTCCCCAAATTGGGAAAAGAAATGCCAGTGCAGATACAAGAAGCCTTTAGAACACCAAACAGACAAAACTTGGAAATAACTTCTCCTCATCATGTTATCATTCTACTAAAGATGAAAAGCAAAGAAAAAAGCAGTTAGAGAGAAAAATAAAGTCACCTACAAAGGTAAGCCCATCAGAATAACAGCAGATTACTCAACACAAACTTTAAAAGCCAGAAGGGCTTGGAATGATGTATTCCAAGTTCGGAAAGATAACAACTGTCAACCAAGATTAGTTTATGCTGTAAATCTATCTATCTGAATTCCATAACAAGAACAGGCTAAAGGAATTTATGACAACTAAGCCAGCTCTACAGAAAATACTTGAAGGAATCCTTCATGCTTAAGAGAAAGGAAAACACATACAGGAGGAAATAGGAAAAAAATAAACCATACTCAAATAACAGTTAAAATAAGTGAGTAAAGGGAAAACAGGAAACACTCCAAACCAAGAAGAATAGAGAGAACAAATGCATACCTTTCAACAATAACTCTTAATATCAGTGGCTTCAATGCCACAACCAAAAGACACAGGCTTGCAGACTGGATTAAAAGGCAGGATCCTGCTATTTGCTGCCTCCAGGAAACTCATCTGTCAATAATAGATAGACACTGTCTTAGGATGAAAGGATGGAAAGCAGTATTTCAAGCAAATGGGCCTAGGAAACAAGCTGGAGTTGTTATCCTAGTATCTGACAGGATAAACTTCAAACCAACATGAGTGAAGAAAGATAAAAAACGTAACTTTATACTGATTAAAGGAAAACTCTAACAGGAGGACATTACAATCATAAACATATATGCACCTAACATGGGGGATCCCAATTTCATCAAACAAATACTGTTAAAATTAAGGTCACAGATAACACCAACACAATTATAGTGGGTGACTTCAATACCCCATTCTCATCAAGTGACAGGTCATCCTGGCAAAAAAATAAATAAATAAACAGGGAGACAACTGGATTAAAGGATATCATGAAACAAATGGACCTAACAGATATCTACTGAACATTCCATCCAAATGCTGTAGAATATATATTTTTCTCAGCAGTGCATGGAACATTCTGTAAAATAGACCATATATTAGGACACAAAGCAAGTCTTAACAAATACAGGAAAATTGAAATAATCCCTTACTCTATCTGACCACAGTGAGATTAAACTGCAAATCAGCAACAAGAAAAACTACAGAGCATGGAGAAATTCATGGAGACTAAACAGTACACTATTGAATGATATATGGGTCATTGAAGAAATCAAAAAGAAAATCAATAAATTCATAGACTCCAATGATGATGAGAATACAACATACCAAAACCTTTGGGACATAATGAAGGCAGTCCTAAGAGGGAAATTTATAGCTTTAAGTGCCTATATTAAGAAAGCAGAGAGTTCACAAGTAAACAGTTTAATGCTTCACCATAAGGCCTTGGGAACAGAAGAACAAGGCAAACCAAAAATTAGTAGATGGGAAGAAATACAAAGATTAGGGCAGAAATTAATGCAATAGAAACCAAAAAAAGAAAAATACAAAGAATCAATGAAAATAAAAGAGTTGGTTCAACTCTTTTTTTATCAACAAGATTGATAAACCCTTAGCAAATCTGACCAGAAGAAAGACAGAAGAGACAAAAATTAATAAAATTAGAGATGAAAAATGCACCATTACAACAGATACCAAAGAAATTCAGAAAATCATAAAGACATACTTGAAAGATACATATGCTTCTAAGCATGACAATCTGAAAGAAATGGATGATTTCCTTGATTCATATGACCTACAAAAATTAAATCAAGATGAGATAAACTGATTAAATAGACCTATAACAAGTACTGAGATCTAAGCAGTTAGATAATGTCTCCCAACTAGAAAAGTCCAGTCCCAGATGTATTCACTCATGTATTTTACCAGGCATTCATGGAAGAACTAACACCACTGCTTCTCAACCTTTTCCATAAAACAGAAAAGGAAGGAATTCTACCAAACTACTTCTATGAAGCCAGCATCATCCTGATACCAAAACCAGACAAAGACAGAACAAAAAAAGAAAATTACAGACCAATCTCCCTCATGAACATGGATGCAAAGATTCTGAACAAAATATTAGCAAACAGAATACAAAAATATATCAGAAAGATTATTCACCCCAACCAAGTAAGCTTTATCCCAGAGATGCAGAGATGCTTCAACATATGCAACTTGATAAATACACTATATAAATGGACTGAAGGACAAAAATCACATGATCATCTCAATAGATGCAGAAAAGGCATTCAACAAAATCCAACATCCCTTCACTAGGAATAGAAGAAACATATCTCAGCATAATAAAGACTATTTATGACAAACTTACAGCCAACATAATACTAAATGGGGAAAAACTTGCAGCTCTTCCACTAAATTCAGGAACAAGACAAGGGTGTCCACTGTCCCCACTTTTACTTCTTATAGTACTGGAAGTCTTAGCAATAATAATAAGACTATGGCAATAAGGCAAGAGACACTCATAAAAGGCACATAAGTTGGAAAGGAAGAGACCAAGTTATCATTATTTTCAGATGGTATGATTCTATATGTAAAAGACCCTAAAGACTCTACCAGCAAACGTTTAGAGCTGATAAACACTTTTAGCAATGTAGCAGGATACAAAATAAACACACAGAAATCAGTAGCTTTCCTATATACTAACAACAAACACGTGGAAGATGAAATCAGGGAATCTCTCCCATTCACAATTGCCTCAAAAAATAATAATAATAAAGTACCTTAGAATAAATCTAACCAAGGAAGTGAAGGAGCTCTACAATGAGAACATTATAAAACTCAAGCAAGAAATTGCAAAAGACACTAGAAAATGAAAAGACATCCCATGTTCTTGGATTGGAAGAACCAATATTGTGAAAATGTCAATCTTACCAAAAGCATTCTACACATTTAATAAAATTCCCATCAAAATTCCAATGGCATTCTTCACAGAAGTAGAAAAAAGCAATACTAAAATACATCTGGAAGTACAAAAGAAAACAAACCTCGAATAGCCAAAACAATTTTGAGGAACAAAAGACTGGTGGCATCACCATACCAGATTTTAAGCTATATTAGAAAGCCATACTAACAAAAAAAAAAAAAAAACCAGCATGATACTGGCACAAAGACAGTCATGTATATCAGTGGAACAGAATAGAGTACCCAGATGTTAATCCAGGCAGCTAGAGCCATCTGATTTTTGATAATAATGCAAAAAATATTCATTGGAGAAAACACAGCCTCTTCATCAAGTTTCACTGGGAAAACTGAATATCCATGTATAGAAAGATGAAAATAATATCCTTGTCTTTCTCCATACACAAGAATCTAGTCCAAATGGATCAGGGGCATTAATATCAGACCTGAAAATATGAAATTTATAGAGGAAAAGATAGGGAAACACTTTAACATATTGGCATAGGTAATGACTTTCTGCATATAACCCCAGTTGTTCAGGAAATAAAACTACTAATCAACTACTGGGATCTCATGAAATTACAAAGCTTTTGTACAGCAAAGGACACTATGAATAGAGCAAAGAGACAACCTAGAGAATGGGAGAATATCTTTGCCAGCTATACATATGACAGAGGATTAATGTCCAGAATATACAAAGAACTCAAAAAACAAATCAGTAAGAAATCAAACAACCCAAATAAAAAAAACATGGACTATGGAGCTAAATAGAGAGTTCTCATCAGAAGAAATACAGATGGCATACAAACATCCAAAAAAAGTCTTCTACATCCTTAGCCATCAGGGAAATGCAAATTAAAACTACTTTGAGATTCCAACTCACTCCTGTCAGAATGGCTACCATCAAGAAAACAAATGACAGTAAATGTTGGCGAGGATGCAGACAAAAAGGAACACTTCTACACTGTCAGTGGTAACATAATCTGGTACAACCATTGTGGAAATCAGTGTGGAGGTTCTTGAGACAGCTAAAAATAGATTTACCATATGATCTAGCTATAGCACTCCTAGGCATATATCCTAATCCTCTTCTCACTACCTTAGAGATACTTGCACAACCATGTTTATTGCTGCTCTATTCACAATAGCTAGGAAATGGAGCCAGCCTAGATGTCCCTCAACAGATGAATGGATAATAAGGATGTGGTACATCTACACAATGGAGTTCTATTCAGCAGTAAAGAAAAATTAAATTATGAAATTTTCTGGGAAATGGATGGATCTGGAAAGAATTATACTAAGTGAGGTAACCCAGGCCCAGAAAGCCAAACATCACATGTCGTCTCTCATAGCTACAAATGTTTAGACTTGTGTGTGAGCTGGAACCAAAAAATCAGTATCAGAGGCCAGTTAGCTGCAAAAAGGTTATAAGAGGGAGGAGAAGGAAGGATTTTAGGGGATGGTGTTGGACATATGTAAGTAGAATATACAGATTACAGAGAATGGCCTAAGTGAGGTCAGGGGAAGAGATTGAGTAAGGGAAAGGTGGGGGAGGGTCATTCAAAATTCAAGATATTGTGATTAGGACATATGAAAGCCTACTTCTTTGGATAATGGCACATCCAGAAGCCATAGATTACTACTAGATAATTTTCAGTGCCAGGGTTGGGATACCTACCAGTGAGTTGTTAGCCAGGGAGGTCCTTGCTGCCTCCAAAACATTACAGGCTTTTGTCAAGGCACTTGTTTTCCCAGGAGTAACAGATGGTAAGACCCTATTGCTTAAGTCTCCACATGTGTGGGCAACAAAATCACTGAAAAATCAACCTGGCACTGAGCTAAAAAAAAGCCTTCTCTCTGTAGACCAACCAACTGTAAGCTGAAAAAAAAAAGCATGCAGCCCTATGGAAGACCGAAGTCATCAGTGGTGAAAACAGTGGCCACTGGAAGCCTCAAGTTTGGCCAGACAGGCCAAATGCCCAATCAGGTGCAATATTGGCATGCCTGCTCTGCAGAAACCAACTGCTATCTAGCTGCACTGGAGGAGCACTCTATGGGAGGAAATTCATGCCTGGTACTGAAAACCTATTCAAAAGATTATGGCAGGGGAGGTCATATGTCTTAGGGGTATAAAGCCTGCTCTTGTCTGGCTAAATGCATACATTATTATTCTCACCAAACTGCCCTGAAAGCATTTCTCTAAATGCTTATATTCATATATTAATGCTACTCTCACTTTTGGTTAGAGAAGCTTCTCTTTTCAGATGGCAGTGACCACTGGGATGACCCGAAAGGCAGCATAGTGCTGAAAGAAGTGACAGTGGGGTGCTCAGCACTGAAACATCTCTATTACACCCTCCAAGGTTCAGTCAGGGTCCATTGCAGAGGAGGTGGCAGAAAGAATGTAAGATCCAAAGGAAGGGTACCACTACTTACAGTGCAACTGCACAGACAGAAATTGGCCTCTATATCCATGACCTCAGCAATACCTTCACAAGACCCTCATAACAGGAGGAAAAGATGATGACATCAAAATAAAAGAGACTAATGGAGAGAGGGAGAGTATATGATGGTGCAGAGTTGTGAAGTGGAAATTGGGGGAGAGGAGGAAAGTATCATGGTTTATTGTCTGTAAGTATAGAAGTTGTCAATAAAAAATAACTTAAAATAAAAAGATCCAGGTGTGATGGAACACGTCTTTAATCCCAGCACTCAAGAGGCAGAGGTAGGAGGATTGCTGTGAGTTCAAGGCCACCCTGAGACTACATAGTGAATTCCAGGTCATCCTGGGCTAGAGTGAGACCCTACCTCGTAAAACCAAAATAAAGAAAGAAAGAAAGAAAGAAGGAAGGAAGGAAGGAAGGAAGGAAAGAAAGAAAGAAAGAAAGAAAGAAAGAAAGAAAGAAAGAAAGAAAGAAAGAAAGAAAATATATTCTAACTCACTGCTGCCCCCACAAGGCACAATCCCCATGGGGTTGATGGCATCCCCAACGAGGTAGGTAGGCCTCTTCAGAAAAGCAGCAGGGAGGAGGGAAAGGATGGCACCAACATGTGATGTTTATATACAAAATATGTCCATATCTAATAATAAAAAACAAGAAATTAACCCCCCCAAAGAAATGGAATGAGAAATGTCACTGATGTAAGGATTTTGAAAAGGAGAATCATGGAGGAAAAATAGGCTGAGGAGTCTGGAAGAGAAAGTGGGCCCCCCTTTTCTCAAAGGAAAAAGAAATGCATCCACGCACTAAAAATTAAAAATGCCACATACACATTTGAAGATGGGACAAAGAAATCCTCCAAAGAATATAGTAAGCACAATAATTCCATTATCAGCTATAAACCTAAAAATGCCTGCAAACCAGCCCATCATAATCAGTATAGGAAAACACCAGTTCTTCAGAAATGCTTCACAGGATCCTTATCGGGTAATGACACTTACAGAGCTGAGGGTCTACAAAGACATGTATATTCTCCATCTTTCCTGTGATGAGCCTTCAGAGATGCTTCTTACAGAAGTATGGTTTGGTGGCAGCTGACTGTAGGTTCAATGACAATAGTTGCAGAATGTTTTGACTAATAACATCTAAAATATATAGCAACAACTTTCTAAGTTCTGAATTGTGCTCCATATGCGACATCCCAGGCCTCTTGGTGAGCTGTCTTTGTTGTACCTACTGCTATAGATTTTAAAGCTGATGAAATTTTGCAACAAAGGAGTTTTGTGCTTTGCCAGTTTCTGAGAATTGATTTTATTGCAGGCTTTTCTGCCATCTAGTGGTTGACCTGTAGAACTGTTGTATCCAGGCACAATTCACTGGACTAAATTCTAAAATGCCCTTGTACTGTACATAAAGCTAATGACTAAAATACTAATTCTGCCATATTAAAAAAATCTATGGGATGGGGAGATGGATCATCAGTTAAAAGCACTTGTTTGTTAAAGCCTGATGGTCCAGGGTTTGATTCCCAGTACCCATGTAAAGCCAAAGGCATATGCCTCTGGAATTTGTTTGCAATGGCAAAAGCCCTATCTCTCTTAAATAAATAAATTTGTTTTTGGTTTTTTAAGGTAAGGTCTCTGTGTATCCCAGACTGATCTGGAATTTGCTATATAGTCTTGGGCTCACCTTGAACTCAGAGATCCTAATACCTTGCCTCCTGAATACTGGAATTAAAGGCATGCACCATCACACCTGTCTAAAAAGCTTTTTGTTGTTGTTTATTTTTCTGAGGTAGGGTCTCACTCTATACCAGGCTGACCTGTAATTCACTATCTCAGGATGGCATTGAACTCAGAGCAATCCTCTTGTGTCTGCCTCCCGAGTGCTGGGATTAAAGGCATGCACCACCATGCCCAGCATATATTTTTTAAAGTTCTAGTAATAATGGTAAGACACTATTTCTGAAGACTCTACATAGATCTGTTGCAGGACACTGAGTAATGAAGCAGGAACTGAGCTGGAAGCTTACTCCCAGCTGGCTACCTGCCAAAGTGTTAGAAAATGCTATACAGGGTTGCTGGGGAGAAAAGTCATTAATAGTCTTACCCTCTCAAATAAATAAAAATATTTTTAAACGATCAGTAATAATCCCTTAGGGCTGGAAGATGGTTTATCCATTAAGGCACTTGCCTGTGAAGCCTAAGGACCCAGCACTAAATGATGAATTTCTATCACACACACTCCAAGGTTCAGAGAATATTACAAAAGTGGTGGCAGAAAGAACGTAAGAACCAGGGCATGGACAGGAGTGCTTTATAACATCTTCTGGGCATGAAATGGACCATTGCATTCATGATCACCACAGCAGTTGTCATATCCTGGGCTCTTCAACATGTGTGATGGTTTGAATGCGAATACATGTTCCCTATAGACTCATGTGTTTTATTATGCTTGTAACTTGTGTGTTCAGCTGCTTGACTAGAGGAAGTATCACTGGGGGCAGATCCTGCGTCCAGCCCAAAGGTGTGTTTGGGTATGGTCCTCAGGTGTGTTTTTGTATTTGTTTGTGCTGGTGTTTTGCTTGCTGAAGTTTTTCTCTCTGCTTGGATTTGTGAAAGGGAGCCAACTTCTACCATTGACGGAACTTCCCCTGGATCTATAAGCTTGAAAGAAGTCTTTTCCTCCCATAAACTGTGTCTAGTTTGGATGTTCTTCCCACCAACATGGAGCTGACTACAACAGCATGTCATCATGGGTGATAGAGAAAGGCAAAAAAAAGGCAAAATAGAAAAGAGAATATTTTGAAAGGAGGAGTTCAATGGGATGGGTAAGAGGGTGACAAAAGAAAGTAATGGATGAGGATTGTGGTCAAAATATATTATGTACATGTATGAATTATGGTAAATTTCATTGAGTAGGTTAGAGGTTGAGAAGATGGCTCAGCCATTAAAGGTGCTTGCTCACAAAGCCTGCCAGTTCAGGTTCAATTCCTCAGCCAGTCACATAAAGCCAGATGAGCATTCTTTGGCAATAGCAAGAGGCTCTGGCGTGTGTGTGTGTGTGTGTGTGTGTGTGTGTGTGTGTGTGTGTTTACGCACACATGAAAATAAGTTTTTAAAAAATTTAAAGTGGGGTTGGAGAGATGGCTCAGTGGTTTAGTCACTTGCTTGCAGGGCCTAATGGCCTGGGTTGGATTCCCTAGTACCCACATAAAGCCAAATGCACAAAGTGGCACATGCATCTGGAGTTCATTTGCAGTGGCAGGAGGCCCTGGCGTGCCTATTCCTCTGCTTCCTTGCAAATAAATAAATAACAATTTTTTAAATAAAGTTGGGCTGGAGAAATCTCTCAGTGGTTAAGGCACTTACCTGCAAAGACTAAAGGACCTGGTTTCAATTCCCCAGTATATACATTAAGTCAGATGCATAAGATGGCACATGTGTCTGGAGTTTGTTTGCAATAACAAGCAGTCCTGATATACCCATTCATTCTCTCTCTCTTTCTCTGCATAAATAAATAAATATATATTGAAAATTTTAAGTTAAAAATTCTAGTAATAATTATGTAATCCCGACCTTCTGAAATTTTCAGTATGCTACAGGAGTGAGCTACTTCACCATTATAGCTGAAGTAATATGCTGTTATAAAAAACATTAATAATAATAATAGTTAACATTTGTATAATCACTACTATGTACCACCACTGACCTAAGTACTTCACATGTTTTAACTTTTCTAATGCCAATAATCCTATGAGGAAATATTTTAGCTTCATATTACAAAAAGAAGTTGAGGCTCAGAAAGGTTATGGGATTGCCAGGAGACAGAGTTTAAGTGCCAGAGCCAGCATTTGAACCAAGATGACTGGCTCAGGTCTGTTCTCTTACTATCAAATATTCATGGTACAAGTACAATAGAAGGAATACCTAGAAGGAGACCATAGCAATTGAACCATGGCAATGATGGCTGTGAGAATTTAGGGTAGGAGAAAAATATAAAATATATTTTGTATAGAATTAATAGGACCTGGTGGGCAGTGGGTTAGCAGAAGAGCAGGAGGGGAGATGGTAGTTTCTAGCTAAAAGAAGTAGAAAGTAATAATTAATCAAATTTGAATTTTGAAGTAGACAAGTGTAAGCAAGATGAATAAAGACAAGTGTCTCAATTCTTTTTTAGAGGCTTATAAACATTCAAAATTAAACAGCTAAAACAAAAACATGAATACTGAGCAAAGGCCTATGCAAAGTTTAAAGCAAGTTTTCTGTCTTCATACTGTGGATCATTGACTTGAGGAGCCATGTGAATATATATATAAACCTTGTATTTCTTTGTAAAATGTTCAAAGTTTCTCAGATTTGAAACATCTATCATAAGCCATACCTACAGATAAATCTTTAACTATTTTTCTATAAACAGAAAGTGATTAATGTGAGTCACCATATATGTTGTCAGAGAATCTTTTGTTGAACTTTTTTATGAAAACTGGAAGGATCTTGGATTTCAAATAATAACCTTCTCATTTGTAAATAATAAAATTTATGTCAAGTCTAATTATTAAATATTATTAAATATGACATTGTAACAAGGAATGAGCTACTCACTGTATGAATTGTTCTTCAGAAGTTTATACTTTAGGCAGTAATTGATACAATTGAAACAAAAATTCAACTGAGTAGACTTGAGGTTCCACTTTTCAACCGGGGGGTGTGGAGAGACTAGTGGGAGAGTGTCTCCCTGGCAGTGAGTGGATTTTGCTTGTGCTCAACGCTTTCACTGTGTACCTTTCTGGCTTTGCTCTAGCCTTAAGTGTAGACATGTGTCCCCGCTTGGTATATAAAACTTTCTCATTGCTGGGCAAAAATACTTGACCAGAAGCAGCTTAAGTAGAAAGAGATTAATTTGTATAACAATTCCAAAGGGTAGAGCCCATCATGGTGGGAAAAGCATGGTAGGAGCAGGAAGCCTGGTCACACCATCAAATTAGCAGGGGAAAAATATAGGGAGAGCACACCAAGCAGAGCTGGGTTGTAATACCTCAAGCCCCACCCACTAGTGACATTCTTCCTCCAGCAAGGCTCTACCTCCTGAAGGTTCCACAACCTTCCAGAACAGTACCACCAGCTGGGGAGGAAGTATTCAAATACTTTGTGTGTGTGTGTGTGTGTGTGTGTGTGTGTGTGTACATGCACGTGCATACATGTGCACAAAGATGCAGGCAGGCATGTTCCACAACACATGTGGAGTTCAGAGGACAATGTCCCATGTCAGTCCTAGCTTTCTATCTTGTTTGAGGCAGTATCTCTCATTGTTTACCATTGTGTTCACCAGGCTAGCTGGTCCAGAAACTTCCAGAAGATCCTTCTGTCTCCAACTCCCATCTCACCATAGGCAACAGTATGACTACAAATACTAGTGCTAGTGTGTATGGCTTCAAGTGAGTTCTGGGAACATGAACTCAAGCACTCATGTTTGTGTGGCACGCACTTTATCAATTGAGCTGTCTCCCCAGCCCCTATGAGGGATATTTTTATGTTTAATCCATTAGTTTTTGGGTTTTGTATTGAAATGGTTACTATTACCTAGTGTACCACATTATGAAAAATAAATGTTTATAATTGATTCAATGATCAACTTATGAAAGATCACTGATTGTTACCTTAACCCATTAGTCAAATAATAAGAATTTTTCATACATTATATCCTTAAATAAAATGCATAAGTGAAACCAGAAATTGCATATAGTTGGAAACATCTATCAAATATATTGTTGCATATACTATATAGTTCTTTTTTTAAAATATGGCTGTGCCATGACCTCCTTCCACTGCAAATGAGTTCCAGATGCATGAGCCACTTTGTGCATGTGCCTTTACATAGGTACTGGGGAATCAAACCCAAGCATACTTTGCCATTATTATTATTATTATGGCTTCATATTGATAGAAAATTAGTTGGCTCAAAATGTTTGGGCTTACCCTGAGACTCCATAGTGAATTCCAGGTCAGCCTAAGCTAGAGAGACCCTACCTCGAAAAACCAAAAAAAAAAAAAAAATGTTTGGGCTTGAATAAGTATTCAATCCAACTGAAAATGAAGATAGTGCAGTAACATAATTTAAAATAAAGCAATATGCTAAGTTCATTTTTCTTAAATATTGATCGTTGGATATGCCATTAAGGAATTAAATCTTTTTTTATGCCTTCAGGAGCATGTTTATTGTGTTTGAGATGATACATCAGTGCTCTCTAAAAATATGGAACGCTTCACGAATTTGCGTGTCATCCTTGCGCAGGGGCCATGCTAATCTTCTCTGTATCGTTCCAATTTTAGTTTATGAATTACATCTTTTAGTATAGGAATTAAATCTTTATAGAATGGAAAATAGAATATTGAATGAGAATAATATGGTATTTTCCTTTATTCTATTTCCGTTCTAGGAATTAAATCTTTATAGAATGGAAATAGAATATTGAATGAGAATAATATGGTATCTTCCTTTATAGCAGCTATAGCAAGAGATACCTTTACAATCCTTTAAGCATTTTAAAGACTATCCCATTTCCTCTACAGAAGTTTGAGTCTTAACATTTAACACTATTTTTGGTTTTGTTTTTAATTAAAATCCTTTTTTTCTTTTCTTTTTCTTTTTTTATTATTAGATATGGACATGTTTTGTATGTAAACATTACATGTTGGTACCATCCTTTCCCTTGTCCCTGCCCCGTTTCTGAAGAGGCCTTCCATGTTAGGCATGCAGGTCAATCCCATGAGGATTGTGGGTCATACATTATGGGGGCAGCAGTCAGTTATGGGGAGAGGCAATGTCTCTGTGAAAAATGTCCAACTTGTGGCTCTAATAATCTTTCTGCCCCCTCTTCTGCAAAATTCCCTGAGCCACGCTGGGAGAATTTTAAGTCTACTTCAGTGATGGGCACTTAAGAACATGTAGATGTCTGGTTTGGTAGGTGTTGAGTGTCCTCAGTATCTTTCTCCTTCACCCTTGTGCTTAACTAAGAGAGCAGCATTCTTGTGCATTTCCCCAATTCCTCCATTCTTATAGGGATAGCTCACCTGGTAAGATCACTTGTCACACAAGCATGAGGGTCTGAGAGGTCCTGAGTTCAAGTTCCCAGCACCTATGTAAACAGGTTGGCATGTCCTAAATCCTGTAGAGAGTGGAGACTAAATAATCACTGGGGCTCTTAAAAATGGAAAATTCAGTTTACTAGGTGCTCCTCTGGGACTATGCTGAAAGTTGTGTCCCAGTCAGTAGTCTGCTCCGACACTCAGGAAGTGAGGAATATGATGGCGAGAAGCCTCTCCATGTCTTTTACTATTTGTGTGGCCAAATGGTCCTGGTCCTGGATTGTCAGTTAGATAAGTTACCCATGAGGCCCCAGGACCGATCTCAAGTGACTGATGCAGCCAAAAATGCCCATAAGTTTTGTAACCCGGAGGATGAGGAGACTGTGTATTTTCGAAGACCTGAAGGCATTGAACGTCAGTACAGGAAGAAGTGTGCAAAGTGTGGACTACCACTCTTCTACCAGCTCCAGCCAAAGAATGCTCCAGTGACCTTCAGCGTGGTTGGAGCAGTAGTGAAATTTGGCCAAGATTTTGGGAAAAAAATATATACACTCAGAAACAAGAGCCTCCTAAGAAGGTGATGATGACAACCAAATGAACTAAAGACATGGGCAAGTTCAGCTGTTACTGTGTCTACCATTGCTGAAGAGGAAGAAGAGATCAAGTCTCAGGAAGTTGTTGAATCTTATGCACAGAATGCCAAAGTGACTGGAAAACAACTGGAGCGCAACGGCATGAGCAAGAGGGGACTGCAAGAGATGGCTGAGCTAGACGCCAAGAAAGCAAAAATGAAGGGGACATTGATTGACAACAAGTTCAAGTGAATAGGACCTTTCTCCAAGTCAAGCTGGAGGCAAGCAAGCACTTTAGATCAGAAAGAAAAGCAGCATCTTGATCATATGGACTATTTATGTTCCAGGAGGTTTCACATCCTTCCTATTGGGTCTTTTCCATTCAATGAACTTTGTTGTTTTTGTTGAAGTCTTTGATTCCACTTCACCTGCTTTTTAGAAGGTAGATTTTTCTAATTCTTTCTGTATAGAAGTTTTGTAATATTTTATTTGAGACAGGATCTTGTTATGTAGCCCAGAATGGCATTAAACTTGTGATCCTTTTGTCTTATCCTCCCAAATGCTGGAATTATAGGAATACACTACCATTTCTTGTCTCCATACACATTTTTGTCCATTTGATGTAAACTTCCTCAGCTATGTAGAAGCTTGTATGAATATATCAGTGCTTGAGTGTCACTGGTTTCTAAAGTAGCTGCTTTGAGTCCTTCTTGAAAAATCTTATGGTATGTCATAGAGGAAAAAATTAAAATTACGAGTCAGTTCCTTCTAAGCTACTGTCTCTGACCTTAGAATTGTTCTTAGAATTGGCTGTGGTTTCATCTTTCTTCTGTCAGTAGGTATCAGTTAAAAGCCAAAATTTGCTAGGTGTGGTGGTGCACACCTTTAATCCTAGCACTTGGGAGGCAGGGTAGGAGTATTGCCATGAGTTTGAGGCCAACCTGAGACTACATCATGAATTCCAGGTGAGCCTGGGCCTAAACAAGACCCTATCTTGATAAACAAAGAAAGGCAAAATCTGCATAAAGCATTCTTTACTGAAAGTGTTAGTGTCAGACTTCATGGAAAAGCCATGTGGCTGGGTGGTAGAGCTCAGTGGTGGAGTTCCTGGTTGGCACATGTGAAGCCATCTCCAGCACCAAAAAAAAAAAAAAGGGCAAAACCAGATTAAATGGGTGGGATATCTGTGATCTGAATTAAAATAGAGTTTTACTAAGTAACCCAAAAGAGTCACCCTGTAGTCTGTCAGCAAGAAATACTCTGTATGGATATAAAGGTGGTACATGTTAGTAAGATAAAATTATTCTGTTGGGTGCCTTGTTTTACATTTGCCATTTGCAGAGGAGTGTCATAACTTATGTCAATATCCATATGTTTGTTTTTATATTTTTATCTGTTCACCTGTGTCACAAGGTGTGAAGATATGAAGCATGTTAACTTTCCCATATGATCTACAATGGATTGCACTTTGTAAGTGCCCAAGGTTTGTTTGTGATGCTCTGCTGGAAATATTTTTGTGACATATCTGATTTCCTTATTTGCAGAGAAAAGTAGCCTGGAGTAGGGGTAGAGGTGAGCTAGCAAGAACTGAGCCAAAGGGGGGAGCAGGTACTCTGGGAATACCCAGAGCACGGCTATGTTACCATCTTCCCTGTTCTTCTCCTACAGCCAATGTCATCTTTGCAGCCAAGTCTTCCACCTCACCTCATTTTCTGTTCTAATCCTGAAGCATAATCCCCATTGTGTGGATGACCAGTAATTTCTCAACCTCATCTCCAGCCCTCTACCTCTACTCCACTTTATCCCAAAGCTGCCATGACCAGAGCATGGATGTACCTATACCACCTCTGAAAATCAGGGTTCTATTCTCTGATGTTCACTCCCTGTAGATGTTTAAGCATTAGTTTTAAATTTAAAGAGTTATTATTTTATTAATAGTAAGGAAACATAATAGTAGTAATATTTGGTATACTTTATTAAGTACTTAATATGTGTCAGATGCTGTGAAGAGCATTTTAAAGGCATTATCTTACTCAATATGTTAGTCTTATGAGAGGGCTTTAACTATTGTCATTCCCATTATACAGTTGAGTTCTTTGATGCCCAGACTTTAGGTTTCCCAGATTCTTGTAGCCAGTAATTGAGAAAGCCAAAAATCTGACTTTAAGACTTGAGCTCTTTACTATGCTGAACTATATTGTTGAGACCAGAACACAATTGTATTGTGAGAAACCAAGTAAAGTGCAATGTGAAAATACTTTGGTAGAGTACTCCCTATAGAAATTCTGTGGTTCCATTTATAAATATTCTTAAAATACTTACTCTTAGATACTTAACCATTTTTTAAAGGTGGAAGAGTTTATTTCATCCTACAATTTCAGGTCACTGTCCATCATGATGGGGAAGGCGTGGTGGCAGTAGTTTGAGGTCACATTCAGTCCACAGAGAGAGATGATTGCTGGTGCTCAGACAGCTTTCTCCTTGAGCCACAGGTCTCATCATCCCCTATCATACTCAGCTTCACATTGCTGGGATGAACTTCTAAACAAGACACAAGTTATGGGAGGAATGGAATTTAATGAAGCTTATGGATTCTGGGGAGATTCCGTAATAGCAGAAGAAGCTGGTCCCCTTTCACAGGTCCATGCAGAGAGAAAACCCACCAGCAGCACCACAAGCAAGCACACTCTAAGAACTGATACTTTACCATTTTAACATCTTGTTCAAGTTACATATTTTTCTTCATCTCTAAGATTGTGAAATGTTAGGTCATCAGTACAAAGTAAGCATGTGTTTTTCATTATATTTTATTCTTATGTATTGAAATAATGTTAAAATAACAGGCTTTACTTTATTCTTTACTTGTAATTTTTTACAGCAAATATGGTGTTTTAATATTAAGGAAAAATCATATTGAAAAAAAGGAAAATTCTGGGATCAGTGAGAAATTCAATCTTAAGGAAACACACAGATGAGTGACAAAGGAAAGACACCTAACATTTTCCTTTGGCCCAGAACATCTGCAGAAAGATGTGTATACACAACACACACATATGCAAAATTCCAAAAAAAATAAAGAATTCATCCTTGCCTACTTATTTTCATGCTAGTTTTCAAATAAAGAATTGCCACATTTACCTCTAGCTCTACATGAATTATCTAAAAGCAAATTATCCAAAGAATTAATATTTACATATCCAGCTCATATTTTTAGAATTTCTGTGGAACCTAGGATAACTGAATATATTTTTTAAATGTTCATAGAAGCAAATTTGTCTATATCTTTATTTGTCTTTTTCTCCTCTGAAAAAAACTTTTCTACCATCAGTGTGCATTTAATTTACTTAACATGTTTTTGCTATCTTTATAAAAATGGTTATATGTAAAGATGTCTTAGATCTATTTGACATTATATAGCATTACAAACAGCTTTTGTACAAATGTTTGCTGTCAGGATTGACACTAGAAGGCCCCTCTTAGGAATGCTTTCATTACTGGCCTGAAAGCTGGTCAAGTTACTGCTTGTCTTGCTTCTGGATAGGATACAGAAATACCTTCCTGTACTTGAAGAGAAAGAGAGACAATTAAGTTCTAAATATTGATCCTCATATGACTTTGAGCCATCAGTAACTAATGTAGCCAGTTGTAATTTGAGTTCAGTATAAAAAATAAAATAAAACTTCAATTGTCTTTCATTGAGAGCCATTTTCCAGCCCATAGCTGATACCTCTCACAGTTGGGCACTCAATTATTTAGAAATTTTAGTAAATAAAAGAGTAAAATTTGCTCCAGTTCTGAAAACAATGTGCAAAAATGCTTAAAGGTACATGAAACCTTGCAAGTAAAAATCAAGCATGGTAAATAATGATTGCAACCATTTTTATGGTTTAGGTACTGCCTAATGATAGCTAACATTTATGAGCAGTAACAAGATTGTTCATACTCCTCTGGTGATGTGCTTAGACATTTCTCCCATTGTGAGTTGGGAACCTACATCTCCTCCCTTGAAGCCTGGCAGGCCTACTACACAGAGGCAACTTCTGAAATTTGGTCATAAAAGGTGATACAATTTCCACCTGGTTCTCTTAAGTTACTTACTCTTGAAACCCAAACACCATGTGTAAGGAAACCCATTCTGGCTCACTCAATAACTGCAGGGAGGTTCATGGAAATGTTTCAATTGACAGCTTGTAGACGAGGTACCACTGAAAGCCAGCAGCACACATATATGAAGATGCTCCCAAAAGATTCTAGACCTTAGCCATGGAGTTAACCCAAGTGTGTGTGTATGTGTGTGTGTGTGTGTGTGTGTGTTTTGTTGTTGTTGTTGGTTTTAGTTTTAAATGGGGTTCCACTATGTAACCCAGTTTGGCTTTGAATTTTCAATTCCTGCTTCAACTTTCTGAGTGCCAAAAACTACAAGTATGTCTCCTCATGCCCAGAAACCCTAGCCTTTGTATGTTCTAATACAAGCCCCAAACATCATAGTGTCATCCCTGATGTGTTCTATCTGAATTCTAGGTTCACAGAATCGATGAGCATAATAAAATAGTTGTTGTACACTATTACATTTTGGGATGTTTTGTTACACATAACCAGAACATAGCTTCACTCAAGTATGACCCAAATGGATAGCAAGGAAAGGAAATAGTGTGTAAATGTAACTTCAATTAGCACATCATTTTGCTTTTCCTAGAAGTGAAAATGGCTTGAGGTCAGCATCTACACAAATTCCTTGGCAATCTCCAAATATCTGTGTAGATAAATAGGACCTGAAGTAACAAAATTGGAAGACTGGTGACAAGATTGTAGAGAGAGAATATATAGATGAGTTCTTATGAGGGGTTCTGAGAGTGAAAGCAATTTTTTTTTAGGTAGGGTCTTCCTCTAGCCAAGGCTGACCTGGAATACACTATGTAGTCTCAGGGTGGGTGTGGGTCACCATGCCTGTCTCAAGCGAAATCAATGATATAGCATGTAAATGGTCACCAGAAGGTGCCTGTGACCTTACTTATCCAGTGCTATCAACCATCACTCTTTTTTCTACTTTAAGCTTGCTCAAAGGACAGTCAGGATAGAAACTGTGCATAGAACAGCTAAAGAGTAATCTCTCATCATTGACAATAACTGCCCTATTTGCTAGAAATCCTTTGTTTTGTTCTGTAGACATCGAGGGGTATGTGTGTGTGTGTGTGTGTGTGTGTGTGCGCGCGCATGTGCATGCATGTGCACGTGTGCATGCCGGAGGACAACCTGAGATGTCTTTTCTCAGATACTTTTTTGAGACAGGTTGGCTTGGAACTCACAAAGTAAGCTAGACTGGCTGGTCAGTGAGGCCCAAAGATCCACCTGTCTCCACCTCCCTAGTGCTAGGATGATAGGTGCACACCATTACATCCAGCATATGACTTGAATTCTAGGTCTTCATGCTTGCAAGGCAACCACTTTATCAACTGAGCTATCTCTTCAACCCTGAAGCTTATTTCTTTTCTTTAACATCTATATATATTTTTTTCTTTCATTTTTATTTTTTTTTATCTTTTTTACACTCAGTTTGGTACCATGATTAGGCTCATCCATGACCTACCCCTCCCCTTAGCCCCTCCTTGTTGAGGTATACGGGTCATGCATTGTGGAGTTAGCCCACAGTTATGGGTAAGATAAATGTCTCTGCATAACATGACCCAACATGTGGCTTTGACATTCTTTCCGCCCCCTCTTCCGCAAAATTTCCCTGAGCCATGTTGGGTCTGCTTCAGTGATGAGGTGTTGGGGGGCTCTGAGGCTCTGGCTCTCTGATTTGGTAGGAGTTGATTTTTCTCTGTGCTGATCTCCTTCCCCCTTGTGCTGGTATCCGGTTCATCAGGAAAACAGCACCCTTGCTTGTTTCTCCAATTTTTCTTAGTTTCAGCCGGGGCCCTTTTGAGGTATGATGGGGTGACTCTCTCCTTAGGATCTACATCTATCTGAAAAAGAGAAGCAGATTCTCCAACGGAGAGTAAGTTAGCACCAGGACAAATGAGATAACCCTTTTTTTTATAGAGAATTTAATAGGTGTAGGCCCTCTTGTAGCCCACAATTGATGGTAGCTTGATATTGGAGAGTGGGCTTATGTTTGGATATGGTTCTGACTTGTTTCCTAGCTCCAGCTATGGGTCTCATACCAGTGAGGGGATCAGTTAGCCAAATTGAGATCAGTTGGTTCCCCACCATGGCTGTGTGCCACCACTGCACTTGTGTGGACATCACAACAAGTTATTTGCTGATAAGTAGGTTAGACCATGCGTTGCTTCGACAGATATTGGTCATTTTCCCCCAGTCGCCCATGTAGCACCTTCTGGCACTAGACGCGCTGACTGTCTGGGGACTGACTCTCTTCCAACTTCCAGCCATGCCATTCTAATTTGCATGTCAATCACATAAGGTGTCTTCAGCAGTAGGGTCTTATCACTAGCCTTTGGTGGGTCATCAAGTACTCTGACAGAAATCTTTCTGTCTTTTAGGAAACCTTTTAGGTCTCTCTGATCAAAAGCTCATTGTGGATGATAACCCCATGCTGGTTCTGGGAGTTACATGTCAGTGCCCACTAAGAAAATGAGGAAAAAGTTAACTAATATACAAGAGTTAGAGATAAAAGAGAGAGAGAGAGGGAGAGGAGAAGTGAGGGAGGGAAGATGTAGAAGATTAAGGTTAGTCTTGATCATACCCTCTCCAGTGTCTTGTGGTTCAGGTGTTCTCAGTAAGGGCCTGGTGAAGGATCAGCCATTTGGTCTGTCTTTTAGTAAGTAGAAAATTATGGTACCATTGCCATTTGGGTCTAGGTTTGTGTTTCCCACCCCTTCGATGCCTTCTATACTTACAGACAACAAACCATAGTATTTCCTTCCCCTCCCTCGCTTTCCCCTTCATAACTCTGCTCTCTGTCATATCCCCTCCCTCTCTCCATTAGTCTCTCATTTAATTTGATGTCATCATCTTTTCCTCCTATTATGAGGGTCTTGTGTAGGTATTGCTAAGCATTGCAAGGTCTTGGATATCGAGGCCAATTTCTGTCCCGACATTTGTATGTAAGGAGTGGTGCCCTTCCTTTGGCTCTTACATTGTTTCTGCCACCTCTTCCACAATGGACTCTGAGCCTTGGAGGGTGTGATATGTTTCAGTGTTCTACACCCCTCTGTCCCTTCTTCTCAGCAGTATGTTGTCTTTTGGGTCATCCCCGTGATCATTACCATCTGAAAAGAGAAGCTTTTCTAACCAGAAGTGAGATTAGCATTAATATATGAGTATGAACATTAAGTGTAGTGCTTTCAGGGCAATTTGGTGAGAGTAATATATGCATTTATCCAGACAAGAGTAGGCTTTATACCCCTAAGGCTCATGACCTCCCTTGCCATAGGGTTTTGATTAGGTTTTCAGTACCAGGCATGTATTATTTCTTTTTTTAACACTTTTCCAGTGAGTTTTTATTACCAGTTACATCATGATTCAGGGTCCCAGAACAGGAGACATCATGTACCCAGGTTCCCCTTTACTACCCTGGGAAGACAGAGGAGAGCTGAGGTGGAGCTACTTCAAATCTTTCCAGGAAACGTGTCTTTTGCAAGGTGGCCATCCCAGTTTGAGACACAGGATAGGGGCAGAGTGACTTGTAAACATGCTTGTACCACTCTCACAGAAATATCACCTCCCTTGGCAGTCATTGCCTTCTCGCAATGATGGAAGTCCAGGTAGTTCTTCCAGTAGTTCCTAGTCTGGTTCTGGTTGGGGAAGCAGCTATCAAAAGGGGCAGTCTTGTAGTTCTTGATTTTCATCTAATGTCTTCAGCCATGTTGCTGACTCATAAAGACACCCCTGAAGCAATGTGAAGCTCAATGTGACCCTTTGCAAAGACACCAATGTCAGACCAGAAGCCACTTCTTTTTAAAAATATTTTATTTATTTATGAGAGAGAGTGTGTATGTGTATGGGTATACTAGGGCCTCCTGCTCCTGCAAATGAACTCCAGATGCATGTGTCACTTTATTCATCTGGCTTTACATGAGCGCTAAGGAATAGAACCAGAGTCTGCAGGATTTTCAAGCAAATATCTTTAACTGCTGAGCCATCTCCCCAGCCCTAGGCTTACTTCTTTTTTTTAATAAATTGGGTGTTCTTCAAATAGAGCTGAGCAGAAACTCTCCTGATTATATTTAGGTGGAGCCATATGAAATAGTCAATGGCCAACCACTCTGACTTACAAATATTGCAATTTTACCTGGTTCAACCTGTGATTTAATAGATTCCTTTTAGAATAAACAAGCAGAAAATCATATTAAAAAATCAAGCCATAGTGAGTTTGGGGCCAGTGTGGGTTCATTAGACCTTGTCTCAAAAATAAAATCAAAGCAATTTATTGATCTTCATGCATGGTGACCAAGGTCAATTCAAGAGCTAAATCATGAAGTTAGCTTGTGCCATTATTCTCTGGGGAAAAAATCTTCATTACATAAAAATACTGACTAATGTCAATCAGACAATGCCTAGTTAAAGATTAGTAATGTAGGAGGATGTGAAATATGAAGGGAGAAGGAGGAGAAAATGACTAGTAGAATTAAAAGGGAATCAAATTCTGCCATCATAAAAAACATACCTGATTGCTTTACTAAATTTAAAGACAATGAAGTGCACAAGAGGCACTTACCCATCTGAGTCATAGGCAGGATGGAAGGCAGAGATCACAAATACTATTTCTTATTTCTTTCCTGCAGTTTATCATTAAGGTTTAGAAGAAAATAACATTTTAATTTGTGTCATCTAGAGATAAAAAGAATCATGAAATGTCTCAAGTACATGGCACTTTGTCACACCTTGATCAAAAACAAAGCCTTTGGAATGTGCCCAGCAATGCTTCACATTAACATGCCAAATACCAAGCACCAAACAGAGTATGGGAAAGGAGATACTCAATGCAACACATAGTCCTGCCATACTACCCTAATTTTGCCTCCGCACCACATTCTACTTCAAAATTCAAATAGTATGTGTCAGCAATGTTCTAGACTTTTGGGAAGTAACACTGAACACAACACACAAAAGAATCTTGTTTTCTGAAAATAGGGAGAAACTAATGGAAATGAAGATATAGCCTGATTATAAAGAATAATAAAATGGCATTAGACCTTTGGAAAATAAAGGAGCAAGATAAAATAAAAGGAGTCTAGTGGTTGGGCATGGTAGAGGGCAGAATTTGACATAAATCAGGTATGATCAGGGTGGGCCTGACAAGAAGGAGATTTAAGCAAAGACACTAAGTACAGAATCAAAAGAGTTAGCTAAGAAGACTAGCTAATGCACAGGTCTTTAGGTAAGGCAACTTTTTCTGGTGTGTTCCTTGAACAGGGAGGGAACTATAGCTGGACTAGAGAGCAAAGGGGAAAAGAGAATAGAAAATCAATCAGAGAAGTAACAGGAACTGGGCATAGAGAGCCCAACTGTTCAGAGTTTAATTGAAGCACGGCTACAACAACTTCACCTGCAAAATCTCCATTTATGACTGGTTTTATGATATGTTTTTAGGTCCCTGTTAGTGCCTGGATTATTATTATTATTATTATTTTTGCTTTTTTGAGGTAGGGTCTCACTCTAGTTCAAGCTGACCTGGAAATCACTCTGTAGTCTCAGGGTAGCCTCAAACTCATGGCAATCCTCCCAAGTGCTGGGATTAAAGGCGTGCACCACCACACCCAGCAGCACCTGGATTTTGACTGTGTGAAATAGACATTATTGCATAGTTCAGAACAGAGTCACATGTCCTGCCTGACATTCAGAAGGAGCACATGGGCTAGAAATGTATCTCAGTTAGTAAAATGCTTGGCTAATGTGCAGGAAGCTCTGGGTTCCATACCTAGCACCACATAAAACCTATCACAGGCCTATAGCTCAGCACTTAGAAAGTGGAGGCAAGAGGATCAGAGATTTAATGTCATCCTCAGCTAATAGCAAGTTCAAGGCCAGCCTGAGCTCCATGCAACCGTGTCTAAATAAAGAAATAAACCACTGTGGGGTAGGAAGAGCTTGTAGGATGACATTATGGAGTTAGGGCTATAGTACGAGAGGCAGAAATGGTGAACCCTGGGCAAATCACCAGTATAGTTCAAGCAAATGGCCCAATCATACATTGGAGAGTTTGAAATGCTTCAAAAGGAACTGACCCTTCAAACCACCTATTCTTTTTCCATTTCATGTTTATTTGGTGTTTTATTTATTGACAACTTCCATAATTGGAAATGATATCCCATGGTAATTGCCTCCTTCCCCCCCTTTCCCCTTTGAAACTCCACTCTCCGTCATATCCACTCCCCTCTCAGTTTCTCTTTTATTTTGATGTCGTGATCTTTTTCTCCTATTATGATGGTCTTGTGTAGGTAGTGTCAGGCACTGTGAAGGCCATTTTGTGTCTGGATGAGCACGTTTCAAGGAGTACTACCCTACTTTGGCTCTTACATTCTTTCTGCCTCCTCTTCCACAATGGACCTTGATCCTTGTAAGGTGTGATAGAGATATTTCAGTGCTGAGCACTCCTCTGTCACTTCTTCTCAGCACCAAGGTGACTTCTGAGTCATCCCAAGGTCACTGCCATCTGAAAAGAGAAGCTTCTTTAACCAAAAGTGAGAGTAGCATTAATATATGGGTATGAACATTAAGAGAAGTGTTTACTGAACAGTTTGGTGAGCATAGTATATACATTTAGCCAGATACCAGCAGATGTTACACCTCTAGGGCTCATGACTACCCCTGTTGTAAGTTTTCAGTATCAGGGATGTATTCCCTCCCATGGAGTGGGCCTCCAATCAAATTAGAGGGCGGTTGGTTTCCCTCATAACAGACATGCCACTATTGCACCCATTGGCTCATTTGGCCTGGCTGGCCAAATATAAGGCTTGCAGTGTCCACTGTTGAGTATCTTCACTGGTGATTTCTCTCTCTCCCACTGAACTGCATGCAGTGTGGCTTTTTCCAGCTTTCTGTCAGCTTGTCTGCATAAGAGGAGGTTTTCAGCTCAGCTCCAGCAGAATTTCTCAGTGACTTTATAGCCCAAGTATGTGGAGTGGTTAAAGAGTCCATGTGGGAGGGAGAAGGGGAGGGGGTTCCTGCTATCTCATCTTAGCCAGCTGTGCTGAGATGAGGGAAATTTACCAGAACCTCAAAGTACAGGAGCTGGCCAAAAGAAGTTGCCCTCCCCTGGTAAATGTATGTGTAACTATATGGTGGTGGGCCCAAACTTCTGCCTCAGATGAGCCAGAGAGACAGCTGATTGGTCTAGGCTAGAGGTTGGCTCAGGAAGAGGCTAGCCATGACACCAAGTTCTGGAGGCTGAACTTGATCAACCACAATTTCAGGACTAGATTTAAATTCTAGGAAATAGGAGCTTTCTCCCAGGAGAGGCTCAGGTAGTTTGTGGAAAAATAGATCTAGAGAAGAGATAAGAGGTCAGATCATCCTATGATCTCTAGCAATGTGGAGACTGCAAGGATAGGCCCCAAAACATTCCTGCTTTTTACTTTCAGTGGCCCAGTCACTCTAACTGCCTAAGAAAGCTACTTGACTCCCTCTCAAGTATTTTTATGCAAGTATATAATGTACCTTGAGCATATTCCCCATATATTTCCCTCCCTTTCCCCTTTCCCCCCTTCCTCCTATTGTCCCCCTAGACAGGTCCACTTCTTTTCCTTGTTATGTATACATACATGATTTATAGGAACTACAAATGCAAGAAAACATACAATATTTGTTTTTCTGGGACTGACTGCTTGATATGATTATCTCAGCTGCATCCATTTTGCTGCAAACAATACAACTTCAGTCTTGTTTGTGGCCAAAAACTTCCATTGTATATGTATTTTCTTTATCTATTCTTCTCAAATCACCTGTGGTGGTTTGATTCAGGTGTCCCCCATAAACGTAGGTATTCTGAATGCTAGGTTCCCAGCTGATGGAGATTTGGAAATTAACACCTCTAGGAGGCAGTGTATTGTTGGGGGTGGGCTTATGGGTGTTATAGCCAGCTCCCTCATGCCAGTGTTTGGCACAATCTCCTGTTCCTGTTGTCCACCTGATGTTGGTTAGGAAGTGATGTCCACCTTTTGCTCATGCCATCTTTTTACCTGCCATCATGGAGCTTCCCTCAAGTCTGTAAGCCAAAATAAACTTTTTTCCCCAAAAGCTACTCTTGGTTGGGTGATTTCTGCCAGCAATGTGAACCTGACTGCAACACCACCTATGTTACAGAAGGGCACTAGGGTAACAAAACCAGGTCAGCTTAACACCATCCACATTTGTCAGAGAAGTCATTAAGAAAGAGGAACTGTTTTCACTGAGCTTAGGAGTGGGAGCAATTAAACTGTGGGGGAAGGAAAGTGAAAGAGAATTCTGGGAAGAAACAGCGTCATACTAAAGACACAAATATGAAGAAACACTTTGCCTGAACAAAGTGGCTAGGGCAAGGAGAACTGGGGGAAAAAAAGAGACTAGGTTACTAACCAACTAACCAGCTCATGTCATGGCTCTTGTACACTACATTAAATAGGTCATACCAGATTTCAATGTGGTAGCGCATTCTAGAAAGACCACCTAGGAAACAATGGTAGTATAGATTAGAAGGGGCTGTGCCTAAAGGCCAGTCTGGTCTGCATAGAGAGTTCCAGATCTAGTTCTACATAGCAAGAGCCTGTCTAAGAAGAAGAGGAGGAAGAGAAGGAGAAGGAGAAGAAGGGGGAAGAGGAAGAGAAGAAAGAGAAAGAAAGGGAGGAGGTGGTGGGGTAAAAGCAAGGAAAGCAGTCCTGAGCCAAAACTGGACAAGAGTAATTCTTCCTGTGACCCAAATCCCAGGAATATCAGGCAGAAATATCTGAGCCCTGAGTTGTATAACTGCCCTATGTAACTGAACTGATGCCTATGGACTTTATCACCAGGCAAGTTAGCAAACTCCTTGAGCCTCAATTATTTTTACATGAGATTAGGTATTTCTCACTTCCTCAGTGAGATTTCAGAGTACTATTGAGAGAGCCAAATGAGATGCTAGGTGAATAGCAAACCCTCAACAAATTGCTTTTTACAAGCACTCTGAGTGATTTTCATTTATAGCTAAGGTTATGAACCATTCATTCAGCTGTTTTATCTCTGGACAAAAAAACAGAAGCCTGAAGTTAAAAAAATAGATTATTCAAGGACACATTTCTAGTAAGTAAAAATATAAGGACTTGACCAGAACACTTTGATGCTGCAGTGTAAAACGGAAGGGTCCCATCTGCAATCTGTGAGACTGAATATGGCATAACTCTCTCAGATGACAACAGCTCCTACATCATCATGTTATTAGAAGGTCGAAATAGATTAATGTGCACAGGGAGCTCAGACCAGTCCTAGGCTTCCATCAGAAACAGTAATTAAAGGTTAGCTTGACTCGTAGGCCACCATTCATGCTAAATCTGTGGGCAGGTTGTATAAAACCTCATCTGAATTTTACTCAGTTTGCCTCATCCATTATGGCTACTCATTGGAATAGGCTTTTAGAAATTGAACTGAAAAAAAACAGAGTAGCTCTAAATTCTTCTGGGGTTTAATACTAGAAATTTTAATCAAATGAACCAAATACATCTGTGTACCCCAAATCTGTGTTCAAGAACAGGCCCTAGCCAGGTATTGTGCTGTCACTGGATTTTTTGTTTGTTTGTTTTTCGAGGTAGGATCTCACTCTATCCCAGGCTGACCTGGAATTCACTGTATAGTACTAGGGTGGCCTCAAACTCATGGCAGTCATCCTACCTCTGCCTCCCAAATTCTGGGATTAAAGGCGTGTGCTACCATGCCCAGTTTGTCACTGGATTTTTGGTGTCACTGTTTCCTGTGTGTAATCAGTAATGGATAACAAATCTCTGACAAAATAATCATTTTTAGAGTGCTATTAGTGATCTCCCTAGGTTCAGCTGTAAATGTAACATAAGTGGAATCTTTATCGCATCAGTTTCATCTTGCAGTCATGTCTATATTCTTGAAGTAAAGTGTGTTTGAAAGTGGGTGAGCATCTCAGCTTGTTTTCCTGTTAAAAGACAACTCTGGAGTTATTTTACTATTACCTGAAATTTATGTCCTATTGCAGAAGTGTCCTTATCCAGGAAAGAGCATGGGTCAGTTGGAGCCAAAGTGTTGCTTTTTTTTTTTTTATTGTTCATACAAATGAGGCAAGAGGTTAATGAACTTTCTTCTTACAGGAAAGTTGTCTCAGTAATTTGCCTTGTAGTATTTCTGAATAACCTACCCTTAATTACTCTCCCTCCACAGGCCACCTTATGCTTGTTTCATATAGCATACAGAGTTTTCAAATTTGAGCACAAGGAGGAAATCATTTCCTTTGGTATATATAAAATTGTAATTGCCACCAGAAGCAAGGTAGCTATATAATTGCAAATACAAAAACAATATGCTTATGCAGGTACTTTAATTAGAGTTTGCTTCACATTGCTTCTTTTCATGAAATTGAAAATATCCACTATGGAAACTCTGTGGATAAGCTATCCTTTTCTTGTTATGTATTTCAGTAAAGATTCTTGTATATCAGCATTGTAGGTTCAAAATTAAAAATAAACTTGTTAATTTGCATGACCACATGAGAAGTTTATATAAACTAGGAACATATCTGTAAAGAAAAATACTTCAGAGGATCAGATTATCAGTGTTTGGATTTTTGGGGGGGAAGGGTTGTTTTGTTTTACTTGGTTTGGTTTGGTTTTTCAAGGTAGGGTCTCGGTCTAGTTCAAGCTGACCTGGAATTAACTATGTAGTTTCAGGATGGCCTGGAACTCACAAAGATCCTCTACCTCAGCCTCTTTTTCTGTTTTGTTTTTTGGGGGAATGACATTAATTATTTCCTTTGCCCCTGAGTACATTTTATATATTTTAATATATATTTTATTAGTTATGTACATAGTGTGTATATAGTCACATTGGTACCATCATCAGCCTCCGCCCTGTCCTCACCCCTCTGCAGGGACCCTCCTCAATGGGGAATATCTGGTGCTGACTTTACTCTCTGTTGGAGAATTTGCTTCTCTTTTCCAGATGGACGCAAATTCTGAAGAGAGAATCAGCCCATCACACCTCAACAGGGCCCCAGCTGGAACCAAGAGTAATTGGGGAAATGAGCAAGAATGCTGCTTTCTTGGTGAACCTGGTACCAGCACAAGGGTGAAGGAGATAGACACAGAGAACATTCAACTCCTACCTCAGCCTCTTGAGTGCTGGAATTAAAGTCATGTCCCACCATGCCTGGCTTATCAGTGGTTTTTTATTTAACAAACTTTTACATTCCCAGAAAAGCCATTGTAGTTAATTAACCAGATAAGAGTTTGAGTGAGGCTTAGGATTTCAATTCAAGACTAAGCCACCTTTCTGGGGAAACAAGCTAATTTGTTTTGTATTGCTTGGATAAGGAGAGAGAGAATGCCATATAAAGCCAGGTACCTCATTACTCTCATATGAGTCACATGTACCTGAGCACAGCAAATTTTACTTTCAACCATTTTAATCTTCCTGGAGTAGTAAGAGCCAAATGAGTAAGCACTTGGAGGAAGCAAATACCTTGCAACCCATATCATCCAAAGCTCATTATTATTTTAAAAGCCCTCCTCTCTCTACTCAAATTGCCCACATTCTTAAAAATTGTCCTTTATATGACATGTATGGCCAGCTTCAGTTGCTCCCTCTTCCTGTGGCATATTCTTTATTGTTACATGGTTCTGAGTTCCTCTATGAAGGCACAGTGTATTTGCCACCCCTGTTTTGAGTTAAAAAGAATGTGGACAGAAGCATGCAGGTGTCAGTTTGCAGTCAGCATGTTTTTGCTTGTCCTCCTGTGGCTCTGACATCCTGTAAGAGGGATGTGCCTGGCAATGAGACAAATGGAGCTGAGCCTCCCTAACAAGGCACCACCAAGATTAGCCAAGCCCCAGCCTACCATGTGTTGGCAAGCAATAATACAACTTTGTGGTCACAAGCCACCAACATTTGGGATGGTTTGTGATGCAACACTAGTCAACTCCCATAATATGTAACAAGTCCATGATCTGAGCTTCTCTGCACTAGTAATTTATAAATATGTAAAACGTAGGGCCAGTCTAGTTTATTTATTTATTTAATTTTACTTTATTTTTTGAATTTGTTTTATTACAGACATACTTAGTATGGATATATCATGTGTTGGTACCATCCTTTCCCCCGTCCCTGCCCCCATTCCTTTGACAGCCCTCCTCAGTGGGGTTGCTGGTATTCCCCATTAAATTGTGGGTTCTTCATTGTGAGAGAAGCAGTCAGTTATTTGGTGGGGGTAATGGCTCTTAAAATCTTTCTGCTCCCTCCTTCACAAAATTCCCTGAGCCATGGTGGGTATGGTTTAAGTCTACTTCAGTGATGAGCTCTTAGGAGCCTCTTGATTTCAGCTTTTGTGTGTGTTGAATATTCTCTGGATCTGTCTCCTTCACTCTGGCACTGCTTGTCAGGCTCACCATAGCACTCTTGCTCATGTCCCCAATTACTCTGTGGTTTCACGTGGGCCTTGGCTGAAATGTGAGGGGTAGTTTATTTCCTCAGGTCTCCCTACATTCTGAAAAAGAAAAACATATTCTCCAATGGAGAGTGAAGTCAGCATAGCTTAAATTTGATGAGAATTATTAATTTAGGGAGATTTTGATGGATGTACCCCTCTTTTCATCAAAAACTAGTGGAAGCTTGTGATTGGAGTACATAATCTTTGTCTCCATAGGATTCAGCCCTGATTCCCAGTTTCAGATATGGTTTCCTTTCCACTGAGTGGATCTCTTTGCCAATCAGCCATTGGCTACCCACCAAGGCTGTGAGCCACCATTGCACTGGTGTGTACTTTTTGTCAGGCTGGTTGTTTCTGAGTAGCTTAGAGCCCTGCTTGCTCACACTGTTGCTGGCCACTTCCCCCCAAGCAATTCGTGAAGAGCTTTCTAGCACTAGAGTGGCTAACTGAGAACTGGCTCTCTTCCAGATTCCAGCCATGTCTCTCCATGTTCTGTGCCAGCAGTATATGGAGTCTTCAGCAACAGCATCTTACCTTTTACCTCAGGTGGGAGATCAAGTGCTTTGACAGAAGCCTGTCTTGTGCTGGGCATCTCATAGTTCTCTCCAACCAGCAGCTTATTGTGGTTAGCAGCCAATTTATGGAACTGGGAGTTACAAGCCACAGCCAAAATGTTTTTAAGGTTGGACTTCATCCCACCCTGTCCAGGGTCTTTCTTTGCAGGTGCTCCCCCCATTCCCCTGTTGAAAGTTAAATCTTTTTAGACTACCTTCAAGGAGGAATGTTTCTATGGTACCAATTCATTTGGGGCTTAGTTTTGTGTTTATTTCCCCCAAATCTCCCCTTGCCCTCCCCCTCCATCTCTATCGTCTGGGCCTAAAAATGCCTATCAGATATGCTAGTAACTCAAGCTGATTCAGGATAGGTACCTCAGATGATTGAGAAGATGTGGCATTTGTCTTTCTGTGATTGTGTGTGTTTGCTGAGTAGGATCTATTCCAAGTCTGTCCATTTTCCTAAAAATTTCATTGCATTGTTTTTCTTACTGCTGAGTATAATTCCATTGTGTAAATGTTCCACAACTTCCTTAGCAAATCGTCCAATGATGGGCACCAGGGTTGATTGCAGTTCTTAGCTATTATGAATTCAGCAGCTATAAGCATGGTTGAGCAAATATCTCTGTAGTGAATCATGGAGCATTTAGAGTAAATGCCCAATAAGGGAATAACTGGGTTTGTTGGTAGTTGTATATTCATCTTTTTCAGGAATACCCATATTGATTTCCATAGTGGTTGTACAAGTTAACATGCCCACTAACAGTGAATGAGGGTTCCTTTTTCCCTATATCCTTGTGAAAATTTGTTGTCATTTAATTTTATAATTATTGCCATCTTTACTGGAGTAAGATAGAATCACATAGTTGTTTTAATTTGCATTTCTCTGACGGTTAGGTATGTTGAACATTTCATAAGTGTATTTTAGCCATTTGTATTTCTTCCTCTGAAAACTCCCTATTCAGTTCTGGGTCCTACTTTTCTTAAGTGGGTTGTTACATGTTTTATTGTTTAGGTTTTTTTGAGATCTTTGTTGAGTCTAGATATCTATCTAGGTATCTGTCAGTATAGCTGGCAAAAATATTCTCCTATTCAGTGGGTAATCTATTGGCTCTCTTTATACTATGTTTGTCTCTGCAAAAGCTCTTTAGCTTCATGAGATCCCACAGGTTGAGTGCTTGTTGAATTTTCTGGGCTACTGGAGCTTTGTTCAGTAAGGCTTTCCCCACTCCTATATAAGGGAGAGCTACTCCTATTTTTTCTTCCAATCGGAGAAGAGTTTTATGTCTTATATTGAGGTCTTTAATTAATTTGGAATTGATTGTTTTGGGTATGGTGAAATGAGTGGGCCTAGTTTCATTTTTCTACATGTGGTTATCCATTTTGCCTAGCACCATTTGTTGAAGATGCTGTCTTTTCTCCAGTCTACGTTATTGGCATGTTTGCAAGAGATCAAGTAGCTGCAGTTACTTCACCTAAGGGCCAGGTCTTAAATTCTGTTCCATTGGTCTATATTTCTGCTTCCATGCTAGTACCATGATGTTTTTGTTACTACACCTTTGTAATATAGCATTAGATCAGGTATAGTGACACCTCTAGATTGTTTCTTTTGCTGAGGATATGTTTGGCTATCTGAGACATGCTGCCATTTCGTATGAATTTTGAGATCATTTTTTCTATCTCTTTGAAGAATGATGCTGAAATTTTTATTGGTATTCCATTAAATATATATATTGATTTTAAAAGAATTGCAATTTTCACAATAATAATTCTACCTATCCAGGAGCATGAGAGGTCATTCCATCTGCTCAAGTCCTCCTCAATTTCTTTCTTGAGTGATTTTATGTTTCTATTATATAAGTCTTTCAAATGTTTGCTTAGAATTATTCCAAGGTATTTAATTTTTTGTGGTTACTGAAAATGGCACAGTCTTGCTTATTTCTTTCTCTGTATATTTGTACTTTGCATATAGAAAGGCTACTGATTTTTTGTGTTGTTTTTGTATCCTGCCACTTTGCTGAAGGAATTAATCACATTTAGAACTTTTGAGTCACTTATGTATAGGATCATGTCATCTGCAAATAAGGCTAATTTGACTTCTTCCTTTCCAATTTGTATCCCTTTTATTACTTTCTCCTGTCTTATTCTTGGGCTAGGACATCTAGTACAATGTTGAAAAGCAGTGGTCAGAGTGGGCACCCCTGTCTTCTTCCTGATCTCAATGGGAACTCTTTGAGTAAAAACCATTAAATATCCATTAAATATTACTTGGGCTTTATAGTCTTTATTGTGTTGAGATATAAACCATCTTTGCCTATTCTCTCCAGAATTTTGACCATGAAGTGATGTTGTATTTTGACAAAGGCCTTCTTTGCATTTATTGAAATGATCATGTGGTTCTTGTGATTATATTTATTTATTTGGTGTATTTCATTGACTGATTTCCATATGTTGAACCATTTTTGCCTCCCTGAGATGAAGTCTACTTGATCAAGGTGGATAGTGCTTTTATATGTCACTAAATTCCATTTGCAAGGATTTCATTCAGGATCTTTGAATCTAAATTCATCAGGAATATAGGCTTATAGTTTTCTCTTTTTGTATCTTTGTCTGGTTTTGGTATTATGGTGATGCAAGCTTCATAAAAGTAGTTGGAGAGCATTACCTGTTCTCCAGTTATGTGAAAGTTTGAGGAAAAACTGGTTTCAGTTATTCAAAAAAGGCTTGATAGAATTTGGCCAAGAATCCATCTGGTCCTGAACTTTTTTTCGGGGGAGGGGGAGAGAGGAGGTTTTTGATTACCTTTTTTAATGTCAATGAATGTGATAGGTTTGTTTAGGAGATTAATCTGCTCTGAGTTTAGTTTTGGTAGGTGGTATGTGTATAGTAAGTAATTCATCCATTTCTTGAAGATTATCAAATTTTGTGGAGTACAGGTTTTTGAACTATATCCTGATGATTCTTCCAATTTCACTGATGTTTGTTTTGACCTCTCCTTTTTCATCTCTGATTTTGCTAATTTGAGACTTCTCTTTTTTCCTTTGCGAACATTGGCCAGTGTTTTTTCAATCTTGTTTATTTCTTAAAAGAACCAGCTCTTTATTTCATCAATTTTCTTAATTGTTTTCTTTGTTTTCAACTCGTTAAGTTCTGCTTTGATCTTGATTATTTCTTTCCATCTGGGGCTCTTAGAGTTGGATTCTTCTTTTTTTTTTTTCCAATGGCCTTTACGTGGATGATCAGGTTATTAATTTGAGATCTCTCTGTCTTTTTAATGAAGGCATTTAGTGCTCTGAATTTTCCCCTTAGGACTGCATTCATTTTGTCCCATAAATTTAGAATTGTTTTTCAGATTATTTCTTGATTTCTTCCACTACCCATTCATTATTTAAAAGTGTGGTGTTCAGACTTCAGAAGCTGGTGGAATTTCTGATGTGTCTCTTGTTAATTTCTAGCTTTAAAGCATTGTGATCTTGTATGATTCAGGAAGTTATATCACTTTTCCTGAATCTATGGAGGCATGCTTTATGGCCTAATGTATTATCTATTTTGGAGAAGGTTCCATGGGTTGCTGAGAAGAATATGTATTCTGTAGAATTGGGTTGGAATGTTCTGTAGATATCTATTAGGTCTATTTGATCTATGGTGTTGTTGAGCTCTATTATTTCCCTATTTATTTTCTGCTTAGATGATCTGTCTATCGATGACAGTATAGTATTGAAGTGCCCAACTGTGATGGCATTGATGTTTATTTCTATTTTGTTGTCAAGTAGGTTTTGTTTTATAAAATGTGGTGTACTTGTGTTGGATATAGGAAGGGCCCTGGGTTAAAGTAAACCTAAGCTGTCTGACATGAAGGCCCCAGGCTGGGGAGAGGTTGTAGCAGCCTGAACCCCTGCTGGTCATATCTCCAGGACCAGACCAGCAGGGGAGCTCCTGCCCCCATCCTCGGGGGTTGCAGTAATCCAGAATCCTCCCCCATTCTTGGGAGTCACAGTGAGCCTGGTCCCCCAGACAAATTCTCAGACCCTGAGATTGGCATAAAGTAAGGCCACTCTCTCCAATCATGGGATACCTGGACATTCAGGTAACACTTAGGCTTTGCCCATAACCCTGTGACCTTTGGCCAGTTGCCTAGGAAACTCCTTATATGGTATCAACCTATCCCCCTGTACCCTATACCTTCCCTCTGCCATTGCCTACATTCTGGAATGAATGTCCCCATATGCTAATTAGGCATCAGCAATATCCTTATACATCCAATCTCCTTAGGACCCTCTTCCCACCCTCAACTACTTATAAATCCATTTCCCTCACAATGAGCTGAGAGCTATTCACAGAAACTGTCCCGGAAAGTCTTTACTTTTGAGCACTCAACAACCCGGTTGCCTGGGTGCCTTTGGGGGCACCATGGCTGGCTCTGGAGGGAAGACTCAGGAACCCACACACTTGTGTTTGGTGCATGTAGATTTATGATTGTGATGTCTTCCTGAGCCTGGGTTACCTCATTAAGTATAATCCATTCCAGATCCATCCATTTTCCTGCAAATTTCATAATTTCATTTTTCTTTACCACTGATTAGAACTCCATTGTATAAATGTGCCACATCTTTATTATCCACTCATCAGTTGAAGGATATCTAGGCCAGTTGCATTTCCTAGTTCTTGTAAGTAGAGTGGCAATAAATGTGGTTGAACAAGTATCTCTAAGGTAGTGAGATGAGTCCTTAGGATATATGCCTAGGAGTGGTATAGCCTGGTCATATGGTAAATCTATTTTTAGCTGTCTCAGAAACCTCCACACTTATTTCCACATGGCTGCAACAGATTGCATTCCCACCAACAGTGTAGAAGGGTTACTTTTATTCCACATCCTTATCAGCATTTATGGTCATTTGTTTTCATGATAGTAGCCATTCTGACAGGAATGAGATGGAATCTCACTGTAGTTTTAATCTGCATTTCCCTGATGGCTAGGGATGTAGAACAGTTTTTAGATGTTATTTCATCTTTTGAGAACTCTCTATTTAGTTCCATAGCCCATTTTTTAATTGGGTTGTTTGATTTCTTATTATTTAGTTTTTTGGGTTCTTTGTATGTTTTGGATATTAAACCCAGATGTACAGCTGGCAAAAATTTTCTCCCATTCTGTAGGTTGCCTCTTTGCTGCACTCTTTCTTACCTGATCCAATGTGTGTTCATGAAGTCCTCTCATCTTGATTTTCTTTTTTTAAAAGTATTTATTTATTTACAAGCAGAGAGAGAGAGAGAGACGAGAGAGAGACGAGAGACAGACAGAGAAAATTGGCACACCAGGGTCTCCAGTCATAGCAAACGAACTCCAGAAACATGTGCCACTTTGTGCATCTGGTTTACATGGGTACTAGGGAATAGAATCTGGGTCCTTAGGCTTTGCAGGCAAGCACCTTAACTGGTAACCCATTCATATAGTTCTTGATTTTCTTTTTCTCTTTTCTTTCTTTCTTTCTTTCATTATTTTTTTTTTGTTTTGTTTTTTTGATGTAGGGTCTTACTCTAGCCCAGGCTGACCTGGAATTCACTCTGTATTCTCAGGGCAGCCTTGAACTCACGGTGATCCCCCTATCTCTGCCTCCCAAGGGCTGGGATTAAAGGCGTGCACCACCATGCCAAGATTTCTTGATTTTCTTATAAAAAATATGTTTATTGGGCTGGAAAGATGGCTGGGTGGTTAAGCACTTGTCTGTGAAGCCTAAGGACCCCTGTTGAATGCTCAATTCCCCAGGACCCATGTTAGCCAGATGCACAAGGGGGTGCATGCGTCTGGAGTTCGTTTGCAGTGGCTAGCAGCCCTGGTGCACCCACTCTCCTCTCTCTCTCTCTGCCTCTTTCTCTCTGTTTCTGTCACTCTCAAATAAATAAATAAAAACAAAAAATTAAAAAAATATGTTTATTCATTTGAGAGAGACAGAGAAAGAGGCAGATAGAGAGAAAGAGAAAGAATGTGTGCACCAGGGGCTGTAGCCACTACAAACACCACTTTGAACATCTGGCTTACATGGGTTCTGTGGAATGGGTCCTTAGGCTTTGCAGGAAAACACCTTAACCACTAACCATCTCCCCAGCCCTCATCTTGATTTTCTATGGCAGTAACTGGCTTAACCTAAATGGGTGACTCATAAAGTCATGGGAAGACCCCCATGCCTGAGAGTCTGTTAGTACATATAGATGTTAGAGGGAAATTGGTATGTGTATAGTCAGATGGTGATTTGAGTGTAGAACCTGGAGCTACTCACCATCAGAACAGACAAAATGGGGTATGGTTCCAGAGAAGAGAGTCACTGAGCAAAGTAGATGGGCTAGAGTGTGACAAAGAGAGATCAAGGGGAAAGGAAGTTTAAAGATATAAATGCAAGCTAACTTAAACAACTGGAATGATTCCCAGTGAAATTTATTTGAAGGTTTTCAGTACCAAGTGAGGCTTATCACCTAGCAGAGACTTTGTGTGTGGATATTCTTTGTTCTACATCCCCTTTCTATAACATCAAGGACCAGGATCACCCAAGGAGAAGAAGACTATTTCACTAAGGTTGGAGGTGGTTATCTTCCTATACCCATGAAGCTTCCACATTTATCAAAGGACTTGGTATCTCTTTGAGTATGTAGATACCTCATGCAGAGGACTAGAATTTGGGTCCTTTAAGCAACAGAAGCATAGTTTGTCAGGTCTTTCACCTGGATTCTGAGACTTAGATTCTATCACCTAGGGTTCTATTATGTCCCACCAAAAGAAGCTCTTGGCCTGTCTGACTCCTCCTTGTCAACCCACACAGGCCATTTTGACCCATCCGAACAGTAGCGGAGGGTGATTCATCAGTGGGTTGCCTCTCTGAATCATGGCTTGGTCCTGATGTGAAAAGGCACAGTGAATACTGCACTTGAAAATTAATGTGAGTCTGGATGCATTGTGGATTTCTACTTACATTTTGGTATAATTGATTCAATGTTAACCTTCTTTTGAGTTTAATAAAGTAATGACACAGGACATTCAAAGTCACTGTAATTGATGACTTCATTCCTAATACATATTTAGCCTCAATGTCCACCATGTTTGGTACTTGTGGTAGTTTGAATGTGTGTCCTCCATAGACTCAGGTGTTTTATTAACTTTGTAACTTGGATTTCTAGCCACTTGGCTGGAGAAAGTGTCATTATGGGTGGATCCTGGGGTCCAGCCATAAGTTGTGTGTGTGGAAAGATATGATTTCCAGTCCAAAAGTATTCAGACCGTCTGAGCTCTAGCATGGTCCCCCTTCTGTTTGTTGCTAGTTTTGTGCTTGTTGTTTTTGATGTTTGCAGGCTGCTGATGGTTTCTCTGTTTGGATGTATGGAAGCAACTTTGTCTGCCACTGATGGAACTTCCCCCTGGATCTGCAAGCTTGACATAAACCCCTTCCTCCCATAATCTGTGTCCACTTTGGATGTTCATCCCAGCAATATGAAGCTGTCTGTAATAGTCCTGAACTTTAATTTCAAATTAGCTGTTGCTCCCAAGCGATGAATAACTGAATTGACTACGGTCTATAATTCTTTGTGTTAGAAATTCATCAAAATTGCTCCTATTGACCATTTTCTTTTGAAGAAAGAAGAAGATCTTGAGGTCAGCTTCAAGAATGATTGTTAGTTGTGACATCTTGATGGCAGTTATTAGTACACTGTGTCCTGCTGAAATGTTGGCTGGTTACCTACTACTATTCAGCTTGCTTCATAAATTAGGATGGTAATAGAGTAGTTCTGTACTGTGAAGAGTTAAGTCATTTATGTAAAGCGATTTGTTCTACTTCTTTCCTTTCCATATTGTGCCCCTTCATTAGAACCAGAAGGCACATCACCTGTTTGCTTATGGGTTTTATACCACTAATGAATCAAGAGATGTTCTAAGGCATTTTTTGAATTCTCCTAACAACCCTATTACCATTCTTGTTTTTCTACTGAGGAAGTTAAATCAACATCTCAAAGGGATCCAATAACTTAACAGTAATATATACTTATTGATTCATATTGAAGTCATATTTTGAACCCAGACAGGCTAACTTTAGTACTTCTGCCCTTAACTTTTGTTCTATTAGTTTCCAAATGAAAAAGTCAATTTTCCAGTCTCATATCCTAGTCAATATTTTCAAATGGTACTATTTATGTCTCTGGCTGTTGACTGTAGCACCTTGCATATGCTAAGCAAGTATTCTGCATACTCCAGACTTGTAGGAATTTTTTTTTTATTTTGAGGCAGTATCTCTTAATTGTCTAGACTAGCCTTTAATTTGCTGTGTATCCCAGACAGGTCTTGAACTTTTAGACCCCTGCCTTAACCTCTTAAGTAGTTGGGATTACATATTTGTGTCACCAGGGTTGGCTACAACCCTGTCCTTTCATTGAAAGATCCAGCCAACCCAAGGTGATCCCAAAAGAGGAAGCCAGGACAACACACAAGCCATATGCCCTACCTCTAATCTTTGCCAAGGACTTCTTCCATTACCAAATCCAACAAGAAGGCAACAGGTGGAAACTGAAAACACAATTCCTATAGCTCAACTTCTGCCACCAGACAGAATATGTGGAGATCTGGAAGAGAAGAGAGAAGCTATCAGGCATAGGATCCAAAAAGACCTACTCACTATATTTGATTGTTCATAATGTTTCTTAAGGTTCTTTGATTCTGTAACAGTTGCCATTTCCCTTTCATTTACTTATTTTGATGGACTATTAATGGAGAAAGTGGAGCTTTGGCCTTTTAGCATGTCCCACATTTGAGATTTGGTTGATTGCTTCCAACTGATTCGAGTTAAGTTGTTCTTTGCTATCTATATAATAATGGTTCATATGTTACATTTAAACATGAGTTTTTAATTTTTTATGTTTCTACTGTTATTTCTATTGGGCTTCTATTTCTTGGAGATGGGTGCCTATATCTTGATATTTGATTGAATTTATTCTGTGATTTGGGAAAGAAGACATACTATGTAGTGTTTGTCCTACTTTGGGAGAAAAAAAATCAAATTCATCTTAACCCCTCCATTATGGATTCCATGGCACTTTCACCTAGCCTTGACCATAGATTAGTATCTCCAGTACAGATTTTAAAAATCACAATGCCAAGATCATACCCTTTACCATTTAAGTCAGAATCACTTTAGATTCTAACATGGAAATACCATTTCTTAAATCATCTTAGTAATTTCAGTGAGAAATCAATATTGATAAGTATCTCAGGTCACAGCAATCCTCCTACTTTGGCTTCCCAAGTGCTGGCATTCAGGTGTGTGTAACAACTTCTGGCTTTCATCATTTTTTTCTACATTTATAATCTATGATGCACCTTAAATAAGCTTGCACCCAATAAAAAGTTATCATTTGATTTGATCTGTAGTTGATGTTTAATGGCTTTTTCAACAAAATTTTTATGAAATTTCTCTATGAGAAATTTAATTATTTACAAAGGGGTTTAAATTCAATAGGATTTTACAATTTCTATCAGATTGATTTTTACAGATGATGGTGTTAAATTTCCCTCAAATATTCCCACTTTAAAGTCTCAACTCTGTGTGATTGTGTGTTTATATATTCATAATATGTTGGATATTTACACCCCTACCACCACAAAAGGTCATGTAGTATAAATACATGATAAGGTATTGGGGAGGAAATTTATACCAGAGAAATAGAGACTGTGCACAATCCCCTGTGCTCATTACCCTCATGGTGCACATAGCTAAGCTATACATGCATGGTTGCAGAATGGAAATCTTGCTTCCCATTATAATAGATCCTATGTATTTTGAGGCATTGTCTCACTCAAGTCCAGGCTGACCTGAAATTCATTCTGTAGCCCAGGCTGGCCTCAAACTCATGGTGATCCTCTTACCTTAGCTTCCTGAGTGCTGGGATTAAAGGTTTGTGTCACAACATGCCTGGCTCTATGTATTTTAGAGAATGAGGAAGAGTAAGGGATCATTAGGAACTATATACACATAAAATGTTGATGCATGAACAAGTTGCCTATTTAGAAAGGAGTGCCAAAAACAAGATAGGACCTTCCCATCATTTCATTGTGGATGGGAAGGGGCTCATAAGACCCCACCCCTCCCTTATCAGCTATTGGTAGTTAATGGTGGCGGGAGAGAAGATGGCATTCAACAAGAGTGGGAGGGGATAAGATAAGATAATCTATATGATAATAATGTGTGTGTGTGAGAGAGAGACAGAGAGAGAACTTGCCAAAGAACAAATTAAAAATAAAGAAAAAAAAGAGAATGCCCTGGCCAGGTGTGATGGCATATGCCTAATCCCAGCTCTAAGGAGGTAGAGCTTCAGCTACATAGTGAATTTGAAGCCAGTCTGGGCTACATGAGACCCTCACTCAAAAAAAATTAAGCAATTATTAAAAAAGATGATGAATGGCCAAAAGGATGCAACAATATGAAGCACTTGATTAATAGTGAAAATGGCTTATCTGAAAATATTACATAAATGTATTTTATTTGCTTGTCATTGTCAATTATTAGAATAGTTTGACTGTAATCCTTTTATGAGACACATTCAGTAGCTAAAAATGCATGCAAAGCAATACATATAATGAAAACTAAAGTGGTAAAAATTTTAATATATGTATATATTACATGTATATGTGTGGTATGTGCATTTGTGTGTGGGTACATGCACATGCATGTGTGTGCACTTGTGTGTGAAGGCTGGTGGTCAACATTGGATGTCTTAATCACTATCCACCATATTCTCTGGGGAAGCGTCTCTTGCTGAATTTAGAGCTCAGCAATCTGGCTAGGCTATCTAGGCAGCTAGTCCTCAGGGATCTTCCTGTCTCGGACTCCCCAGTGGTGAAATTACTGGTGTATACCAACATGTCCAGCATTTACCTGGGTTCTGGTTGTTATGCTTGTCTAGCCAACACTTTACCCATTGAGCCATCTTTACAATCCTGTTTTTTTGTTTGTTTGTTTGTTTTCAAAAATAACCCTATGTTTTGTTTAATAAATGACTGAAACATGATAGGGGCTCTATTAATGAACAAGTGAGAGCAAAAAGTAGCTCCTGTTCATCAGGAAAACAGCACCCTTGCTTGTTTCGCCAATTTTTCTTAGTTTCAGCTGGGTAGCACAAGGGGGAAGGAGATCAACACAGAGAAAAATCAACTCCTACCAAATCAGAGAGCCAGAGCCTCAGAGGCCCCCAACACCTCATCACTGAAGCAGACCAAAAATGAACCCAACATGGCTCAGGGAAATTTTGCGGAAGAGGGGGCGGAAAGAATGTCAGAGTCACATGTTGGGTCATGATATGCAGAGACATTTAGCTTACCCATAACTGTGGGCTAACTCCACAATGCATGACCCGTATACCTCAACAAGGAGGGGCCAAGGGGAGGGGGTAGGTCACGGATGAGCCTAATAATGGTACCAAACTGACTATATTTGCTGAATACAAATCTAACTAATAAAGAAAAAAAGAAAAGAAAAGTAGCTCCTTCTCTGAAAAATGGAATAAGATGAACCTAATATCTGTAGTGGAAAAGGTTCTTGATCACTTCCTTCTGTGCTTTCCTTCACCCTTCCCCAGCCTAGGCTTGATTGTCCTCCCTATTTAGCTAGGCCTCTTGCCTTTGGTTTTCTAGTGTTCAACCTATGATACATATCCTTTTCAGGTTACTTTCTCCAAATACTGCTTTTTCTGCAGCTTGTAAACTTTACATGGCTCCTTTCTTGCCTACTAATAAAATCCAAGTTTCCTTTTTTTTTTCTTTTTCTTTTTGGTTTTTCAAGGTAGAGTGTTGCTGTAGCCCAGGTTGACCTGGAATTCACTATGTAGTCTCAGGGTAGCCTTGTACTCACAGTGATCCTCTTACCTCTGCCTCCTGAGTGCTGGGATTAAACACGTGCACCACCACACCTGGCCCCAAGTTTTTTTTATATTCAACTTATTATTATTATTATTATAACATATTTTGTATGGATACATCATGTGTTGGTACCCTCTTTTCCTCATCCCTTCCCCTATTCTTCTGGGGACCCTCTTTAGTGGGGTTGCAGTTATTCCCCATGGAGTTGTTGTTTATGCATTGTGGTAGCAGCATTCAGTTATTTTGAGAGGGGGAGGGAATGCCTCTGGGCATAATGTCTCAACCTGTGGCTCTTAAAATCTTTCTGCCCCCTCTTCAACAAAATTCCCTGAGTCATGGTGGGTGAGTTTTAAGACTACTTCAGTTATGAGTTCTTAGGAGCTTCTGAATCTCTCCTTTGGTAGGTGTTGAGTACTCTCAGGGTCTGTCTCCTTCACTCGGGCACTGATTATCTGGTTGACCATGGAAACAGCACTCTTGCTTAATTCTCCAATTCCTCTGTGGTTTCAGCTGTGGCTTGGCTGAAGTGCAAGGGGTGGTTTATCTCCTTGGGTCTTGCTATCTTCTGAAAAAGAAGAACAGATTCTCCAGTGGGGAGTGAAGTCACCATAGTTTCAAAAGGATAAGCATTATTAATTTAGGGAGAATTTGATGAATGTAAGTCCTCTTTTAGTCAAAGACTAGTGAAAGGTTGACCCTGGGGAGCATAATCTTTGTCTCCATAGGATTCTGATCTGGTTTGCAATTCCAAAAATGGGATCCTCTACCCTGAGCCAATCAGACAACTATTGGTTACCCACTGAGGCTGTGTGCCACTATTGCACTCATGTGTACTTTCTGTCAGGGTGTTTGCTTCTGAGTAACTTAGACTTCTGGTTGCTCATAACATTGTTGGTAACTTTCTCCCAGTAGCTCATGTAGAGCTTTCCAGCCCTAGATGGGCTAACTGTCTAGGAATTGGCTCTCTTCTGGATTCCAGCCAGGTCTCTCCATATTTTATGTTGGCAGCATATGGTGTTTTCAGGAACAGGGTCTTATTTTTTGCCTCAGGTGGGTAATCAAGTGCTTTGACAGAAACCTGTCTTACTTTGGGGACCTCATAGGTCTCTCCAATCAACAGCTCATTGTGGGTAGCAACAAATTTTTGGTACAGTCCAGAGACAAAAAATAAAATAAACTTATGCTTTATCCCACCCTCTCCAGGGTCCTTCATTTCAGGTGGTACCCCCTTACTCCTGTTCAGGGTTGTATCTTTTAGTCTATCTCCAAGGATAAAGGTTTCTATGGTAACAGTTCATTTTGGATTTCATTTTGTGTTTGTTTTTCTCCACCCTCCTCTTCCCTTCCCCCCAAACCCTTCCATCCCTATTCTCTGGTCCTTGTGTTGCCTATCAGGTATGTCAGCAACTAGAGCTGATCCAGGTTAGAAACCACCCATAAGTGAGACCATGCAGCATTTGTCTTTCTGTGATTGTGTAAGTTCACTGAGAAAGATCTGTTCCAAGTCTATCCATTTTTCTACACATTTCATTGTATCATTTTTCTTACTGCTGAGTAGAATTTCATTGTGGAAATGTACCACTATTCATTCATCTAATGATGGGCACCTGTGTTGATTCCAGTTCTTAGCTATAATTAATTGAGCAAATACAGTTGAGCAAATATCTCTGTTGTGAAGCATGGAGCATTTAGGATAAATTCCCAGTAAGGGAATAACTGGGTGTGTTGGTAGCTCTGTCTTTATCCTTTTCAGGAATGTCCACATTGATTTCCATAGTGGTTATACAAGTTTACATTACCACCATCTTTCCCACATCCACGCCAACATTTATTGTTAGATTTTTTTAATGATTGCCATCTTTACTGGAGTAAAATAGAATCTCATAGTGGTTTTAATTTGCATTTCCCTAATGGTTAGGGATGTTGAACATTTTCTTAAGTGTGTGTTTTTCTTCCTCTGAGAACTTCCTATTCAGTTTTTTGTCCCATGATTGGAGTGGGTTGTTTGATTCTTTATTGTCTAGTTTTATGAGTCCTTTGTAGATTCTAGATATTAGGCTTCTATCAATAGCATAGCTGGTGAAGATTTTCTCCCATTCATTCGGTAATCTGTTGGCTCTGCTTTTGGTATGATTGTCTTTTGAAAAGCTTTTCAGCTTCATGACATCTCATTGGTTGAGTTATTCTTTATTTTTTATTTATTTATTGTTTATTTTAATTTTTTGTTTATTTTTATTTATTTAGTTGAGAGCAACAGAGAGAGGAAGAGGGAGAGAGAGAGAGAATGGGCGTGCCAGGGCCTCCAGCCACTGCAAATGAACTCCAGATGCATGTGCACCCTTGTGCATCTGGCTAACGTGGGTCCTGGGGAACTGAGCCTCGAACCAGGGTCCTTAGGCTTCACAGGCAAGGGCTTAACTGCTAAGCCATCTCTTCGGCCCAGACTTATTCTTTAATTTTCATAGGCTACTAAGGTTTTGTTCAGGAAAACCTTCCCCATTCCTATATCATGGAAAGTTCCTCCTATTTTTCTTCCAGTAGAAGAGTTTCAGGCCTTATATTGATGTCTTTAATCAATTTGGAATTAATTTTTGTGTATGGTGAGATGAATGGGTCTAGTTTCATTTTTCTACATATGGTTATCCAATTTTTCTAGCACCATTTGTTGAAGATGGTGTGTTTTCTCCAATCTACATTATTGGCATCTTTGTTATAGATCAAGCAGCTGTAGTTACTTGACCTAAGGCCCGAGTCTTCAATTCTGTTCCTTTGGTCTATATTTCTGTTTTATGTACTATGCTGTTTTTGTTACTATGACTTTGGAATATAGCTTTAGGTCATTTATGGTGATACCTACAGAAATATTTCTTTTGTTGATGATATGTTTGTAAATATGAGTCCTGCTGCCATTCCATATGAATTTTCAGATTTTTTTCTATCTCTTTGAAGAATGATGCTGAAATTTTTATTGGTAATGCATTTAATCTGTAATATGCTTTTGGAAGAATTGCCATTTTCACAACATTAATTCTGCCTATCCAGGAGCATGGGAGATCTTTCCATCTTCTCAACACCTCCAGTTTTATCTTTCAGTATTTTTGTTGTTGCTGTTGTTTTACTTTGTTTCATTTTATAAGTCTTTCACATGCTTGGTTAGTGTTATTCCAAGGAATTTAATTTTTTGATGCTATTGAAAATGGGACAGCCTCTGTATATTTTTCCTTTGCATATAGAAAGGCTACTAATTTTTGTGTGTTGATTTTGCATCCTGCCAGTTTACTGAAGGAATTAATCACATCTAAAAGTTTTGAGATGGAGAATTTTGGGTCACTTATGTATATGTTCATGTCATCTGCAAATAGGTCTAACTTGACTTCTTCCTTTCCAATTTTTATCCCTTTTATTTCTTTCTTCATTCTTATTGCTTGCACTAGAACTTCTAGTATTATGTTGAAGAGCAGTGGTAAGATTGGGCACCCTTGTCTTGTTACCAATCTCAATGGGAACTCCTTCAGTCTTTTCCCATTTTCCCACGGAGAGCTTCCCAATCACTCCAGCATTTTGACCATGAAGCGGTATTGTATTTTGTCAAAGGCAATCTCTGAATCTATAGAAATTATTATGTGGTTTTGTGCTTAAGTGTATTTATTTCATGTATTACATTGACTAATTTCCATATGTTGAACCATTCTTGCCTCCCCGGGATTAAGCCTACTTCATCAAGGTGGATAATGTTTTTGATATGTTGTTGAATTCCATTTGCAAGGATTTTGTTCAGGATCTTTGCATCTAAGTTCATCAGGGATATAGGCCTATAGTTTTTTCTTCTTGTATTTCTGTATGGTTTTGGTATTATGGTAATGCTAGCTTCACAAAAGGAGTTGGAGAGTATTCCCTGTTCTCAAGTCATGTGAAATGGTTTGAGAAAAATTAGTTTCAGTTCTTCAATAAAGGTCTGATAGAATTCGGCCAAGAAGCCATCTGGTCCTGGACTTTTTGGGGGGGGGATTATTACTTTTTCAATCTCAATGGATGTTATAGGTTATTTTAGGAGATTAATCTGCTCTGATATCAATTTTAGTAGGTGATATGTGTCCAAAAATTCATCAATTTCTTGCAGATTATCCAATTTTGTGGAATAGAGATTTGGGATGTATGTCCTGATGATTCTTTCAATTTAATTGATGTTTGTTGTGACCTCTCTTTTTTTATTTATGATTTTGTTAACTTGAGACTTCTCTCTCTTTTCTTTTCTTTTTTTGGCTTGATCATATTGGCCAGAGGTTTATCCTGTTTATTTCTTCACAGAACCAGTTCTTTTTTTTTTAATTTTTTTTTGTTATTTTTATTTATTTATTTGAGAGTGACAGACAGAGAGAGAAAGAGGCAGATAGAGAGAGGGAGAGAGAATGGGCGCGCCAGGGCCTCCAGCCACTGCAAACGAACTCCACACGTGTGCGCCCCCTTGTGCATCTGGCTAACGTGGGTCCTGGGGAGTCGAGCCTCGAACCAGGGTCCTTAGGCTTCACAGGCAAGTGCTTAACCACTAAGCCATCTCTCCAGCCCCCAGTTCTTCATTTCATCAATTTTACTAATTGTTTTCTCAGTTTCTAATTCATTAAGTTATGCTGTAATCTTGATTATTTCTTTCTGTCTAGAGCTCTTAGGGTTGTATTCTTATTTTTCCAATGCCTTTAGGTAGACTGTTAGATTACTAATTTGGGATCTCTCTCTCTCTCTCTCTCTCTTATGAAAGCATTTAGCACTATGAATTTTCCCTTTAGGATTGCCTTCATCGGGTCCCAAGGGTCTGTCTCCTACACACCTGGTGCTGATTATCAGGAACAGCATGGAAGCAGCACTCATGCTTGTCTCCCCAATTCCTCTGTGGTTTCAGCTGTGGCTTGGCTGAAGTGCAAGGATGTCAGGCACTGCCAGGCACAGGCTGGAGCCTTCAGGAGACAGGCCTGAGCTGCCAGGCATGGCTAAGGAACCCCTGGGCTACCGGAGGCCACTCCTTCTCCCAGCCCTGCACACCTGGATTTAGGCTTTGCTCATAGACCTGTACTGTGTTGAGCCTTCTCTAATTGTGGCTATTGTAATCTTCTTCTTGTTGGCTCTTGAGACTAGTTGTTTGAATCTTCTGTGTGGAGTATTCACTGAATTATTCTCTGTAGGTTGGGCTTTGTGTTCACATAATAATAGAGTTGACTATTTTCATGGAAAGTTTTCCTTTCACCATCTATTACAAGGGACACTTTTTCTGGGTAGAGTATCTTCTGTTGGAAGCCATAGTTTTTTAGATTTTGAAGTGTTCCATTCAAGGCCAGTTTGGCTTTCTGGGCTTCCATTGAGAGATCTGAGGTAATTTTGATGAGATTTGTTTGGTCATTTTAGGGTTTCCCACTGTTCCCTCATATTCTTTTCATGTGATTTTTTTAATTAAGCAAAATTTTTTGACTCTTGACCAATTTTTTCTGTCTTGTCTTCCAGCTAAGATATTCTGTGCTCCACATGAGTGACTCTGTAAGTCAGGGCTTCTAAAAATGTTTTGAAAAGCTCTATTTGATTTTTGTTTTCTGTTGCATTGTGTCCATCTCTTTTTGAAGTATGATTTCAGTTTGAGGTCTGATTTTCTTGATGCTTCCTGGAATTCATTATTGATATCTTCTATTTGTTGACTCACCTTCAATTCATTTATATCTCTTTTGTGGCTTCTATGATTTTCTTCAATTAATTTAAGCCTAGTGACAAAAGCTGAGTCCTCTAAAGGATGCTTATGCTCAATTTCATTTACATTATTGTTGGTTTTTTGAAGTCTTGCTTCCAGTTCAGCAATTCTTTTGATCAACGTTACATTTCATTACATTGTTGATCTCTCTGTGATTTAATTGGAGGCTTATATTGTGGGACTAGGAATCCTTGGTGGAGACCTCTCAGTTTTCTGACTTTTGTTGGTTTTTTGCATTGTGCTCTACCCATCTTGGGGAAACATTTTATTTTATTGAGGGGAAATCAGGTATTTGTCCTTGTCAGATCTTCAGTGAGTGTTCTGTTTTCAATGTGATCTGGATTTGTGGACAATGGGGTTATTACAACAGATGCACAGATTGTGGAGATTGCAAGTACATCAAGGAGCTATGGACTACTTACTCCACTTGCACTCACTCTTCAGCAGGCCAGGATCAGGGATTGGGCAATAAGAAGCCAGGAAGTTGGAGAGCCAGGGGCAAGAGGCCAAATCCTAAACTGGTCCATGTACCCTTTGACTCAGGGGAATAGGGATTTGGGTACCCAGGGGCCAGTCGATCAGGAATATGGAGCAAAAGGCCTGCTTCCGCAGCCCACACACAGGGACCAGTCTGCCCCAAGCCAATAGCAGGGGAACTGGTACCAGGGAACTGGGAGGTGGGTGGGGAACAGGGAAATCTGGCTTACTCACTTGGCATGTGCACCCTCTGCAACAGGGGATCTGGGAGTAGGGACCCAGAGGCCATTCAATCAGGAAGGTGGAACATGGAAAATCCAAGTTTTAACATTTAGTTCAGAATTTAAACTCTCACCAGATCTTTTTGTTAGCTTCTTTTACCCATCTCATAATTTCCCCTTTTGGATCCTCCTCCCTATCTTGCCAAATCTCCTGAGTTTATGACTTCTCCACCCCCCTAATTCCTTGAGGTGGGGATGAAAGTAATTCTATGTTTCTAACCTGCTATTAACTATACTCCAAATTCACCTATTCCATCCTTCCTTTGAACTGCTAAAGTAGCTAAAGTACTCAATTTTTATTTATTTAATTGTGCGTACTTAAGAGATACAATATTAAATTTTTATTTACATAGTAAAATAATTATTACAATTCAACAAATTTACATATTATAACCAAAGTAGTTATTAATTGGAACTCTCATTTCTTATCATGTTCTATCATTTTTAACTTTTTCTAAAGTATGTTTTATCTTTGAAACAGCAAGGCACATACATCATATTAGATTTAAATGAGGAAAACTTCCTCCTATCACTGACCCCAGACTCCCTAGATCCTCCATTCCTAATCCTCCCCCATTTAGCCCAAGCCACCAGTCCATGTTCAAGTACCCCTTTCTTCCCTCACTCTACTTGTACTGGGAATTGAACTTAATGCATGCTAGGTAAACACTCTACCAGTGAGCTACATCTCTATCTTTTTAAATTTTTTATATAGGCTGCACAGGCTGGCTCTGGCTTGAATTTATGATCCTCCTGCCTCAGCCTCCCAGGTAGCTGAGATTACAAGCCTACACCACCAGGTCCAGCATTAGAGCATCTTTCTGAGACCTGGAATTATTGTGTACTTACTTCTTTGTTTCCTCAATACTGAGCAATACTATGAAGACAGTAGGTGATCAATAAAAGTGTTGATAAAGCTAAAATATTCGGCAATTCTTGGTATACTGTACTGATTACAGCATGATGTTGAGAATGATTTTAACTATATTTCAACTTATTTTATCATCATCAAACTAGAGTATACCCAAATCTCTCTGTCTTAAAAATGGAATTAAAATTTTCTTGTGTACCTATAGTGTTCTCTCTTTCCCTCCTTCCTTTTCTTTTCTCCTTTCTATCTCTTTCCCTCTCTGCCTCTCCCCCTCTCTCCCTTCATAGTCAGACTTTCCAAATGAGTACTGGCTGCCTCTACTTTTTCTCCTCCTATTCCTTTCCTCTACCCACTGCCATCTGGTTTCTTCCACCACTATACCAAAAATCTGCTGGCAGAGGTCACCTAGCACCTCATTGATGCCAACTCAGATGAACAATTTCCAGTTCTTTTTGTATCTCATCTCCAGTAGCATTTGGTGCTATTTCCTGCTACCTTGCTCTGGAAATTCTACTTTATATTCTGCTTTTAGAACAGTTTTCTGCTATCTACCTATATCTGTCCATTCTGTAATCATGCTGTTGTTTTCTCTTTACCAACCATCATTAGGCTGCAGTTATAGGATCAAATTTCATACTGGGCTCTCTTAATTTGGCTCACTCAGAAGCAAAGCCTGAGACAGGAATTTGCATTCAAATCATTTGCTGGGGACATAATGCAATATGAAATTGAGGAAGTAAGACAGGGAAAATAAGGCAGCCAAGAAATCATATCAAGCCAGTTAACACTTGGGCAACTGGAGTATACCTATCCTTTTTTAAAAAGAAACACTTTATTTTTATTTATTTATTTGAGAGAGATAGAGAGAAAGAGGCAGAGAGAGGGGGAGAGAGAGAATTGGCATGCCATATCCTCCAGCCACTGCAAACGAACTCCAGAGGCATGCTCCCCCTTGTGCATCTGGCTTACATGGGTCCTGGGGAATTGAACCAAAGTCCTTTGGCTTTGCAGGCAAATGCCTTAACTGCTAAGCCATCTCTCCAGCCCCTATAATCATCTTTCTTGTGTAGCTTGAGAGCTAAGGTATTTATCCACCAATCCTATCAGTCATTGGTGAACGGCTGATCCAGGAATTATGGAGGAGCTATATTAATTCTCTGACATTTTTAGCCTGCCACATGTAAAGAGAATCAAAGCAGAAATATTAAGAACTGATGAATGTGGGCAGATCCCCAAGCTCTGCCTTATCCCTCCTCTAATTAACCATTATCTCTAGGTCACTCTAATCAGTGTTAATAAGATTACAATAGCTAATGTTTATGTAATAGGTCAGCCTGTATTAGCTCACTTAATGCTTACAATAGCCCCCAGCTCCTATTATCATCCCAATTGTATTAAGGAGAAAACAGAACCAGTGGGGCTTAATTGTCCAAGTGTCTGCCAATGGTGACTTTAACTAACATGGGTATATTGATGTTTCTGCACTTACAACTCAGATTGCTCCTCCATATTCTATTCTGGGATTTGCATTTGCCAACTGGGTGTCTTCACCAGGTTCAAGATGAACCTGTCAAGAGGTCAGAAGAAACCTTGATATATTATGGTTTGTGGTTTGATTTAAGTGTCCACCATAAACTTAGGTGTTGTGACACTAGGTTCCCATCTGATGAAAATTTGGGAATTAGTGCCTCCTGGAGGCAGTGTGTTCTTGGGGGCAGGCTTATGGGTGTTATAGCCAGTTTCCCTTTGCTAGTATTTGGCACACTTTCCTGTTGCTATTGTCCAACTTATGTTGGCCAGGGGGTGAGGTCCACCCTCTGCTCATGCCATCATTTTCCCCCTGCCATCCTGGAGCTTCCCTTAGAGTCTGTAAGCCAATATAAACTTTTTTTCCCCCAAAGCTGCTCTTGGTCAAGTGATTTTTGTCAGCAATGTGAATCTGACCACAACAGGTTCTTATCTTTTTCCTTTATATAGTTTCCTTTTGTCCTTCACTTTAAGAATAATCATTATCATGAAATATTTTTCTGATAAAAACAGCAATACATGGCTCTTATAGGGAAGCGAGGAAATATAAATACTACAATCACATTCTTCATAATTCAATCATGAGGAATTGGCACTATGTGCATTTCCTTTTACCTAATTATTTTTATGTATTTTGAAATGTTTAAGAATATACTGTTTGCATGCAGGTGTGAATAATTTTTCATCTTGATTTTTACATTATAAGCAATTCTTGCAACAGAAGATCTTTGTAAACACATTTCAAAGGCTAAATAGCACTCCTGATATATGGGTGTTCCAAAGTTTGGGCAACTCTTCAGTTATTATTCAACATTTATATTGCTTCTTTCTTTACTCCTAGAACAGATATTGAAGTCAATATCTCTATACTTCAGTCATTATCTGTATTTTGATTTGTTTCCAGAAGAGGAATCACTTCCTTAAAGGGCATAACATTATTAGGTTTTTGATGTATCTTCCTTACAGAATACTGTCACAAAGGAGAATGCAATGTTGTCTTCTACCATAATTTACAGGCAATGATATTTATCTTTCTAGAATCTTTAAGAGAAAACTATAAGACAAAATTTTACTAGTTTGTTCAAACTTTTGTTATCGTGATTTCCAAAATAACAGGTAAAAGTCATTCACCTATTTGCTAATGATTTATTCTTCCTTTTTGTAATCTGTTCATACCATTTGCCAATTATCTTATTGATTCTCATGGTAGTTCTTAGCATTTTTACAAATTAATGACAAGTATTATACTTGTAAAATTTAGATTATGCTAATATTTATGTTCTTTTTTCTATTTCAAATTGATTGCTTTATTCCATAATCTCTTTTGATTGGTTATTTCTGTTACCAAAAAAGGCTGCTGGGCTGGAGGGATGGCTTAGCATTTAAGGCACTTGCCTGCAAAGCCGAAGGACCCAGGTTCAATTCACCAGGACCTATGTCAGCCAGGTGCACAAGGCGGCACATGCATCTGGAATTTGCTTGCAGTGACTGGAGGCCCTGGTGCAACCATTCTCCCTGTTTCCCTCTCTCTCTCTCTCTCTCTCTCTCTCTCTCAAATAAATAAAAATAAATAAATATAAAATTAAGTGAAATTTTAAAAAAACTCCTGATGTTTGTAAATTTGTTTTCTAAAATCCAGCCAATATGCTGAAATTTCTTTAATAATTACCAGTATTTAATTGGTTAGTTTATGTTCCTACCGTTTATATCTATTCCAATTCAAACTGTTTTGTGTTTTTTTTCAGAACTTTTAAAACAATTTTAAGTAATACTTCTTTTTATATATCACTATTGACACATCACTGTTCTCCTCTAAGATATTGTTATTAATATGAGTTAATTTTCCTTTCCTTTTATAAAATGCTTTAAAATCAGAGATCACTATTGAATATCAACTCATTCTAGGACCTACTAGAGAAACATTTGATTTTCTTTATTTTTATACTAATATGCATTGTATTAATATATTTGCAAATATTGCAATACCTTACATATCTTGGACAACTGTTAAATGGTGAATTATTCTTTTAATAAGCTTATTAAATGTGTTTTATTTTATTACATTATATTAATACTGAGATTAGACCATAACTTTGGTTTTTTTTTGAGCATTTAGTCAGGTTTTAGTATTATTTTAATACTGGTAACTTCAAAAAACAAGTTTTGCAATAAAAATGAAGAGGAAAGGCTTTTGTCCATTTTTATGGTATTTCTTTTTAGAGAAGAATTTACCGGGGATGAGGAGATACCCCAGTCAGTAAAGTGATTCCCTGGAAGCATGAGGACCTGAGTTCAATTTCCAGAATCCATGTAAAAGCTGGGCACAGTGGTGCATGCTTGTAATCCCAACACTGTAGATATGGAGACAGGAGGATCTCTGGGGTTTGTTGACTAGATAGACTAGCCAAATTAATGAGCTCCAGGTGTGATGAGAGACTCAAATAATAAGGTTGAGAGCAATGAGGAAGACACCCTCATCATTCTTCTGGCCTTACTTCTTACTTCTGGCCTCCACATGCACTCACACATGTGCATGTGCACCCTCATAAGGTAAAAACATGCATAAACCTATATTGCAAACACATAATCATGCAAAAAGATGGATGGCACCTAAGAAGAATTATGCTCAGGGTCCCCTCAAGCCTTCACATACATGTGCGCATACATGTACCTGCATACACACAAGCATACACAGACACTCATGATCCTGCACATATCCATGCATGCACAAAACACTCACTAATAAATTCATATGCTAAGTACAAATTTTGTTATGAGTATGAATATATATCCTAAATGAGCAAGCAACTTAGGAAAAAATATTAATGCTTATAACCAATGGTATAACCTTTCACTGACATTGTGTCTTACATATTTCTAATGTACTATACTCTTAGATGTTACCTCCAGCCATTCATTCACTGAGTTATCAAAAAATTATTAAATGCCTTCATGAGTCAAATACTATTGTTGATATTATGAATAAAAACATGAAGTAAATATAGTATTTGTTTTTGAGAAATTCTTTAGCTAGTTGAAACAGAAATGTCAACCAATAAGCCTAATGAAATCCAACACCAATTTTAATAGAGATATGTTGACTTACATTATCCTTTTATACTAGTACCATCATGGTCATTATACAAACAAGGTTATATTCTAGGTCATTTTACCCATATGTACATACCTCCAGTGACCAGTAATTTAAAACCTCCCAAGGAAAGCACATTTATATTTGAACCAATCTAATAGCTGGAGTGCTATTTCTTATCTGTTCTAGGAGCTTTACCCCACCTGGATCCTAGCTCTTAAAGCCTATAATCAGTCTAATTCCTCTTATGTAAGATAGTTATTCACATTCTTAAGATAACTAAAATCTCCACTACCATAAGTTATTTTTACCAAAATATTTGTAGAACCTTCAGTTATTTTAACTCTTCATACAACACAACACTGAATAACCACACTCTTGGCCTCTTTCCTCTGTATGTACTTAAGTTTATGTTATTTTAAAATTCCACTAAATATTCTACATATTTTATGACAAAAACAGAATAGGGAAGTGTGATAGTTTGAATGAGATGGCGCCCATTGCCTCATGTGTTTATGATTAAACCTCAAACCACAGCTAATGAAGCCTTTGGGATGCAAAGCCTTGCTAGAGTAGATGTGTCATTGGAGAGTGGAAATTGAAGTTTATTAGACTAGCCCTACTTTTGTTCACTACCTAGTCCACTATTGCTACAACCTCCCGGCTGAAGTGACAAGATGTGTGATGTCTCTGTTCTGCCCTGATCTCTATGCCATGATGAAACTTTTCCTTGAAACACTAAGCTGAAATAAACTCTTTCCTCCAATAAGTTGTTTCTTGTCAGTTTTTTTTTTTTTTTTTTTTGGTCCAGCAACATAAAAGGTATCTGCAACAGGAAGACTTTTTTCATTCAGATACTATCTTTATTACATAACACAAATCTGCTTGATTTCTTCGTATCAATTTCTTGAGTTATATGACTGTCAACTAGTTATAAAAATAGTATGCCTTTTTTAAAACATATTATGTCCCTAGGCTATACTTTTGTTTAATTCTTAACTTGGTTATTTTGATGCTTACACGCAATACCTGTCATGCATCCCTTCTAGATTTAACTTTGTGTAAATATATTAATTATTTGAAGATTTTTTCTGAGGCCTGAATCTGCTATTGGTTAACTAGTCCTTCTAGCTTCCTAGAATGTGCTATTTTATACTAGCTTTATATGTTATTATAAGAATATCAAAATGTTAGGCCAGGTGTGGTGGTGCACACCTTTAATCCCAGCACCCAGGAGGCAGAGGTAGAAGGCTCACCATGAGTTCAAGGCCAACCTGAGACTACATAGTGAATCCCAGGTCAGCTTGGGCTAGAGTGAAACCATACCTCAAAAAAAAACAAAAAAAAAAGCGTTAAGAATCCAACTGATTTTAAATAAGGGTGTTAAAAGATGTGTCTGCAATAAATTATACTCAGAAAACTGGATATCTACATGCAAAAGATGAAACTAGATCTCTGTCTTACACTATATTCAATAATCAACCCAAAACAAATTAAATATTTAATTGTAACATCTGAAGAGAGTGCCATGACATTGGTGTAGCCAATATTTTATTAACATGACACTAAAGCACAAAGGAAATAATTTTCAGAGCGAAAAGGCAATTTGCAAAATGAGAGTAAATGGGTTCAAGTCCTACATCTGATAAGTAATTAATGTTCAACATAGAGAACAACAAAAACAGAAATAAAGAAAGAAAAATAACTCAATTGCAAAATGGACAATAAATTAAATAGACTACAAATCTGTTTGAATGGCTATTATTTGTGTGTGTGTGTGTGTGTGTATGTTTGTGTGTGGGTGGGTGCATGTACATGAATTCAGAAGCAAAAAATCAATGTCAGGTATCTTTTTCAATCACTGTCCAATTTATTTTTTGATTCAGGGCCCCTTATTGAACCTGGAGCTCATGTATTCAGCTAAACTAGCTCATAAGGAAGCCCTAAGGATCCACCTATCTCTGCCTCCACTAAACTGGGATTACAGGATGTTCTGCTATGCCCAGCTTCTACATGGATGCTAAGAATATGAACTCAGATCCTCACACTTGTACCGCAGGCACTTTACTGACTAAGCAATCTCCCCAGCTCCCTAGAATGGCTATTCTTAAAATGCAATACAAAAACATAATACAAAATACAAAAGATAGCAAGTGTTAGTGTTAATATAGATAAAAGAAACACTGAAGATACAGACCTATGATGTGGCACCAAAAACTTCTTGGCATATTGGGGTTGATTTATTGATTAGCACCATCTAAATATGGTCACCAACAAAGTGATTTTTAATGTGGTATATATGATTTTATGTATAATTATGAATACATATAATAATTAGAATTGGCATATATAGCTATCTTGTTCATATTTGCATAGAGATAGTGGTTGCATTCAGATCATTGCCTACTAAAAAATTCAAACATGCACCCACACAAAGATTATACATAATATTCATAATAGCTTTATTCATAATGCTCCTTAAGTGTCTATCAAGAGGTAAATAAATAAACAAAATGTGGAATAGCCATACAATGGCATATGACTCACAAGAGTAATATCCAAGATCATGGATGAATTTTAAAAACACAGTAGCTCATAAAAGCCAGCCATAAAAAGTCAACATAGTACAACTATACTTATATGAAATTCAACAAAACTGAAATTAATAGTGATAAAAAGTGGAATGGTGTTTGCCTGGGAACAAGAGTTGGGGAAGTTTGAGTATAAAAGGTCAAAAAATCATCCAAGATGATAATATTCTTTATTCTGAGTATGGTGATGATTACATGGGTGTACACATTTTTCCAAAACTCAGCAGACTATACAATTTACATGGATGCAGTTCAAGGTATGCATATTACACCTCAACAAATTTGTTTGAAGCATAATACTGCATAATATGTCCTAAAATGTTCCCTAGATTTTTTTATTTTTTGTTTATTTTTATTTATTTATTTGAGAGTGACAGAGAGAGAAAGAGGCAGATAGAGAAAGATAGAATGGGCGCACCAGGGCCTCCAGCCACTGCAAACAAACTCCATGCATGTGGCCACTTGTACATCTGGCTTACGTGGGTCCTGGGGAATTGAGCCTCAAACTGGAGTCTTTAGGTTTCACAGGCAAGTGCTTAACCACTAAGCCATCTCTCCAGCCCCTGATGTTCCCTAGTTTATCACAGAATCTCTTAGGGGGTGTTTCATATTGTTTTGTTTGTTTGAGGCATGGTCTCACTCAAGCCCAGGCTGACCTGGAACACACTATAGAGCAGGCTGGTCTCAAACTCAGGGAGATCCTCTTATCTCAGACTCCTGAGTCCTGAGATTAGAGGTGTGCACCACTGCACCCAGCTGTAGATGGTTATTATTAAAAAATATGGTGGCGTGAATTAGATATCCTCCCCCCCAAAAAACTCGTGTGTTCTGAATGTTTGTTCCCAAAGTGATGGCAGTTTAGGAAGTTAAGACTTCCCCAGGAGGTGTGTTGTTGGGGGGTAGGCTTTGGAGTCTTATAGCCAGCTCCCCCTTGCCAGAGTTAGCTCATTCTTGCAATTTTCCAATTGTTGTGGCACAGGTGATGCCCAGCCTCTGCTCACGCCATGCTTTCCCCTGCCATCATGAAACTTCCTTTCAAGACTATAAGCCAACTTTCCTCCCAGCAGCTGCTTTTGGCCAGGCACTTTGTGCCAGCAATGAGAAGGCAACTACAATATGCATATATATAAATAAAGTATTTTGTAAGAATTTCTTTTTATTTTTAAAATATTTTATTTATTTATTTGGGAAAGAGAGAGAAAGAGAGAGAATGGGCATGTCAGGGCCTCTAATCACTGAAAACAAACTCCAGATGCATGTGCATCAGGCTTATGTGAGTTTGGGGGGTTTACCCTAGGGCCTTAGGCTTCTCAGGCAAGTGTCTTAACCACTAAGCAATCTCTCCAGCCAAAGAATTTCTTTTATTTATTTGTGAGGGAGAGATAAAGAGTGAGTGAGTATGGGCATTAAAGGACCTCTTGCCACTACAAATGAACTTCAGACACATGTGCCACTTTGTGCATCTGGCTTTATGTAGATACTGGAGAAATGAACCAGGCAGGTAGGGTTGCCAACAAGTGTCTTTAACTGCTGAGCCATCTCTGCAGTTTATCCCTTAGTTTATCATAAAATCCAATAACATAATTCAAGTAAAAATTAACTTAGTCTTACTTCATTGCCTCTTCATGAATGCCTGCTTAGCCTAGGCATGCCTACATCATCTTTTAAGTATGCATAAATTATTCTCTTAATGTGTTCTAGAATGTTTCTGGAAAATGAGTTCAGCCAGCCATACTATGTGAAAGCTATATGCTTTCACCTTTTGAAAATAGGTTACAACTTTGCTATCTTTTTTATGACTTTAAAAAAATTTTATTGACAATTTCTATACTTACAGACAATAAACCATATTTCACTCTCCTCCCCCATTTTCCACTTCACAACTCTGCTCTCCATCATATCCGCTCCCTCTCTCCATTAGTCTCTCCACTCCCCACCATATACCCTCACTCTTTCCATTAGTCTTATTTTGATGTCATCATCTTTTTCTCCTATTATGTGGGTCTTGTGAACGTATTGCTAGGCATTGCAAGGTCATAGATATTGAGGCAAATTTCTGTCTGGTCAGCTATGCAATGAACCCTGAGCCTTGGAGGGTGTGATAGAGATGTTTCAGTGCTGAGCACTCCTCCGTCACTTCTTCTCAGCACTATGTTACCTTTTGAGTCATCTCAGTGGTCACCGCCATCTCTTGCCAATTCCTTTTGAAAGAAATGAGCAATAATTCTGTCATCATCTCCTTTGTGAGATATTTTGGTTCCTGGGATATAATTCATCCAAATTAGGAGACTGAAAACATATTTGGAGGTATTTCAAGCTCTTTTATCTTGAGCTTCCTTTGCACAGGGTCTTTTGAGTTGGGGATATTGTGGGAGAATTTAGGCTGCATTTCAAGGGGCCATTTGCTGCTTATGATCCATTATGTTAGCCTTTGTCAGGATGTCTGGCTCCAAGTCTGATGTGGACTATGTCTGAGTAGCTTTCTGTATGAGAGCACCACAATTTCCTGCCTGAGAGTCTAATATTGATCTTCTCAGACAACTAAAGGGTTTTTACTCTCCTTCACTTCTTTGGCGGCAGGAGACAAGGTTACTTCTGCCTTTTGTATTGTGCTGATTTCATATACTCACATGTAACAAATGTATGTATAATAAATGTGATTACTATTCTACTAATGTTCAAAAGAATATATTTTTTCTCAATTTGGTCAAAAATATTTTAACCTTGGAGAATGGAACATGAAGTAGCAGCCTGAGATCTGAGCCTCTGAGATGACTGCCTGGTCTGTTGTAGGGTAAGTTGGAGATGAGAGTGAAAAGACATACATCGGTGTCATAAAGTGTTTGCCTCACAAGCATGAGTACCTGAGTTCAAACCTTGGTACCCAAGTAAAATTTCCAAGCAAGGTGGTGCACTGAGGAGGTGGAGAAAAGAGAATCACTGGAGATCACTGGCCAGCTAGTCAAGCCTATTTGGTGAGTTCTAGACCAATAAGAGACTTTCTTTTAAAAAATGGTGTATAGCATTCAAGGTTGTCCTCTGGCTGCTTAGATACATAACACCTTAACAATAACCTTGTAACAACCTCAAAACCCAAAATGTACTGCAAAGAATGGGAGATTGTTTTGTGTATTAATGTATGTGTTTGTGTGTGCATTTCTGTGTGGAGTTCAGAGGACAACCTCAGTTGTTTCTTATAAACATTGTCCCCCTCCCTGGGCTTTTTTTGAGGCAGGGTCTTTCACTGGCCTGGAGCCAGGCATAGTGGCTCATGCCTTTAATCCCAGTAATTGAGAGGCTGAGATAGGAGGATTGCTGTAAATTCAAGGCCAGCCTGAGCTACAGAGTGAGTTCTAGGTCATCCTGAGCTAGAATGAGATCCTGCCTCAAAGAGAAAAGAAAATATCATTAGCCTGTAGCTTACCAAGTAGACTAGACTGGTGGGCCAGAGAGTCCAGGGATCCATCTGTCTCTACCTCCCCAGCCCTAGGATTGCAATTGTGTGCCATGAAACCAAGCATTTTTACATGGTCTCTGGGGACTGAACTCAGGTCCTCATAGCTCTCTACCACTTATGTATGCTTTTCTATTTTGATCTCCAACTTTCCCTACAACAGACCTGCAAAGACTGAATGAAGCAGACTACAGGGTCTTAAGATTGATGGAGGGCTAATAGAGATGTTCGCAGATATCTAATTATGTTCTTTCACTTAACACAAAATCCCTTATTGATCCACACACCTCTACATGGCTATTTCATGCAGCCAACTGACTCTTCTGAGACTGCTCATTCCATTGTTGGAACAGCTCTTTCTTGCCCTGAATTGAATTCTCTCCTAGGTAATGTATATTTATATGGGCCTTACTTCTGACTTTTAAGTCAATACAGAATAAATCTATATCCTTTTGAGTCTTTATATGCTTGAAGAGAGATCATATTTCCCATTAGTTTCTGTTTTACTCATTTTCTTGATCGTAATTTCTTTAATCATTCCTTCCTGGATTAATTGTCAGATTCTGACCTGGATGAATTCAAAGCAACCAATAAAGTTCATAAAATTTGATCAAACCCTTAAATACAGTAAAACAGATGCAGACCACAAATGACTCATTGCCACAGAAGATAAGGAGTTCATAACCCAGAAACACAATTCTTTAGCCATGGGGAACTTTGTCAGTACTATTGAAAAGTATGAATCTGGGGACTTTCAGTCAAGATGGTGGACTCATAACCATGCTGGAGCTCTGGGGGTGAAATCAGAAAGCAGTGAGAACTGAGGACAACTAAAATCTATGAAAATGACAAGAACTGACTCCCTGGCAGGAGATGAACCACCCCTCTCACATGAATCAGAGCCAATTTGAAACCACGGAGGAACTGGTGAGAGATCAAGAGTGCTGCTCTCATAGCAAGCCTGACAACTTGTGCCAGGGTGATGGAGACAAGACATTGAAGATACTCGAAACATACCAAAACAGAAATCCAGAAGCTGCTGAGTGCTCAACACTAAAGTAGACTTAAAACACCCACCAAGGCTCAGGGAATTTTTTGGAAGAGGGGGCAGAAAGAATATAAGAACTACAGGGTGGAAGGGAATATCAAGAGACATTGCCGCCACCCCCAGAATAACTGACAGCTGTACTCACAATTCATAACCCCCAACTCTATGGCAAATATCAGCAATCCCACTAAGGAGGACCCTCACTGGAATAAGGGCAGGGAGGAAGGAAGTGACGGTACATGGTACCAACATATGATGTGTCCATATAAAGTTTCTACTTAATAATAAAAAAGTATGAATAGGTCATAATCATTTAGCAAAAAATACCATCAAAGAACATTCATTTCTTGTAATGCAGAGGCAAAACATGCCCTAAGCTCTGATGTAGAAGAATATCATTTAATAGAAATGCAGAATTACAAAGAGCTCAGTCGTAGTTTGAATATAGAAATGTCTCCCCCACTCCACACCCAGACACATGTGTTTGAACACTTTATCCCCACCTAGTGGCACTGTTAAGGGAGTTTGTGGAACCTTCAGGAGGCAGAGCCTTGCTTGAGGAAGTGGGTCACTAGAGGCATACCCTGTGTTTTTATAGCCTGTCCCCACTTTCTTTATATTCTAGATTCCTTCCTCTGGTTGAAAAGTGATGAGCTGACCTGCCATAACTTCATGCCATAATGGACTATATCCCCTTGAAACATAAGCCAAACAAAACTTTTTCTTCTTAAGTTGCTTCTCGTCAGTTATTTGTAAACAGCAATAAGAAAGTAACTAGTGCCAAATCAAAATAGTGAGATAATGTTAAGTACTTATATATGGTTTCATGCATATTGGAACACAGACTGTGTTACTGAGGATAGACAATACTGATGGTATTTCAAGAGTTCAACATGTTTTATTTTCATTTGCCTAGCAAGTTTTCCTCCGTCAATTCATTTAAAATCATTCTCAAAAATTGCATAGCTGATGGAGGATGTTGGTTTCCTAAAACTTGATATTATATTATGTCCTAAAATTTGTTAGAAAGTTTTGTTTAAAATCAAGGAATATGTCATTTCTGGTGAGTTCCAGACTTTAGAGTGGCTAAGCCCATTTATGAGTCAGCATATTTTTCCTGTTCAGCTAAAAGTTTCCTTCATTTCTAATGCATGGCATTAGAACATCAAGAGACCAGACCTTGCATGCTATTGTCATTCTGTAATGTCTCATTAATAAACTGATTTCACACTACATGAGAATATAACCTAAGGAAAGGGTGAATTCCTTTGCTTTAGCTAACTCTTCACTTGTGTATGGGCTGGAAATACTTTTGTTCTCAAAATAAAAATATGAGAGTGGTCCCACTGGAGTATCTATGCTAGAATTTATAATGTAGGTGAATGGAGGTAAGGGCATTGTGAAAATATAGTTCCATTTTATTCTTAAATAGCCCTCTACTGGAAGCATGATAAATGTTCATGTGAGAAAAGAAAAATCTGTTCAAGATCACAGTTGATAACAGCTAACATTTAAATATATGTGTTATGGTTCCTAAAGCCTCAGTTCTAGCCAACAACTATAAATTCTATCATTTTGTCCCATGTATATTATAAAAAATGTGTCTGAAGTCTCTCTTTTGACCATATAAATTTATAGATACATAGACAGATATATGGTCTTACTAATAGGAACCTATGATTGTTCAGGACTGCAATGTATTTCATTAAAATAAAACCCCATAATTTCTTTAAAAATTAGTTGCTTTTGTAGGTTAGAATACCAAGTAATGAGTTTTATTTGGGCATTTGTATATATGTGTGTAATTACACTGTGTTCAAGTTCAACCTCAAACAATTAAAAGTAGGGCTAGACTGATGGCCTAGTGGATACAAGTGCTTGCTATGCAAGCATGAATACCTAAGTTCAGATCCCCAAAACTCATAAAGCTAGATGCAGTGGCATAAGTATATGTAATCCAAGGGTATGTATAGTGCAGGGAGTCAGGAACATATTTCCCAGAAATGGGTGGGCCAACTAACCTGGAAAACATAGTCATAAACAAGAGAATCTGCCTCAAACAAGGTGGAAGATGAGTACTAACACCCAAGGTTTTCCTTTGACCTCGACATGCACACTATGGCACATGCATGCATGCATACCACACACACACACACACACAAAGTAAAAGAGAGAGGGGTGAGGGAGGGAGGGAGAGGAAGACATCATACATACACCCACAAAACAAGAATTAATTATTAACTACCATATGATCCATCTGAGTATATATCCAAAGGAAAGAAAATTGATATGCTGAAGAGAGAACCTTACCCCCATGTTCATTGTAGCACCTTACAAGATAGCCATGTTTACCATGTCACCCCATATGTATATCAATCAATGGAAAAAGAAATGAAAAACTATTAAGACTTTTAAAAGAAAGAAATTCTGTTATCTTCAATAACATGGAAGAACCTAGAGGACATTATGTTAAATGAAATAAGCCAGATGCAAAGAGATAAGTACAGCATGTTCTTACTGATAAGCATAATCTTGAAAAGTTGTAATAGCAAAGGGTAGAATGGTACTTAACACAGACTGAGGTGTGTGGGGTAGGAACTAAGGAGATGTACCATTTGGTGACCATAGTTAATATATAGTGTTTTTTAAAATTGCTGAATAGATATTAAATCTTCTCATCACAAAAAATAGTAATGTTAGCATACAGTGGAACTATCTGGGGGGGAAGGGGATTGTCATAAGCAGGAGGATGGAGTAGTACAGTGGATGGTGAATAAGAACAAAGCATAGTGATATATAAGTATGGAAATGTGAAAATGAAATCCATTTATATGTATGCTAACCAAAAACAAAATTTAGAAAAAATAATTCTTACAATCAAAGAAGATATGAAATCACATATAAAGGAAGAATGTGGAACTGTAATACAGTTCAGTCACTAAAACATCTTGTTATACAAACATGAGGGCCTGAGTTTAAATTATCATACCCCACTTAAAAATACTAGGGGCTTACTGGGTAACTAGTCTAACTGAATTGGTGACCTCCAAGTTCAGCAAGACACCCTGACTCAAAAAAAAAAATAAAATAAGGTGGAGAGTAACTGAGGAAGACTTCTATGGTGGTATGATTCAGGTGTTCTGCATAAACTTAGGTGTTCTGAATGCTAGGTTGCCAGCTGATGAAAATTTGAGAATTAATGCCTCCTGGAGGCAGTGTATTGTTGTGGGTAGGTTTATAGGTATTATAACCAGTGTCCCCTTGCCAGTGTTTGGCATACTCTCCTGTTGCTATTTTCCACCTTATGTTGACAAGGGGGTGATGTCCCCGCTCTGCCCATGCCATTGTTTTCCCCTGTCATCATGGAGCTTCCACTCGAGTCTATAAGTCAAAATAAACTCTTTTTCCTACAAGGTGCTCTTGGTTGGGTGATTTCTGCCAACAGTGCAAACCTGACTCCATCAGTAAAGTTGGTACTTAGGAGTGGTGTCATTTGCTGCTAAACACCTGACTATGTGGCTTTGGCCTTCTGGATCTGATTTTGAAGAGGAATGTGGAAGGACTTGAAACCTTGCTCTAAGAGATGCCTTGCAGTGCTGTAAGTACAGTTTGATGGACTATTCTGGTCAGATTGAAAGACCTAAATGTAGTTAGAACTATGGACTGTGAGATTTGGCTTATGAGGGCGAGAAAGAGCTTTGCTTGGACTGGACTAGAAGCAGTTTCTGCAAATAGCTTGCTGTTATGCCTGTGTCCTGAGAATATGTGCAGGGTTGCATTGCATAGAAATGGACTGGTGTGAGCAGGAGGACATGGCACAGAGTAAGGAAATCTTTGGGCTGAAAGTGCTGTCTGTTCAGCTGCAATTATAGGAGAGATTACAACCATTGAGGTTCAGTCAGCTGACCTGCATGGGACAACTGAAAGAATCCAGTCTTTTGAGGGAGCCTGAATGCTGAAGGAGTGTCCTATTCTTCAAAGTCTGCTTTATTCCCCCCCCCCAGATTAACAAATTGGCATCCCATATGGTATTATGGAGTATAAAAAATGCAGGAAAGAGAAAGTCATTGAATTTGCAACATAGTCTTGTGTTTTGGAAATGACCATGGGCAGTGTGAAGCAGGTTTTCTAGATGCCTGCAAGGAGACCCAATGGAGCCAAGAGGATGGACTGTAGGTTGCAGTGGAGACCCAGTGGAGATGCCAGGACCATGAGACAGTGGCTATGGAAAGCTGAGGGCCCTGTATGAAGTTTTCCAGGACTGTGAGTAGCCTAGCTGGAGGGATGGACTTGGAACCCCAGAGACTTGTTGCTGGTTAGAATTATTGGACTTGGAGACTTCTCAATGACTAGAGTTGCTTGACTTGGAGCTACAGAGTTTGATGTTTGCTATGTTTAAATCTTGTATTGGTGGAATATTTCTTTCTATGCCCAATGCCATATTTTGCAGTGTGAATGTTTATTCTGTGCCATTATGGGTTTGGGGAAGACTTTTTGGTATTATGGCAAGGTTAAAAGACCTTAGATTATGGAGATATTTGAACATCATTAGGATTGATAAATAGCTATGGGGACTTTTAAAGTTGAACTGAATGCATTACATTTTACATCATCGATGGTTATCAGTTTATGGGGACCAGATGTGAATGTGGTGGTTTGATTCAGGTGTTCCTGATAAATTTAGGTGTTCTGAATGCTAGCTGATGGAGATTTGGGAATTAATGCCTCTTGGAGGCAGTGTATTGTTGGGGGTGGGCTTATGGGTATTATACCCATTTTCCCCTTGCCAGGGTTTGGTACACTCTCCTGTAACTATTGTCCACCTGATGTTGGCCAGGAGATGATGTCCATCCTCTGCTCATGCCATCGATTTCCCCTGCCATGATGGAGCTTCCCCTTGAGTCTGTAAACCAAAATAAACCCTTTTTCCCACAAGCTGCTCTTTGTCGGGTGATTTCTGCCAGCAATGTGAACCTGACTCCAACAACTTCCAACCCTGACTTCTTGCCTCCACAAGAACAGACATACCTGCACACATACATGCATCCACATACATATGAACATGCATGCACACCACAAGTCATTAAATAGAATGTGATTCTATAATGTATACATATCTCAAAACTTCATGCCACATATGATAATTGATATATTTGTAATTGCTTATATTTTGTCAATTTAAAAAATAAGCAAATTAAAAAAATAAAGATAACCTCCTCCAATGCCCTTATAACTAGTAGAATCTACTGGATGAGGCTTTCAAAGAGTCCTTGCTCTCATAGAAAGGAGCAAACTAGAAAGGGAAAAGTTCACCTTTGTCTTTTCCCTTTCCTCCTTCATCCATGGCATGTGTGGAAGAAGAGCAACTATCCTGCAACCTTTAGGAAGAAAGCCATAGCTCATGAGTGACAAAATGGAAACATGAAAGAAACCTGTGTCCCTAGTGGCACTGTGACCTCTAGACTTAGTTTTCTTTTTTTTTTTTTTTCTTTTTGAGAGGCTCTTGCTATGTACCTTCAAATGGGCTCAAACTCATGACAGTTGTCTTGCCTCAGCCTCTCCAGTGCTGAGATTACAGGCACAACTGTGCCCAGTTACATGTATTTTTCACATATTAAAAGAAGTTAGGGCCAGGCATGGTGGTGATGCCTTTAATCCCAGCACTCGGGAAGCAGAAGTAGGAGGATCACTGATCACTCTGAGTTCAAGGCCACCCTGAGACTATATAGTAAATTTCAGGTCAGCCTGGACTAGAGTGAGACCCTACCTTGAAAAACCGAAAATAAATAAATTAATGAATTAATTAATTGATTAATTTTTAAAAAATTAAAAAAATAAGTTAGGAAATGGATTCCACTGGTAAGAGTACTTGCTGCAAGCACAAGAGTCTAAAAGGACCTGAGACTACCTGTAGTAGATTCCCCAAGACCCACATAAATAGGTGGGTGTGTCCACACATGTCTGTAACACCAGCCTTTGTGGGAACAGAGACCATAAAATTGCTGAGGCTCATAAAACCTACAACCCTCAGTTTAGAAAGAAACCCTTTCTCAAGGAAATAACTGATGAGTGATTGGAGAAATAACACCTGATGCTTTCCTCTGACCTCTAAACACACACAGGAATGCACATCTGCACTATAAGTGCATGCATCCCCCCCCCACACACACACATAGCACACCGTGCCACACATATAACACACATTTTTTAAACAAGGTTACCAATACAAACAGGCTAATGTAATCCTCATTCTAGGGGATCAAACTGTTTTCCTCTGGTTTCCCTTCAATTGATCTCCAGACAGTGGTTAATAAGAGTGTATTTGAATCCTTCCTTTGGGAATTCACATTAGAGCTGTTCATAGGATACTGTAAAGTAAGATGTTTGTCCTGTGTCCTGTGCTTCTCTATATCCCCACCCCCAAATCCAGTTGTGCCTCCTGTCACTCCAGTGCTGTATGCACTTCAGTGGGGGAAAGGCAAAATGAGGTAGGGGTTAGAAGAAGGAAGTAAGCTCTTGTACTTATTATTTTCAAACATAAAGTGGTGCTTTCACAGCCTAGGGTGGAGTGCCCTGGATATCATCTGGTTTTCAATCATAATGAATTTCAAGGGATAAAATAGGATGTAGTTTAATTTGCTTTAAATTCTTGTTTCTTTCTATATCCTTGGATATCTTCATGCATTTTTTTCAGGTGGAACTATCTAAGTCAAACTTATTTTAGTGTCCCTCAGTTCTAGAAAAATAGCATATCCTATTTTAGACTACATGGGAATTGTCACATTAAAATGAGTATAGAATGTGTAGAAGAAATCTGCAAAACTAGACCACAATAAAGTTTCCTGAGTGACTCTCTGGTGTGACCCTCTGGGAATATTTATATCTTTAAAGTATCATCTGGAACTAAAAGGCTGTCCATTTAAAAGTTGTCTTTTAAAAATGTTTTCTTGCTTTAGGACTAAAGAGGAACAAAATAAACACACAAGCAATCCTCCTCTGAAAACTGTTTTTATATAATAATAACAAAATAAGTTAATAAAATATTTTATGGAAAGATGGAAAAAGAAGAAATTCCAGAAAAAAAGTAGACCTGTTTTTTATAAAAATTAAATTTATTTATTTACATATGTGGATGAGTGCATTTTTACATATATACACATGCCTGAAGGTCAATGGAAAACAATGTTGTTCCTCAAGAATGCAGTCCATATATTTTGAGGTTCTGTCACTGGCCTGAACCTATATAATTAGGCTACACTGTCTGGCTAGTGAGCCCCAAGGATCCCTTCCTCTCTGTTTCTCCAGTGCTGGGATTCTAGTGCAAGCCATGATGCCCCACATTTTTACATAGATGCTGGGGATCAAACTCAGGTCATCATTATTTACTGACTGAGGTTTCTCCTCAGCAGTCTCATATGAAATTTATATAACATGGAATACCCAGTGGCATAAAATTGGTCCTCTGTGTGTCACCTACCTGTGGCATGATGTGACTAAATGAACTCACTCGTGAACTGAAATTTCAGGGAAAAAGAACAGAGAAGAGTGACATTGAAGGTAGCTCACTAGAAGCATTATTCCATCCTTGTTTCTTTCTAAATGATGGAAGTGTCTCTTTTTCCAAAAAGGACAAGGAAATAAAATACTCATCATGCTATCTATGGGGGATTGTTTGCAGTACTCTCTATACCCTCCCATAACAAAACCTCTGTATATTGACTTCCAGGGAGGGTGGCAGAATCTAGAGTCTGCCTCTGTGTGAGCCAGTGAAGAAGAGCTTCCAAAATCCACAAAAGAAGTGAAAGTATATGGGAAAAATGCAGGGAAAAATAAGCAGCACAGAGAAGTAAGCCAAACACATCTCCAGATGTATAGTTCCCTGGTGTGGGAAAGGGGACTCAGAAGCCAATGCCAAAAGGTAAACCAGATAAAGCCAGGTAGTCCTACCCTCAGGAAAAGGCCACAGTTGCTGGTTTTTGTGAGATTCTAATTCCTCTGGTGAATGTGTCTGCAGTGGGGAGAAATGACATTTTATCATGCAAGAGCCAGGAAGCATCTTGAGAGGAAGAGTTCTGATATCATGGAACATCCATCCACAGGTCCAGGAACCTCAATTTCATCTTCCACAGCCCTGGGTGAAAGAAGGTCCAAGTAGGCATTTGTAGAGAGCAGAAAGGCTGTGCTGAATAGTGCAGTTGGCAGGAGGATCCACTCAGGCTGAGAAGTGCACACAGAAAGGCAGTCCAGCCCTTGAAGGCCCAGAAGAGATTTCATCAACTGAAAATTGCGATGAAGTCTGATAGTTTTGAGCTTGATCCCAGCAGGTGGATCAAGATCTGAAAGCAACTATCTGCCATTCACTGTTGGAGAACCTGGAACCAGGGGTGTACAGGATACCTATAGTGACATCCCTTCAGAAGGATGATTAATCAAACACCATTCTGAATTCAGTGATAATGTTGCTTTCCACACTCCCAACACACTTGGGAGACAGCCCCCAGCTAAAGCAATAGTTGCCCCAGGGGTTATATGATCTGAGGAGTCTCAGGACGGGTAGAGGAGTTCCCTAGCCTACAGACTGCAAAAAACTAAGTATGACCAACAAAGTCCTCTTGTGAAGAAGTAAAACTACCATGAAGAAGAGAGCTCTGGCTGACATCAGACACTTTTCCAATACAGACAGCAATCATATAAATGACAGGAAAGACAAGAGTCCACAAGTTCAGCTGGCACACTCAATATTTGAGGACCAAGAAAGAAACTTTTCCAACACCCCAATATTTTTTCTCCTTTTTCCTAACCTTTGTAGTTTCTTTTTCCTTTACTCCAAATTAACAGGATTTTTATTTTATTGAAATTTTACAAATACGGGATTGCTATGTGATTCCACTTAATACAGTATTCTAATTTTACTTACACATTTTTCCATTATTGGGCATTTTTTCTTTTTCTTCATTTTTTTTCTTTTTCCCAATACTTCCCAAACTTTTTTTTTGGATAATATGGTAATTTTATTTTCTTTAATTTTTAGAAGTGTTCTACTGTTTCCCAAAATGGCTATCCTATTTCTTTTTATTTTATTTTATTTTTTAATTTTTTTTTATTTTTTTATTAATTAGTTTTGTATTCAGCAAATACAGTCAGTTTGGTACCATTATAAGGGTCTCACATAACCTACCCTCTCCCCTTGGCCCCTCCTTGTTCAGGTATATGGGTCATGCATTCTGGAGTTAGCCCACAGTTATGGGTAAGATAAATGTCTCTGCATATCATGACCCAACATGTGGCTTTCACATTCTTTCCAGCCCCCTCTTCTGCAAAATTTCCCTGAGCCATATTGGGTTCATTTTTGGTCTGCTTCAGTGATGAGGTAGGTGTTGGGGGCGTCTGGGTCTCTGGCTCGTTGATTTGGTAGGAGTTGATTTTTCTCTGTGTTGATCTCCTTCAACCTTCTACTGGTACCTGGTTCACCAGGAAAACAGCACCCTTGCTTGTTTCGCCAATTTTTCTTAGTTTCAGCTGGAGCCCTTTTGAGGTATGATGGGGTGGCTCTCTCCTTAGGATCTACATCTATCTGAAAAAGAGAAGCAGATTCTTCAATGAAGAGTAAGTTAGCACCAGGACAAATGAGATAACCCTTACTTTTTATAGAGAATTTAATAGTTGTAGGCCCTCTTGTAGCCCACGATTGGTAGTAGCTTGATAAGGGAGAGTGGGCTTATGTTTTGATATGGTTCTGACTTGTTTCCCAGCTCCAGCTACAGTTTCATTACCACTGAGGGGATCAGTTAGCCAAATCAAGAGCAGTTGGTTCCCCATCATGGCTGTGTGCCACTATTGTACTTGTGAGGGCATCACAACAGGTTATTTGCTGCTAAGTAGGTTAGACCATGAGTTGCTTGGACAGATATCGGTCATTTTTCCCCAGTCGCCCATGTAGCATCTTTTGGCACTAGATGCGCTGACTGTCTGAGGACTGACTCGCTTCCAGCTTCCAGCCATGCCATTCCATTTTACGTGTCAACCACATAAGGTGTCTTCAGCATTAGGGTCTTACCACTAACCTTTGCTGGGTCACCAAGTACTCAGACAGAAATCTGTCTTTCTTTTAGGAAATCTTGTAGGTCTCTCTGATCAAAAGATCATTGTGGATGATAGCCACATGCTGGTACTGGGAGTTACAGGTCAGTGCCCACTAAGAAAAGGAGGAAAAAGATAACTAATATACAAGAGTTAGAAGAGAGAGAGAAAGAGAGAGAGACAGGGAGGGAGGGAAGCTGTAGAAGATTAAGGTCAGTCTTCATTATACCCTCTCCAGTGTCTTGTGGTTCAGATGTTCCCTCTAAGGGACTGGAGAAGGTTCAGCCATTTGGTCTGCCTTTTAGGAAGTAGAATTTTATGTTACCATTGCCATTTGGGTCTAGATTTGCGTTTCCCTTCCCCTCCGTTGCCCTCTCCTCCCCCACCCATCCTATTGTCTAGTCCACAATATGCTTGCTGGGTATGTAAGGTATCTTGGGTAGATTCAGTTTAGGTGATGTAGATGAGTGAGATTTGTGGCGATTTTTTTTCTGTGGTTGGGTAAGTTCACTGAGAATGATCTGTTCCAGCTTCAAACATTTTTCCTCAAATTTCATTGTGTCATTTTTCTTACTGCTGTATAGAATTACATTGTATAAATATACCACATATTAGTTATCCATTCTTCTAGTGATGGACATCTTAGCTATTACAAATTGAGCTGCTACAAACATGGTTGAGCAAATCTCTCTGGCCTGTGGTTTGAAGGTTTTAGGGTAGATGCCCAGTAAGGGAATAACTGGGTCTGTTGGTATCTCTATAGTCAGCTTTTTCAGGAGTCTCCATATTGCTTTACACAGCGGTTGTACCATCTTCCATTCCCACCAACAGTGGATGAGTGTTCCTACTTCTCCACATCCTCACCAGCATTTATTTTCATTTGATTTTTGATGACTGCTATCCTTATTGGGGTAAGGTGGAATCTCATAGTTGCTTTAATTTGCATTTCCCTGATGATTAGGGATGATGAACATTTTCTTAAGTGTGTATTTGCCATTTGTATTTCTTCCTCTATGAACTGCCTGTTCAGCTCTTTGCCCCATTTTTGAGAGGGGTGTTTGACTGTTTACTGCTTAGATTTTTGAGTTCTTTGTAGATTCTAGAGATTAGGCCTCTGTCAGTTGGATAATCAGCAAATATTTTCTCCCATTCTGTGGGTAATCTATTGGCTTTGCTTATTGTGTGCTTCTCTGTAAAGAAATTCTTCAGCTTCATGTGATCCCATTTGTTGAGTGACTCTTTAAGATCGTTAGCTACTGGGGTTTTGTTCAGGAAGTCTTTTTCCATTCCTATATCATGGAAAGTACTTCCTAAATTTTCTTCCAGTAGTATACGAGTTTCTGGTCTTATATTGAGGTCTTTGATCCATTTGGACTTGAGTGTAGTGCATGCGAAATGATGGATTAAGTTCCAGTTTCCTGCATATAATTATCCAGTTTGTAGAGCACCATTTGTTGAAGATGCTGTCTTTTTTCCAGCCTATATTGTTAGGGCCTTTGTCAAATATCAAGTAGCTATAGTGGCTTCACCCAAAGTCCGGGCCCTCAAGTCTGTTCCATTGGTCTATATTCCTGTTTTTATGCCAGTACCATGCTGTTTTTATTACTATGGCTTTGTAATATAGCTTTAGACCAGGTAAGATGATGCCTCAAGAGGTATTTCCTTTGCTGAGGATATGTTTGGATATGTGAGGCCTTCTGCCTTTCCATATGAAATTTGAGATCATTTTTTCTATCTCTGTGAAGAACACTGTAGGGATTTTAATTGGAATTACATTAAATCTGTATATTGTCTTTGGTAGGATTGCCATCTTCATGATGTTAATTCTGCCTATCCAGGAGCATGGGAGGTCTTTCCATTTTCTCAAGTCCTCCTCAATTTCTTCTTGGAGTGTTTTTATGTTTTCGTTGTATAGATCTTTTACTTCCTTGGTTAACATTATTCCAAGGTATTTTATTTAATTTTATTTTGTTTTTGTTGCTATTGAAAATGGGACCATGTTCCTTATTTCTTTCTCTGTATCTTTGTTATTTGCATATAAAAAGGCTACTGATTTTTGTGCATTGATGTTGTATCCTACTACTTTGCTATAGGAGTTAATCACCATCAGGAGTTTTGGGATGGAGTCTCTTGGATCTCTTACATATACAATCATGTCATCAGTGAATAGAGCTAACTTAACGTCTTCCTTTCCAAATTGGATCCCTTTTATTTCCTTCTCCTGTCTTATTGCTTGAGCTAGGACTTCCAGTACTATATTGAAGAGCAGAGGTGACAGTGGACAACCTTGTCCTGATCTTAATGGGAATTCCTCCAGTCTCTCTCCATTAAATATTATTTGGAGTTTAGGACCTTTGTATATTGCCTTTATTATGTTAAGATATGAACCAACATGCCAATTCTCTCCAATGTTTTGATCATGAAGTGATGTTGTATCTTGTCAAAGGCCTTTTCTGCATCTATCAAAATGATCATGTGGTTTTTATGTTTAACCTTGTTCATGTGGTGTATTACATTGACAGATTTCTGTATGTTGAACTATCCCTGTGTTCCTGGGATGAATCCCACTTGGTCAAGGTGGATGATGCTTTTGATGTGTTGTTGGATTCGGTTTGCGAGGATTTTGTTCAGGATCTTTGCATCTAAGTTCATCAGGAAAATAGGCCAGTAGTTTTCTTTTCTTGTGGCATCTCTGCCTGGTTTTGGAATTAGGGTGATACTAGCTTCATAAAAGGAGTTGGGGAGCTTTTCCTGTTCTCCAATTGTGTGGCACAGTTTGAGGAAGATTGGTTTGAGTTCTTCCATGAAGGTTTGATAGAATTCAACTGAGAAGCCATCTGGTCATAGACTCTTCTTTTGGGGGAGGTTTTTTATTACTTTTTCAATCTCCATAAGAGTGATGGGTTCATTGAGGTGATTAATCTGCTCTGAGTTTAGCTATTTTTTTTTATTAGTCAGTTCTGTATTCAGCAAATACAGTCAGTTTGGTACCATTATTAGGCTCATCCGTGACCTACCCCCTCCCCTTGGCCCCAAATTGTTGAGGTATACGGGTCATGCATTGTGGAGTTAGCCCACAGTTATGGGTAAGCTAAATGTCTCTGCATATCATGACCCAACATGTGATTCTGACATTCTTTCCGCCCCCTCTTCTGCAAAATTTCCCTGAGCCATGTTGGGTTCATTTTTGGTCTGCTTCAGTGATGAGGTGTTGGGGGCCTCTGAGGCTCTGGCTCTCTGATTTGGTAGGAGTTGATTTTTCTCTGTGCTGATCTCCTTCCCCCTTGTGCTGGTATCCGGTTCATCAGGAAAACAGCCCCCTTGCTTGTTTCTCCAATTTTTCTTAGTTTCAGCTGGGGCCCTTTTGAGGTATGATGGGGTGCCTCTCTCCTCAGGATCTACATCTATCTGAAAAAGAGAAGCAGATTCTCCAACGGAGAGTAAGTTAGCACCAGGACAAATGAGATAACCCTTACTTTTTTTTATAGAGAATTTAATAGGTGTAGGCCCTCTTGTAGCCCACAATTGATGGTAGCTTGATATTGGAGAGTGGGCTTATGTTGGGATCTGGTTCTGACTTGTTTCCCAGCTCCAGCTATGGGTCCCATACCAGTGAGGGGATCAGTTAGCCAAATTGAGAGCAGTTGTTTCCCCACCATGGCTGTGTGCCACCACTGCACTTGTGTGGGCATCACAACAAGTTATTTGCTGCTAAGTAGGTTAGACCATGCATTGCTTCGATAGATATTGGTCAATTTCCCCCAGTCGCCCATGTAGCACCTTCTGGCACTAGACGCGCTGACTGTCTGGGGACTGACTCTCTTCCAACTGCCAGCCATGCCATTCGAATTTGCATGTCAATCACATAAGGTATCTTCAGCAGTAGGGTCTTACCACTAACCTTTGGTGGGTCATCAAGTACTCTGACAGAAATCTGTCTGTCTTTTAGGAAACCTTGTAGGTCTCTCTGATCAAAAGCTCATTGTGGATGATATCCCTATGCTGGATCTGGGAGTTACAGGTCAGTGCCCACTAAGAAAAGGAGGAAAAAGATAACTAATATACAAGAGTTAGAGATAAGAGAGAGAGAGACAGGGAGAGGGGAAGTGAGGGAGGGAAGATGTAGGAGATTAAGGTTAGTCTTAATCTTACCCTCTCCAGTGTCTTGTGGTTCAGGTGTTCCCTTTAAGGGCCTGGTGAAGGATCAGCCATTTGGTCTGTCTTTTAGTACGTAGAAGATTATGGTACCATTGTCGTTTGGGTCTAGATTTGTGTTTCCCACCCCTTTGACGCACTCTCCTCCCTCCCCTTCCATCCTAGTGTCTAGTCTAGGAGATGCTTGCTGGGTATGTAAGGTATCTTGGGTAGATTCAGGTTAGGTGCTGTAGATGAGTGAGACTATGTGGTGATTTTTTTTCTGTGATTGGGTAAGTTCACTGAGAATGATCTGTTCCAGGTTCAACCATTTTTCCTCAAATTTCATTGTGTCATTTTTTCTTACTGCTGTATAGAATTCCATTGTGTAGATATACCACATCTTAGTTATCCATTCTTCTAGTGATGGACATCTGGGTTGATTCCAACACTTAGCTATTACAAATTGAACTGCTATAAACATGGTTGAGCAAATCTCTTTAGTCTGTGGTTTGAAGGCTTTAGGGTAGATGCCCAGTAAGGGAATAACTGGGTCTGTTGGTATCTCTATACTCAGCTTTGTCAGGAGTCTCCATAGTGCTTTCCAAAGTGGTTGTACCATCCTACATTCCCACCAACAGTGGATGAGTGCTCCTACTTCTCCACATCCTCGCCAGTATTTATTTTTATTTGATTTTTTGATGTTTGCTATCCTTAATGGGGTAAGGTGGAATCTCATAGTTGTTTTAATTTGCATTTCTCTGATGATTAGGGATGATGAACATTTTCTTAAGTGTATGTTTGCCATTTCTATTTCTTCCTCTGTGAACTGCCTGTTCAGCTCGTTGCCCCATTTTGTGAGTGGGGTGTTTGACTTCTTACTGTTTAGATTTTTGAGTTCTTTGTAGATTCTAGAGATTAGTCCTCTATCAGTTGGATAACCCACAAATATTTTCTCCAATTCTGTGGGTAATCTATTGGCTTTGCTTATTGTGTGCTTCTCTGTAAAGAAACTCTTCAGCTTCATGTGATCCCATTGGTTGAGTGACTCTTTAAGATCGTTACCTACTGGGGTTTTGTTCAGGAAGTCTTTTTCCATTCCTATATCATGGAAAGTACTTCCTAAATTTTCTTCCAGTAGTAGTCGAGTTTCTGGTCTTATATTGAGATCTTTGATCCATTTGGACTTGAGTGTAGTGCATGGTGAAATGTGTGGGTCAAGTTTCAGTTTCCTGCATATGGTTATCCAGTTTGTCCAGCACCATTTGTTGAAGATGCTGTCTTTTTTCCAGCCTATATTGTTTGGGCCTTTATCGAATATCAAGTAGCTATAGTTGCTTGACCCAAGTCCGGGTCCTCAAGTCTATTCCATTGATCTATACTCCTATTTTGATGCCAGTACCATGCTGTTTTTATTAATGTGGCTTTGTAATATAGCTTTAGATCAGGTATGGTGATGCCTCCAGAGGTATTTCTTTTGCTAGTATATGCTTGGAAATGCGAGGCCTTCTGCCTTTCCATATGAAATTTGAGATCATTTTTTCTATCTCTGTGAAGAACACTGTGGGGATTTTAATTGGAATTGCATTAAATCTGTAAACTGCCTTTGGTAGGATTGTCATCTTCACAATGTTAATTCTGCCTATCCAGGAACATGGGAGGTCTTTCCATTTTCTCAAGTCCGCCTCAATTTCTTTTTCGAGTGTTTTTATGTTTTCATTGTATAGATCTTTCACTTCCTTGGTTAACGTTATTCCAAGGTATTTTTTTTTTTGTTGCAATTGAAAATGGGACTATGTCCCTTATTTCTTTTTCTGTATCTTTGTCCTTTGCATAAAGGAAGGCTACTGATTTTTGTGCATTGATTTTGTATCCTGCTACTTTGCTATAGGAGTTAATCACCTTCAGGAGTTTTGGGATGGAGTCTCTCGGGTCTCTTACATATATAATCATGTCATCAGCGAATAAAGCTAACTTAACTTCCTCCTTTCCAAATTGTATCCCTTTTATTTCCTTCTCCTGTCTTATTGCTTGAGCTAGGACTTCCAGTACTATATTGAAAAGCAGAGGTGAGGGTGGACAACCCTGTCTTGTTCCTGATCTTAATGGGAATTCCTCCAGTCTCTCTCCATTAAGTATTATTTGGGCCTTCGGAGCTTCGTATATTGCCTTTATTATGTTAAGATATGAACCAACATGCCAACTCTCTCCAATGTTTTGAACATGAAGTGATGTTGTATCTTGTCAAAGGCCTTTTCTGCATCTATCGAAATGATCATGTGGTTTTTATGTTTAACCTAGTTTATGTGGTTTATTACATTGACAGATTGCTGTATGTTGAACCACCCCTGTGTTCCTGGAATGAATCCCACTTGGTCAAGGTGGATAATGCTTTTGATGTGTTGTTGGATTCGGTTTGCAAGGATTTTGTTTAGGATCTTTGCATCTAAATTCATCAGGGAAATAGGCCGGTAGTTTTCTTTTCTTGTGGCATCTCTGCCTGGTTTTGGAATTAAGGTGATGCTAGCTTCATAAAAGGAGTTGGGTAGCTTTCCCTGTTCACCAATGTGTGGCACAGTTTGAGGAAGATTGGTTTGAGTTCTTCCATGAAGGTTTGATAGAATTCAGCTGAGAAGCCGTCTGGTCCTGGGCTCTTCTTTTTTGGGAGGTTTTTTATTACTTTTTCAATCTCCATGAGTGTGATGGGTTGATTGAGGTGATTAATCTGCTCTGTGTTTAGCTTTGGTAGATGGTATGCGTCCAAGAATTTATCCATCTCCTCCACATTATCCATTTTTGTGGAGTAGAGGTTTTTGAAATAAGTCCTGATGTTTCTCCCATTTCACTTATGTCTGTTGTGATCTCTCCTTTTTCATTTTGAATTTTGTTAATTTGAAGCTTCACCTTTTCTTGCTTGATCAGATTGTCCAGGAGTTTATCAATCTTGTTTATTTTTTCAAAGAACCATCTCTTTGTTTTGTCAATTGTCTTAATTGTTTCCTTTGTTTCCAGTTCATTGATTTCTGCTCTGATTTTAATTATTTCTTTCCTTCTGGAGCTCTTTGGGTTGTATTTTTCTTGTTTTTCCAGTGCTTTCAGGTGGATGTTTAGGTTATTGATTTGGGACCTTTCTGTTTTTTTTACGAAGGTATTGAGTGCTATGAATTTTCCCCTGAGGACCGCCTTCATTGTGTCCCATAAGTTTTGGTACGATGTGTTCTCATTGTCGTTCAATTCCAGAAATTTTGCAATTTCATTGTTTATTTCATCCACTATCCATTTATTGTTTAAAAGCGTGCTGTTCAGTTTCCAGGTGCCTTTGGGATTCTTGGTGGGTCTTTTGTTGTTGATTTCTAGCAATATAGCATTGTGACCTGTTATCATGCAGGGAATTATGTCAATCTTCCTAAATATGTGGAGGCAGTCTTTGTGACACAATATATGGTCTATTTTAGAGAATGCTCCATGGGCTGCTGAGAAGAATGTGTAATCTGTGGATTTGGGATGGAAGGTTCTGTAGATGTCCGTTAGGTCTAAGTGATCTATGGTTTTGTTGAGCTCTCTTACTTCCCTGTTGAGATTCTGTTTGGATGATCTGTCTATTACTGATAATGGTGTATTGAAGTCCCCAGCTATGATGGTGTTTGTGGTTATTTCTGTTTTATTGTCAAGTAGGTTTTGTTTTATGAACTGTGGTGCCCCTGTGTTTGGTGCATACAGATTTATGATTGTAATATCCTCTTGATGGATCGTTCCCTTGATAAGTAGGAAGTGGCCTTCTTTGTCTTTTTTGATTATATTTGGTTTGAAGTGTATTTTATCCGATATTAATATAGCTACACCTGCTTGTTTCTTATTCCCGTTTGCTTGGAATACTGTTTTCCACCCTTGCACCCTAAGGAGATGTCTGTCTTTAATGGTGAGGTGGGTTTCTTGAAGGCAACAGATTGAGGGGTCTAATTTTTTGATCCATCCTGTTAGCTTGTGTCTCTTGATGGGTGAATTAAGGCCATTAATATTTAGGGTAATGACTGTGAGATTTGATTTGATCCCTGCCATATTGTGATGGTAAATGTGGGTTGGAGTTTTCATGGACATTGAAGATTTTTGTGCCTACTCTGAGTTTGGTTGTTGTGATCTGCTTCTTGTAGGCAATTGTGTTTGATTATTTTTTTCTTCTCTGTGGAGAATTTCCTGAAATACTCTCCGTAGGTTTGGTTTTGTGTTCATATAATTGTAAAGCTGAGTTTTGTCATGGAAAGATTTTCTTTCACCATCTATTATGAGGGATACTTTTGCTGGGTAGAGTAGTTTGGGTTGGAAGCCATAGGTTCTTAGACTTTGCAGTGTTTCATTCCAGGCCCTTCTAGCTTTCAGGGTTTCCATTGAGAAGTCTGAAGTATTTCTGATGGGGTTGCCTTTGAAGGTGGTGTGCTGTTTTTCCCTAGCTGCTTTTAGGATTTTCTGTTTGGTGTCAATGTTTAGAGTCTTAATGACAATATGTCTTGGAGAGTTTCTCCTTTGGTCCAGTCTGTTTGGAGTTCTATTGGCTTCTTGTATCTTGATGGGCCTTTCTTTTAAGAGACTGGGGAAGTTTTCTTCAATTATTTTGTTAAATAAGTTCTCCATGCCTTTGGTCTGGATTTCTTCTCCTTCTGGTATTCCAATGATCCTGATATTGGGACGTTTAACTGTATCTCACAATTCCCTCATGTTCTGTTCACAGGAGCTTTTGAACTTACTGAAATTTTTGAACTCTCTAACTGTTTCTTCCATCTTGTCTTCCAGTTCAGAGTTTCTATCCTCCACTTGGCTGACTCTATTCTTGAGAGCTTCTAGTGAGTTTTGGATTTGTTCAATTAAGTTTGCATTTTCTATTACTTTTCTATGTATAATTTCCATCCCTCTGTCAAGCTTCCTTTTCACATCATTTTCTGATTTTCTTGATGATTCTTGGAGTTCATCCTTGCATTTCTTTATGTCTTCATTTAGCATGGCCAGCTGATTTTTAAGGTCTTCTTTTTTTTCACTCTCCCTCAAATCTCTTAACTCTCTTTGAAATCCTTCCATTTTCTTATCTAATCCTTCCAATTTCTTATCTATTAGTTCTAGTTTAGTGATGGCAGCATCCACACGATTGTCGGCCCTTTGTTGCTTTCCTGCAAGTTCTACCAATAGGTTGGTCAGAGTTGCATTGCTCATAGCTTCAATTTGGTGTTCTGGTCCTATTGGTTCTTCTATGTTTTGGTTAGATGTATTCATTGTGGGACTGGGTGATCTAAGTGGATTTTCTTGCATTTGATTTTTCATGTTATTTCTTTTGCGCTGTGTTCTGCCCATGACAGAGTATGGGCAGATAGGTGGGCGTATCAGCCTGGGCTCAAGAACAATGGGAATCATATGCAGCCTGGGGGCATTGCCAAGAAGCATGGGCTTTGGCTGTCACTTGCCAAAGCCGCCTATCTACTGCCTGGCAGGGTCGCCGAAGTTGCCTGAGTTCTCAAGCGGTAATGTGCCAAAGCTGCCTGCGTTCGAACTAGGAGTGGCACTGAGGCACCAAGCACTGATGCCGCCCGAACTCTGCCTGGGCACGCTGGGAACCGGAAACAGTCTGCGCTCCCCCGCCACAGGACAATTGTGGACGGCCGCGCGGCAGACAGATAGGAGATGGGACCTGAGCTGGTGCAAGCAAGAGACACAGTCTGAGCTTGCGTGGCACCTGCTGTGGGACTGGGCTTGCTTAGTAAGTGGGCGAGTGGATGAGAGTGCGGAGCAGTCTAAGCTTCCACATGCACGGAACAATCTCACTTGCCAAAGCCACCTATCTACTACCTGGCTGGGGCGCCAAATATGCCTGAGTTCTCAAGTGGTAATGTGCCACAGCTGCCTGCGTTCGAGCTAGGAGTGGCACTGAGGCACCAAGCACTGAAGCCGCCCAAACTTTGGCTGGCAACGCTGGGAACCGGAAGCAGTCTGCACTCCCCTGCCACAGGACAATGGCGGCCCGCCGGTGCGGCAGGCAGGTAGGGGGTGGCACCTGAGCTGACGCAAGCAAGAGATACAGTCTGAGCTTGTGGGGTAGCTGCTGTGGGACTGGGCACACTCAGGAAGTGTGCGAGTGGACGAGGGTGCGGAGCAGTCTAAGCTTCCGCGCGCAGGGAACTATAGGCGCGTGGTGGCAGCCGTGCGGGCTCCAGAGCAGCAGCAGCGGCAGGGGTGGAGCTGTGAACACGGTGGTTATTTGGGGTGAGGGGTGCCTACCCGCCCACAAGGGGATCAGCGATTCCCTTTTCCCCCACCTCTGTGCCCTCCCAGATTTCTCTCCCCTAAAAGCCACTATATACCCTTAATATCTTGCCTTTCTTTCCCCGGGATTTGCAGTGCAGCTAGGCGGTCGCCATCTTGGCCGGAAGTCCCCTCTGAGTTTAGCTTTGATAGATGTTATGCATCCAGGAATTTATCCATCTCCTCCACATTACCCAGTTTTGTGGAGTAGAGGTTTTTGAAATAAGTCCTGATGATTCTCCCAATTTCACTTATGTCTGTTGTGATCTCTCCTTTTTCATTTTGAATTCTGTTAATTTGAAGCTTCTCTTTTTTTTGCTTGATCAAATTGGCAAGGGGCTTGTCAATCTTGTTTATTTTTTTCAAAGAACCAGCTCTTTGTTTTGTCAATTGTCTTAATTGTTTCCTTGGTTTCCAATTCATTAATATCTGCTCTGATTTTAATTATTTCTTTCCTTCTGGAGCTCTTTGGGTTGGATTTTTCTTGCTTTTCCAGTGCCTTTAGGTGGATGGTTAGGTTATTGATTTGGGATCTCTCTGTCTTTTTATGATTTATGATTTTAATATCCTCTTGATGGATCATTCCCTTCATAAGAAGGAAGTGGCCTTCTTTGTCATTTTTGATTATTTTTGGTTTGAAGTCTATTTTATCTGATATTAATATAGCTACACCTGCTTGTTCCTTATTCCCGTTTGCTTGGAATATTGTTTTCCACCCTTTCACCCTGAGGAGGTGTCTGTCCTTAGTGGTAAGATGGGTTTCTTGAAGGCAACAGATAGAGGGGTCTAATTTTTTGATCCATCCTGTTAGCTTGTGTCTCTTGATTGGTGAATTAAGGCCATTAATATTTAGGGTAATGACTGTGAGATTTGATTTGATCCTTGCCATATTGTGATGGTATATGTGATTTGGTGTTTTCATGGACTTTGAAGTTTTTTGTGCCTACTCTGAGTTTGGTTATTGTGATCTGCTTCTTGTAGGCATTTGAGTTTGATTATTTGTTTCTTCTCTGTGGAGAATTTCATGAAATACTCTCTGTAGGTTTGGTTTTGTGTTCATGTATTTGTAAAGCTGAGTTTTGTCATGGAAAGATTTTCTTTCACCATGTATTATGAGGGATACTTTTGCTGGGTAGAGTAGTTTGGGTTGGAAGCCATAGGTTCTTAGACTTTGCAGTGTTTTCTTCCAGGCCCTTCTACATTTTAGGGTTTTCATTAAGAAGTCTGGAGTAATTCTGATGGGGTTACCTTTGAAGGTGGTGTGCTGTTTTTCCCTGGCTGCTTTTAGGATTTTCTCTTTGGTGTCAATGTTTAGAATCTTAATGATAATATGTCTTGGAGAGTTTCTCCTTTGGTCCAGTCTGTTTGGAGTTCTGTTGGCTTCTTGTGTCTTGATGGGCCTTTCTTTTAAGAGACTGGGAAGTTTTCTTCAATTATTTTGTTAAATAAGTTCTCCATGCCTTTTGATTGAATTTCTTCTCTTTCTGATATTCCAATGATCCTGATAGTAGGACATTTAATTGTATCCCACAATTCCCTCATGTTCTGTTCACAGAAATTTTTGAACTTACTGAAATTTTTTGAACTCTTGATCTGTTTCTTCCATCTTGTTTTCCAGATCAGAGTTTCTGTCCTCCACATGGCTGACTGTATTCTTGAGAGCTTCTAGAGAGTTTTGGACTTGTTCAATTAGGTTTGCATTTTCTACTACTTTTATATGTATAATTTCCATCCCTCTGTCAAGCTCCCTTCTCACATCATTTTTTGATTTTCTTGATGCTTCTTGGAAATCATCCTGGCATTTCTTTATGTCTTCATTTAGCATCGCCAGCTGATTTTTGAGGTCCTCTTTTTTATTTCACTCTCCCTCATATCTCTTAACTGACTTTGAACTCCTTCCATTTTCTTATCTACTAGGTCTAATCTAGTGATGGCAGCATCCACACGATTACCAGTTCTTTGTTGCTTTTCTGCAAGTTCTACCAGTAGGTTGGTCAGGGTTGCATTGCTCATAGCTTCATTTTGGTGTTCTGATCCTAATGACTCTTCTATGTTTTGATTAGATATGTTCATTTTAGGACTGGGTGATCTAACTGGATTTTCTTGCATTTGATTTTTCATGTTATTTCTTTTGCACTGTGGTCTGCCCATGACAGTGTATGGGAAAGTATGTGGGTGGATCAGCCTGTGCTCAAGCACAATGGGAATCTGAGGCAGCCTTGGGCAGTTGCCAAGTAGCCTGGGCTTTGGCTATCACTTGCCAAAGCCTCCTGATCTACTGCCTGGCTGGGGAGGCAATGTTACCTCATCTCTCAAGCAGTAATGCACCAAAGCTGCCTGTGTTAGAGCTAGGAGGGACACTGAGGCACCAAGCGCTGAAGCAGCCCAAACTCTGGCATGGGAGCACTGGGACCTGGAAGCTGTCTGCGCTCCCCCACCACAGGACAATTGCGAAAGGCCGGCGTGGCAGAGAGGTAGGGGATGGCATGTGACCTGCCACAAGCAACAGACACAGTCTGAGCTTGCTTGGCAGTTGCTGTGGGCCTGGACTTACTGAACATGTGGTGGCAGGAGCAGTAAGTGAGCGAGTGGGCGGAGCACTCTAAGCTTCCATATACAGGGATCGATTGGCGCGCAGTGGCGCGCCATGGGTACAGTGGCTACATGGGGGGAGGGGTGGGCTACCCGCCTTCGAGGGAATCAGTGATTCCCTGTTATTGCCAGGACTCGCTGGACGTGTGGTGGCCGGAGCAGTAAGTGGGCAAGTGGGTGGAGCAGTCTAATCTTCCACATGCAGGTATCCATCAGCGCACAGCAGCGCCGTGGTTATGGCGGCTACTTGCGGGGAGGTGTGGGCTACCTGCCCTCGAGGGGATCAGCGAATCCCTGTTTTTCCCCCCTCTGTTCCCTCCCAGTGGCAATCTATTGGAGATTTCTCTTCAATAAAAACCCAGTGAACGGGCTGGAGAGATGGCTTAGCGGTTAAGCGCTTGCCTGTGAAGCCTAAGGACTCTGGTTCGAGGCTCAATTCCCCAGGACCCACGTTAGCCAGATGCACAAGGGGGCGCACACATCTGGAGTTCCGTTTGCAGTGGCTGGAAGCCCTGGCGCGCCCATCCCTCTCTCTCTCTATCTGTCTCTTTCTCTGTGTCTGTCACTCTTAAATAAATAAATAAAAAATGAAGAAAAAAATTAAAAAAAAAAAAAACCAGTGAACCCTTAATGTCCTGCCTTTCTTTCCCTGGGATTTGCAGCCCAGCTAGGCGGTCACCATTTTGGCCAGAAGTGCCCAATCTTTTAATCCAATAATTCCCAATCTTTTCCCCTTGCTACACTTAGTAATGCTTTGACTTTAACTAATTTTTAAAATACTCATGTCTTTATTTTTCCTCTCACTCTTGCATTTATATAATTTTGTTTGGAAAATTTTTTATTATTGAGAAAACTTTTTCTTTTTATTTTCTCTATAACTTGTTCTTTTCTCTTCCATAACATTCTTCTCCAGTCCTTTTTTACATTATCTTTTTGTATATTTCATCTTGCTTCTGCTCTACTAATCCCCTATCCCTCCCTCCTTCCTTTTTTATTTTTTAAATTTATTTTTATTTTTATTTTTTTGTTTATTTTTTATTTATTTATTTGAAAGCAATGGACAGAGAGAGAGAGAGAGAGAGAGAGGCAGATATAGACAGAGAGAATGGGCGTGCCAGGGCCTCCAGCCACTGCAAATGAACTCCAGACGTGTGCGCCCCCTTCTGCATCTGGCTAACTTGGGTCCTGGAGAATCAAGACTTGAACCAGGGTCCTCAGGCTTCACAGGCAAGCGCTTAACTGCTAAGCCATCTCTCCAGCCCTTTTTAAATTTTTTTTTATTTTTTTTTTGTTCATTTTTATTTATTTATTTGAGAGTGACAGGCAGAGAGAAAGAGGTAGATAGACAGATAGAGAGAATGGCACCCCAGGGCCTCCAGCCACTGCAAACAAACTCCAGACGCATGTGCACCCTTGTGCATCTGGCTAATGTGGGTCCTGGGGAATTGGGCCTTGAACCGGGGTCCCTAGGCTTCACAGGCAAGTGCTTAACCGCTAAGCCATCTCTCCACCCCCCTCCCTCCTTCGTTTATCTCATTCTTCACTATTTCAATACTTACCATAAATTATTTTTAACCTTATACTTTATTCTACTGTAGATTTTCCATTTTTAGTTTTATAGTTATTGGTGATAACCAAAATCAGCATACAAAACTCTGTAGCAGGGCTAGGGAGATGGATCAATTGTTAAAATACTTTGTTTGTAAAGTCTGCTGGCTTGAATTTAGTTCCCCAGCATCCCACATAAATTCAAATAGGCATACATTTGCAGTGACAAGCGACACTAGCACTCCCATACATACATGCACAAGTGCAAATAAATACAAATAAACATTCATAAAATAAAATATTGGGCCGGAGAGATTTCTCAGTGGTTGAAGTGCTTTCTTATAAACAGTGCTGGCCTGTATTTGATTCCCTACTACCAATGTAAACCAGATGCATAAAATGTCAAATAATGGTGGGGTTCATGGAGTTTGTGTACAGCAAAAAGAGGCCCTGGTGCACTGATTCTCTCTCTCTCTCTTTCTCTCTCTCTCTCTGTCTCTCATATTACTTGCAAATAAATAAAAAGAAAAAAATACATTTAAGTAAAAAGAAAAAGTTACTCTTTAAAATGAATAAAAATGAAGTATTAAAATATAAATGAGTAAATAAAAAATACTTGAAAAAAGCAATCTTGAAAGAACAGTGGTATTTATCTACACTAATAAAATCTCCAAGAATTAAGGAAACAATCTTACTAATAATAGCTTCAAAAAATAAATTAATTGAATAGGTAAAAATCAACCTAACCAATGAGGTTAAAGACCCTTACAATAAAAACTTTAAAATACTGAAGAAAGAAGCTAAAGAAGACACTAGAAAATGTATAGTACTCCCATACAGGTAGATTGGCAAAAGTAGTACTGTGAAATGGCCATGTTAACAAAAATACAGATTCAGAGTAATCCTCACCAAAATCACAATGACATTCTTCACAGAACTAGAAAAAAAAATACTAAAATTCATATTAAATACAAAAGGTGGCAAACATCCAAATAATTATTAGCAGACAAAAACAATGCTGGAGGAATCACAATACCTGATCTTAAATTATATTACCAAGTCATAATAACAAAGCTAGCATAGTAATGTCACACGTACAGATGTGCAGAGCAATGACATGGAATAAAGGGCCCATTAGTAAACTCACATAGATACAGTCACCTAATTTTTTGACAAAAAGTGCCAAAAACATACATTTGAAGATAACCTCCTTAACAAATGATGGTGGGAAAACTAGATTCCTACATGTAGAAGAATAAAACTATATCTCTATCTCTTACCCTGACAAAAAAAAGTCAAAATAGATCAAAGACCTTAAAGTAAGATCTGAAACTTTGCAACTGCTAGAGGAAAACACTTCAGGATCAAGGAATGGGCAAAGATTTTCTGAAAAGGACTCCAGTAGCTCAAGAAATCAATAAAGAAGAATACATGAAATTAAAAAGCTCCCATACAACAAAGGAAACAATGACCAGTGTGAACATACAGCCTACAGAATATGACAAAATATCTTTGCTGAATAAATATCAGTCAGGGAATCAATATCTAGAATTATAAAGGACTACAAAAACTAAACACAAAAGAAGCCCAAATCATTTAACCAATAAATGTGCTAATGGAGGAAAGGGTTTAGAGGTAAGATGGTGGCATAGTAGCCATGCCAAAACAGCCTAGGGAGGGAAATAAGCAGAAAAACAACAAAATACACTGTTCTACCAAAAAGTGAAGGTGTATAAGTTATTATCAACCACAGCAGAGAAGCAGGAGAGACTAAGATCTTCCAGAAGGAAGGAAACCACCCAGAGTCTCACCAAATTTCCAGCAGCTCTGGTCTGCACACACCCACACACCTGATTATCACAGTGCTTCAGGAGCAGAAACCATGTGGAAGGATTTTCCACTCACATCAGCCTCCTCACAAAGTCAATAAACATGAAGGAGAAGATGTCATGGAACAGATGAGCAGCTGCTGAAGGAGAACACAAAAAGGACCAGCTGAGCAGCTCTAGTACAACTCTGGGCATCTTTCACAGCCTAATATACTCCATGAACCTCCAGAGAACTCACTCATCCCCAGCCACAAAACATCCAGCACAACTGATGAGAACACTAGGTGAACAGTGCAACAGAGAGGGATTGAGATAGGCACTCAGCATTGGTGAGATAGGAAGCCATACCAAAAGATAACAGGGCCTTACTTATACAAAAGTAGGCATATAGGGCTGCACTGGAAGTGCTATTCTCTATTTCCATGTCAGGGAAGGTTATATGATACATATTCTTGGATGGCTTTATCATTCTCAAATAAGCTGTACTTTGGTGTTGACTATTGTTGCCTTTGATGTTTCTGTATTCATAGGGCCTTGGTCTTTTTCTTCTGTCATTATTGGAGGCAGGGTCAGACTTGGCCCTAGGCTGATGTGGAAACCATCTCAGACAAGAAAACTCAACTTCCCAGTTGACACAATTAAGGGTTTGGGACAACACACGCCCTTAGATACTTTGACTTTAATAAATTACCTGTTTTTTAATCCCCACTCTCACATAAATATTCTGTGCTTGTTTGGATTGAATGTGTATATTGCTTAGCTGAATTTTAGAATTTGCCAGTGTATTGCTCCACTTAGTCTACGAGAATACTTGAATAGCAGGCAAACTCAACATCTCAGGTCACTTCTGCTATTTTCTTGGACTATAAGAGCTACATTTGGTACCTTAAGCCCCAACCCTTAAGATATATAAAGTCAGATAAATAGAAAACCCAAGCATCAAATTAACTCAAGATGGGGGCTGGAGAGATGGCTTAGCAGTTAAGCGCTTGCCTGTGAAGCCTAAGGACACTGATTGGAGGCTTCATTCCCCAGAACCCAAGTTAGCGAGATGCACAAGGGGGCGCACGCAATCTGGAGTTCCTTTGCAGTGGCTGGAAGCCCTGTCATGCCTATTCTCCCTCTCTCTCTCTTTCTCTCCCTCTCCCTCTCCCTCTCTGTCTGTCACTCTCAAATAAATAAGTAAAAATAAACAAAAAATAAAATAAAAATTAACTCAAGATCTAAAAATCTCTACATTATAATACAAGAAACACAAAAAATCAGGGCAATACAAATCCACCAAAAATTATAAATCCATTGGAAATGAGCCCCAATGAGACTGTTTCAGATAAAATGCCTGGCAATGATTTCAAAAAAATTGATCATATCTATACTCAAGGAAATCAAAGAAGAAATAAAAGGAATCAAAGAATAAAACAAACTCCTGGGGAGAACACAGGAAAATAACTTATTGAAATTAAGGACATTAATAAAAGAAATGAGAAACTAAATAGAAATACTGAAAAAATAACAATAAGAAATATTAGAAATGAAGAATAGAGTAAGTCAAATATAAAACTCTGTAGAAAGTCTTACCAGAAGCATGTATCAAGGAGAGGACAGAATATCTAAACTAGAAGTCCAAGTGGCAGATCTAATACAGTCCAACAAAGGGAAAGGCATGGATGGGAATTTCAAGAGGTTTGGGATAGTATAAAGAGATCAAATATAAATATTCAGGACATAGAAGAATTTCATTCCAAATGCATAGCAAGTATCTTCAACAAAATCATAGAAGGAAACTTCCCTCAAATAGGGAAAGTGATGTCAATACAGATACAGGAAGCCTTGAGAATGCCAAACAGACAAAATCAGGAAAGAACCTCTCATCATCATATTATAATTAAACTACAAAACACACAATCCAAAGAAAATGTATTGAAAGCAGTTAAAGAGAAAAATGAAGTCACATACAAAGGCAAGTCCATCAAACTAACAGCAGATTACTCAACAAAACTTTAAAAGCCAGAAGGGCTTGGAATGATGTATTTCAAGTTCTGAGAGGTAACAACTGTCTGCCAAGATTAATTTATCCTACAAAGCTATCCATCCAAATTGATGAAGAAATAAGGATATTCCATTAAAAAATCAGGCTAAAGGAATATATGAACACTAAACCAGCTCTATTGAAAATACTTGAAAGGATCCTCCATGTAGGAGAGAAAGAAAAGCACACAAATAAGGAATGTAATACACTATATAAATGGACTGAATGACAAAAATGACATAATCATCTCAGTGGATGCAGGAAAGGCATTTGACAAAGTCCAACTTCCCTTCATGATAAAAGTTCTACAGAAACTGGGAAAAGAAGGAACGTATCTCAACATAATAAAGGCTATTTATGACAAACCTACAGCCAACACAATACTAAATGGGGAAAAATTGAAACTTTTCCACTAAAATCAGGAACAAGACAATAGGGTCCACTGTCCCCACTTTTATTTAATATAGTACTGGACGTCCTGGCTATAGCAATGAGGCAAGAGACACACATTTAAAAAATATGAATTGGAAAGGAAGAGAACAAATGATCATGATTTGCAGATGATAATTCCATACATAAAGGACCCTAAAGACTCTACCAGCAAACTGTTAGAGCTGAACAATTCTTTCAGCCATATAGCCTGATACAAAATAAACACACAAAAATCAGTAGCCTTACTATATGCTAACAACAATATGCTCAGGATGAAATCAGGAAATCACTCACATTTATAATTTCCTCAAAAATAAAATAAAATACAGTACCTTAGAATAAGACTAACCAAGGATATGCAGGATCTCTACAATGAAAACTTTAAAACACTCAAGCAAGGAATTGCAGAAGACATTAGGAAATGGAAAGACATCCCATGTTCTTGGATTGTAAGAATCAATATTGTGAAAATGGCAATCTTACCAAAAGCAATCTACACATTTAATGCAATCCCCATCAAAATTCCACTGGCATTCTTCACAGAAATAGAAAAAAACCTATCCTAAAAAATAAAAAATTCCACAAATATGCAAAAGAATTTTGCACAAGAAAAATAAGGCTGGTGGTATCACCATACCTGATTTTAACCTATATTACAGAGCCATAGTAACAAAAGCAGCATGGTACTGGCACAAAAACAGACATATAGATCAATGGAACATAATACAGGAGCCAGATGAAAGTCAAGGCAGCTACAGCCACCTGATCTTCAACAAAAATACTCATTGGAGAAAAGACAGCCTCTTCAACAAATGGTCTTGGGAAAATTGGATTTGTATCTGTAGAATTATAAAAATAGATCCTTATCTCTCTCCATTCTCAAGAATTAAGTCAAAATGGAGCAAAGATCTTAATATCACACCTGAAACTCTGAAACTGCTACAGGACAAAGCAGGGGAAATTTTTCAACATATTGGCATAGGCAACAACTTTCTGAATATAACCCCAGTTGCTCAGGAAATAAAAACGCTAATCAACCACTGGGACCTCATGAAATTACAAAGCTTTTGTACAGCAAATGACACTGTGAATAGAACAAAGAGGCAACCTACAATATGGGAGGAAAGCCTTGCCAGTTATACATCTGACAGAGGATTAATGTCCAGGATATACAAAGAACTCAAAAACCTAAACTAAATGATAAGAAATCAAACAACCCAATTAAAAATGAGCCATGTAACTAAATAGAGAGTTCTCAAAAGAATAAATACAGATGGCCTATAAATATCTTAAAAATGTTCTATACCCTAGTTCCCTGCATAGACAGTTTGTGGGCAGGTGTAGTGTGGAATGAGTATGAAAGATTCCTGTTCCCTGACTCCTTGCAGTTCCCTGTTCCTGGTAGGTCCAAGTGTGCCTTGATTGGGGAGGCCTGGTCCCTGTGTGGCCTGTGGAATCAGGCTTTTTGCTCTGGCATTCTGACTAGTCACTGGGTACCAATGTCCCTGTTCACCTAAGTCAAAGGGTGCATGGGCCAAAGGACAAAAACTTGTTTCCTCCTCCAATAAAATAAAGAATCTCCCTAAAATGGGTAGACCACAATGAAAAAATGCCAACAAACATCAGAAAACTGGGAGAACTCCACCAAGGATGCCTCGTCCTACAGAACCCAAATTGAGCTGGTACCATAGAAACCTATATCCTAGAAGTTAGACTGAAAGGTTGAACCCTCAACATGACCTTAGGGGGAGCACCTGAATCAAAGGGCCTTGGAGAAGGTGACATGAACCCTAACTTTGAATTTCTCCTGTTTCTCTTTTTTTATGCCTTTTTATTTTTTCTTTTCCTTTGGCACTGGCCTGTAATTCCCTGTGCCAGGATGTAGTTAACATCCACAATGAGCTGTTGAACAAACAGACCTACAAGGTCTCTGAAAACAAGATAGACTTCTGTGAGAGCACTTGATTACTCACCAGAGATTAATGTAAGACCCTACTGCTGAAGTCACCATACACTGTCAGCACAGATCATGGAGAGACCTGGTTAGATTCTTGAAGAGAGCCAGTCCCCAGACACTTAGCCCATCTAGTGCTGGAAGGTGCTACACAAAGTCTAAGCCACTCAGAAAAGAACAACCTGATGTGATACTCACACAAGTGCAATAGTGACTCACAGCCATGGTGGGTAACCCACTTGGATTGGCTAACGGATCCACTCAGTGAAAAGGAAACCGTATCTGGAAGTGGGAAACAAGTCAGAATCATATACAGATAATGATTCTGCTTTCCAATGTCAAGCTCCCATTAATCTTGGGCTGTAAGAGGGTCTAGACCTTTTAAATTCTCTCTAAATTTATAATGGTTATCCCATTTAACTTGTGCTGACTTCACTCTCTGTTGGAGAATCAGCTTCTCTTTTTCAAATGGAAGCATGACTTGACTCAGTGCACTTCACCCTGGCTCCAGCTGGAACCATAGAGGAATTGGGGAAATGAGCAAGAATACTGCTTTCTTAGTGAATTTGATATAAGCACAAAGGACAAGGACACTCAACACCTACCAAAGCAGAGATCCAGATTCTCCTAAGAGCCCATCACTGAAGTAGACTTAAAATGTACCCAACATGGCTCAGGGAATTTTGCAGAAGAGGGGCCAGAAAAATTGTTAGAGCCACAAGTTGGGACATTATGCACAGAGACATTGCCTCTACCCCATAACTGAATGCTGCCCCCACAATGCATAACTCACAATCTCCATGTGGTTTACCTGCATCCCCAATGAGGAGGGCCTCTTCAGAAAAGGGACAAGGATGAGGGAAATATGGTACCAACATGTATTGTTTACATACTAAATATTTCCATATTTAATAAAATAAATATAAAAAAAGATCTCTATCCTTAGCCATCAGGAAAATGCAAATAAAAACCACACTGAGATTCCATCTCACTCCTGTCAGAATGGCTATTATCATGAAATTAAATGACAACAAATGCTGGCAAGGATGCAGAAAAGAGGAACCTTCTACACTGTTGGTGGGAATGAAATCTGGTACAGTCATTGTGACAATCAGTGTGGTGGTTCCTGAGAGAGATAATAATCGATTTACCACATGACCCAGCTATACAACTCCTAAGTATATGTGGTGATATGATTGAGGTGTCGTGCATAAACTTAGGTGTTCTGAATGCTAGGTCCTCAGCTGATGGCATTTTTGGAATTGAAGCCTCCTGGAGGCAGTGTGTTGTGGGGGTGGGCTTACGGGCTTTTGCCAGTATTCAGCACACTCTCCTATTGCTGTTGTCCATCTGATTTTGGTGATGAGGTGATGTCCGCCCTATGCTAATGTCATCATTTTCCCCTGCCATATGGGCCTTCTCCTCAAGTCTGTAAGCCAAAATAAACCTGTTTTTACTACAAGCTGTTCTTCGTCAGGTGTTTTCTGCCTGCAATGAGAACCTGGCTGTAACAGTAATGTTTGGTACTGAGAAGTGGGATTACTGCTGCTAGAAACCTGACTGTGTGGCTTTTGGCCTTTTGTAGCTGATTTTATTTATGTATTTATTTGACAGAGAAAGAGGGAGAAAGAGAGGGGGGGAGAGGGAGATAGAGAATGGGTGTGCCAGGGCCTCCCACCACTGCAAACAAACTCCAGACATGTGTGCCCCCTTATGCATCTGGCTTATGTGGGTCCTGGGGAATTGAACATGGGTCCTTTGGCTTTGTAGGCAAATGCCTTAATCACTAAGCCATCCCTCCAGCCCCCTTGTAACTGATTTTTTGAAAGGAATATGGAAGGATTTGAAACCTTGGCCAAGGAGATGCCTAGCAGTGTTGTAAGTACAGCTTGATTGATTATGGTCAGAGTTGAATAACCTGAATGCAGTAAGATCCATGGACTATGAGGTTTGCATTATGAGGATGAGAGAGAGCTTTGCTTGGACTGGGTTAGGAGCAGTTTGTGTAAGAGACCTGCTATTATGCCTGTGTCCTGAGAACTTGTGCATGGCTGATTGTGTAGAAATGGACTGGTGTGAGCAGAGGGATATGGCACTGAAAAAAATCAAATCTGTGGGCTGAAACTTCTTCCCATTTGACTGCAATTGTTTGAGGGATTACAGCCATTGGGATTGGGCTAGCTGATCTGCAGTGGGACAACAGGAAGAATTCAGAGTCTTTTGAAGGGGCCTGAATGCTGAAGGAGTGTCCTGTTCTGGATTAATGAATTGGGAGCCTACCTCATACTATGGAGTATAACAAATGCAGGAAAGAGAAGGACTTTGAATTTGCAACATGGATTTGTATTTTGGAAATGGCTATGATGTAGGTTTGTGGATTGCCTCCATGGAGACCCAGTGGAGACATTAGGATAAACCATGGATTGCAGTGAAGACCCAGTGGAGATGCCAGGACTATGAGATGGCTGCCAAGGAGAGGCTGCTGGCACCAGATAAAGATTTCTGGGAATGTTAGTAGACTAACTGGAGGGGAGGAATTGGAACTCCAAAGACTTGCCACTTGTTAGAATTATCAGACTTAGACACATGCCATACATTAGAGTTGTTGGACTTAGAGTTACAGAGTTTGATGTTGCCCTGTTTAACTCTTGCATTAGTTGGACATTTCTTTGCTATACCCTATGCCATCTTTTGCAGTGTGAATTTTTCTTTTGTGTCATATGGTTTTGGGGTTTTTTTTTGTATTATAGCTCATTTATAAGATCTTGAACTATGGGATCCTTGAACATCATTGGGATTGATTAAAACTATGGGAACTTTTAAAGTTGAATGAATGCATTGCATTTTACATCATGTATGCTTATCAGTATATGGAGGCCAGGTATGGAACATGGTGGTTTGATTCAGGTTTCCCCCAATAAACTTAGGTGTCCTGAATGATAGGAACCCAGCTGATGGAAATTTGGGAACTAAAGCCTCTTGGAGGCAGTGTATTGTTGGTGGCAGGCTTATGGGTGTCATAGCCAGCTTCCTCTTGCCAGTGTTTGGCACACACTCCTATTGCTGTTGTTCATCTGATGTTGGCCAGGAGGTTATGTCCATACTTTGCTCATGACATCATTTTCCCTTTCCATCATGGAGCTTCCCCTCAAGTCTGCAAGCCAAAATAAACCTTTTCTTCCCACAAGCCTCTCATATTTGGGTGTTTTCGGCCATCAATGTGAACCTGACTCCAACAGTATATGTCCTAAGGACTCATCACACTACCTTAGAGATACTTGCACATCCGTGTTTATTGATGCTCTATTCATAATAGCTAGGAAATGGAATCAGCCAAGATGTCCCTCAACTGATAAGTGGATAATGAAGATGTGGCACATTTATACAACGGAATTCTATTCAACAGTAAAGAAAAACGAAATTTTCAGGGAAATGGATGGACTTGGAAAGGATTATACTTCAGCAGGTAACCCAGGCCCAGAAAGCCAAGTGCTACATGTTCTCTCTGATATGTGGAGCCTAGCTACAAATATTTGGACTTGTATTTAAGTTGGAATAAAACTTGGTAGCAGGGGCTAGTAAACTAGAAGGGGGCAATATGGAGGGAAGAAAGAGGAGGAATTAAGGGGATGGTATTGTATATATATATGTGTGTGTATATATATATATATATATATATATATATATATATATATACATATATACATATATATGCATATATATACATATATATACATATATATATATATGTATATACACACACATATATATGTAGAAGAACAGATTACTCAGGGTGGGAAGGCCTAAGCGAGGTTAGGGGAAGTGACTGAGTAAAGGAAATATGGGGGGGAGGGTTAATTAAACTTGAAGAGGCTATGAATAAGTCATATGGGAACGTACATTTTTGGACAATGGCTCATCCAGAAGTCATAGATTGTTACCAGAAAAAAATTTCAGTGCCAGGGATGGGATACCTTCCAGTAAATTGTTGGCCAGAGAGGTCTTTAATGTACCAAAACATTACAGGTCATTGCCAAGGCTCTTGGTTTCCCACCAGAAATAGATGGAAAAACCCTATTGCTGAAAACTCCACATGCTTGGGCTGCAAGATCACTGAGAAATCTTGCTGGAGTTGAGCTGAAAATATACTCGCTGTAGACCATCTGACAGAAACCTGGAAAAAGTTATATTGCATGCATCTCCATGGGAGATAAATCACCAGTGGGGATAAACAACAGTGGACACTGAAAGCCTTAAGTTGGGTCTGCCAGGCCAAATGATCCAACAGGTGCAATAGTAGCATGTCTGTTATGGACAAAATCAACCACTATCTAATTGGACTGGAGACCCACTCCATTGGAGGAAATACATGCCTGATGCTGAAAACCTATGAGGGGGAAGTCATGAGCCCTAAGAATATAACACCTGCTGATGTCTGGCTAAAAGTATATATCATGCTCACCAAACTGTCTGGTAAGCTCTTTTCTTAAAGTTCATGCACATATATTAATGCTACTCTCACTTTTGGTTAGAGAAGCTTCTCTTTTCAGATGGCAGAGACCTCTGGGCTGATCCAAAGGCACTGTAATGCTGAAAAGAAGTGACAAAGGAGTGCTCAGCACTGAAATATCTCTATCACATCTTTTAAAGCTCAGGGACCATTGTGGAAGAGGTGGAGAAAACAATGTAAGAGCCAAAGGAAGGGTAGGGCTCCTTACAGTACACTCTTCCAGACACACAAGGCTTGGATATCCATGACCTTGCAGTGCCTGGCACTACCTACACTAGACCGGAAAAGTTTATGATAAAAGTGACTGATTGAGAGGGGGAAGGTATATGATGGAGAGTGGAGTTGTAAAGGGGAAATTAAGGGGGAGGAAATTATCATGGCTTATGGTTTATAATTATGGAAGTTGTCAATAATGAAAAAATGATAGCTTTCAAATGAAGAAAATAGAAATTATCAATAAACAGAAAGTAATTAAAAAGGACAAATTAGTCCACAAAGGAATGATTGAACAGGAAGACATCACAATCATAAATCTAATGCACCAAACATAGGTGCACCACATTTTCTAAAATAAAACCTACTTGACAAATCAGAAATAAACACCAACACCATCATAGTAGGGCACCTCAGTTCCCAACTATCATCATTAGACAGATCATCCAAGCAGAAAATCAACAAGGAAATAATAAGAGCTCAACACCACCATAGAAATTAGACCTAACAGACATCAACAGAACACTCCACCCCAATTCTACAGAATATGCATTCTTCTCAGCAGCCCACAATGCTTTAAAGCTAGAAATTAACAACAGAAACTGCACAAGCTCTGGGAGACTGAACAGCATGCTACTAATCAATGAATGGGTAGTGGAAGAAATCAAAAAGGAAATTGGAAAATTTCTTGAACTTAATGATAATGAATATACAACCTACCAGAATTTGTGGGACACAATGAAGGGGAAAATTTATAGCACTAAATGCCCTCACAACAAAGACAGAGAGGTTTCAAATTAATAACCTAACCATGCACCTAAAGTTGTTGGAGAAACAACAACAATCCAACCCTAATAAGTGTAGATGAAATGAAATAATTAAGATCAGAGAAGAAATTAATGAATTGGAAGCTAAGAAATCTGATGAAATGAAGAGCTGGTTCTTCGAAAAAAAATAAGCAAAATTCATAAAACCCTGGCCAACTTGATTAAACAAAAAGGAAAAGTTTCAAGATAATAAAATTATAAATGAAAAGAGGGATGTCATAACAGACGTCAATGAAATTGGAAGAATCATCAGGACATGTTTCTAAAACCTCTACTCCACAAGATTGGATAACCTGGAGGAAATGAACCAATTTCTACACATACTACCTAGCAAAATTGAGTCCAGAGCAGATAGATCTCCCAAACAAACCCATTACATCCATCAAGATTGGAAATGTCAGGACTGGGGAGATAACATAGTGGTTAAGATGCTTGCCTACAAAGCCAAAGGATCCAGTTCAATTTCCCAGGACCCATGTAAGTCAGATGCACAAGGTGGTGCATGCATTTGTAGTTTACATGCAGTGGTTAGAGGCCTTTACATGGCCATCTTCTCTCTCTCTCTCTCTCTCTCTCTCTCTCTCTCTCTCTTTCTCTCTTTTTCCCAAACCTTCATTGAAGAACTGAAACCTTTTTATCTCAAGCTATTTCTCATAATAAGAGAACAGAGAACCCTCCTCAGCTCCTTTTATGATGCTAGACTCACCCTAATACCAAAACTAGACAGTGATATAAGAAATGAAATCTTTAGACCTATATCTGCGATGAAGTTGGATGCAAATATCCTGAACAAAATCCTCACAAATTGAATTTAATAATGTATTAAAAGCATTATCCGGGCTAAAGAGATGGCTTAACAGTTAAGGCACTTACCTATGAAGCTTAAGAATCCAGGTCCCATGTAAGCCAGACCCCCATGTTACACACATGTCTGGTATTTTATTGCAATGGCTGGAGGACCTGACACACCAATTCTCTATCTTTCTCTTTCACTCTTGCTCTGTCTCTCATAAAAATTACAAAAACAAAGCATCATCTAAACTGACCAAATAGGATTCATCCAAGGGAGGGAAGGATCGTTCACCATATGCAAATTGATTAATATAATGCACCTCATAAACAAACATAAACACAAGAACCACATGATCATCTCAATAGATGCAGAGAGGCCTTCAAAAAATATATCACTTCATGATCAAAACACTGGAGATTCTAGTCATGGAGGGTTTATATCTCAACATTATAAAGGCTATATACAAAGCACCTAAAGCCCAAATCATACTTAATGGGGTAATATTCAAGGTGTCCCACTAAGATTAGGAACAAGGCAGGAGTGCCCACTCTCACCACTGCTCTTCAACATAATACTGGAAATCCTAGCCCAAACAATAAGGTAGGAGAAAGATATAAACAGTATACAAATGGAAAGGAAGAAGTCAAACTAGCAATATTTAGACTGCATGATCTTATACATAAGTGACCTGAAAGACTCTTACACAAAACTCCTAAAGGTGATATACTCCCTATGCAAAGTGGCAATAAGACAAATATACAGAGAGAGAAATCAGTTAGGCTGTCCCATTTTCAATAGCCACACAAAAAAGTCAAATACTTTGGAATACCACTAACCAAGGAATTAAAGACCTACATATTGAAAACATAAAACCATTCAAGAAAGAAATTGAGGAGGACATGAGAAGATGGAAAGACCTTCCATGTTCCAGGTTAGGTAGAGTTATTATTGTAAAAATGGCAATCCTAACAAAAACAATATACAGATTTAGCACAATACCAATAAAAATCCCAGCATTATTCTTATGGAGACAGAAAAAATTATCTCAAAATTTATATGGAATGGCAGAAGACCTCATATGTCCAAGAAAAACCTTAGCAAAAACAAAAGCACCTCTGGAGGTATCACCATACCCAATCTAAAACTATACTACAAAGCCATAGTAACAAAACCAGCATGTCACTGGCTCCAAAACAGACATATAGACCAATGGAACAGAACAGAAGGCCCAGCCCTTAATTCAAGTAACCACAGCTACTTGATCTTTCACAAAGGAGCCAACAACTTTTGCTGGAGAAAGGACAGCATCTTCAATAAATGGTGCTGGTCAAATTGAATAATCACATGTAGAAAAATGAAACTAGACCTACTCCTTTCACCATACACAGAAACCAACCCCAAGTGGATTAAAGACCTGAAACCCTAATTGCCTGAAAGAAAAAATAGGGGAAACTCTCCATGATACAGGAGTGGGTAAAGACTCCTGAATAATACTCCAGTAGTCCAGGAAATTAAACAATCACTCAACCAGCAAGGTGTCATGAAGCTTAAAAGCTTTTGTACAAACATACTGTAAACAGTCAACCAACTACCCACAGAATAGAAAAAATCTTCACCAGCTATACCACTGACAGAGGCCTAATATCTAAAATCTACAAGCAACTCAAACAACTAAACAGAAAAAAAATCAAACAAAAAAATAAAAAATAAAAATAAAATAAAAAATCAAACAATCCACACAAAATGGGGCAGAGAACTGAATTACGAATTCTCAACGGAAGAAATACAAATGGCTAATAGTCACTTAAGAAAATGTTCAACAACCCTAATCATCAGGGAAATGCAAATGAAAACAGCTATGAAATTCCACCTTACTCCAGTCAGGATGGCAATCATTAAAAATCAACCAACAGGGCTGGAGAGATGGCTTAGCAGTTAAGGTGCTTCAATGCAAAGCTAAAAGACCTCGATTTGATTCCCCAGGACCCACATAAGCCAGATGCACAAGGTGGCACATGCATCTGGAGTTTGTTTTCAGTGGCATGCTCTCTCTCTCTCTCTCTCTGCCTCTCTCTCTCCCTCTTTTCCTCTTTCAAATAAATAAATAAAAATAAAAATATTTTTAAAAAGCTATGAAAATCCTTAGCCGGGCATGGTGGTGCATGCCTTTAATTCTAGCACTTGGGAGGCAGAGGTATGAGGATCACCATGAGTTCAAGGCCACTCTGAGAATGCAGAGTGAATTCCAGGTCAGCCTGGGCTAGAGTGAGACCCCACCTCAAAAAAACAAAAATAAATGTTATAAAAATCAACCAACAGTAAATATTGGCAAGGATGCATGGAAAGAGGAACCCTAATTTACTGTTGGTAGGAGTGCAAACATGTACAACCACTATGGAAATGAATATGGTGACTCCTAAAAAAGATGAAAATAGAGCTACAAATTGACCCAGCTCTTTCTCTATTGTACATCTTCCCTAAAGGCTCCACTCTTCACTACAGAGATATTTGTTCAATCATACTCAATTCACAATAGCTAAAAACTGGAATATATCTAGATACCCATTGTTTGATGATTGGATAATGAAGAAGTTGTACATATACACAAGGGAATTCTCAGCAGTAAGGAAACATGATACAATGAAATTTGTAGGAAAACGATGGACTTGGAACAGATCATACTAAGTGAACTCACACAAGCAAAGAAAGATAAATGCCACATGTTCTCCCTCATCTGTGGTTCTTAACCTGGAACAGCTTGAGTAAACCTGACAGGCAACCCCCAGGGTCAGATAATAGGGATGGAAGTTTTTTGGTGAAGGGGGATGGTAGGGTGGGGAAAATACACACCAAAATGAATTTATTCCATAGAAACCTTTTTCCTGGATAGCAGACTAAATGATACAACCCTCAAGAGGAGCATGCATGGATTGCTGGGTAAGAAGGGGCCTGGAGAGAGTGTTATGAAGCCTAACACTAAAACATTTGGCACAGGCTTGTAACCAGAAATCAATTACAATCCTCACTGAGATGTTGATCAGAGAGACCTACACAGTCCCCAAAACAAGACAGGCTGCTATCAAAGCACTTTATTAACCACCTGAGGTAAAAGGTATGACCCTACTGTTCAGAGTCACATGATGCCAATTGAGAGATCTGAATCAAATCTTAAAGGAAGCCAGTCCCCAGATGGTCTGCCTGTATAGTGCTGGAAAGCACTACATGAGCTGCTGAGGGAAAATGGCCAACAACCAGGGGACACAAAAGCAACCAGCATGACAAAGTGGACCTCCCTGTGAATAGTGTCACTCAGCCTAGGTGGGTAAGTAATGGCTCTCTGATTGGCTGAGAGTTCTGCTCAGTGGAAAGGAACACTTACCTGGAATTTGGAACTGAGTCAGAATCTGATGGAGACCAAAACCATGGACTCTAAAAATGAAGCTCCCTCTAGTCTTTAGCCAAAAGAGAAGCTACACCCATCTAATCTCTCTTAATTAATAATGCTTATCCTATTGTACCTATGATTACCTCAATTTCGTTTGGAGAATCTGTTTTTCTTTTTCAGAAGTCAGCTAAAATGAGGAGATAAACCACTCCTCACACATCAGCCAAAGCCCAGGTGAAACCACAGAGGAATTGAAGAGATGAGCAAGAGTGCTGCTTCAATAGTGAGCCAGTCAACCAGCACCAGGGTCATGGAGACAGACACTAAGGATACTCAAAATGCACCAAAGCAGAAATCCAGAACCTGCTGAGAGCACAACACTAAAGTAGACTTAAACACACCAATCATGACTAGGGGAATTTTATGGAACAGGAGGTGGACAGAATTTAAGAGCTAGAGTGGAAGGGAATGTCAAGAGATTGCCCCCTCCCCCTTACAATGACTGACTCTCACATCTCACATCTCATAACCCACAAACCTAAGGGGAATACCAAGAATCCCACTGAGGAGGACCCTCAGTGGAGTGGGTGCAGGGAGGAGGGAAATGATGATACTAACATATGATGTATCCATATAAATTTCTTTTTTTGTTTGTTTGTTTTTGTTTTTGTTTTTCGAGATAGGGTCTCACTCTAGCCCAAGCTGACCTGGAATTCATTATGTAGCCTCAGAGCGGGCTTGAACTCAAAGTGATCCTCCTACCATTGAGTCCCAAATGCTGGGATTAAAGGTGTGCACCACCACACTCATCTACTTAATAAAAAAAATAGGATTTATAAGAAGGGTGTGGGGCTGGAGAGATGGCTCAGCAGTTTAGGCTCTTGCCTGCAAAACCTACCAACCTGGGTTTGATTCCTCAGTACCCACATAAAGCAAGATGCACAGGGTAGTGCATGCATCTGGAGTTTGTTTGCATTGGCTAGAGACCCTGGCATGCCCTTTCTCTCTGTGTCTGTATGTCTCTGCTTGAATATAAATAAATGAAATAAAATTTAAAAAAGAATGTTGGGCAAAATGTAGACAGTCTGGCCATAGGGAATCTTGTACATTTGTGGGATAAAATAAGTAGAAGCAGTATTCATTCTGGGAATCTGACTTTGTCAAGTGTTTAAAGGAAAACAATTTTAATTGTTTGTGGATTCTTGAGATATTTGGGGTAAATTAGAAAAGAACCACCTAGGCTAGGTTCTCAAGTTAAGCCTGTTGTGCACTATAGCCCTCAACAGTCTCTTGTCCTGGGTGGAAGAACTAACAAGCCATTTTCTTTGGAATCAGCTATAAGATTTGGATGGCAACTCAAGTTCACCATCCTATCATGAACATATTTGACCAAGTCCACCCCACCAAGCCTCTTCTTCCCCATCTCTAAAAGAAAAAAGTATAATGTTACCAGAATACAACAAGCACACAATAAGTGGTAAAGGACTGGGGTTATGTGCTGCTTCTGCTACTTCATATGCATAAAATTTGAGCAGCACAAAGGCATACACATGGTGAATCAATCAATCTCTCTCTGTCTCTCTCTCTCTTCCTGTTCTTCCTCCAAGGAAGTTATAAAGTTAACATAGCTCCTACCCCTTTAATGCAGACTTCATAATAAGAACTATATTACTGATTACAAAGAGCTTTCATAGCTATTCTAAATACCAGCTGAAGAGGATATTGCCTTGATTTTTTTTTCTGAAACTCCATGCATCATTTTTTTAATAATGCAAAAAAAATGAAAGGAACACCCCTGCATCTCCACTACCTCAAGACCTTTGACTGCTGCAACAGCTAGCCTAAGGGGCACCAGCTGGGTCTCTGGGCTTTGTTAGCAGAGCTCACAAAATGTCAGTGCCTGTCATTTCATTTAGGAGCTCTTGAGAACTGACTGAGTGGATAGCTCAGTCTTTTCCATAAATGACTGTCCCCTACTACTTTATTGATCCTTGCCAGGTACCTCAGTTTTGATCTTTTTGCTTTCTATGGCTGATTCTCTCTACTGATCCATTTTGCTGAATTGTCCAGCTGGAAGATCTCCTGGTCTCACTCCCATTCCCTCCCCATTTTGCTTTGAGCTGGCTCTGAAACAGATCATAAAAAGGAAAACTTGTCTGTGTCACATGGATTGATGGCTCAAGATTAAATTAGCTATTTTGATGGTCTTGTGTTCTGAGAACACTGTGTTATTGAAAGCCAATCTTTTATCATGCTGGGATCCATTTGAAAGTGTTGTGTGCATTTCTGCCAGGCCTATGTATTGATCTTTGTGGCAAGGGAAGAAGAAAAGAAATGTACCAGGCAAGTCAAACAAGCAGGATTCAAAAAGTTAGCCAATATCCCTCAGTATCTCTGGGTGAGAATCCTGTTATGAGGTGTTAAATGGACAAGGATATGGATATAAGAACCCCTCCAAGGCTCAGGGTCCATTGCGGAAGAAGAGGTGGCTGAAAGAATGTAAGAGCCAAAGGAAGGGTACCACTCCTTACATACAACTGTCCAGACAGAATTTGGCCTCGATATCCAAGACCTTGCAGTGCCTAGCAATACCCAGACAAGACCCTCATAATAGGATAAAAAGATGATGACATCAAATTAAAAGAAAGACTAATGGAGAGAGGGAGGGGATATGCGGATATGATAGAGAGCATAGTTATGAAGGGGAAGTGGGGGAGGGGAGGGGAGGGAAATACCATGGTTTGTTGTCTGTAAGTATAGATGTTGTAATATATATATATATATATATATATATATATATATATATATATATGGAGAGAGAGAGAGAGAGAGAATAAAAAAGAATATCTTATACTATAATAATTTCTTTTCAAAAACAGCTCCAATGATTTTTCTACCACCACCATGAAAGAAATCTTATAAATAAATAGAAAAAAATTAACCTTGTCAGCTTAAGTTGAGAGTAATTCACTCTAAATGAAAGTTGACTTATAATAAACAGTTCAGTTGCTGCTTTGTTCATGGTATCACTATCTGTACAGGATTAATGAGACACCTCAATGACAGACCTCCTAGTAACATTTACCAATGATGTTTGTATAGCACAGGGCTCAGCAAACAATCACCTGTCATCTGATTTGTACAGTCCAATGGTTGCATGTTTTCAAGTAATTGGAAAACATAAAAGAACAATAATATATTTATGACAAGTGAAAATTACATGGCATTCAAGCTCACTGTCCAAAAAAGAATTTGAGAGACACCATCAGGCTCATTCACTTACATTTTGTTTATGGCTGTTTTCACAGAACACTGAGTATTTGAAAACTGAGATTATGTAACTCATAAAGTCTCAAATATTTACTATTTGGCTCTTTATGGAAAAAATTCCCACCTCTGCTCTATACCAGTGATATTCAATAGAACTTTTCCCAATGATAGAAGCATTTTTTTTAATAATCTGTACTGTGTGATCCAGTAGTCACTACCTATATTGCTATTTAAATTTAAATTAAATTAAAAATTCCCCTGTTGCTCTCACCATAATTTAAATGCTTTAAGGCCACATGTGATTACTGTCTGCAACATTAGACAACACAAGATAACAACAATAATCACTGTGAGAAAACTCTATTGCTTGTTCTGAGGAATATAAAGACTTCTGTCATTGCTTGCTCCTTCTTTTGCTAACCTTTTATGCATCATTTGTACACTTCATTTTACTATCAACAGAGTGTATTTTAATTCATTTTAGTCTATATAGCATGTGTTGTTGGCATTTGAAATAGAGTCTACTGTAGCCTAAGCTGACCTCAAACTCACTATGAAGTAGAGGCTGGGATCAAATTCCTGGTCCTCTTGCTTTTGCCTCCCAAGTGCTCAGATTCTAAGCATGTATCATCATGCCGGGATTTAGCCAATGTACTTTTGTAAGCAGACTCTGAGACAAGGATTTGGATGCAAGTGGTTTATTTGGAAATTGATCCCAGGAAACAGAAGTACCTGGGGTGGGGGGAAATCAGACAGAGATGGTAAGAAAACCAATTAATTGTGTGTTGATCCATGCTAAATTTTTCTTATTGCTGTGACAAAATACTGTCAACAGCAACATAAGGAGAAATTTACTTTGGCTCATAGTTTGAGAAGATACAGCATGTCATAGCAGGGAGTTTTGGATACAGGAGTGTGAGCCACATGATCATATTGCATCAACAGTCAGGAAGCAGAGACAGATGAATGCTGGTAGGAAGAATGATTTCTCATTTTTCCCTTCTTATTCTCTCTGGAACACCAAAACATGGGATGGTGCTGATTCATGGTGAGTCTTCCCTCTCTGGAAACTCCCTCATAGATATATTCAGAGGTATTTTTCCATGGTGATTATGAATCCAATCAAGTTGGTAAATGAAGATTAACCATCACAGCAAGAAAGTTACCTCCAGGAGCATGTGGAGCTCAGTTCTACAAAGAAAGTGTAGGGAAACTGAGTTTTCTGCCTGAGTATTAGAGGAAGCTACATGTGCACTAACTCCCCAATTACTATTTTTGAAGGCTCCTTATGGAGGCAGTAACTCTTTGCCCCTTTAAACTGAATATTCCTTGAAGTTAGAGTAGTAGTAATGCTAAGGAGATGTGGGAAGGGAACCAATACCATCTGGTACAGTAATGTGCTTAATCAAAAACATAAAACAGCAAACTTCTTTTAGTATTGGCTTTGCTCCTCTTTAATACCATTGGTAAAAGGCTAGTGAAAGCTATTGAATCAAGCTAGTGGTTGAAATAGAGGCTTTGGCATCTCTGTAAATTACTAGTGCCCTTTTACACTGAGATGTACCTGAGGTGACACCAACTGACCATATGCATTTTATTTTTATTTTTTTTGCTCATTTTTATTTATTTATTTGAGAGCGACAGAGAGAAAGGGGCAGATAGAGAGCGAGAGAGAGAATGGGCGCGCCAGGGCTTCCAGCCACTGCAAACGGAACTCCAGATGCGTGCGCCCCCTTGTGCATCTGGCTAACGTGGGTCCTGGGGAATTGAGCCTTGAACCGGGGTCCTTAGGCTTCACAGGCCAGCGTTTAACCACTAAGCCATCTCTCCAGCCCCATATGCATTTTAGCCAGCATTACTGCAACATATCTTGCTATGATCGCATATAAAAATCCCATTGCACCACCCATACCACCCCATGTTCTAGTTTTTGACAAGCAGACACTTTGGCAATCGAACTTTGCTTTTGTATCATGTCCAAAGCCAGGCAAGTACAATTTCAAGTGGCTGACTCAAGAGAACTAGGCAGAAAGTGAGATCAGAAAATCATATTTAAATGTGGCCAAGAAACCAACAAAAGTGATTAGGAGGTAAAGATCAATATAGGTGGACTGAAGAAGTCCCAAATGGGCTTCCAATGTTTCAGAGAGCTTCTTAATTATATGTGCTGCCTTTGATATACTGGCACTCTGAAGCAGGATACACAAATGAGTCTGAATTTGGTAAGTCAGAGCAGCAGAACCCAGTGTCCAGTTAATGTCATGAAATGGATAAACATACTGTATATCAAAAAGTCTTTGGTAGTTCTATACAAAACCTCAGTGCTGAATATCAGAAGCATTTCAGAGGGGACAAGACAGGGTCATATGTTTCCAATTATGTTGAGTTTTTTCCCTTCTTTTAAAAATATAAACTTTCTAAACATTCTGTTGGGGATAATCATTTAAAATAAATTTAAGTGGTTGCCACTCTATATCTCTGTAATCAAGAGAAATTCAGTCTTTTCACAGAAGTTTATTTCTGGCACAATTCTGCATTCATAGGAAATCTGCCCATACCCTAAGTTTTAAAGCTTTGAGCCTAGCCTTATATATGAAATCCTTTCTTCTGGGGAATCATGAGTCTTTAGAACTGTATCACCATAGTGAAACTGTAAAGAACCATCTAAATAGATCTTCAAGTAGATGTGAATAATAATCTTAACAGCAATGCAAAAATGTTTCTAGTTGTCATTTATACTACTATAACAAAATGTCATAGCATATTAAGCAATATATAAATTTACTTCTCATAGTTATGGAGACTGGGAAGTCAACAATCAAGACAATGATGGATTCAGTGTCTGATGAGGACCCAATTTCTGCTCCATAGGTCACATTTTCTTCTTGCATCCTCATGTTAAAGAAGAATCAGGACAGCTCTCTGGAGTCTCTTTTTACCCTGGTCTTTTCCATAATCTTGCTGGTTGAACAAAGTGGCTTATTCCTCATTTATATGAAGTGAAGTTGGTACAGGGAATTCTCTTCTCATAGTCATTCAGGACTGCAGGCTAAGGGAAGCACTGAAATCTTCAACATGCAGCTTTCAAGATAACCCTGATCCCAAATTTGGTCAACGGATGGCAGGAAAGAATGAGATACAGGAAAAGAGCAAGAGAGTTTCACTTTCATGGGGGTGTTTGAAGGAACTAGCCAGGAAGTGGCACTTATGCCTTCTCCCATCCCTATACACTTCAGTAACCAAGACTCAGTCACATAACATCACCTAACAGAAGCAGAAGCTAAAAAATATCATTCTATTCAGATTATAGGTGAAAAGGGTTTGTGGCATGGCTAATCAATTTCTGCCACAGATGCCATTTGATGGTCATTTCTTCCTCTTGCCTACTGATGTTTCTTCACACAAGTGAGGTTAAGTGATGCCCTTATAATCTCTTAGATGAGGATGTATGTACCCAGTGGACCCCATCATAACTTGGGGTCTAGCCTCTGTGGATTTTCTCTTGCTTTTTAAATTCTAATCCTGACTTCTGGCCAAGATGGCATCTGCCTAGCCATGCTTCACCTCACAGGGTAGGAAAGGTAACATTGGTGAGGTATTTAGGGTCTGGAGATCCTAGCAGACATTCAGGGGGAGGGTGCAGAGAAGCAAAGTAGGGAATCTGCTGACCCCCAGCTCTCAGGTAACCCAAAACCCTCAAGCCACCATCCCAGGTGCCTTCCCAGCCACAAACCCCACTGTCCCATCCCTTCACTCCTTGCATCACAGGACTACCAATCCCATCCTCCCCTGCCCCATTGCAATACCAGACTGTTTTGTTCCATTCCCCCTACACCCCCATCTGGTTGGGCAACCTGATCACACAGTACCATACCCCAAACCACCAACAAACAAGCCCCTCCACCAGGTCTTCTGGTCCCCATCAGAGCCTCACAGACTCCTCCTGTCTGAGCAGACAGGACACATTGGCACCAGAAGCCTAATCAAGTCAAACATAAAAAGGAGTAATCATTGAAGACACTTCAAGGATAAACTACTGCTTCCTCCTAAATTAAATAAGATTCCTACACTGTGATGGGAAGACCACAGTGCAAAAGGAATAACATGAAAAATCAAATGGAAGTAAATACAACAAAGTTGCTCAGTCCCACAATGGAATTCTCTCATCAAAACATAGAAGAAACAACACAATCAGAACCCCAAAATGAATACACAAGCTATATGACCAAAGCCAAGCAATTAGAAGAACTTTCAGAAAATCAACAAAGGTGCAATAATTTTATGAATTCAGTCCTCGCTAGATTAGACCTAATAGAAAAGAATCAGGAATGGTTCCAAAAACAGTTAAATGATCTGAAGGAGAGACGAAAGAAAAAAGAACTCAATAACCAGTTGACTAAGTTCAATGAAGACATAAATAAATGCAAGGATAAATTCCAAGAAGCAACAGACACTATACATAAAAAGGCAATAGAAAATACAAACCAAATTTAACAATCCCAAAACTCAATAGAAGCTCCAAAGAAGAGAGTCAGTCATGTGGAGGATAGAAACTCAGACCTGGAAGACAAAACAGAAGAAACAGTTCTTGAGTCCAAAAACATCAATAAGTTAAAAAAATTTTGTGAACAGTACATGAGGGAACTGTGGGATACCTTTAAACAGCCCAACATTTGGATCATGGGACTACCAGAAGGCGAAGAAATGAAGACCAAAGTCATGGAGGACATATTCAATAAATTTATGAAAGAAAACATCCCCACCTTCTCAAAAGAAAGTCTCATCAACTTACAAGAACCAAACAGAACTCCAAAAAGACTGGACCAAAGGAGAAATTCTCCAAGACATACTATCATAAGACTCTAAACACCAGGAAATTGAAACTTGATACACACATCTCGCCATGCTACAATCAAGTCCAAATGGATCAAAGACCTCAATATAAGACCAGAAACTAGGCTACTACTGAAAGAAAATATAGGAAGTACTTTCCATGATATAGGAATGGAAAAAGACTTCCTGAACAAAACCCCAATAGCTCAAGATCTTAAACAGTCACTCAACCAATGGGATCACATGAAGCTGAAGAGTTTCTTTACAGACAAGCATACAATAAGCAAAGCCAACAGATTACTCACAGAATGGGAGAAAATATTTGCTGATTATCCAACTGACAGAGGCCTAATCTCTAGAATCTACAAAGAACTCAAAAACCTAAACAATAAACAGTCAAACAACACACTCACAAAATAGGGTAAAGAGCTGGACAGGCACTTCACAGAGGAAGAAATACAAATGGCAAACACACACATAAGAAAATGTTCATCAACGCTAGTCATCAGGAAAATGCAAATTAAAACAGCTATGAGATTCCACCTTACCCCAGTAAAGATAGAAAACATCAAAAAATCAAAAGAAAATAAATTCTGGTGAGGCTGTGGAGAATTAGGAACCGTCATCCACTATTGGTGGGAATGTAAGATGGTACAACCATTTTGGAAAGCAATATAAAGACTCCTGAAAAAGCTGACTATAGGGTTACCAACAGACCCAGTTATTCCCTTACTGGGCATCTACCCTAAAACCTTCAAACCACAGGCCAGAGAGATTTGCTCAACCATGTTTATAGTGGCTCAATTTGTAATAGCTAAGAGCTGGAATCAACCCAGATGTCCATCACTAGAAGAATGGATAACTAAGATGTGGTATATCTATACAATGGAATTCTACACAGCAGTAAGAAAAAATGACACCATGAAATTTGAGGAAAAATGTTTGAAGCTGGAACAGATCATTCTCAGTGGACTTACCCAATCACAGAAAGATATACCCAGCAAGCATCTCAAGGACTAGACAATAGGGTGGGTAGGGAGGGAGGGGAGGGCAAGGGAGGGAGTGGGAGACACAAATCTAGACCCAAATGGCAATGGTACCATAAAACTATGCATCCTAAAGGCAGACCAAATGGCTGAACCTTCAACAGGCCCTTAGAGGGAACATCTGAGCCACAAGACACTGGAGATTGTATGATGAAGACTGACCTTAGCCTTCTACAGCTCCTCTCTCTCTCTCTGTCTCTGTCTCTCTCTGTCTCTGTCTCTCCTCTCTAACACGTTTATATTAGTTATATTTTTATTCCTTCTCTTAGTGGGCACTGACCTGTAATTCCCAGTACCAGCATGTGGCTACCATCTACAGTGAGCTTTTGATCAGAGAGACCTACAAGGTTTCCTAAAAGAAACACAGATTTCTATCAGAGTACTTGATGACCCACCAAAGGTTATTGGTAAGACCCTACTGCTGAAGACACTATATACGGTTGACACATAAAATAGAATGACATGGCTGGAAGCTGGAAGAGTCAGTCCCCAGACAGTCAGTGCATCTAGTACCAGAAGGTGCTACATGGGTGACTGGGGTAAAATGACCAATATCTCTGCAAGCAACTCATGGTCTAACCTACTTAGCAGAAAATAACCTGTCATGATGCTCACACAAGTGCAATAGTGGTGCACATCCTTGGTGGGAAACCAACTGCTCTTGATTTGGCTAACTGATCCCCTTGGTAGAATGGGACCCATAGCTGGAGCTAGAAAACAAGTCAGAACCATATCCAAACATGAGCCCGCTCTCCATTATCAAGCTACCAACAATCGTGGGCTACAAGAGGGCCTACACCTATTAAATTCTTTATAAAAAAAAATAAGGGTTATCCCCTTTGTCTTGTGCTGACATTATTCTCCGTTGGAGAATCTGTTTCTCTTTTTCAGATAGACGCAGATCCTAAGGAGAGAACCACCCCATCATACCTCAAAAAGGCCCCAAGTGAAACTAAGAATAATTGGCGAAACAAGCAAGGGTGCTGTTTTCTTGGTGAACTGCATACCAGCTCAATGGTGAAGGAGATCAACACACAAAATAGTCAACTCCTACCAAATCAGATATTCAGAGACCCTGAGGCCCCATCACCTCTTCACTGAAGCAGACCAAAAATGAACCCAACATGGCTCAAGGAAATTATGCAGAAGAGGGGGCGGAAAGAATGTCAGAGCCACACTATGGGTCATGATTCACAGAGACACTTCTCCTACCCATAACTGTGGCCTAACTCCACAATGCATAACCCATATACCTCAACAAGGAGGGGCCAGGGGAGGGGGTAGGACACAAATGAGCCTAACAATGGTACCAACTTGACTGTATTCACTGAGTACAAAACTAATTGCTAAAAATAAATTAATTAATTTTAAGAAAAGACTCTAAACATCAATAACAAAGAGAAAGCCCTAAAAGCAGCTAGGGAGAAACAGCACATGACATATAAAGGTAACCCCATCAGAATTACTTCCGACTTCTCAATGGAAACCCTGATGCCAGAAGGGCCTAGAATGGAATACTGCTATGTCTAAAAACCTATGGCTTCCAACCCAAAATACTCTACCCAGAAAAAGTATCCCTCATAATAGATGGTGAAAGAAAAACTTTCCATAATAACTGTCAGTTCTAAAAGTGTATGAACACAAAGTCAAACCTACAGAGAGTACTTTAGGGAATTCTAAGCACAGAAGAGTCAAATAACAAACCTAAATTGCCTATAAAAAGCAGATCACAATAACCAAACTCAGAAAAGGTGCAAAAGCCTACAAAGTCCAAGAAAACAACAAACCACATAAACCACCACAATATGGCAGGTATTAAATCAAACCTTGCAGTTACTAGCCTAAACATTAATGGCCTTAACTCACCCATCAGGAGACATAATCTAGCAGGGTGGATCAGAAAATTAGACCCCTCAATCTGCTGTCTTCAAGAAACCCACCTCACCACTAAATGCAGGCACCTCCTCAGGGTGAAAGGGTGGAAAATGATATTCTAAGAAAACGGAAATAAGCAGGTGTTACTGTACTAATATTGGATAAAACAGACTTCAAACCAAAAGTAATCAAAAAAGACAAAGAAGGCTACTTCTTACTTATAAAGGGAATGATCCAAAAAGAGGATATCACAATCATCAATCTTTATGTACCAAACACAGATGCACAACAATTCATAAAACAAAACTTACTTGACAATAAAACAGAAATAAACACCAACACCATCATAATTGGGATTTCAATACTTGACTATCTGCAATAGATAGATCATCCAAACAGAAAATCACTAAGGAAGTAAGACCACTGATCAATTAGACCTAACTGACATATACAGAACATTCTACCCAAAATCTACAGAATACACATTCTTCTCAGCAGCCCATGGAACCTTGCCTAAAATAGATCACATACTGGGCCATAAAACCTGCCTCCATATATTTAGGAAAATTGACATAATTTCCTGCATGATATCAGATCACAATGCTGTAATGCTAGAAACTAACTACAAGAGATGCACCAGAGATTCCACCAGCTTCTGGAAACTGAACAATACACTTTTAAACAACAAAGGGGTAGTGGATGAAATAAAAAATGCAATTGCAAAATTTCTAAAATTGACAATGAGAACACATCGTACCAAAACTTATGAGACACAATGAAGGCAGTCTTTAGGGGAAAATTCATAGCACTAAATGCCTAATAGCACTAAATAATAAAGACAGAGAGATCCCAAATCAATAACCTAACCATGCACCTAAAACTATTGGATAAAGAAGAAGTATCCAACACACACAAAAAAAAAGCTCAGGATGGAAAGAAATAATCAACATCAGAGCAGAAATTAATGAATAGGAAACTGAAAAAGAAATCAAGAAAATTGATGAAACAATGAGCTGGTGCTTTGAAAAAAATAAACAAGATTGATAAACCCCTGGGCAATTGGATCAAGCAAAAAGAGAAAGAGAGAGAGAGATGCTTCAAATTAACAAAATTAGAAATGAAAAATTGGAAGAATCATCAGGACTTATTTCCAAAACCTGTACTCCACCCAGTTGGATAATATGGAGGAAATGGATGAACTTCTGGACACATACCACCTACCAAAGCTAAAATCATAGTAGATTAATCTCCTAAACAAACCTATCACACCCATCAAGATTGAAAAGGTAATCCAAAACTTCCCCAAAAAGAAGTGTCCAAGAACAGATGTCTTCTCAGCTGAATTCTATCAAACCCTAACAGAAGAAATGAAACCATTTTTTCTCAAAATCTGCCACATAATCAAAGAACAAGGATAGCTCCTGTATTAGTTAGGGTTCTCTAGAGGAACAGAACTGCTAGAATGAATTATTTTAAAAAGGGAATTTACTGGATTAGCTTGCAGTAGTCCAATAGCAGTTGCAGGCCTGAGAATCAAGGAACCTGGTAGCTGCTCAGTCTACGTGGCCAGATGCCTCAGAAGTCCTAATCTGGCACTACAGATGGTGCCAGAAGACCTGGAGGCTTCCTGAGGAGTCGCTGGGTTTCAATCCATGAGGTTCTTCAGTTGATACTGGTCTTCAGTCCATGCTGGTCTTCAATCCACGCTGGAAGGAGCAAGCTGCTCCCACAGCCAAGTGGAAGGAAAGGGGTCTTTTAACCCAGAGCTTCCTTATATGAAGTACCCCTCTGAGCGGGGCCACCCGCTGTAGAGGAAGGGCACACTCTGGGGAAAAGACTTCCTCCTTTAGTTGATCCTTCCTAGAAGCAACCTCTGAGATGCACCCAAAAGGGATTTCTGTGGATTACTAAACAGATCAAGTTGACAACACCTTAACTATCACAGCTCCACAACTCCTATTATGAAGCTAGTATCACCCTAATACCAAAACCAGACAGAGATGCCACAAGAAAGAAAACTATTGGCCTATTTCCCTGTGAACAAAATCCTCACAAACCAAATTCAACAACACAGCAAAAGCATTATCCACCATGAGCAAGTAGGCTTCATCCCAGGAATGTAGGGGTGGTTCAACATACAGAAATCTGTCAATGTTATGCCCCACATAAATAAGCTTAAACACAAAAACCACATGATCATTTCAATAGATGCAGAAAAGGCCTTTGACAAAATACAACAGCAATGCATGATCTAAACGTTGGAGAGAACAGGCATGTATGGTTTATATTTCAACATAATAAAGGCTATATATAAAGCACCTAAAGCCCAAATAATACTTAATGGGAAGAGACTGAAGGAATTTCCATTGAGATCCAGAACAAGACAGGGTTGTCCATTCTTACCTCTGCTCTTCAACACAGTACTAGAAGTCCTAGCTCAAGCAATGAGATAGGAGAAAGAGATGAAAGGGATACAAATTGTAAAAGAAGAAGTTGAGTTAGCCCTATTTGCAGATCACATGATTCTATACATAAGTGACCTGAGAACCTCCATCTCAAAACTCTTAAAAGTGATTAATATTTTCAGAAAAATAGCAGGATACAAAATCAATGCACAAATATCAGTAGCCTTTCTATATGAAAAGGACAAAGATACAGAGAAAGAAATTAGTGATATTGTCCCACTTTCAACAGCAACAAAAAATACCTAACCAAGTATGTGAAAGACTTATATAATGAAAACATAAAAACACTCAAGAAAAAAATTGAGGAGAACTTGAGAAAATGGAAAGACCTCCCACGCTCCTGGATAGGCAGAATTAACAATGTGAAAATGGAAATCTTTCTTACCAAAAGCAATATACAGATTTAATACAATAACAATAAAATCCCAACATTTTCTTCAGAGATAGAAAAATGATCTCAAAACTCATATGGAAAGGAAGAAGGCCTCAGATTTTGAAGCACATGCTCAGCAAAAGAAATACCTCTGCAGTCATCACCATACCTGATCTAAAGCTACAATACAAAGCCATAGTAACAAAAAAATTTAAAAAAAAATGGTACTCATAAAAATAGGAGTATAGACCAGTGGAACAGAATAGAAGAGCTGGACATTGTGTCAAGAAACTACAGCTAATTGATATTTAACAAACACCCTAACAATTCAGACTGGAAAAAAGGCAGCATCTTCAACAAATGGTGCTTGACAAACTGGATAACCATATGCAAGAAAATGAAACTAGATCCACACATCTCACCATGCACAAAAATCAAGTCTAAATGGATCAAAGACCTCAATATAAGACCATAAACTCTGCTACTACTGGAATAAAAAATACAAGGAACTTTCCATGATATAGGAGTGGAAAAGACTTCCTCAACAAAACTCCAGTAGCTCAGGAACTTAAATAATCACTCAACCAGTGGGATCTCATGAAGATGAAAAGTTTTATCACAGACAAACATATAATAAGCAGAGCCAATATACTACTCACAGAATGAGAGAAAATTTTTGCCAGCTATACAACTGACAGGGGCCTAATTGCTAGAATCTACAAAGAACTCAAAAACCTAAGAAATAAAAAATTAAACAACAGACTCACAAAGTGGGGCAGGGAGTTCTCAGAGGAAGAAATACAAATGGGAAACACAAACTTTAAAAAATTGACAAGCCAGGCATGGTGGTGTATGCCTTTAATCCCAGCACTCAGGAGACAGAGGTAGGAGGATCTCTGTGATTTCCAGGCCACCCTGAGACTACATAGTGAATTCCAGGTCAGCCTGGGCTAGAGTGAGACCCTACCTCAAAGAAACAAACAAAGAAGTCCAACATCCCTAACCATCAGGAAAATGCAAATAAAACAACTATGAGATTCCATCTTACCCCAGTAAGCCTAGCAATCATTCAAAAAAATCAAATGAAAACAAGTGCTGGTGAGGATGTGGAGAAATGGGAACCCCCCATTCACTGTTGGTGGGAATGTAAGATAGTACAACCACTATGGAAAGCAATTTGGAGGCTCCTAAAATGGTTGACTACAGAGTTACCAACAGACCTAGTTATTCCCTTACTGGGCATTTACCCTAGAAGCTCCATGCCTCAGTTCAGAGATATTTGCTCAACCATGTTTATAGCTTCTCAATTCATAATAGCTAAGAGCTGGAATCAACCCACATGTCCATCATTAGACAAATGGATGACCAAGATATGGTATATCTACATGGTGGAATTCTACACAGCAGTAGGTAAAAATGACACAATGAAATCTACAGAAAAATCCTTGAATTTGGAACAGTTCATTCTCAGTGAGCTCATCCAATCACAATCGTGATTGGTCTTGCTCATCTGTGGCTCCTAACCTAAATCTGTCCAAGATGCTGACATACCTAACAGGCATATTGAGGACTGGACAATAGAGAGGGTAGGGCTTGAGGGGAGTGTAAGGGGGGTACACAAAACTGGACTAAAATGGAACTGATACCATAAAATCTTGTATCCTGAAAGACAGACTAAAAGGTGGAACCTTCATCAGATCTTTAGAGGGAACACATGAACCAAAGGGCCCTTGAGACGGTACGATAAAGAATTATCTTAATTTTCTCCTGTCCCTCTCTCTCTCTCTCTCTCTCTCTCTCTTTCCTCTCTTTCTCTCATATATTACCTATCTTTTTCTTCCTTCTTTTCCCCTGGAGCTGGCCCATAACTTCCAGTACCAGCATACAGTTAACATCTACAATGAACTGTTGACTAGAGAGACCTACAGGGTTTCCCAAAAGAAGACAGAATTTTGTCAGAGCACTTGATTACCCACAAAAGATTCATGGTAAGACACTACTACTGAAGATACCATATGCTGATGTTATGGAACATCGAGAGACCTGGCAGGAATCTGAAAGAGAATCAGTCCCCAAACAGTTAGCTTCTCTAGTGCCAGAAGGTGCTACGTGAGCTACTTGGGGGAAATGGCCAACATTTGTCCAAGCAACTAGTGGTCTAAGCTACTCAGCAGCAAACAACCTGACATGATGCTCACACAAGTGCAATAGTGGCACACAGCCATGGTGGGTAACCAACTGCTCTTGATTTGGATAACAGATCCATTCAGTGAAATGGAACCCATAGCTAGATCTGGCAAACAAGTTAGAATCATATCCAAATAATGAGTTTGCTCTCCAATATCAAGCTCCCACCATTCTTAGGCTATAATAAGGCCTACACATATTAATTTCCCTCTAAACTAATAATGGTGCTGACTTCACCTTTGGAGAATTTGCTTATCTTTTTCAGATGGATGCAGATCCTGAGGAGAGAATCAGCCCATCTCACCCCACCAGGGTCCCAGCTGAAACCACAGAGTAATTGGGGAAATGAGCAAGAGTGCTGCTCTCATGATGAACCTGGTACCAGCACAAGGGGGAAGGAGATAGACACAGAGAACACTCAACTCCTACCAAACCAGACATCCAGAGACACAGAGGCTCCCAAGACCTCACCACGGAAGTAGACCTAAAACAAACCCAACAAGGCTCAGGGAAATTTGCATAAGAGGGGGCAGAAAGATTGTTAGAGCCACAAGTTGGGACATTACACACAGAGACATTGCCTCTTCCCCCTAACTGGTGGATACCCCCACAATGCAAAACCCAGAATCCTGATGGGGATACCTGGCATCCCCAATAAAGAGGATCCCTTCAGAGGAGAGGACAGGAATGAGGGTAAGGATGGTACGAACATGTGGTATTTACACACTGAATATGTACATAACTAATAAAGAAAAAAATTCTGCTAATTCCTATGGTAGATGAGAAGGGAGTGGCCCAAGAGCCATTGCTACATCTGCAGCGTATACCCAAAGACACAGATCCAATATTCTTGTCAACTCAAGATCTCAAGCCAGTAATAGTAGGTACTTCCTGCACCTAGTGTCCTTGAAAAGAAAGGAGCTTCTGTCTGAAGTGACCTTCCCCATTAATAATGTATCTGCCTTTCCAGAATTGGGAAAGCAACTCATTCTTCATTGAGCATAAGCAACAAATTCCTTTTTCATCTCTTATGATACAGAGTAGGAGTGCTGTAAATGCCAAGCAGTATGGATTTTTAGAACCATGAGTCACACACTTCTGCTTTATTTCCCAAGGCATTTACTCATCCAGTGTGAATTTCTTCAAGATGAGCTAGTAAGTATGTCATATAGATGAAGAGAATGGTGAATGGCTAAGATCCCCCAAAGCCAAAAGATTGATTTAGATCAAATAGTAAGACTCAGGCAAATGAATTTTAGTGCTTGTGCATCTGTTTTTTGTTTGTTTGTTTTTGTTTGTTTGTTTGGTTGGTTGGTTTTTTTTTTTTTTTCTGAGGTAGGGTCTCACTCTAGCTCAGGCTGACCTGGAATTCATTATGTAGTCTCAGGGTGGCCTTGAACTCATAGTGATCCTCCTACCTCTGCCTCCAAAGTGCTGGGATTAAAGGTGTGCACCACCATGCCCAGCAGTGCATCTGTTTTTGATAGAAGAAATGAACTTCATAACTGAAGGGTTGAGACTATTTACCAATATAACTCTTGGCTTCAATAATCCTCTGGCATTGATGATATCAGTTATTTTTGTGGGAGAGGGAGCTTAACTTATGCTTCATTTTCTTCAAGCAGCTAGGTGGCCAGCTCCTAGAAAATTCCTTCTTGGCTCAAAATTACAGAGGGAGATTTCATTAACAGACAGCAATATCAGAAACATAAAATCTGCAGGTTGTTTAAGAAAATATAACCTCACAATAACCAGTCATGAAAATTCCCTCACTTTCTCTGGTTTGCCCATCTATAGTGCACTCTCCACTCTGATACTGTGCCTCCAGGTCTCCTCTGCCTTGAGCCTTTTGGTCCTCAGTTATGATTCAAAACTTTAGCAGTTTTCTCAACTTCTTCAAGTACACATAAAACACCCCTATTACCCTGTGCACACCTTTTACTCTGGTGAGCAAAAGAAATTCTTTTATATATAAATTTTAGATTGCTTCTACTTTCCATCTCCATTTGTTAAACACACACACACACGCCTATACAACTTGCTTCTGAAAGAAGAGGACAAAATTTCTTCACTGTAATCCTTCCTGAGGCAGGCCTGTTCCATAGCACTGGTGTGTTCCAGATCACCCAACACAGAAAGCAGCACCTCTATCTTACAAAAATTTATGAAATCAAATGCCTGGACTTGTATCATGAAGAATTGGTGTGCTCACTTGGGTATAGAGGAGGCTGAAATACTCATATTTTTGTGCCTACCACATGCCAGGTAGCACAATTCTGCACCCTAGGCCCTGTGTGTATCTCAACTTATATTATTCTGTTCATTGACATCTTTGCTTTTTACATGTTCAAGAAATAAATATGTTAAAACTAAGGAATTACACAATGTGTACACTTAGAGTCTTCAGCAGCATCTTTTACAGAACAACCTGTAAGATGAAAACAATTCAGAAAATGAGTTTGTGAAAGAAACACTGCTACACAGATTTTGAAATTTCAGTTATATAGTTAACACCCTGCCAAACAGAGTTACCCAATTAATTTTAATCTCAATTTTGGCACAATACATGTAAGTTGGGTACCTGATACAAAGATAGGAGTGAGTTGAAATCCTAACACCAACCAGTGGCATTGGCCCAGTGACTGTTGATTTTCCTTTCCACCTGTTTTACTGTCCTTCAAAATTTTAAGGGTCTCTGGAGCCATGATCCTCAAATTAGGATATGGCAAAGAATTATCTGGAACCTTGTTAAGTTGTACATTCCCAAACCCAATCTTTTGGGCACCTAAACTCAACAGGTCTGAACCTGGCCTGGTGAGAACCAGGACTGTGCAGTTTAATAAGCTCAACAGTAGAAGTGGTTGGAGCCAAGGGTAAGCTGATTAGGGACCAATAGTGGTACCAATGTTCTGGCTTTCATTCCTTCCTGCCTTTTCTAGAGGGGAGGCCAGAGACTGATTAACTGTACTTTCACATTCATATCTAATCTTATCTCCATGAATACCATTGAGCCAATCTCTGAAGTCATTTAGTGCAATCACAATTTATTTATGTAAAACAAAAGCTAGGATGCTTTTGAGCTTTAAGAGATCAATCAGAAAGGGGCTAAGGTGTAGCTCAATGGCAGAGCACTAAACTGGCATGCACATGGCCCTAGCTTCCAACCTCAGCACCACACAGACACACAAAAAAAGATCAATAAGGAATAAGGAAGTCTGGCATAGTGGTGCACACCTGTAACACTAGTATCTGAGAGATAAAGGCAGGATGATGGTAGTCAGAACTCTGAAGGCAACCTGATGTACACAGCAAATTCCAGGGCCAAGCTTTATAATAAGATCCAATCTCAAAAAAAAAAAAAAAATAAGAGAGATTATTCAGGAGTATTGTCATTCAAAACTGTTTTGATGAAAACACCTAAAAAAAGACAACTGAAAGTACTCACAGTTTTGATGGTCATAATTTGGGATGCATCTGATTTGGGGGATAACTATGTTTCCATGGATATATCTGAGTAAATGATTATGGATTCGAGGCCAAAGTAGAATAAAGTACTTGTGCAACATTATGGCATTGGGTTGTCACCTGTGGGGCTTATCTGGACTGCTAATATATTTGGTAGGGACCTAAAGTGGTGCTTTTCTCTCCCAGAATATTCTCAGTAATTGTTTCCACTCTTTCCCTGCCTTAACCTACGTAACCTATTGTATGACATATCGTCAATTTTTATTCTCAAATGTTGATGTATCTAACCAGGTTCACCAGCCAACCTTTGGGTTTCTCACAACAGCCAAAACGAAAATGCAAAAATATCCATATGATCATGGACTTTGTATTGATCCTCAAATGAAGTTAAAACCATCCTCAGGTCATGAGCACAGCACTTTTTTGGCTTAGTCCTTGCTTACCCTTTTACGTTTGTAGTTGCATATGACCCTCATATCATGTCCAATTATTAGTATGTTCTCCTATGATTTACCAGTGGAAGATTCCTACCACTGAAATTCTCTCTTTGTTTCCTTCTCTGCCTGGCTGTCTACACAACCTTTAAGATATGACCCAAGCATCACCCCTCACTGGAAGCCTTCAAGCATATTAAGGTATTCACTTCTGTGCCTTCTGAACACCTTCTGCTTATCATTGACCCTATACCAGAGCCACTCCCTCATCATACTACAAGAACTTTAAGGACAGAATCTGTTTTCCTTTTTGGTGTTTGGAAAGACTACTACTCAATTCTTTTTGGAAACAGTGAAAGATGTGTTGTGTGGGGATGGCTCAGCAGATAAAGGTGCTTTCTTGAAAAACCTGATTGGTGGTCCAAGTTCAGTTCTCCAGTATGTACATAAAGCCAGAGCATGAGTCTGGAGTCCATTTGCAGCAGTAGGAGGCCCTGGTGTGCCCATTTATCTGTCTTTCCCTCTCTCATCTTCCCTGTCAAATAAATATTTTCAAAAGGTAAAATATAGAAAACTACTAAAACAAACGTATAACTCAAGAAATAGAGTAATATTGCCTTTATAATACCCATTATGTCCTGTTTTAGGCATTGCTATCCCCAAATAAGCACTATCTTAATACCCTGAATTCATTTTGCCTGGTTTTGAATTTTAAATGAAGAAAAGCATATTGTGTGTTCCTTTTTGTGTCTGGCTTCTTTCACTCACCATTTTGTTTATGAGACCAATGTATGGTGGCAGCAGTCTCATCTCTATATTGCACTCTACCATGTAAATAGACCACAGTCTACTTATCCAACCTACTATCATCAGATAGTGTCTAGATAGTTTCTGCATTAGGGCTTTTTTGAAGAGTGTTGTGATCTATATTTGTATTTTAACATTCTTTTTTAAGAGTCATTTAGTTATTTTTCTGGTAAAACCACTTTTATCAAATAATGCCTTCAGCTATGTTTTTAAGTCCAAACTGATCTGTATTGTCTTATGATTTGGGGGGTAATTAGAGCTGGATCAGTGAGGTCACAAATGGCAAGTCAAATCAACCTCCAATGACAGAGTTTACAAGTTGAAGCAAACAAGCACAATTTTCTACCCCAGACATTCCAACATGTAGTTTCCTGTAATAAATATTCACAGTCTCAAGGTTATAAGCCAACAGAATTTAAGTTATTAAAATAAACCTTATAATGCTATAGGAATGCTCTTTGCCCTCTGAGTTTACTGTCTTAGAAATTCAACTTTATAATGACAATATATAAAAGACATAAATATTTAGCTTAGATGTTGTCAAAACTGGTAGGTAAATATTTGCTAAACTCCCTCCTTACCTTTATAAGTAAAGATCAATGGTTAATCCAGTGTTTTATGTTGTCAAAAGTGTTCATGTCAACATCTTGAAATTACTCTCCATATTTTCTCATATTTTGCTATTTGAAATGTACAGCTTCTAGTTTCAATGTCAATCTTAATTGAGGGTTAATAAAAGATACTTGTGACTAATTTTGTTCATTTCTATATTTATAAATGATGAACATTACTAAAAAATCCACTAAGTTAAATTGCATCAAATAGCACTTCCAGAAATGCTAGAAAAGTAAAGAAACCAATGAATGGCTTTGCTGTATTTGTTCTTTGACATTTTCATACTTGGAAGATATGAATTAGGAAAAGGTGGTATCATTAATTATGATTTGACTTTTAAATTGAGGTGGAGTCAGCTTTGACTTTGAGAAATTTTAAGCAAGGGCCTAATTCAAGATGTAGAAGGAAGGGATGAAAAAATAAGGAGAAACACGAGCATTTCTTTGACTACAGAAAGTAGATAAGGAAGTCATCACTAATAAGAAAAATGGGGGATATTGCAGCATATCTGGAAAGCAGTGAAAGAACCTCAAGTTCAGTCACAAAGAACTCTAAGTATAGCAGCATATGAAAAGCAAATATAAACATTTACAGAACACACAGGTGTGAAGTGAACAGGAATCTATGCTCTCAGAAAACACTACTGGTAAGATGAGAGTAGTGGTGCACACCTGTAATCTCAGCCACTTGAGAAATGCTCTGAGATATACACCCAGATATGGGCTATACTAATTACCATGGCACTTCTTCATGCAATGAATAGATAATCAAGATTAACCACCAGGGCTGGAGAGATGGCTTAGCGGTTAAGTGCTTGCCTGTGAAGCCTGAGGACCCTGGTTCGAGGCTCGATTCCCCAGGACCCACGTTAGCCAGATGCACAAGGGGGCGCACGCGTCTGGAGTTCGTTCACAGTGGCTGGAGGCCCTGGCATGCCCATTCTCTCTCTCTCTCTCTCTCTGTCTGCCTCTTTCTCTGTCTGTTGCTCTCAAATAAATAAATAAATAAATTTTTTTAAAAAAAGATTAACCACCAAATGCTGTCTTCCACACACAAAATAGTCTTGATATTCATGACACTCACAGCACTTGACCTACATAAGACCTTCATATGAGGGGGGGAAATGCTGACACAAAAATAGAAGAGAGAGATCTGGATAGATGGCATAGTGGTTAAGATGCTTGCCTGCAAAGCCTGAGGATCCAGATTCTATTCTCCAGTGTCCATATAAAGCAAGATGCACAAGATGGCACATGTGTCTGAAGTCCATTTGCACTGTCTGTCTCTTTCTCTCTCTACCAAATAAACAAATAAAAAGTATTTTTAAAATAGAAAAGAGAGGGTTGGAGAGATGGCTTAGTGGTTAAGATGCTTGCCTGCAAAGCCTAAGGACCCATGTTCAACTCTCCAAATCCCACATAAGCCAGACATACAAAGGCAAGGCAAGTGCAAGGTTGCACATGCCCACTAGGTGCTGCAAGCATCTGGAGTTGGATTTCAGTGGCTGAGGCCCTGGGGTGTCAATTCTCTCTCTCTCTCTGTGTCTGACTCTCTCGCTCTCTCTCTAATAATAGAAGAGAGACTAATTGGAAAAAAGAAGGGATTCAACTGAGGGTGGATTTGGGATGGGGACAATGAAGGTGGTGGTAGGGAATTACTGTGATTTATTGTCTATACTGACAGAAATTCTTAACAAAAACAAAAAGGATTTTGTTTAAAAAAAAGATTAGCCACCAAAATCACTTCAAGAAAACATAGAATGCTTAAGAGAATGGCAGATAATGATCAAAGTGAGTCTTGAGTACATCCTAGTTATTCCTCACATTTAAATACGGTTTGTATTCATATGCCAGTTGATTTTCTTTTTCACTGTATTCTATAAATGTTTACTGAACATCTACTATGCCCATCACTGTTTGAATGCTGGAGCTATGGAAGTGAAAAGACAGACCCTATACTTATGACATCTAGTAGGAGAAATATCCAATTCACAAGCATGGTCATAGGGCTGGCAAGGAAGGTCTTTCTGCAAAGGAACCTGGAGCAGAGACCTGGCTGAAGTGAGAATGTGAGCCAGGCAATGATTTGGACCACAGTTGAGTTTCTCTTCAGCAAAAACACATAAGAGTCTGAAAACTTACAATTATTCTTTTGAAAATATTGTTCCCTGGGATTGTATGTAAACAGACCTCCTGTTGCCCTGGTGGCTAATGGAAGTCTGTTTGTATGTCTGGTCTTTCCAATAGAGCTAGGAAAGTCTGAGTGTGGAAATGGCTGTCACTAATAAGACAGACAAAATGTGCTGGTCCGAGAGATTTTCCTCTATACTAATTAATTTTTTCCTATTTAAGTCATAAAATCAGTTTTTTTAAGTCTGTTTAGATTTGAAACATTGGACATTATATACCAGGATGTATTAAAGTCAACTAACCCTTTGTAGGTATAAAGTTCTCGGACCTTTCATAGACACATATAGTTTGTAACCCCCACTGCAAATAAGTTTCATAAATAGGACTGAGGAGATGTTTCAGTTGTTAAAGGCTCTTGTTTGCAAAGCCTTGTGGCCCAGGTTCACTTCCATAGTACCCACATAAAGCCAGATGGACAAAGAGGCCCATGTGTCTGGAGTTTATTTACAGTGGCAGGCATATATTCTCTCTCTCTCTTTCTCTTCCTCTCTCTTGCTAACAAAGCTAATCCTACCTTCTAGAGGAGAGGACAGTAAAAAATAAGATTGTAATGAGTGGGGAGGTAGATGGCTCAGTCGATAAAGCACTTCTTTTGCAAGCATGAGAAGCTCTAGTAATGGTGGGCCTGGCAGACTATTTGTAATTCTAGTGCTAGGGAAGTGGAGACAGGGTTTTCTAAGGCAAACTGGCTAGCTAGATGAGCTGAATGCAAGCTCTGGGTTCAAGTGAGAGACCTTGCCTAAGTGGAGAATAAATAAATAAACAAAATAGAAGACTCAGAAATTATCATCACTCCAAAGCTGGTGTCCCTCAGAATATCTTATATAGTTCTATTTTCCTATCTTTGGTAAGCTGTTGGAAGAAGACACAAAGGCATGGAAAATAGTTAATACTTGAAAAGTAAAATTGAACAATAGAGGGCAAATAGACAAACATAATATAATGATGTTCACAAACAAACACTTTATATTAATTGAGCTATGTGTACTAGATACCAAGATGGAAAATAGTTAATATTAGAAAATTATTATGTTTACTTGGAGGTTTGAACTGGACGGGAGGGGCAAATTATAATCACCAGTGGACATATGTTTTATGAAAAACTTAACTGCTTCTTCTTGGAAAGAACCTACTGGTTAGTTCAGGATTAATACTCCTTTAGGAACCATCTTTTTATATAGTACATTGAAGAAGCTAGTTTTAAGATAGGATGTGGATAACCTTGCTGCTTCCATTATCCCCATTCTCTCTTGTAGCATATATCAATGTCCTTGACTAACTCTCCAGGGATGTCTCCATTTCTGTTTTCAAAAATGCATGCCAGATCTCCTCTAGCTAGGGGACAAATAGTTTAATCTTTCTGTTTTAAATCCAATACAGTTGGATTTCAAGTAACATTTATTGAGTGCCCAACCAATTGTTAACTGTTTGTGACAGTTGTCCACTTTATTCTCCCATGTCCCTAACATGCAGGTAATAATATTACATAAGAAAAATACAATGATCACATTCATATAGTGTCACTGCCCACTGCCATATGATTGGAGAACATCATCCCATTTGATTTACCATAGCAAATCCAATTTTATTGATGAAAAATTAAGGCTTAGATAGGTAATGAGAGTGTAAAACATTTCAGATTCCTTGTACATATATCTTATATTATCTTCACAACTGGATTGTACTTGACCTTGACTCCAGCTCTGCTACATGGCTAAGTTCCTCTTTTATTCCCTAAGTCTGGATCTCTTGATCTTTTCTCAACAGGTTTTTGAGGCCACACATTATAGAAAAACTTTTGAACTGCCTAAACTGTTAAAGTATAAATTTGTTATAATGTTAAAGAGTTATCTCACAGATCCTAGATTAAACATAATGGTCAGCTTCTGCTAAGACTGACACCAGGAGTCAGAGAGCAGGAACCAGTATACCTTGCCCTAGCCTCTACTTTAGCTACATGTTCTCATTTATTTGAGCCTGGTATCCTTTTTCATAGGGTATTTAACTTCTAATAACCAGTTTTTCTTAGAGCCTTGTAGCATGGGCCATCTTATCAGCACCACCTTGGAGCTTGTTAGAAATACCAAACCTCAGATAGCACCCCGGACCTGCTGCATGGAATTTTACATTTCTTACAGACTAGCATTGGCTCAGAGCACAGTTAGGGGAAACAGTAACTTATCAGCCCCCCATCAATCAAGAGATTTACCTAATGTCTTCATGGTTTTTGAACCCATGAATAAGAACACTAACTTACTTGCTTTGTATGTTTATCAAGTGTTATCCATAGATATCCCACCAGAATGTGAGCTTCAAGAGGCCAGGACTCTTGATTATGCTTGTACCACTGGCAGCTAGAATAAGGTCTGATCAATAGTAAGAATTCAATTTATACTTGCTGAAAATTGAAAAGAAAAACAGCATAAGAAAAAAGACAAATGAACATGATACAGATTGTTTCCCATGGCTGTAACATTGCAGTATGCTTGCTTCACTTTGCTCCAACAGAAGACATTGTAAAGATTCACTGGGTGGAACTCAACTAGTTAGGGTAGAGTAACTGCTGAACTAAATAGACATGAACTTTGCAATGGCTCAAATGCAGTCATAGTTTATTTAGTTTATTTGTTACTTAATTGCTATCCTTCAATAGGTAAATGAACCTGCAGTGTCCTCCTCAGTGCAGTCACTGGGGACCAAAGTTGCCCTTTGTGTCATTTCATTTCAGCAAGCTGGAAAGGAAAGGAGGGTAGAAGTACCATGTGTCAGATAGTTTGGGACCAAAGCATGAAAGTAGCAAATAACATTTTTTGTGGGAAGCAGCCCTCAAGATTGTCCCAATGAATCCTGCCTGTTGGTATCAATGATCACATCGTGCCTGTTGCTCCCATGATGAATGGTGATGGCCTGTATAATTCATAAGGTATGGCAGAAGGGACTTCCAAGAATTAGTCTTGAAATAGCATGTCTCTTTCAAGGCTAAGTCTGACTCAAATTACTTGCTCTGAGGGATGCCAGTTGCCATATCATGAGACCCTTTAAGAAAAGGGTCATTAATATCCTGCAAATGATGGACATCTGGGTTGATTCCAGCTCTTAGCTATTACAAATTGAGCTGCTATAAACATGGTTGAGCAAATCTCTTTAGTCCGTGGTTTGAAGGTTTTAGGGTAGATGCCCAGTAAGGGAATAACTGGGTCTGTTGGTATCTCTATACTCAGCTTTTTCAGAAGTCTCCATATTGCTTTCCAAAGTGGTTGTACCATCCTACATTCCCACCAACAGTGGATAACTAAGATGTGGTATATCTACACAATGGAATTCTATACAGCAGTAAGAAAAAATGACACAATGAAATTTGAGGAAAAATGGTTGAACCTGGAACAGATCATTCTCAGTGAACTTACCCAATCACAGAAAAAAAATAGCCACATAGTCTCACTCATCTACAGCACCTAACCTGAATCTACCAAAGATACCTTACATACCCAGCAAGCATCTCCTAGACTAGACACTAGGATGGAAAGGGAGGGAGGGGAGGGCATCAAAGGGGTGGGAAATACAAATCTAGACCCAAACGGCAATGGTACCATAATCTTCTACGTACTAAAAGACAGACCAAATGGCTGATCCTTCACCAGGCCCTTACAGGGAACACCTGAACCACAAGACACTGGAGAGGGTAAGATCAAGACTAACCTTAATCTCCTACATCTTCCCTCCCTCACTTCCCCTCTCCCTGTCTCTCTCTCTCTTATCTCTAACTCTTGTATATCAGTTATCTTTTTCCTCATTTTCTTAGTGGGCACTGACCTGTAATTCCCAGATCCAGCATGGGGCTACCATCCACAATGAGCTTTTGATCAGAGAGACCTACAAGGTTTCCTAAAAGACAGACAGATTTCTGTCAGAGTACTTCATGACCTACCAAAGGCTAGAGGTAAGACCCTACTGCTGAAGATACCTTATGTGATTGACATGCAAATTAGAATGGCATGGCTGGCAGTTGGAAGAGAGTCAGTCCCCAGACAGTCAGCGCGTCTAGTGCCAGAAGGTGCTACATGGGCGACTGGGGGAATATGACCAATATCTGTCAAAGCAATGCATGGTCTAACCTACTTAGCAGCAAATAACTTGTTGTGATGCCCACACAAGTGCAGTGGTGGCACACAGCCACGGTGGGGAACCAATTGCTCTCAATTTGGCTAACTGATCCCCTCACTGGTATGGGACCCATAGCTGGAGCTGGGAAACAAGTCAGAACCAGATCCAAACGTAAACCCACTCTCCAATATCAAGCTACCATTAATTGTGGGCTACAAGAGGGCCTACACATATTAAATTCTCTATTTAAAAAAAAAAAGTAAGGGTTATCCCATTTGACCTGATGCTAACTTACTCTCCGTTGGAGAATCTGCTTCTCTTTTTCAGATAGATGTACATCCTAAGGAGAGAGTCACCCCATCATACCTCAAAAGGGCTCCGGCTGAAACTAAGAAAAATCGGAGAAACAAGCAAGGGGGCTGTTTTCCTGATGAACCAGATACCAGCACAAGGGGGAAGGAGATCAGCACAGAGAAAATTCAACTCCTACCAAATCAGAGAGCCAGAGCCTCAGAGGGCCCCAACACCTCATCACTGAAGCGGGCCAAAAATGAACCCAACATGGCTCAGGGAAATTTTGCAGAAGAGGGGGCGGAAAGAATGTCAGAGTCACATGTTGGGTCATGATATACAGAGACATTTAGCTTACCCATAACTGTGGGCTAACTCCACAATGCATGACCCGTGTACCTCAACAAGGAGGAGCCAAGGGGAGGGGGTAGGTCACAGATGAGCCTAATAATGGTACCAAACTGACTGTATTTGCTGAATACAGAACTGACTAATAAAGAAAAAAAATAAAATTATTTTTAAAAAATCCTGCAAATGGCTCTATATGAGTGGGCCATCCTTGATAATTGATCCCCCAGTTAAGTTAGACCTTTATAAAACTGTGTCCTCCATCCCTTGCCTTTTCCTCAGTTTTACAATGGGACCCTGATCAGGGATCTCTTACCTAATCATTAAGTTCCTAAATGTCTGCCTGACTCTCAGAAACTGAAGTAATAAATAGGATTTTGGTATCTTAAACTGCTAAATTTCAGGATCATTTGTTATATTTCAATAAATTTATGATGCATTTCCACTCATTTCATTGGATAGAAATCAACCACATGGCCATGTATAACTTCAGAAGCTGGGAAATGAAGTCTAGCCCAGAAAGAAGAGAACACAGATTTTGCCAAGCAGTCACTAGACTCATAGACAGTCTTAGCAGGATAAGAACAAAGTCAGGCAGAAATATAACTGAGAACCTGAGATAGATAGTGTCTAGTAGATAGAGCTACTAGACACACTTGACCCTCCTCCTACCAAAGTCCAGCTATGCTAGAGGGTTGTCATCAGTGTTTCCTCCTTCATAAAATCTTTGTTCATGGAAGGATAGAATTCCTCTTTCTATTACCTCTGAAGTCTTGCAGCATTTCTTATCTTATTCTTGGTCTGTGTACAGCAGCAGTAAATGTCACTAGTCCAGAAATAGGAAGCATTATTTGGTACTTGTGGTGGTTTGAATAGAATAGATGGCCCCCAATATATTCAGTTGTTTATTTGTTTGTAGTTTGCATCTCTAGCCATCTGGCTGGAGGCAATGCCATTGTGTGGATCTTAAGGTGTGGTGGTGGGTTTGAGATTTCAATCTAAAGATATGCAAAGTGTGCCTAGCTGGAGTTCCTGAAGTGTGCTCTGGCTTTTGACTTTTAGGCTTGTACTGCTCTCTCTCTGCTTGGGCCTGTGCAGACAGGCCAGTTTCTTCTGCCATTATGGAACTTCCCCTGGATCTGTAAGCTTCAATAAATCCCTTCCTCCATAACTGTGCCTGGTTTGGAAGTTCATCTCAGCGAACCTGAAGCTGTCTGATACAGTACTCAATCATATATTGCCTTGTGATAACTCTGTTTAAGATGATTTAACTTTTTGTGCCTGTGTATCTCATCTTCCCAATTATATTTTAAGATCCTGGAAGGCAGAAACCAATGGAAGTAGATAATATATGATATGACCACATTAGCTCCTTATCTGTGCAATGATTTATTGAAAACAACCAAATATGATCTTAATGGGAGTTGAATTTGAATAGGAATTTAGTCCCTTTTCAACATCACTAAATATATGATCATAGTTATGTACTTAAAATAATGTGTCCTGACCATTAGTTCCTGGTCTTACTTGTATCTAGTATGGGAGTGTCAATAAGTATTATTTGAGTATATTTTATTAGCAACAGCAAATGATAAATTTGATTAAATTTTGAATAAGATTACATTGAGAACAGGTCTTAATCTAGATTTATTTTGACATAATTTCATCACTTGTGGTTTAGAAGACTGTAATCAACTTTAAATTTTAATCACCTCTTCTTGGGTTTATAAAAGCAATCATCATATTGGAAGAAAATGTTATTTCATTTACTCTTATTAATGACCCTATGTCCTACATTAGTCATTTAAAATAATTGCAGGGGCTTGATGTTCACCTTCCATTTCTATCTTAGCTTGATGTCAAAAGTAATGACTCAAGAACTAACAAGTAGATATAGGTTTACAATAAATTTATCAAGAGTTTATCAAGTATGTGCACTGTTCTTTGCCAAGCATCTTGTAGATAAACATAGTACACAGATCATTTAAAATAACATTGCTTATAGTAGAACCTTTTTTAAATGAACATTAAATGTTGATTTTTGAAAAGGCCAAGACTAAAATCATCCTGCAATCAATTATTTCTGATAACAAGTTTTTTAGTGACAAACTTGATGGCACTTTTGTTCCCAAAATTTCATGCTTTATTTTCATGTCATTTGTTGAGGTTTTTGAGATCTCTGAAATTTTAGAAAAATGTACATTAGATGCACTTATAGAATATGTAGCCTAACTGCTGTGTAAATCCTTCAAATCTGCTAGTTATATAAATAAGATTTGGAAATTGAGATTTCAAAATGCTGAGCTTTTAAGTGAGAAAATAAACATGACTCTGAACTCCTCCCCAAAGATGAATGTTTTAATTTGACTTGAATCATTACATATTAAATATATATATTCCTTTCTTCTGAATTAAATTATAAAATTGATTTGTTTTACAGATTCCAGAGAAATTACAATGGCTTTGCTTGGTGGTCATAGTTATTGAGAGTACAAAGATCACTAGTTTAAAGAAAAGGTTCCTTGTGTTATGTCTTTGTGTTTAGGTCCCAGAGTTCCCAAAGCTAAGTATTCCACAGACTGAACTTGTAAATAAAACGTGTCAATCTGAAGGCCAGAAACTGTTTTATCAGGGTGTTCTGACTGATAAAAGTAGGACTCATTATGAACATATATCATCTGTAAAAAATGTGTTCGTTACTCTGATGAGTCAAACTTCAAAAGTTCCATTCCAGATATATTTTTTAAAATATGTCCATTTCTATCACCACTATAGCTATTTTTAAAATACTACCAAGTAATACAGTATTTCTTAATTTAATGCCTTACAAATGTATTGTGATTGCATTATTCAAAGGTCAGCAGAGGCTAGAAAGTTGAATAGAAAATATTACTAAGATAATATGCCATGAAAAATTAAATTGAAATATGCTTTCATTTACAGAAACAAAAGATACAGTGGACTTCTCTAAAAATATGTATATATTGAATTGATACTATAATTACTGATTAAATGTTATTTATTACCAATTAAATACCAAATTATTTTAGTTATAAAATAATTCAAATCAGTGAAATTAATAACATATTTTCAGAGGACAGATGTCTCCCCACACTAAAAGGGTATTAGCAAGGACCTATTTGAGTATCTGCAGCTGCTAGGAAGTGTACCACAATGAGCTTTCTGGAAAGGGAGACTCTTAAAGTGTGAAGAACTACACTACCTAGTTAAGGATAACAAGGGAGACACAGATTATGGGAGGTAGGGATTTATTTCAGGTTTATAGATCCAGGGAAGTTCCATCAGTGACAGAAGAAATTGGCTCCCATTCATAAATCCAAGTAGAGAGAGAAACCACCACCAGCCAACAAACATCCAAAAGCAGAAAACATAAGCCAGCAGCAAGAAAGAACCCCACCAGAGTTCAAATTGCTCTGCACACCTTTGGGCTGGAATTAGATTCTCCCCCAAACACACTTTCAGGATGGCTCCTTAGGATTTGCCTCCAGTGACATCTCCTCCAGTCAGGCAGCTGGAGACCCAAGTTACAAACTTAATAAAACACCTGAGTCTATGCGAGATATATATTCATATTCAAACCACCACAACCTATGACTTTGCTAGGCATCTTCATAATTGAGGAAGGATGACACCAGCACTTGCAATTACTTGATGACCCCAGGCTGAGCCATCTTCTGCTACCCCACCCTGGAATGCCCCTGTCCCTGCCAGGCAGCATATCAGCTAAGAGCTTTTGAATTTATGGAACATGAAATGGCTAGTTCTATACCTTTAAATGGTATAGACATAACATAGAACTATTCATGAGAATTATTAAAAATAAATGTCATCATGTACATTTAATGTATATATTTTAACATGATTAAGGGCCACTTAGCTATGGGTTCAAATAATCATTTGAAATAACCTAGATCTGAGTTATAGTTGAACATCAAAGGGCTTTACCAGGCTGACGAGATGGATCAGTGGATAAAATACTTGCCATGAAAACATGAGGACCGGAGTTCAGATCCACACCACCCCTGTAAAAGATGGACATGGTAGTGCACACCTATAATCCTAGCACTGAAGAGGCAAAAACAGGATGATTCCTGGGACTTGTTGGTTAACTCATCTACCCAAATTGGTTAGCTCCTTGTTCAGTGAGAGCTCTTGTCTCAAATATAAGGTGCAGAGCAATAGATGAATACAGCCCACATCAACCTCTGTCCTCCACATGCACAGACACATATGCATGTGCACCCACACACACACATACACATAAAAGGAGCTTTATTTATGTATACTGAAATCATTAATTGGAATATAATAAATTAAAAGAGTAAATACATTTTTTCTAGACAGACTCAAAATTATAATGACTCCTCTGAAAAATATAAGGAAAACATAATGACTATTGAAGGCATTTTTCAAGGAGCTGTTTAAGAATTAGGATATTTAGGGGCTGGAGAGATGGCTTAGCAGTTAAGCGCTTGCCTGTGAAGCCTAAGGACCCTGGTTCAAGGCTTGATTCTCCAGGACCCACGTTAGCCAGATGCACAAGGGGGCGCACACGTCTGGAGTTCGTTTGCAGTGGCTGGAGGCACTGGCGCGCCTATTCTCTCTCCTCTCTATCTGCCTCTTTCTCTCGCTGCCTGTCACTCTCAAATAAATAAATAAAAATTTTAAAAAGAATTAGGATGTTTAATTGTTATAATGTGCTTTAAATGTAAATTTTCATGATTATATGTGTTCTGAAGCATATATAGCTGTGATTTCTCTATTCTGAGATATATCAAGCCTTCCAGAGAGAAACAATTTATACACACTATTTGCCTGTGTAGTGCTAGCATGGCTGTATTTTATACCATTAATCAGAGATCAGTCAATGAAAGGGAGATTCATTTATAATAGTTTTTATATTTACTTAAAAATAAAAATTATAAAATAATTCAGAGATAGAAACCATGCAGCGTCATGTACTTTCATCTTCACTCAGAAAGAAATTAATAACCACTTAATTTGCATATCACATAGATCAGTTCTTCTCAAACCATTGTAGTCACAGACCAATAATTTTTAAATATTTGTATTTATTTATTAGCAAGCAGAGAGATAGAAAGGAGAGACAGACAGAGAGGGTACACCAGGGCCTCCAGGGCCTGCAAACAATCTCCAGATGCATGTGTCATTTTGTTGGTGCTCAGCTAGCTTTCTCTTAAGGTATTCATCATACATTCTCACCAGTTTCAATTTTTTGAAACTGGGTCCTGGTCCATGGGTTGGTGCAAATCCACAGTTAAGGTGGGTTTTCCTACCTTAATTAACATAATCAAGCTAATTCCTCACAAACATGCCCAGAGGTTAGTTTCCTAGTGATTTCAGGACCTATTAAGTTGACAATCAATATAAAGAATCACACCTTGAAATTTATTTATCCTGCTCCATCATGTTAAATAGTTTAAGATAAGAAACATTGAGTATGGCATCTGCCAGTGCAACTTTTACTCCAAACCTTAGTTACAGAAGTTACATGCTATCACTTGGTGCAAATTCAGCTCTGTAGATGTATGTAGTTTAACCACCATCATGTTTTAAAAATACTAACTTTTAATGTTCAGTCACAGATACATGCTATACACATGAAGGTGGTCCCCCTTCAGCATCTTACTCGGAACATTCTGCTATAGCATGAGTGCATGGTAGTAGTAGAATTTTGGATCTGGCACAGATTACAGTAACGCTTCCTATGCACCTAGATAAGCTTCTTAGACACCCTGAGACTCACTTTCCTCATTTATAAAATGGCTAGAATACCTAGATCACAAGTTCCCTGGGAAGATTAAATAAGGCAAAGTATATGCCATGCCTAGAACATGTAGTTGAACACACCGTGACATTATTTCCCTTCCATGTCTACATACACCATGATCTATTTCCCCTACTCTTAGTCCTAACCCTCATCTCTGCTGAAGAGGATAAATGAACTCATCAAAAGTACACCTTTGCTAAGTACATAGAAAATGCTATCTATGCTAATACACCTTCAACACCTGGAGAAAAGATGACTCAAAGAGGGCTTTAAGTGAGAAGGAAAGCTCTGGGGGAAGGAGCTGTTGAAAGCTCTATGAGAATATTTAAAAAATGCATGCACAAAAAAAGAACAATGAGTGCTCATCCATCCAGTGGCACCATCTTGCCCTCTTTGCCTCTCTGACTCACAAGCATCCTTGCCTGATGAGCCCACACTTTCAGAAAAACATTTGAGTACCAAAAATTCTAAATTGTAAATTAGGAAAATATTTGCCAGCCTACAAAATATAAAGATTTCCATAATTTTACAAAACTCTTTTAGTGGAAACTTGAGTTTTCTCAGGTTTCTGTTTCTTGTGAAGAACTGATCACTAACATAATAGTTCCATATTAAAATGATTATATTAATCCACAATTCATTTTTTAATATTTTGTTTATTTATAAGAGAGAGAGAGAGAGAGCGCGCTCCAGGGCCTCCAGCCACTGCAAGTGAACGCTCCAGATGCATGTGCTACTATGTTTATTTGGCTTACATGAGTTCTGAGGAATGGGACCTGGGTCCTTTGGCTTTGCAAGCAAACACCTTAACTGCTAAGCATATTTCTCCAGTCCCCATCATTCAATTTACATATGAATTTGAGAGAAGACATTTAGCAAATCAGATCGCATGTACTCATACAACCAATTATAGCCAGTAGTATTTGTGCTTTCTGGTCAATTGTCTAAGTTGACACTGTCAGGCTAAACCTGTGCTATCCAATAGCCTTGATTTGATACACTTGTAATTCAATGTATATTGTTCACTCACCTTAACTAAACCTGAAAACTTCTTAAGTAACTTTAGTTATAACTTCAAATAGATCATTCCTAAAACTTTAGGAGTAAAATAAATTAAAATTTAAAGTTCCCCTACTCATCTCCCTACTCACATATTCACAAATTTAGCACAAATTCCTACCAAGATCCTTCCAGCCCTAAGCTCCTACACACCTCTGACATGCTGCTCCACTTAATCTGAAAATTTGGCCAAACCCAGAAATCAGCCTACCTATTTTTCTTCCCACCATGAAATGTGTTGTTACCTCTCTTTTAGTTTCCCCTCCATTCCCTCCTCCAATGCTAGAATTCTCTTGAGTCAAGAATTCCATCTCTCTGCAACAAAACTTAATTGGCAATATTTTTTGAAACTGGTGATAACATATGATGAGTACAACTACTTAAACATATGTTTAGCTGGACATGGCACTTTGCCTGAAAGTGACAGCAAAGTAAAAGTCCCCTTTTAATTCCTCCATTTGCCATGAGTATGTGACCCTATCATTAATTCTAGTGAAAAAAAAAAAAAGATTGATCAATAGCGCACAAGAGCATGTGCACAGCTAACAAGTGCCTTTCTAAACCACCTACGGACATCTCAGATCCCATCTTTCAAGTTGTATGCTTTCAAAACATGAATATAAACTGGGTTTTATTTTCAAGTCTATTTATCCTGGTTATATTATTTAACCTTAATATTATATAAACTAATGAAATATGAGTGTAGGAGAAAGGAAGGAAGAAGAATTGAGCACAGAGAGAAATGCAACAGGAAAATGATGAACCTAAGGAAATTGTTTAATGTATATCTTGCCTCCTAAACACCACCCCAGATTTGTCTCCCAGGAAACCAAACCTGCAACAGTGTTGCTATGCATGATAATAGGTAATGTAATAAAACAAAAATGTTCATGTCCATTCACTTTCAGTATGATTTTACCTCAGTCAGAATTCAGGCTTAAGGAGTTAGTTCAAGGTACTTGCTGGTCAAGAAGAGCAGAATGTCCTTCATAGACATAAGCATCACTTCACATGAACTACACTAGCTGACAACCAGAAAAGATAGAAAACTGGTAGTTTTTATATTCAATATAGCAAATCTTCTGGGAAAGGCAGATTGATATGATAAACAAATTTAGATTTAGGAGACCTAGACATGCCCATGCCCATTTCTTTTAGGTTAGATTAGGTTATATATCTTTTAACTTCATAAAGAAATACAAAAACCAGGGCTAGAGAGGTAACCTAGCAGTTAAGGAGTCTGCCTTTGAAGTCTAAGAGACCATGTTCAACTCCCTAGGTCCCATGTAAGCCAGATGTAGAAGGTGACACAAGCTAAAGGTCACATACACACAAGGTGGCGCACATGTCTGGAGTTTGATTGCAGAGGCTGGAGTACCTGACATGCCAATTCTCTCTCACACACAAGTTTTTTTTTTCTTTATTTTTATTATTCAGTTTTGTACTCAGCTAATACAGTCAATTTGGTACCATTCTTAGCCTCATCCATGATCTACTGCCTCCTCCTGGCCCATCCTTGTTGAGGTATATGGGTCATGCATTCTGGAGCTAGCCCACAGTTATGTGTAGGAGAAATGTCTCTGCATATCATGACCCAACAAGTGCCTCTAACATTCTTTCCACCCCCTCTTCTGCAAAATTTTCCTGAGCCATGTTGGGTTTATTTTTGGTTTGCTTCGGTGATGAGGTGTTGGGGGCCTCTGGGTCTCTGGATCCCTGATTTGGTAGGAGTTGATTTTTCTCTGGGTTCATCTCCTTCACCCTTGTGCTGGTGTTCACCAAGAAAACAGCACCCTTGCTTGTTCTGCCAATTTTTCTTAGTTTCAGCCAGGGCCCTTCTGAGGTATGATGGGGTGGTTATCTCTGTAGGAACTACATCTATCTGAAAAAGAGAAGCAGATTCTCCCACAGAGAGTAAGTTAGCCCCAGACAAACGAGATAACCCTTAATTTTTTATAGAGAATTTAATAGGTGTAGGCCCTCTTGTAGCCCACGATTGGTGGTAGCTTGAAAATGGAGATTGGGCTTATGTTTGGATATATTTCTGACTTGTTTCCTAGCTCCAGCTATGGGTCCCGTGCCACTGAGGGGATCAGTTGGCCAAATCAAGAGCAGTTGGTGCCCCACCATGGCTGTGCACCACTATTGCACTTGTGTGAGCATCACGACAGGTTATTTGCTGCTAAGTAGGTTAGACCATGAGTTACTTGGACAGATATCGGTCATTATCCCCCCGTCGCCCATGTAGCACCTTCTGGCACTAGACGCGCACACTGTCTGGGGACTGACTCTCTTCCAGCTTCCAGCCATGCCATTCCATTTTATCTGTCAACCACATAAGGTGTCTTGAGCAGTAGGGTCTTACCACTAATCTTTGGTGGGTCATCAAGTACTCTGACAGAAATCTGTCTTTCTTTTTTCTTTTCTTTTCTTTTTTTTTTTTTTTGCAACCATTCTTTTTTTTCATTTTTATTTTTTATTTTATTTTTTTTTACAGTCAGTTTGGTACCATTATTAGGCTCATCCGTGACCTACCCCCTCCCCTTGGCCCCTCCTTGTTGAGGTATACGGGTCATGCATTGTGGAGTTAGCCCACAATTGTGGGTAAGCTAAATGTCTCTGCATATCATGATCCAACATGTGGCTCTGACATTCTTTCCGCCCCCTCTTCTGCAAAATTTCCCTGAGCCATGTTGGGTCTGCTTCAGTGATGAGGTGTTGGGGCCCTCTGAGGCTCCTGGCTCTCTGATTTGGTAGGAGTTGAATTTTCTCTGTGCTGATCTCCTTCCCCCTTGTGCTGGTATCCGGTTCATCAGGAAAACACCACCCTTGCTTGTTTTAGGAAACCTTGTAGGTCTCTCTGATAAAAAGCTCATTGTGGATGATAGTCACATGCTGGTACTGGGAGTTACAGGTCAGTGCCCACTAAGAAAAGGAAGAAAAAGATAACTCATATAAAAGAGTTAGAGAGAAAAGAGAGAGAGAGAGAGAGAGAGAAGCTGTAGAGGATTAAGGTCAGTTTTCATTATACCCTCTCCAGTGTCTTGTGGTTCAGGTGATCCCTCTAAGGGACTGGTGAAGATTCAGCCATTTGGTCGGCCTTTTAGGATGTAGAATTTTATGGTACCATTGCCATTTGGGTCTAGATTTGTGTTTCCTTCCCCTCCGTTGCCCTCCCCTACCCCCACCCATCCTATTGTCTAGTCCACAAGATCCTTGCTGGGTATGTAAGGCATCTTGGGTATATTCAGGTTAGGTGCTGTAGATGAGTGAGACTATGTGGCGATTTTTTTCCTGTGCTTGGGTAAGTTCACTGAGAATGATCTGTTCCAGCTTCAAACATTTTTCCTCAAATTTCATTGTCTCATTTTTTCTTACTGCTGTATAGAGCTCCATTGTGTAGTTATACCACATCTTAGTTATCCATTCTTCTAGTGATGGACCTCTGGGTTGATTCCAGCTCTTAGATGTTACAAATTGAGCCACTACAAACATGGTTGATCAAATCTCTCTGGCCAGTGGTTTGAAGGTTTTAGGGTAGATGCCCAGTAAGGGAATAACTGGGTCTGTTGGTATCTCTATATTCAGCTTTTTCAGGAGTCTCCATATTGCTTTCCACAGTGGTTGTACCATCTTCCATTCCCACCAACAGTGGATGAGTGTTCCTACTTCTCCACATCCTCTCCAGCATTTATTTTCATTTGATTTTTTGATGACTGCTATCCTTATTGGGGTAAGGTGAAATCTCATAGTTGCTTTAATTTGCATTTCCCTGATGATTAGAGATGATGAACATTTTCTTAACTGTGTGTTTGCCATTTGTATTTCTTCCTCTGTGAACTGCCTGTTCAGCTCTTTACCCCATTTTTTGAGTGGGGTGTTTGACTTCTTACTGCTTAGGATTTTGAGTTCTTTGTAGATTCTAGAGATTAGGCGTGTGTCAGTTGGATAACCTGCAAATATTTTCTCGCATTCTGTGGGTAATCTATTGGCATTACTTATTGTGTGCTTGTCTCTAAAGAAACTCTTCAGCTTCATATGATATAATTGGTTGAGTGACTGTTTAAGATCGTGAGCTACTGGGGTTTTGTTCAGGAAGTCTTTTTCCATTCCTATATCATGGCAAGTACTTCCTAAATTTTCTTCCAGTAGTAGTCGAGTTTCTGGTCTTATATTGAGGTCTTTGATCCATTTGGACTTGAGTGTAGTGCATGGCGAAATGGGTGGATTAAGTTCCAGTTTCCTGCATATAGTTATCCAGTTTGTCGAGCACCATTTGTTGAAGATGCTGTCTTTTTTCCAGCCTATATTGTTAGGGCCTTTGTCAAATATCAAGTAGCTAAAGTGGCTTGACCCAAACTGGGTCCTGATGTTTTTATTACTATGGCTTTGTAATATAGCTTTAGATCAGGTATGGTGATGCCTCCAGAGGTATTTCTTTTGCTGATGATGTGTTTGGATATGCGAGGCCTTCTGCCTTTCCATATGTAATTTGAGATCATTTTTTCTATCTCTGTGAAGAACACTGTAGGGATTTTAATTGTAAATGCATTAAATCTGTATATTGCCTTTGGTAGGATTGCCATCTTCACAATGTTAATTCTGCCTATCCAGGAGCATGGGAGGTCTTTCCATTTTCTCAAGTCCTCCTCAATTTCTTTTTAGAGTGTTTGTACATTTTCATTCTATAGATCTTTCACTTCCTTGGTTAACGTTATTCCAAGTTATTTTTTGTTGTTGTTGTTGCTATTGAAAATGGGACCATGTCCCTCATTTCTTTCTCAGTATCTTTGTCATTTGCATATAGAAAGGCTACTGATTTGGGGGCTGGAGAGATGGCTTAGCGGTTAAGTGCTTGCCTGTGAAGCCTAAGGACCCTGGTTCGAGGCTCGACTCCCCAGGACCCACGTTAGCCAGATGCACAAGGGGGTGCATGCGTCTGGAGTTCGTTTGCAGTGCCTGGAGGTCCTGGCATGCCCATTCTCTCTCCCTCTCTCTCTCTCTCTGCCTCTTTCTGTCTCTGTCTGTCGCTCTGAAATAAATAAATAAAAAATAACAAAAAAAATTTAAAAAAAGAAAGGCTACTGATTTTTGTGCATTGATTTTGTATCCTGCTACTTTGCTATAGGAGTTAATCACCTTCAGGAGCTTTGGGATGGAGTCTCTTGGGTCTCTTACATATACAGTCATGTCATCAGCGAATAGAGCTAACTTAACTTCTTCCTTTCCAAATTGTATCCCTTTTATTTCCTTCTCCGGCCTTATTGCTTGAGCTAGGACTTCGAGTACTATATTGAAGAGCAGAGGTAAGAGTGGACAACCCTGTCTTGCTCCTGATCTTAACGGGAATTCCTCCAGTCTCTCTCCATTAAGTATTATTTGGGCCTTAGGAGCTTTGTATATTGCCTTTATTATGTTAAGATATGAGCCAACCATGCCAATTATCTCTGATGTTTGATCATGAAGTGATGTTGTATCTTGTCAAAGGCCTTTTATGCATCTATCAAAATGATCATGTGATTTTGTGTTTAACCTTGTTTATGTGGTGTATTACATTGACAGATTTCTGGATGTTGAACCACCCCTGTGTTGCTGGGATGAATCCCACTTGGTCAAGGTGGATAATACTTTGGATGTGTGGTTGGATTCGGTTTGTGGGGATTTTGTTCAGGATCTTTGCATCTAAGTTCATCAGGGAAATAGGCCAGTAGTTTTCTTTTCTTGTGGCATCTCTGCCTGGTTTTAGATTTAGGGTGATACTAGATTCATAAAAGGAGTTGGGTATCTTACCCTGTTTTCCAATTGTGTGGCACAGTTTGAGGAAGATTGGTTTGAGTTCTTCCATGAATGTTTGATAGAATTCAGCTGAGAAGCCATCTGGTCCTGGGCTCTTCTTTTGGGGGAGGGTTTTTTTTTATTACTTTTTCAATCTCAATGAGTGTGATAGGTTTGTTTAGGAGATTAATCTGCTCTGAGTTTAGCTTTGATAGATGGTATGCATCCAGGAATTTATCCATCTCCTCCACATTATCCAGGTTTGTGGAGTAGAGATTTTTGAAATAAGTCCTGATGATTCCCCCAATTTCACTTATGTCTGTTGTGATCTCTCCTTTTTCATTTTGAATTTTGTTAATTTGAAGCATCTCTTTTTTTTTTGATTGATCAAATTGGCCAAGGGTTTGTGAATCTTGTTTATTTTTTTCAAAGAACCATCTCTTTGTTTTGTCAATTGTCTTAATTGTTTCCTTTGTTTCCAGTTCATTAATTTCTGCTCTGATTTTAATTATTTCTTTCCTTCTGGACCTCTTTGGGTTGGATTTTTCTTGCTTTTCCACTGCCTTTAGGTGGATGGTTAGGTTATTGATTTGGGATCTCTCTGTCTTTTTTATGAAGGCATTGAGTGCTATGAATTTTCCCCTGAGGACTGCCTTCATTCTGTCCCATAAGTTTTGGTACGATGTGTTCTCATTGTCGTTCAATTCCAGAAATTTTGCAATTTCATTCTTTATTTCAACCACTATCCATTTATTGTTTAAAAGTGTGCTGTTCAGTTTCCAGGTGCCGTTGGGATTCCTGGTGGGTCCTTTGTTGTTGATTTCTAGCAATATAGCGTTGTGATCTGATATCATGCAGGGAATTATGTCAATCTTCCTAAATATGTGGAGGCAGTCTTTGTGACCCAGTATATGGTCTACTTTAGAGAATGTTCCATGGGCTGCTGAGAATAATGTATAGTCTGTGGATTTTGGATGGAAAGTTCTGTAGATGTCCATTAGATCTAAGTGATCTATGGTTTTGTTGAGCTCTCTTACTTCCCTGTTAGTTTCTGTTTGCATGATCTGTCTATTACTGATAATGGTGTATTGAAGTCCCCAGCTATGATGGTGTTTGCGGTTATTTCTGTTTCCTTGTCAAGCAGGTTTTGTTTTATGAACTGTGGTGCCCCTGTGTTTAGTGCATACAGATTTATGGTTGTAATGTCCTCTTGATGGATCGTTCCCTTGATAAGAAGGAAGTGGCCCTCTTTGTCTTTTTTCATTATTTTTCGTTTGACATCTATGTTATCCAATAATAATATTGCTACACCTGCCTGCTTCTTATTCCCATTTGTTTGGAATATTGTTGTCTGCCCTTTCACCCTGAGGAGGTGTCTGTCTTTAGTGACGAGGTGGGTTTCTTGATGGCAACAGATTGAGGGGTCTAATTTCTTGATCTGTCCTGTTATCTTGTGTCTCTTGATGGGTGAATTAAGGCCATTAATATTTAGGGTAATGACGGTGATATTTGATTTGATCCCTGCCATATTGTGATGGTAAATGTGGTTTGGTGTTTTAATGGACTTTGAAGTTTCTTGTGCCTCCTCTGAGTTTGGTTATTGTGATCTGCTTCTTGTCGGCATTTGAGGTTGATTATTTCTTTCTTCACTGTGGAGAATTTCCTGAAATACTCTCTGTAGGTTTGGTTTTGTGTTCATATAATTGTAAAGCTGAGTTTTTTGGCCATCTATTATGAGGGATACTTTTGCTGGGTAGAGTAGTTTGGGTTGGAAGCCATAGGTTCTTAGACTTTGCAGTGTTTCATTCCAGGCCCTTCTAGCTTTCAGGGTTTCCATTGAGAAGTCTGGAGTAATGCTGATGGGGTTACCTTTGAAAGTGGTGTGCTGTTTTTCCCTAGCTGCTTTTAGGATTTTCTGTTTGGTGTCAATGTTTAGAGTCTTAATGACAATATGTCTTGGAGAGTTATTCCTTTGGTCCAGTCTGCTTGGAGTTCTGTTGGCTCTTGTATCTTGATGGGCCTTTCTATCCATTTATTGTTTAAAAGTGTGCTGTTCAGTTTCCAGGTGCTGTTGGGATTCTTGGTGGGTCTTTTGTTGTTCATTTCTAGCAATATAGCATTGTGATCTGATATCATGCATGGAATTATGTCAATCTTCCTAAATATGTGGAGGCAGGCTCTGGGACCCAGTATGTGGCCTATTTTAGAGAATGTTCCATGGGCTGCTGAGAAGAACGTATAGTCTGTGGATTTGGGATGGAAAGTTCTGTAGATGTCCGTTAGTTCTAAGTAGTCTATGGTTTTGTTGGGCTCTCTTACTGCCCTGTAGAGTGTTTGTTTGGATGATCTGTCTATTACTGTTAATGGTGTATTGAAGTCCCCAGCTATGATGGTGTTTGTGGTTATTTCTGTTTTATTGTCAAGTAGGTTTTGTTTTATGAACTGTGGTGCCCCTGTGTTTGGTGCATACAGATTTATGATTGTAATATCCTCTTGATGGATCATTCCCTTGGTAAGTAGGAAGTGGCCCTCTTTGTCTTTTTTGATTATTTTTGGTTTGAAGTCTATTTTATCTGATATTAATATAGCTACACCTGCTTGTTCCTTATTCCTGTTCGCTTGGAATATTGTTTTCCACCCTTTCACCCTGAGGAGATGTCTGTCTTTAGTGGTGAGGTGGGTTTCTTGAAGGCAACAGATTGAGGGGTCTAATTTTTTGATCCATTCTGTTAGCTTGTGTCTCTTGATGGATGAATTAAGGCCATTAATAGTTAGGGTAATGACTGTGATATTTGATTTGATCCCTGCCATATTGTGATGGTATATGTGGTTTGGTGTTTTCATGGACTTTGAAATTTCTTGTGCCTCCTCTGAGTTTGGTTATTGTGATCTGCTTCTTGTAGGCATTTGAGTTTGATTATTTGTTTCTTCACTGTGGAGAATTTCCTGAAATACTCTCTGTAGTTTTGGTTTTGTGTTCATGTATTTGTAAAGCTGAGTTTTGTCATGGAAAGTTTTTCTTTCACCATGTATTATGAGGGATACTTTTGCTGGGTAGAGTAGTTTGGGTTGGAAGCCATAGGTTCTTAGACTTTGCAGTGTTTCCTTCCAGGCCCTTCTAGATTTCAGGGTTTTCATTGGGAAGACTGGAGTAATTCTGATGGGGTTATGTGATAGTTAAGGTGTTGTCAACTTGATCTGTTTAGTAATCCATAGGTTGCTTCTAGGAAGGATCAATTAGAGGAGGAAGTCTTTCCCCAAGGTTGAGCCCTTCCCCCAGAATGGGCGGTCCCGCCCAGAGGGGGACTTGATACAAGGGAGCTCTGGGAAAAAAGAGTCCCTTCCTTCCTTCCTGCCCCCCGTCCATTTTGGCTGCCGGAGCTGCTTGCTACCTTCCAGCGTGGATTGAAGACCAGTGCGGACGAAAGACCAGCATCAACTGAAGACCCCCGTGGATTGAAGCCCAGCGGCTCCTCAGGAAGCCTCCAGGCTTTCCTGCACCATCTGCAGTGCCGGGTCGGGACTGCTGAGGCATCTGGCCACGAGGACTGAGCAACTACCAGGTTCGGTGATTCTCGGGCCTGCAACTGCTATTGGACTACTGTAAGCTGATCCAATAAATCCCCCTTTAAAATAATTCATTCTAGCAGTTCTGTTCCTCTAGAGAACCCTGACTAATACAGAATTTGGTACCAGAAGTGGTTCTAGAGAAACAGAATTGTAAGAATGGGTTTCTCTAGTGGGCTTAGTGCTATCTGGGGTTGGCTCTCCAATTTTGATGCTGCTAAAGGCCCCACTGATGATAAGGAGAGCGCTTTTCCTGGAAATAAGGGGGGCACTGATAATCCATGGTGTGCACTATTTCAAGAACTACGTGAGATAGATGTATTTGATGACCCTGAGTCATGTCTTGTGAAGAGCGAGGAATTTAGTAACTCTGTATTTAAAACATTTGAGTATTTGTGGAAAAGTAAGACCAATGATGAGGCTGGTTGGTTGCTTTTGGCATCTCTGGACAAACTAGTGAGGGAACAGCAGAAGCTCAAAAAGGAAAATTCTAAGCTTAAGACCCACATACATGATCTCAAGGTTTCTAAGGGTGCCCTGGAGGAGAGTCTCCTCTCTAGCCAGAACAGGGCTCGGATTGCAGAAAACCAAACCCAAGCTCTCATTGTGAGATTGGCTAATTTGCAACGTAAATTCAAATCCCAGCCTCACCAACTATCAGAAGTTAAAGTGAGGGCACTGATTGGAAAAGAGTGGGATCCTGTGACTTGGGATGGTGATGTGTGGGAAGACCCTGAAGAACCTGGGGACATCGAAGTGTTAGATTCTGAAGAAGATGTTTTGGATGAAAATATGGCCTGCCCTCCCTTAGCAGCAGTTGTATCCCCACCCCCACATCCTGAGGTATTATCCTCCCCACCCTTGCCTGAGGGAATTCATCCCTCTTTGTCTGGGGAATCAGCAGGAAGTGCTGGTGCTTCTCAGTTCCCACCCGTTTTTGCCTCTAGGCCTATAACCAGACGGAAGGCTAGGCAGGCCCCTAAAGGTGAGATAGAAAGTGTGACACAGGAGGAAGTGAGGTACACCCCTAAAGAACTTCAGGAGTTTTCTAACTTGTACAGGCAGAAGCATGGGGAATATGTGTGGGAATGGATCTTAAGGGTGTGGGATGATGGAGGAAGGAACATAAGATTAGATCAGGCTGAATTTACTGAAATAGGCCCATTGAGCAGAGATTTTAGATTTAACAATGCAGCTCGTGCAGTTGGAAAGGGTGCCAAGAGTTTATTTGATTGGTTGGCTGAAGTATGGATCCAAAGATGGCCTACTGTGAGTGAGCTCGAGCTGCCTGATATCCCTTGGCTTAATGTCGATGAAGGGATTAAAAAGCTCAGAGAACTTGGAATGCTGGAGTGGATTTGCCATGTAAACTCATCTTTGCCCCCACAATGGGAGCGTCCAGAAGATGTGCCCTTCACTAAGACTATAAGAAACAGATTTGTGAGGGGAGCACCAGCATACTTAAAGTCTTCCATCATTGCTCTTTTATGTAAAGAAGACCTCACAGTGGGAGCTGCAGTTGCTGCATTAGGTGATTTAGATGCAATGGGCATAACTGGATCTCGGGGTAACAAGGGCCAGGTGGCAGCACTGAATCGCCAAAGGCAGGGTGAACGTGTTTTTCATAATAGACAGCGTAGGCAAAATTATGCACATAAAGGTATGACTCGTATGGACCTTTGGAATTGGCTGATTAATCATGGTGTTCCCAGAAGTCAAATAGATAAGAAGCCTACTGAATTTCTTCTTGATCTGTATAAGCAGAAAAATTCCAGAGCAAGGGAACATAAAGCCACTTTGAATTATAGCGACAGAGAATCAAGACCTCTTAATCAGTTTCCAGATTTGAGCCAGTTTACAGACCCTGAGCCCCTTGATTGAAGGGGTGGCCGGGTCCCCTTGAGGAAGGACCCTGCTGCAACTGCCAAAAGTTTCAATATTAAACTTACACCTATCCTTCCTCAGAGGGACCTGCGGCCTTTTGCTAGGGTAACTGTACACTGGGGGAAAGGAAATAATCAGACCTTTCGGGGCCTACTGGACACTGGCTCTGAATTGACATTGATTCCAGGAGACCCCAAAAAGCACCATGGCCCTCCAGTTAAAGTAGGTGCTTATGGAGGTCAGGTGATCAATGGAGTTTTGGCAAATGTTAGACTGACAGTGGGTCCAGTGGGTCCCCGAACTCACCCTGTGGTTATTTCCCCAGTGCCAGAATGCATAATTGGGATAGATATACTTAGGAGTTGGCAGAACCCTCACATTGGTTCCCTGACTTGTGGAGTGAGGACTATTATGGTTGGAAAGGCAAAATGGAAGCCACTGAGGCTCCCACCACCAGGGAAAATAGTGAATCAGAAACAGTATCGCATCCCTGGAGGGATTTCAGAAATTAATGCCACTATAAAAGACTTGAAGGATGCAGGGGTGGTGGTTCCCACCACATCTCCCTTTAACTCTCCTATTTGGCCTGTTCAGAAGACAGATGGATCCTGGAGAATGACAGTGGATTATCGGAAACTTAATCAGGTGGTGACTCCAATTGCAGCTGCTGTACCAGATGTGGTTTCTTTACTTGAGCAGATTAACACATCTCCTGGTACCTGGTATGCGGCTATTGATCTTGCAAATGCTTTCTTCTCCATACCTGTCCATAAGGACCACCAGAAGCAATTTGCCTTCAGCTGGCAAGGTCAGCAGTACACATTTACTGTTTTACCTCAAGGTTATATTAACTCTCCAGCCCTGTGTCATAGCTTAGTTCGCAGGGACATTGATCGCTTGTCCCTTCCACAGGGTGTCACTTTGGTCCATTATATTGATGACATAATGCTAATTGGATCAAATGAGCAGGAGGTGGCATCCACTCTGGAGTTGCTGGTACAGCATATGCGCATCAGGGGATGGGAAATAAATCCATCCAAAATTCAAGGACCTTCCACCTCAGTGAAATTTCTAGGAGTTCAGTGGTGTGGGGCATGTAGGGATATTCCTTCTAAGGTGAAGGACAAGTTGTTGCATTTGGCCCCTCCTACCACTAAGAAAGAAGCACAACGTCTAGTGGGCCTATTTGGATTTTGGAGACAGCACATTCCTCACTTGGGTGTCTTACTCCGTCCCATATACCAAGTGACTCGGAAAGCTACTAGTTTTCAGTGGGGCCCAGAACAAGAGAAGGCCCTTCAACAGGTCCAGGCTGCTGTGCAGGCTGCTCTGCCCCTTGGGCCATATGATCCAGCAGATCCGATGGTACTTGAGGTTTCAGTGGCAGACAGGGATGCTGTTTGGAGCCTTTGGCAGGCCCCCATAGGTGAATCACAGCGGAGGCCATTGGGATTTTGGAGCAAGGCCCTGCCATCGTCTGCAGACAATTATTCTCCATTTGAGAGACAGCTTTTGGCCTGCTATTGGGCCTTAGTGGAAACTGAACGTTTGACAATGGGCCATCAAGTTACTATGCGACCTGAGCTGCCCATCATGAGCTGGGTGTTATCTGACCCACCAGGCCATAAAGTTGGACGTGCACAGCAACAGTCCATCATTAAGTGGAAGTGGTATATACGTGATCGGGCTAGAGCAGGCCCTGAAGGTACGAGTAAGTTACATGAGGAAATTGCCCAAATGCCTATGGTTGCTACTCCTGTTGCAATGCCTTCTGTCCCCAAGCATGCACCTATGGCATCATGGGGTGTGCCCTATGATCAATTGACTGAGGAGGAGAGGTCTAGGGCATGGTTTACAGATGGTTCAGCACGTTATGCAGGCACCGCCCAAAAGTGGACAGCTGCAGCATTACAGCCCCTTTCTGGGACAACTCTGAAGGACTGTGGTGAAGGGAAGTCTTCACAATGGGCAGAACTTCAGGGCAGTGCATATGGTTGTGCAATTTGCTTGGAAAGAAAAATGGCCAGATGTGCGCTTATACACTGATTCATGGGCTGTGGCCAATGGTTTGGCTGGATGGTCTGGGACTTGGAAGGAGCACAATTGGAAAATCGGTGAAAAGGACATTTGGGGAAGGTGTATGTGGATAGAACTCTCTGAATGGGCAAAGGATATAAAGATACTTGTGTCCCATGTTAATGCTCATCAGAAGGTGACCTCGTTGGAGGATGACTTTAATAATCAAGTAGATAAGCTGACCCGTACTGTGGATAGTGGTCAACCTTTTTCCTCAGCCACCCCTGTCATTGCCCAATGGGCCCATGAACAAAGTGGCCATGGTGGCAGAGATGCAGGCTATGCATGGGCCCAACAACATGGACTTCCACTAACTAAGGCTGACCTGGCTACGGCTACTGCTGAGTGCCAAATTTGCCAACAGCAGAGACCAACTCTGAGCCCCCGATATGGTAGTATTCCTCGGGGTGACCAGCCAGCAACCTGGTGGCAGGTTGACTACATTGGCCCACTTCCATCATGGAAAGGGCAGCGTTTTGTCCTTACTGGAATAGACACTTATTCTGGGTATGCATTTGCCTTTCCTGCACGTAGTGCTTCTGCCAAGACTACCATCCGTGGGCTTACAGAATGCCTTATTCACCGTCATGGCATTCCACACAGCATTGCTTCTGACCAAGGAACTCACTTCACCGCCAAGGAAGTACGGCAGTGGGCTCATGATCATGGAATTCACTGGTCTTACCATGTGCCCCACCATCCTGAAGCAGCTGGCTTGATAGAACGGTGGAATGGCCTTTTGAAGAAACAGCTACAGCGCCAACTAGGTGGCAATAGCTTGGAGGGCTGGGGGAGTGTCCTCCAGCAGGCTGTGTATGCTCTGAATCAGCGTCCTATATATGGTACTGTTTCTCCTATAGCCCGGATTCACGGGTCCAGGAATCAAGGGGTGGAAATGGGAATAGTCCCACTTACCATCACTCCAAGTGACCCATTAGCTAGATTTTTGCTTCCTGTTCCCGCAACCTTATGCTCTGCTGGACTACAAGTCTTGGTCCCAGAGGGAGGAGTGCTTTTGCCAGGAGACACAAAGAACATTCCATTGAACTGGAAGCTAAGACTTCCCCCTGGTCACTTTGGGCTCCTAATGCCCTTGAGTGAACAGGCTGAGAAAGGAGTTACAGTGATAGCAGGGGTGATTGATCCAGATTACCAGGGGGAAATTGGACTGCTTCTCCACAATGGAGGTAAGGAAGAGTATGCCTGGAGTGCAGGAGATCCTTTAGGGCGTCTGCTAGTGTTACCATGTCCTGTTGTCAAAGTCAATGGACGACTGCAACAACCCAATAGAAGTAGTGTGATAAATGGCCCAGATCCTTCAGGAATGAAGGTATGGGTTACCCCTCCAGGTAAAGAACCAAGACCTGGTGAGGTGCTTGCTGAAGGTGGAGGAAATACAGAATGGGTAGTAGAAGAAGGCAGTTACAAATACCAGCTAAGGCCACGTGACCAGTTACAGAAACGAGGACTGTGATTGCAATGTTTCTGTCCTGCCTTGATAACAGAGTGTTTGTATGTATCTACACCAATATTACGATTATATCATTAGCTAACTGTTGAATTTATATTAGACCCATTATACTAGAGACTAAGTTTTGTGTTGGGGGGAAGATTTTGCGGTTCCGGTTGTACGTGGGATAGTTATGCCATGTTAGGCGGAATTATGAGCTTGTTACTGTTTTCATTTGAAAATTAAGTATGATGTAAGGAGACATGATTTGATGCCAAGTTGACAAGGGGTGGACTTGTGATAGTTAAGGTGTTGTCAACTTGATCTGTTTAGTAATCCATAGGTTGCTTCTAGGAAGGATCAATTAGAGGAGGAAGTCTTTCCCCAAGGTTGAGCCCTTCCCCCAGAATGGGCGGTCCCGCCCAGAGGGGGACTTGATACAAGGGAGCTCTGGGAAAAAAGAGTCCCTTCCTTCCTTCCTGCCCCCCGTCCATTTTGGCTGCCGGAGCTGCTTGCTACCTTCCAGCGTGGATTGAAGACCAGTGCGGACGAAAGACCAGCATCAACTGAAGACCCCCGTGGATTGAAGCCCAGCGGCTCCTCAGGAAGCCTCCAGGCTTTCCTGCACCATCTGCAGTGCCGGGTCGGGACTGCTGAGGCATCTGGCCACGAGGACTGAGCAACTACCAGGTTCGGTGATTCTCGGGCCTGCAACTGCTATTGGACTACTGTAAGCTGATCCAATAAATCCCCCTTTAAAATAATTCATTCTAGCAGTTCTGTTCCTCTAGAGAACCCTGACTAATACAGGTTACCTTTAAAGTTGGTGTGCTGTTTTTCCCTGTCTGCTTTTAGGATTTTCTCTTTGGTGTCACTGTTTAGAGTCTTAATGACAATATGTCTTGGAGAGTTTCTCCTTTGGTCCAGTCTGTTTGGAGTTCTGTTAGCTTCTTGTATCTTGATGGGCCTTTCTTTTAAGAGACTGGGAAGTTTTCTTCAATTATTTTGTTAAATAATTTCTCCATGCCTTTTGTCTGAATTTCTTCTCCTTCTGGTATTCCAATGATCCTGATATTAGGATGTTTAAGTGTATCCCACAATTCCCTCATGTTCTGTTCACAGAAACTTTTGAACTTACTGAAATTTTTGAACTCTTGAACTATTTCTTCCATCTTGTCTTCCAGATCAGAGTTTCTAACCTACACATGGCTGACTGTATTCTTGAGAGCTTCTAGAGAGTTTTGGACTTGTTCAATTAGGTTTGCATTTTCTACTACTTTTATATGTATAATTTCCATCCTTCTGTCAAGCTCCCTTTTCACATCATTTTTTGATTTTCTTGATGCTTCTTGGAATTCATTCTGGCATTTCTTTATATCTTCATTCAGCATCGCCAGCTGATTTTTGAGGTCCTCTTTTTTTTCACTCTCCCTCATATCTCTTAACTGACTTTGAACTCCTTCCATTTTCTTATGTATTAGGTCTAGTCTAGTGAATGCAGCATCCGCATGATTATCGGTCCTTTGTTGCTTTTCTGCAAGTTCTACCAGGAGCTTGGTCAGCTTGCATTGTTCATAGCTTCATTTTGGTGTTCTGATCCTAATGACTCTTATGTTCTTTGATTAGAGATGTGAACTTACTGGATTTTCTTGCATTTGATTTTTCATGTTATTTCTTTTGGGCTGTGGTCTGCCCATTGCAGTGCATGGGCACGTAGGTGGGTGGATCAGCCTGGGCTCAAGCACAATGGGAAGTTGAAGGAGCCTGAGGCAGTTGCCAAGCAGCCTGGGCTTTGGCTCTCACTTGCCAAAGCTGCCTGAGGCCAAAGTTGCCTGCCTGCACTCATGCTAGGAGGGACACTGAGGCACAAAGCACTGAAGCAGCCCAAACTCTGGGGTGGTGGAACACTGGGACCCGGAAGCAGTCTGAGCTCACCAGCAACAGGACAATGGCAGTCTGCAGGCCCAGCAGACAGGTAGGGGATGGCACCTGAGCTAGTGCAAGCAACAGACAGAGACAGTCTGAGCTCGCATGGGCAGTTGCGATGGGCCTGGGTTTGTGCATGTTTGGCTGCCACAGCAGTAAGTGGGCAGATGAGCCAAGCAGGCTAAGCTTGAACAAGCAGGGATCAGCATGGTGGTGCTGTTTGGCAGGCAAATTGATCAAAGGAGCCTGAGCTCCAATGGGCCCATGGGCCCTGGCCAAAGTCACTCATGGGCATTGGTAGCGGGGTGATCACCCCTGTGCAGTGAGGCAAGTGGAACTGTGTTGGCCGGTGACCCTTTTCCTACAGTAAGTGTGGGAGTTTCCTGAAGCTAGGACTGTGGGTACAGCAGCTGCTTGGGGGTAGGGGTGGGCTACCCACACGCTAGGGAATCAGCGATTCCCTCTTTTTCCCCTCTGTGCCCTCCCACTGTCAATCTATTGGAGGTTTCTCTCCCCTAAAAGACCCAGTGAACCCTTAATGTCTTGACTTTCTTTCCCAGGGATGTGCAGCGCAGTTAGGTGGTCACCATCTTGGCTGGAAGTCTCAAAAGTTTTTTAAATAAAAGAAAGAAATAAGAAAACCAGGAATTCAATATTGCAACACAAATCACTAGATCTTTTTATAACGTAAATTTAGGCAGAGGAAAAATAATTCCTCACTACTGATTGAAAAAGAAATACATTTGACAATAGCTATGGGTGGACTTGCTACTTGCCTCCCCAAGGCATTCAAGATTATAAAAGAAAAAATAGTCATTATTTAAATGTTTCTATAGTGATGACTGTTATTACAGTGTGCCCTGTTTTGGCCTGACATTCTAATTCTGCTCATCTGCTGCTAGAAGAGTTTCATTGATAATTAACTTGTTTCTTTAGCTAATAAAATTAGTCAATGTTACTAGACAGATGTATTTTAGTGACAAGAAAAATGTCATCAACTGTTTCATTGTCAAAGATAGGCAAGCAGAGAAATAGAAAGTAAAGACATCTTAATGTATTATATGTCAAAATTATTGAATCTCTTTTCTTCATTATGTACAAATTTGGGGTTGGATATATTCACTTCCTATACTCAACCAAGGTGAAAAATGGCATATCTCCCATCTTTAGTTAGAAACATGACTAGCAAATTTATATTATTTATCAAAATACCTAATTAAAAAGTTATAAGTAGAAAATTATGAATTGCTGTGATACTTGCAATGATAAATCTTCATCACCAAGGATAAAAAAGTTAACCTTTTTTCCCTCCACCTACTCTCCACCATCCACACCTCTTTTATCAGATCATCTGACCAGAATCTTCCTCTGGGTTTAGGACGTAGTTCTAGCTTTGATGATTGCTCAGCAGAGCCATTAAGCCAAACTTCCCTAAATCTTGTCCAGATAAGTAATTTTAAGCAATAATGTTGGAAACGCAGAAAAGGATAGATTTTTAAATTTATTACAGACATACTTAGTATGGATATATCATGTGTTGGTACAATCCTTTCCCTGTCCCTGCCCCCATTCCTCTAGGGACCCTCCTAAGTGGGGTTGCAGTGTTTCCCATGGAGTTGTGAGTTATGCATTGTGAGAGCTGCAGTCAGTTGTTGGCAGAAGGTAATGCCTCTGGGCATGATATCTCAATCTGTGGCTCTTACAGTCTTTTTGTTGGCACAATTCTCTGAGTCATGGTGGGTGTCTTTTAAGTCTACTTCAGTGATGAGCTCTTAGTAGCCTCTGGATCTTTGCTTTGGTAAATCTTAAGTATCCTCAGGGTCTGTCTCCTTCACATTGGCGCTGATTTTCAGGCTCACCATGAATTAGGATTGATTTTTGCAAAAGAAAGTTCCTAATGGCATAGGGAAGTCATGGCAGAAGCAACAATCTATATGCTCCATACTCTTAAGGTTTCTCAGGAGAAATCCACTGTGGTCATAATAATGATGTGTAATGAACAACACAAAATTCCAGTGGCAAATAGTAAGATCTATTTGCAACATAAATCTAAGCACTAGCAGAGATTGAGGTGACCTGGTATAGGCTTAGAATAAATGGCTCTGTTATCTCTGCCAGAGGACTCCACAAGTTTCTCATCTTATTTTGGTAACCATAGATAGTACTGGGTGTTGCAGTCAGGTTCACATTGCTGGCAGAAATCACCTGACCAAGAGTAGCTTGTGGGAAGAAAGGGGTTTATTTTGGCTTACAGGCTCGAGGGGGAAGCTCCATGATGGCAGGGGAAAATGATGTCACCCCCTGGCTAACATCAAGTGGACAATAGCAACAAGAGAGTGTGCCAAACACTGGCATGGGAAAACTGGCTATAGCACCCATAAGCTGGCCCCCAACAATACACTGCCTCCCGGAGGCTTCAATTCCCAATTGCCATCAGCTGAGGAGACAAGCATTCAGAACATCTAAGTTTACGGGGGGACACCTGAATCAAACCACCACACTGGGCATGTGCTTTTCAAGCATTGGCAGAAGTATAAGAGGGTAAGCCTAATTATGCACATGCTTCTAATTTTGGTCATGTGACACTTGTTAACATCCCATTGGACAAAGCTCATCACATGATCAAACTTAAAGTTAAGCATTAAAGAAATACAGCCCACCTCTTTGGTGACAGAATGGCAAGGGCATGGATATATAATGGAGTAAAATATTGAGACTGAAACAGAATAATTCAATCTACAAGGGAGAGCTGGAGGCAGTTGCTTTCAGATCACACTACCACATATTGCTGTGCAGTTGTATATGCCCCAGGCAAACCTAGAATACAGCCCCAACTCCTCACTCTAAAACCTTGTGACCTGGCATGAGACTGTCCCTGTCCTAACAGAAGAACTGCAGCAGATAGTAAAGCCTTGTTTGAGAGTCACCAGAAATGGCTTCAAAAACTACCACTATATCATGGTCTACACAGGTGCAATCAGGTTCTTCAGTTCCATGCTCTCTACTTTAGTTACACCCTTCTACTCCAAAATAATCCTCCCATCTATCATTTCAATTACAGGCAATATATATGAAACTCAGGCCACACACCCAGGAAACCAAGACATATCTTTTTTAAGATAAACAACTTCTTTGTTAGGTCTCATTCATTGGTAGAAAACTGGGGAATAGAGCCACGAACCAGGGACCTTAGGCTTCACAGGCAAGCACTTAAGGGCTAATCCATCTCTCCAACCCAAGAAATTTATTTTTTCCTTGGTTTTTCAAGGTAAGCTTTCACTCTAGTCCAGGCTGATCTGGAATTCACTCTGTAGTCTCCGGGTGGCCTCGAACTCATGGTGATTCTCCTATCTCTGCCTACTGAGTGCTGGGATCAAAGGCATGTGTCACCATGCCCAGCTCCAAGAAATTTATTTTAAAACAGTTCTGTGTAGTGCACATAATTGTTCCATTCATTAAAATAAAAGAAAAATTTTATTAGTTTTGTGCTCAGTGTATACAGTCAAGTTGGTACCATCATTAGCCTCCTCCCTGCCCTCCACAGGGACCCTCCTTGTTGGGGAATATGGGTCGTGCATTGTGGGGTTAGCCATCAGTTATGGGTAGGAGGCAATGTCTCTGTGTATCATGACCCAATGTGTGGCTCTGACATTCTTTCTGCCCCCTCTTTTGCAAATTTCCCTGGGCTGTGTTGGGTTTGTTTTAGGTCTGATGAGGTCTTGGGAGCCTCTGTGTCTCTGGATATCTGGTTTGATAGGAGATGAGTGTTCTATGTGTCTATCTCCTTCACCCTTGTGCTGGTACCAAGTTCACCAAGAAAGGAGCAGTCTTACTCATTTCCCCAATTATTCTTAGTTTCAGCTGGGTCCCTTTTGAGGTGTGATGGGCTGGTTCTCTCCTTAGAATCTGCATCCAATGAGCCCAGATAGCTCAGTCAGTAGAGCATCAGAATCTGCATCCACCTGAAAATGAGAAGCAAATTCTCCAACAGAGAGTGAAGTTAGTGCCAGATAAATGGGGTAACCTTTGTTTTATAGAGAGAATTTAATAGGCCCTCTTATATCCCGTGATTGGTGGGAGCTTGGTAATGGAGAGTGAGCTCATTTTGAATATGGTTCTGACTTGATTCCCAGCTCCAGCTTTGGGCTCCATTCCACTGAGCACAGATCAGTTAGCCAAATCAAGAGCAGTTGGTTTCCCACCATGGCTGTGCAGCACTATTGCACTTGTGTGAGCATCATGTCAGGTTATTTGCTGCTGAGGAGTTTAGACCACAAGTTGCTTGGACAAATATTGGTCATTTTTCCACAGTCGCTAGGGTAAGGGCGGGGGTGGGGGACACAAAACTGTACCCAAATGGCAATGGTACCATAAAATTTACATCCTAAAAGACAGACTAAATGGTTGAATCCTCACCAGGCCCTTACTTAGAGGGAACACCTGAATTACAAGGCTCTGGAGAGGGTATGATGAAGACTGACCTTAATCTCCTGTTTCTGTTTCTCTCTCTCTCCCTCTTCTCTCTCATCTCTCTATCTCTTTTATATTACTTATCTTTTTCTTCCTTCTCTTCTTGGATGCTGACCTGTAACTCCCAGTACCAGCATGTGGCTATCATCCACAATGAGCTCTTGATCAGAGAGACCTACAAGGTTTCCCAAAAGAAGACAGATTTATGTCAGAGTACTTGATGACCCACCAAAGGTTAGTGGTAAGACCCTACTTCTAAAGACACCATATGCTGTTGGTAGGGAATATGGAGTGACATGGCTTGAAGCTGGAAGAGTCAGTCCCCAGACAGTTAGCTCGTCTACTGCCAGAAGGTGCTGCATGAGTGACTGGGGTAAAATGACCAAACTTTATACTAATGATATGGATATGAAACCTTGGGCTGGGAGATGGCTCAGTTGGTCAAGTGTTTGCTGCATAAGCATGAGGGTCTGAGTTCAGATGACCAGCACCCACATAAATTGATGGTCATGGGAGACATTCTTGTGGTCAAAACATAATGAGGAGACCAATTGAATAAAACACTCAATGTCAAATTCTGTCCTCTGCACCCATGTACATGGGTGCTTGCATGTACATGTACATTCAAATACACACCACAGACATGTGTCCACACATGATGAATATGTACACATCATTAATATGAAAACATGAAAATTCACTGCACGTGCAAATAATTAAATCCTGGACAAATATTTGGTGCTGCAGGATGAAGTGCAATTCAACATTTCTTGGAGTTGATCAGTGTTTTGATTCCGTAATCATCAAAGCTGAAAACACTGCTTCACATAAATACATAGTACAAAATTATAGAAATATGGTTGGGACATTTCGGACATTGTTAAACCTTCTGTCTTAATCCAAAGCCAAAATTCATTGAATTTTTTTTTATGAAACTCAAACACATTTTTATAATCAAATATTCTACACAATAAAATCAAAATATATACTAATTTGATACTTACATGATAAGAAATGATGATAGGAAAAACTAAATAAACTTATCTTCTGTAATTAAACATATTTCTATAGGAACAGAAAATGTATGTACAGTAAAAACACTAATACATAACATACTAGTCTCAAATCTGAGTTGAATTTTTTCAAAGTTCATTGATTGGTGTTTCATGGTATGATAGAACACACAGTGCAAAATGTTGTGTATTCAGAATCAAAGCTGCAGTAAAGTTACACGATGCAACATGGGCAAGACATACCAGAAACACCTTGGATACACTTAATTTTAAATTAATTTCTGGTCATTTCAGATTCAGATTCAGAAACCTGTGTTGCCAAATGTTTCACAACCCTCACCTTCAGTTATGTGACCCCATATGAAGTTACTACCCACAGTTTAAGAAATTGTACCTTAGTCACTGAAATGTGAGAATGATGTGCACCCATAACATCTTGCCATGTGTAATCACCATGCTCATTCCCCAACATAAAGCCTTGAAAACAATGTGGTCACAAGACCACAATAGAGGAAAAGTCTTGGATTTCTACAATGCTGTGTGGACTACAAAAACCTGCCAATCAGAAACATTCTTTGGGGATTTACATGAAAAGAAGAAATAAATTATTGCTGGATTAAATCCCTAGGGTAATGCCAATGAATGCAGACAGTTTGGGACAACAAGTTAACTATTAAATATACTATGATGATCAGGCTGCATGTATAGCAAATGAAACACTTGGGTTTGTTTGTTTGCTTGATTGTAGTGGGGACTGAACCTAGGACCTAGTACATACTAGGCAAGCACTGTGCTATATCCCTAGCCATTTTATTCTTAAAGTTTTGAGACAAGGTGTCACTAAGTTGCCCAGGATGGCCTTGAATTTACTCTGTACCCAAAGCAGGCCTTCAATTTGGGAAGACCAGCTTCCTAAGTAGCTGGAAATACCAACCAGCATCCCTAGGTCTGACAAGATTTTGATAATTGCTAACTGAAAGTTCAACTCAATGATATAGTTATGGGTTTTTCTCCAACCATGCTAATCTTCTCAGTGCAGATATAGGGTTAGCACAATCCTGTTGTGACACTCCAGGTATCATTATCTCATCCTCAATAATTTTCACTATGAAGATCACTATTTTTCTTTCAGTGTGCTTGTGCTGTAATTCTTGAAAATTTTAAATAACTTCTAGCACCCTGGTAGGTCAGTTCATTTAAATAGAGTCACATGCCTTAGGTCAGTTTATGTAGAACCAGAATCTAAAACAATAATTGTTGTACTAAAGAATTGTTCTAATGAGCACTCAAGAGTTGTCCTCTGGAAGTAGATGGTAAAACCTGGTGGTTGAAGACAACACATGCTTGAGCTGCAGGATCCTGGAAAAGTAAACTGGAGCTCAGCTGGAAGCTTCTTCTGTGTTGTGTAGTTGTCATGGTCCTAGAAAGTGCTGCTCAGTCTTGGCGGGGGGGAGCCATCAATGGTATTAACTAACAGTGGACCTTCCTTGCAAGCTTTATAGCTAAACAGCCAGGCAAAATGTACCAACTGATAAAATGATGGCTTGCTTGTTATGGAGGAACTCAAGTGCTTTCTGATTAAATTTGAAGCCCACACAGGAGGAAATTCCTTCCTGGTACTGAACCTTTAATCAAAAACCTATGGCTAGGGAGGTCATAAGCCCTAGGGAGAGGCTACTACTGTTTCTTGACTAAATGGTTATAGTATACTCACCAATATGTCCTGTAAATATTTGTGTTTATGCCCATATATTAATGCTACTCATACTTCTGGTTAGAGATACTTCTCTTTTCAGATGGTAGTGACTACTAGGGAGACTCAAAACTCATCAAAGTGTTGATAAGAAGTGACAGTGGATTGTTGAGCACTAAGTAAGTCGTCTCTATCACAACTTTCAAGGCTCAAGGACAACTGAGGAAGAGGTGCTGGAAATAATGTAAGAAACAAAGAAGTGCGCCTTTGGCATGTCTTCTCCAAAACATTAAGTGGCTATTGCATTCATGACTTCACAGTGGCTGGCACTATCTACACAAGCCCTGCATAATATGTAGGCAAAGAAAATGATGACATCTAATTAGAAAAGGAACTCATCGGAAAGAAGAAGGGGATCAGTGGAGGGGAGCAAAAATGGGTGGTGGAAGGGGATCATGATCAGGATGCATTGTGGATATGAATCGAGGTTGTCAATAAAAAGTTTTTTTTTTTTTTCAAAGAGTGAGGAAGGCAGTTGTGAGACCCAAGGAGATAAACTACCCCTCACACTTCAGCCAAGCTCCAGCTGAAACCACAGAGGAATTGGGGAGATGAGCAAGAATGTAGTTTTCATGGTGAACCTAACAATTAGCACCAGTGGTGAAGAAAATAGTCACTGAGGATACTCAACACCTACCAAAGCAGAGATCCAGAAGCTCCTAAGAGCCCATCACTGAAGTGGACTCAAAAGACACCCAACATGGCTCAGGAAATTTTGCAGAATGGGGACTAGAAAAGATTGTTAGAGTCACAAATTTGTTCATCATACCCAGAGGCAGGGAGAGGGAAAGGACGGTACCAACACACGACATAAACATACTAAGTATGTCCATAATTATTAACTTTTAAAAAAGAGTAAGGAAAGGAGGGAAGCAGAAGAGTAGTACAGATGAAATATTAGCTACAATCTAGCCTATCTTGATCCCACAAGGAGTTCTGAATTATAAATATTATCATACTTATCACACGTTGAGGCAAGGGAGAAGACAGGATGTTGTTATACCCATCCCTCAAAGCAGTCAGTCATTGTCTCTGAGTAGCCCCAGGGGAAAAGCAAAATTTCCCAGGCATTTCCCCAGAAGGTATTCCTTCCTAACTGGCTAAGAACAATTCTCTAAAAAAATAGCACAATTATGAGCCATGAGCAACCAAGTTTCACAGTATACTGCCACAGCCTGGAAAGGCAAATCTGAATGGCACACCTAGAGCCTTCTACAGAATGTTACCAAGAATCAGCCCCAGACAGAAAACTTTGTTTTCTGTGTGTGGCCTTCTTCAACAAAATCTGACCATACAACTTCTCACTAAGACAGTTTGGGCAGCTGCCTTGCATAGCTACACAGTCAACCTCACTCTTGGTCCAAGGTCATATCAGACAGATGGCTGCATTATAGCAAGCCACCTGTGAAAAACTAATACTAAAAGCTTAACCTCTGTCTAGAATACAAAATAATAGAATTCAATGGCCTAAATTACTACTATTTCATATGGCCCTTAGATTTGTTATCTCTTTAGGAATTTTCTGAACTTTATCTGTGCAATCAAAGTAAGGGAAAGATGATCTGTACTACTTATCACACTAAGGTACACAATTTTTTTGTGCAAAGTTTCCCAGGTAGGTGGATTTTCTATTATGTTCTTGACTGGTTTCAAGGTAGGACAGCAGAATCTTTTTTTTTTTTCATTTTAAAAAGTTATTTCTTGAAATAAAGTTTGGTTAAAGGCATACACAGAGAGCTCTTGAAATTGAATTGACAGGATGAATTGGGGCCCTTCCACATTGACCTACTTACCTTCTATAATAACAAACTATTCTAAAACTCACTTCTTCCCTTGTTGATGATTTATCTGCCCCATTTATTTAAAAAGCCCAAACCTGGGCTGGAGAGATGGCTCAACAGTTAAGGTACTTGCTTGCAAAACCTGATGGTCTGGGTTTGATCCCCCAGTACGTACATAAAGCCAGATTACAAAGTGGCGCATGCATCTGGAGTTTGTTTGAAATGGCAAGAGGCCCTGGCATGCCCATTCTCTCTGTCTCCCTCTCTTCTTACAGATAAATGAATAAAAAGCCCATCTATCCTATCTATATAACTCCAGGAAAGGGTTCCACTCATATTCAGTCCCAGCTATCATTTTTTCTAAAATGTGTTTGTATCATATACATACATATACATATACATATATACCATAAAAAATCTTTAATGTGAATCTTATCCAATATAATAAATATTTATTAGATCAAATGAACCAGTCGCTGGGATGAGAGCTACAATTGCAAGGGAGAATGAGACATGTATCTTATCCCCAAAGAACTATCCACAGGCCACTGGATAGACCTGAATTCATACATGTTATAATAGACCTGTGATCTATGAAATACAGAACAATTTTTCACAGAGTTCTTTGGAACATTTCATTAAGGCAGCACTTTATCTGGAGTTTAAAAAATGAATGTTCATTGTCCGGTAAAAATACTCCAGTTTATAAAATAATCAGTGAATTTCTTTCCAAACTTCAGAGAGGAAACTATTTTTTCAAACAACTAAGTTCTGAAGCTTCTAGTATAAAATGCTAATTGAAAAAAGTCACAGGAATCAACATTTTTAGCATGTAAAGCCAAGTCTTAGGGGGAGAAAATGAGAGAGCTTGATGTAGTATAAATAGTAATCAAAGAAGAAAATCATATAGATCTTTATTTTCCACAAAATTATTTTCTTCACTCAATTAATTCAACAAATATTTAGCATTATCCATGCATGGCAATTATATTTGAGATGAGAAAAATTAGTGTTGTGTACAAAATATGGATTGTGGAACTTCATAACACAATGGTAATGAAAATGGACATGTTTTCAAACAATATATTTGTTTGATTATTGTTCATATTCTTGTTACCAAAAACATTTTCTATAGCAAAAATTTTAATTCAATAATTCTGGACACAGGCTAACTGTAGTTAAACCAAAGAAGGAAGGAACAAACAGTGACTGTAGGAGCACTCCCACCTCAGGGAAGTCTGCTGCCTGAGTGCTTTCAGAGTATGGAACATGGATTAGGCATTGCTGACAACTATGAAATGGATGTAGCTAGAGAATGATTCAAGTATTAGAGTCAGTCATAGTCATGGGATTTGGAGATAGAAGGAAATCCACGCATCAGAAACAGACGGTTGTTTGATTAACACTCATTCAATTTAAATAGCTCTTCCTGTACTGGTACTATAGGTCAGGATTAAAGCAATGGTATAAAAATTGCCATGATAACCCACAAGCATAAGGTGGGCAAAAGCATGCCACCCATTTGAGCTGAAGTGATTCCAGGGTTCCTAACCCCAAACATCCCTAGCACATGCACGTGCGTACACACACACACACACACACACACACACACACTCCACCACCACCACCTTATTACAATTCCCAAAAGCAAGGCCTGAAACCCCAGACTTAAAAAAAATCATTATGGTTTAAATGTTAAATCCATTCCTAGGACCAATTAGAGTAAAAATTGCTCTGGAAAGCCAAAAGGCCTACTTACCATATGATCAGCAATACCATCCATAGAGAATGAAAACTTACATTCCTACAAAGACCTGCACAAAAACTTTAGCTATAATTCTCAAAAATGGGACACTACCTAAAAGCCCTTTAAATGTGATATGCTTATCAATGTTATGGAACTCTCATTCTGCAAGACAGAGAATGATATAGCAACAGGCAAGCACCTTAACTACTGATCCATCTCTCCAGCCTACAAATAGCAAGACAAACAACAAAGAGAACCAATTTCAACAACATTAATACATTTCCTAAATATATATATATATATATATATATATATATATATATATATATATATATGTATACTGGGCTGGGGAAATGGCTTTGCAGTTAAGGCATTTGCCTAAGAAGCCTAAGGACCCCAGTTCAATTCCCCAGGACCCAGGTAAGCCAGATGCACAAGGGGGCACATGCATCTGGAGTTCGTTTGCCTCTTCCTCTCCCTCTCTCTCAAATAAATAAATGAATAAATGTATATTTTTAAAAAAATGTATATTGCACTGAATGAAAGAAGCCACACTCAAAGGTTGCATTCTGGATGATTCTATTTACATGATTTCTTGGATAACTCCATTTGCATGACCACCCCCTGAAAAAAAAAACAAATTAAAAAATCTATAGAGATGGAGAACATGCAGAAGGATTGCTAGCTAGTGGAGAGTTCTCTTTTATCAAACTAACTTTTTATTGACAACTCCATAAACATAGACTATATACCATGATCCTAATCCCTCCCACTACTCTCCCTTTCGCCCCTCCCAGATCTCCTTCCACTGAATCCCTTCTTCTTCCCAATTTAGTGAAGCGTTTCCTAAGAGGCAACCTGTGAGGGGTTTTAAAGTGATGAAACTATTCTGTATCCTGATTGTGGTGGTTACACTAAGCTCTGCATGTGTGAAAACTCATATAACTGGGAACCAGAGGAAATAGTTTTGTAATATGTCAATTTAACAAAAATTTAGAAGAGAATACATGCCTCAAAAAAGAGCTGTGCATTAAGCTACAATGTGGAGGGGTAATCAGATCCCACACACTGAGAAAAAAAAAAACTAATTTATACAAAAATGAAAGGGAAGAAAGATTAAGAAGGCATTTGGGGCATCTGGAGGTGGATTTGCAGAGGAGGTAACATGTGGTAAAGGAAAGACATAGGTGAGGGGAGGGTAAAGAGCAAATAAAAAAAGATCTGGGAAAACGTGAATGTTTTATAAATCACAGTTTTGCCCAAGGGCCAACTCTGATCCGCAGAACCATGATAGCATAAATCCCAAACAATGTCTAAGTAGAGGGGAATTTTTTCAAACAAAATAGCACAGGCCTTGAATTTTTGAATTTTTGTTTAAGACATAAAGGCTGAGAAGGAGAAAATCAAACCAAAAAAGGCAGGGGGTAAGCAAATGAAGAGAATGTGTTTCCATGAGCACTTCTGTAGTAGTATTCCTAACCTGGTGTACAAAGCAAAGATGAGTTTGCAGTCCTTCTAAATTGGTGTCAAGATCATTTGTCTTCTAGACATGGTGGCACTCACCTGTAGTCCCAGCATTTGGTAGGTGAAGGCAGGAGGATCAGGAGTTCAAGGCCAGCCTCAGCTACATAGTGAGTTCAAGGCCGGCCTGGGCTACGTAAGACCTTATCTCAAAATACAAACAACCCTTTGCCTAAGCAAGAGATGTTTTTGCCCTTACTAACGAAACCCTACTGCTTCAATTCAACTCTCAGCCTTTGAAAGATAATTATCCTTTTATTTACTTATGCTTGGCAAGAAGCTGGTTTTGGCAAAGACAAATGATAAGCATACATTAAATAAGTCTTCAGAACTGTAAGTTTCTTAAGTGAGTCATTCGCCCTTGGGAGGATACATGCATTAAACAGAGAATACTAAATCAGTGGTTCTCAACCTGGAGTATTTATGCTCCCTAAAGTAATTTTAGGAAAAGTCTAGAGAATCTTTTGTTAGCATAGCTGGAAAAGTGAAGGTGCTACTGGTGGTTAGTTGGTAAAGGCCAGAAATACTGCTAAACATACTCCAACACACAGGTCATGCCCACAACATAGACAAAGAATGATCCAGCCCCCAGTGTCAATATTGTTGAGGTCGAGAAACCCTATTGTAAATAATCTCATAATACATGACATTTTTCCATTACCTCATTGGCATACCACCTTTTCCTGAAATAACTTCTAATCATTAGAGGCTTTTCTAGCACATATGTGGTGTGTCTGGGGGTATGGTTGGGTTTCTTGACTTCACAGATGAAGCTACTGATCAACCATAGGAAGCTGCAAGTTGATCTGGCTCAAAAACCAACTCACTGCAAGAGTGCATGCTCATCCACATGTGCTAAGTACATTTTCCACATTTGGTACTTTTTATGGGTTAAATAAAACCCACACTGCTTCCTCAAGATCACACAAATATCAATAAATGTTCTCCATGGAAACATCACTCTGCTCAGGAAAGCAAAGAAAATGTGCCTATCCATCAAGGGCAAGGAGTCCATCCATCTCTGTGAAAGGACTACTTCTATCCCAAAGGCCAAAGGCAATGTTTCCATGTCTCCTGGAAGTTTAAAAACATGAATTTAAATTTTTTTCTATGTAATATCCTATTAATATTCTGTGTAATATCTATTAATTTTTACATTGCTTTTTTACTATAGAACAGAAACCAAACATCTCCAATGACATCATCTATCAGCTTCCTCTCTTCGAAGATTAATCTGTCCTCAACTGGATAATGATGAATTCCTGAATGCAGACAGTCCAATACACAAGTAATAGAAGGCAAAGCAAGCCTAAGTCACATGTTTTAGTAAAGGTTTAATAGAAACATTAAATTTCCATTCATGCTCTTCCTATACAGACTGAACCTTCTTTCCTGTATAACAGACACTTGGGCTTTTCAAACACTTTGTTCCTTCTCTCTTTTATCTCCTGTCCCATATAGGCTCAAAGCCTCGGCATGAAGACACAGTATGCCACTGTCTTTGTTCCTTGTTTCTTGTAAAGAAAGAAGCAATGAATAGTGTCAAGCATGAATGGAAGCAAATGTGCCACATCTTGCCTTGCATCTGCATCTGACATTTCAAAACACCTAATAGAAAAATCTTACACTAACAGTTGCCACTGCTAATGGCCTAAATTACTAGATAAATGACTAACAGCCCCAGCCCATTTCTCCCATCTATGCATCATTATGAGGACAATGCATTAGTTAGGAATGACAAGGGCATTTATTTCAAAGACCACCTGTCCCAAAGGCCTAATCTTCTGTACAGAGACCCTTTCTTATAAAAAGGATTAACATTTCATCCTGTGATTGAAAGCCTCCTTATTCCTTACTAAAATGAGCTTTATAAGTTGCTGCCATTTGTGTCAAAATGAAGTTACAGCAGAAGAGAATGATGGAATAAAACACAGTTCTAGCTATAAATTCTAGGCACTGAGGATCTGAGGGTGTAAAGAAGGTACTGAGAAATGCATGAATTCAGTCAGCCAACAGGAAATCTACCATTGTGGATTCTATAGCAGGTCTAAAAGGAGTTGAACACATAATTGAAAACATAAGATAAATATTCAAACATCCTAAAACTAAATAAATTAAGGTCACTACAGATGTACATATTCAACTTATATTGCAAATTCTATATGATGGTGGTTAACCTTCAAATTAAAAAAGACAAACTTCCTTTTGGGAAATTCAAAGAATATGATATCATATGATACCCAGATGACATCAAACATAAATGAAGTGTGGGTTTTTCTCAAGACATCAAAGTTTGGCAGCCATGTGTGGATGATTTCTAGAATGGTCTCACTTCCAAATATTTTATTATCTTACCAGATCCAGTGCTGAATTTCAGTTCAGAAAATATGGTCATAATGCACATGTTGAAGGGTTGAATCCTCATTAGGAAGCTGTCTCCAAATTGTAAGTCTGGAGGAGAGTGCTAGGGAAAGAGTTCTCAAGATAAGCACTGGCACTTTGAATGGATATTTGTCTTCAGGGGAGAAAGGAGCCTTTATTCTTTCTGTCCTTACATTTTCAGATATGCTTCTTATTTTTCAGATATGTGGGACCTGAGTATTTACTATGGGACCTCTGATTATGCTGAGGACACTGAAAACAGGAGAAGCAGACAGAATTCCTGCCATTTGCAAGCAATGTCCTTAATCAAATGGCAACAACCCTAGAATACAATTAAGACATTGTTTTTTACAAGAAAGAAAACCTATGATTTATTTTTATCCTGGTAAGGCTGAATTCTTAATTGTTCATCTTAGATTAACAGCACAGCCCATGATTCCTTGTACTCTAGATTCTGTTAATTCAGGAAGCAATTTGCAACAAGGCATAAATGTCTTCCAGCCTAGTAAATTCACCCAAAACTTTCCAGTGTGTAAAAAGCTTCTCTTTTGCCTACCTCAATGATTCTTTTTTCATGTGCCCTATTTTCTCTTGCTGAGTGAGCAATTTTTAAAGGAGTCATTGGGTCAATAACAAATTGACAAAAATCACTTTAAGCCCCTTGTTATGTCAGTATGAGTAGACCCGTTTAATTCTATCTTCCACAACCTTCCTGTTGTTATAAGTTAGGAGTATTGATGCATGATGAATAAATTATACTCACTGGTTATTGTCGGGAACAAAGAGCTAAATTACCTGTTTTAACTAGTACTCCTTTTTCAAACCTACTGCTAAATAAAGCATGAATGATATCATTGTAAAAGTCATTCCTGATAACAGCAGAGTAAGATTATTTTTAATGCTAGCATATTGACCTCTTATAAGATAAGAAAAAAGCCGGGTGTGGTGGCGCACACCTTAATCCCAGCACTCGGGATGCAGAAGTAGGAGGATTGCCGTGAATTCGAGGCCACCCTGAGACTACATAGTGAATTCCAGGTCAGCCTGCACTAGAGTGAGACCCTAACTTGGAAAAAAAAAATAAGAAAAATTGGTAATACCACACCACACTTTTCTTTTGGGGGCCATGTCACCTCCCTTCTCCTCAGTCATATGAGTGACAACTAATATGTCTCTGTGCAATCAATGATGAAATCATTGAGTTCCGTTCAAAATGAAGAATAAGAATTAAGTCATATGCAATAAACATAACTATATGCAAGCTGGACATCACTCATGATGCCAAAGGGGTTGTTGGGACAAACTCTAAGCCATTCTTTCATAATCCCTTAAAATCCCTTTCTCCTTTCTTCATGTCTTTTAATTAAAACAAAAGAAAAACAAAAAAATTACATTTCCCACTCCTATTGATGAGGATTCAATATGCTCTATGAACCACCTCATTAAGTTGCATAAATACATTGGAAGTGGGAGATGAAAATTTCATGAAAACAGGCTCAGGGATTTCAAACAGCTAATGAATACTTCCCAAATGAACTTGACTTTAAAGAACCCACTTGATAACACACTGTATGTTCCCAACACATTTTTGCTTTGGTATATGGAATGTGAACTGTTTGCTTAACAAACCATTCACTCAAAAAGTACATGTGGACATGTTTTCTGGTTCTGTATGAAAATGCTCTAGAAGTTATGTTAACTCAGTCATATGTAGTCTTGAAACCCCTTCCCCCATATCTTCTTCTTACTCAAAAGAACCAGGGATCTTTTTGAAAAATGGCTAATCCCATGCTTCTGGTAGAGACCACACAACAAGTGTGAGACATCCTGTGGGCTTGAACTATGTCAGCCAATACATATTAAAAGAATGCTACAATTATTCAATCATCATTTTATAATCCTCAAAAATGTAATTGAGTTAGGCAAGGATTATCAATTGACATCTTAAAAGAAAAAAAGAACAGTTGATAAGAAATATAGCTTTCTTACAGAACCAAAGAAGAGCCAAGCAGATTACTATCTTGTCTCAAAAAGTAAAATCTAAGTGCAAGGTAGAGGAATCTCTACCCTTAGCTGTCATAACCCTAATCCAGGGCTTGGTCTTTGTATTACTAATGGTAGAGTAAGTAGATAGTACATGTCACCTGATTGGATGCATTATAATGTACCCATCAATGGTGATTAATTCTGGCCACAAGTACTTCAGCTTTTGCTGCCAAATCCCTGTTTACAAAAAATGTAGACACCATAAGGAAGTAAAAACACAATGCAAAAGGTAAGGTATTTTATGGGAATTTGTCCATCATTAGGTTATAGTCATGAAAAAGAGATGGTTTGGGAATAAAAGAAAAATAGCCACATTCAGTGGGTGGTACTAGAATAGATTCCTTCGGAAAACAGTTGATATATTTTGAATATTATCTGGATATTAGATCATCATTTAAGTGAGAATACTTTTAACTAGATTGTAAATATGCTAAGTTTCCCAAGAGACTTTTGTTGAGATATGCTCTTGCTTCTTGCTATGTGGCTCAGGCTGGTCTGGAAGTCTCAATCCTTTAGTTCTCTAAGGATTTCAGAAATATGCAACCACACCCAACTCTGATGAAGTTTTTAAAAGACAAATGGTAACTTTAGAGTAGAATGCAGCACAAGTCAAGCCTACAACTTAGTCTGGGGCATAGTCCAGCCATATCAGCGTTATCCAGAGCTTGTTAGAAATAGGCTTGATCCCCCTAGGCCCACTGAATCACAATATGCATTACAACCAGCTCCCCTATTGATTACTGTGCAACTACAGTTTTTTTTATTAGTTATGTACACAGTGTGTATACAGCCACGTTGGTACAATTGTTAGCCTCTGCCCTAGTCCTCCCCCCTCCGAAGGGACCCTCCTTGTTGGGGAATGTGGGTTGTGCATTATGTGGTTAGCCTTCAGTTATGGAGAGGAGGCAATGTCTCTGTGCATAATGTCCCAACCTGTGGCTCTAACAATCTTTCTGCCCCCTCTTCTGTGAATTTCCCTGAGCCATGTAGGGTTTGTTTTAGGTCTACTTCAATGATGAGATCTTGGGATCCTCTGTCTCTGGATCTCTGGTTTGGTAGGACTTGAGTGCTCTCTGTGTCTATCTCCTTTACCCTTGTGTTGGTATCAGGTTCATCAAGAAAGCAGCTCTCTTGCTCATTTCCCCAATTACTCAATGGTTTCAGCTGGGGCCATGGTGAGGTGCAATGGGCTGATTCTCTCCTCAGGTTCTGCATCCATCTGAAAAAGAGAAGCAAATTCTCCAATCAGCACCAGATAAATGGGATAACCATTATTAGTTTAGAGAGAATTTAATGCCTGTAGGCCCTCTTGCAGCCCACTATTGATGGGAGCTTGATAATGGAGAGTGGGTTCATTTTTTGGATATGGTTCTGACTTGCTTCCCAGTTCCAGCTATAGGTTCCATCCCAGTTAGTCAAATAAAGAGCAGCTGGTTATCTACCATGGCTATGTGCCACTATTACACTACTAGTGTGACCATCACAATAGGTTGTTTGCTGCTGAGTAGCTTAGACCACGAGTTGCTTAGACAGATGTTGGTCATTTTCTCCCCATCACTCATGTAGCACCTTCTGGCACTAGATGAGCTAACTGTCTGGGGATTGACTCTTCCAGATTCCAGCCATGTCACTCCATGTTCTGTACCAACAGCATATGGTATCTTTGGCAGTAGGGTCTTACCATTAACCTTTGTGGGTCATGAAGTACTCTATCAGAAATCTGTCTTCTTTTGGGAAACCTTGTAGATTTCTCTGATCACTAGCTCCATTTAGTCTGTCTTTTAGGATATAGGATTTTATGGTACCATTGCCATTTGGGTCCGATTTTGTGTCCCCCTATACTTACTCTCCCCTTCTGCCCCATCCTCCTTATTGTCCTGTCCTCAAGATCCTTATTAGGTATGTCAGCATCTCAGGAGGATTATGGTTAGGAGCCACAGGTGAGTGAGAACATGCAACAATTATCTTTCTGTGATTGGGTGAGTTTGCTAAGAGTGATCTGTTCCAAGTTTGACCATTTTCTTCAAATTTCATTGTGTCATTTTTCCTTACTGTTGTGTAGAATTCCATCGTGTTGATATACCACATCTTGGTTATCCATTCATCTAATGATAGACATCTGGGTTGATATTGAGCAGCTATAAACATGGTTGAGCAAATCTCTCTGAACTGAGGCATGAAGCTTTTGGGGTAAATGCCCAGTAAAGGGAAATACTGGGTATGTTGGTAACTCTATAGTCAACCTTTTTAGGAGTCTCCATATTACTTTCCATAGTGGTTGTACCATCTTACATTCCCACCAACAGTGAATGAGGGTTCCTATTTCTCCACATCCTTGCCAGCATTTGTTTTCATTTGATTTTTTAATGTTTGCTATCCTTATTCGGGTAAGGTGGAATCTCATAGTTGTTTTAATTTGCATTTCCCTGATGGTTAAGGATGATGAACATTTTCTGAAGTGTATGTTTGCCATTTGTTTTTCTTCCTCTGAGAACTCCCTGTACAGTTCTCTGCCCCATTTTGTGAGTGGGTTGTTTGACATTTTATTGTTTAGGTTTTTTAGTTCTTTGTAGATTCTAGAAATTAGGCCTCTGTCGGTTGTATGGCTTGCAAAAATTTTCTCCCATTCTGTGGGTAATCTTATGGCTCTTCTTACTGTATGTTTGTCTGTGGAGAAACTTTTCAGCTTTATGAGATACCAATGGTTGAATGATTGTTAAGTTCCAGAGCAGCTGAGGTTTTGTTCAGAAAGTCTTTTCCCATTTCTATACCATGGAAAGTTCCTCCTATTTTTTCTTCTAGTAGTAGCAGATTTTCTGGTCTTATATTGAGGTCTTTGATCCATTTAGACTTGATTTTTGTACATGATGAGATGTGTGGATCGAGTTTTATTTTCCTGCTTATGGTTATCCAGTTCGTCCAGCACCATTTGTTGTAGCTCTAGTTACTTGACCCAAAGTCCAGGTCCTCGATTCTGTTCCATTGGTCTACAATCCTGTTTTTATGTCACTATCATGTTGTTTTTATTACTGTTTTGTAATATAGCTTTATATCAGGTATGGTGATGCCTCCAGAGTTGTTTCTTTTGCTAAGGATAGGCTTGTATATCAGAGGCCCTCTGCCATTCCATATGAATTTGGAGATCATTTTTTCTATCTCTGTGAAGAAAAATGTTGGGATTTTTATTGGTATTGAATTAAATCTCTATATAGCCTTTGGCAAGATTACCATTTTCTCAATGTCAATTCTGCTTATCCAGGAGCATGGGAGGTCTTTTCATTTGCTCAAGTCCTCCTCAGTTTCTTACTTGAGCATTTCTATATTGTCATTGTATAGGTCTTTCTCATCCTTGGTTAATGTTATTCCAAGGTATTTTAATTTTTTGTTGCTATAGAAAATGGGACAATGATGCTGATTTCTTTCTCTGTATCTTTCCGTTTTGCATATAGAAAGGCTACTGACTTTGTGCATTGATTTTGTACCCTGCTGCCTTTCTGAAGGAGTTAATCAGGTTTAAGAGTTTTGAGAAGGAGGTTCCTGGGTCTCTTATGTGTAGAATCATATCGTCTGAAAATAAGGCTAACTTAACTTCTTCCTTTCCATTTTGTTTCTTTCTTTTATTTCTTTCTCCTGTTTTATTGCTTGAGCTAGGACTTCTAGTACTATGTTGAAGAGCAGAGGTGAGAGTGGACAACCCTGTCTTGTTCCTGATCTCAATGGGAATTCCTTCAGTCTCTCCCCGTTAAGTATTAATTGGGCTTTAGGAGCTTTATATATAGCCTTTATTATGTTGAGATATAAACTGCCCATGCCTGTTCTGTCCAGTGTTTTGATCATGAAGTGATGTTGTGTTTTCGTTAAAGGATTTTTCTGCATCTTTTGAAATGACCATGTGGTTTTTGTGTTAAGTTTATTTATGTGGTGTATTACATTGACAGATTTCTGTATGTTAAACTAACACTGCATACCTGGAATAAAGCTTACTTGATCAAGGTGGATAACGCTTTTGATGTGTTGTTGAGTTTGGTTTGTGAAGATTTTGTTCAGGATCTTTGCATCGAAGTTTAACAGGGAAATAGGCCTATAGTTTTCTTTCCTTGTGGCATCTCTGCCTGGTTTTGGTATTAGGGTGATACAAGCTTCATAAAAGGAGTTGGGGAGCTTTCCCTGTTCTCTGACTATGCGGCACAATTTGAGAAAAATTGGTTTCAGTTATTCCATGAAGGTTTGATAAAATTCATCTGAGAAGTCACCTGGTCCTGGACCCTTATTTCTGGGGAAGTTACCTTTTCAATCTTGATGGGTGTGATAGTTTTGTTTAGGAGATTAATCTGCTCTGAGTTTAGCTTTGGTAGGTGGTGTGTGTCCAGGAATTCATCCATTTCCTCCATGTTACCCACTTTTGTGGAACATAGGTTTTTGAAATAAGTCCTGATGATTCTCCCAATTTTACTTATGTCTGTTGTGATCTCTCCTTTTTCATTTCTACATCTGATAATTTGAAGCATCTCTTTCTCTCTCTCTTTTTTTCTTTTGCTTGATCCAATTGGCCAGGGGTTTATCTTGTTTATTTTTTCAAAGAACCAGCTCTTTGTTTCATTAATTTTCTTAATTGTTTTCTTAGTTTCCAATTCTTTAATTTCTTCTCTGATCTTAATTATTTCTTTCTGTCTGCAGCTTTGGGGGCTGGATTCTTCTTGTTTTTCCAATGACTTTAGGTGGATGGTTAGGTTATTGATTTGGGATCTCTCTGCCTTTGTTATGAAGGCATTTATTGCTATGACTTTTCCCCTAAGGACTGCCTTCATTGGGTCCAATAAGTTTCGGTACAATGTGTTCTCATTGTCATTTAATTCTAGAAATTTTACAATTTCATTTGTTTCTTTTGTCCACTACCCATTTATTGTTTAAAAGTGTGTTGTTCAATTTCCAGGAGCTGGTAGGATTCCTGGTGTATCTTTTGTTGTTAATTTCTAGCAATACAGCATTGTGATATGATACCATGCCAGAAATTATGTTGATCTTCCTAAATATATGGAGGCAGGCTATATTGCCCAGTATACTATCTATTTTCAAGAATATTCCATGGGCTGCTGAGAAGAATGTGTAGTCTGTGGGTTTGGGGTAGAATGTTCTGTAGATGTCCATTAGTCATAACTGATCTATGGTGTCATTGAGCTCTTTTACTTCCCTGTTGATTTTCTGTTCGTATGATCTATCTATTGCTGATAGTGGAGTATTGAAGTCCCTACTATGATGGTGTTTGTGGTTATTTCTGTTTTGTTGTCAAGTAGGTTTTTTTATGACTTGTGGTGCACATGTGTTTGGTGTATAAAGATTGATGATTGTGATACCCTCTTGCTGGATTTTACCCTTGATAAGTAAGAAGTGGCCTTCTTTGTCTTTTTAGATTACTTTTAGATTGACGTCTATTTTATCTGATATTAGTGTAGCTACACCTGCTTGTTTCTTATTTCCATTTGCTTGGAATACCATTTTTCACCCTTTCACCCTGAGAAGGTGTCTGTCTTTAGTGGTGAGGTGGGTTTCTTGAAGACAACAGATTGAGGGGTCTAATTTTCTTATCCACCCTGTTAGGTTATGTCTCTTGATGGGTGGATTGAGTTCATTAATGTTTAGCATAATACCTGTGAGGCTTGATTTAATCCCTGCCACATTGTGCTGGTTTATGTGGTTTGGTGTTTTCTTGGACTTTGTAGTTTTTTTGTGCCTTCTCTGAGTTTGTTTTTTGTGATATGCTTCCTGTAGGGACTTGAGGTTTGTTATTTGAGTCTACTGTGTGGAGAATTCCCTGAAGTACTTTCTTCAGGTTTGGCTTTGTGTTCATATAGCTATAAAGCTGAGTTTTATCATGGAAAATTTTTCTTTCACCATCTATTCTGAGGGATACTTTTGCTGGGTAGAATAGTTTGGGTTGGAAGCCATAAATTCTTACACTTTGCAGTATCCTATTCCTTCTGGCTTTCAGGGTTTCCATTAAGAAGCCTGAACTATTTCTGATGGGGTTACTTTTATATGTAATGTGTTGTTTCTCCCTAGGTGCTTTTAAGACTTCTCTTTGTTATCAATGTTTAGGGTCTCAATGATAATGTGTCTTGGAGAATTTCTCCTTTGTTCCAGTCTTTTGGAGTTATGTTAGCTTCTTGTAAGTTGATGGGACTTTCTTTTGAGAGAGTGGGAGTTTTCTTTCATAATTTTGTTGAATAAGTTCTCTATGCCTTTGGTCTGAATTTCTTCCCCTTCTGGTATTCCCATTATCTATGGTCCCATGTTGGGACATTTAATGGTATCCCACAGTTCTCTTATATTGTGTTCATAAAAAATTTTTGAACTTATTGAAACCTTTGGACTCATGAACTGTTTCTTCTGCTTTGTCTTCAGGTTCTGAGTTTCTATCCTCTACATGGCTGACTCTGTTCTTGAGAGCTTCTATGGAGTTTTGGGCTTGTTCAATTTAGTTTGTATTTTCTACTGCTTTTTTATGTATAGTTTGCATCCCTCTGTCAAGTTCCCTTTTCAGGTCCTTAGAGAAAGAGGAAAATTTGGACACAAGACACACCTACACAGAAAATGCCATATAAACTATAGAGACAAAAATTGATATTATGCCTTTACAAGGGACACTGAGGATTGTCAGCAAACCTGTACCTGGGAAAAACAAAAGACTTTCTGCAAAGCCCTTGGAATCATTCCAACACCTTGATTTACAAACTGTTATTATCAGTTGATATTGGTTTAAGCCACAAAGTCTGTTGCTTTGTTACAGTAGCCCTAGAAAACTAATACACCAGATAATCACCCTGGTCTAAATTTTAATAGAGTAATACTAAGACTATTAGCCCACATGATCAAGTGCTTTCGTGCAAGTCACTAAGCTAAATATTTTACATGCAATTATCTAATTAAGCCTCAAAATTATCTTATAAATCACCTCACTCTATTCTCAATCCCATGGATTGGAAAATCAAAGCTTGGGATAATTTACTACATTGCATAAATGCATAAAGTTAGTGGTAGAGTGGCTTTAATGTGCCTGTCTAATTCCATAGCCCATGTACTTAATCACCATGCTATAAAGGTCAAGATGAAAATGGAATTATATTTTGACCAGGACTTTTTTAATGATGTTTGTTCCATGGTCATCCCTTGTATCATTTCCAAGCCAGAAGGCAGTAAAGGCCAAGGCCCTGAAACATTAAGAGCCCAAGGATATCCAGAAGGTCACAATTCTTGATCTTTTTTCAGTTACCCTATCATAGAGTGACATTTTCATTGTTTCTTGATACAAGTCACATCAGAAGTGAACCTAAAATAGATTTCAGTCAGCTCTATCTCATTAGATACTCAAAATAATCAATCTTTATTCACCTTAGGACAAAAATGTAAAAAAAATATATGATCCAAAACATACATTACTGTTGCCTAGGTGAAAAATGCCTGAGTTAAATGATCATTAGTTTTCTGCACTACCTGGAAGCCAGAAAGTTTGGATGGAAATGCACCAATATTTTGACTCAGCTGCATCTTTAGCTTGCTAGCAAAATACAGGACAAACATTCCTCATTATTGTGATCTGAATGTAGGGAGAGAATCTACTAAGAATCAGGTCAAGGTTATCTTTGAATGATTAATCACTCAGATATGCTGGTACACCAATAATCTAAATATCATATGACAATCCATAGCTTTTAAATGACTACTATACAACTGTCTAAATAAGCAGTAAATTTATTTTCTAAGAATCCTGAATGTTGAAAGTGGTTTAGGTTTGGTTTGGTTTCCATTTGAGGAGGTTTTGTTTTGTTTTCACTGCTAAAGCCAGAAAGTTGGAAGATTAGGAAACATTTTTGTTCTTCTTTAAATTTTTATTTGTTAAGTTAATAAGTATCTTCCTGACCCTGCAGTTCCAAAAACTGATCTATCTATGCTGTTTTCAATTTTTGGTTTGTGTTCACGTAACCTGTTAAATTAGTCCCCAGACCCCAGCATGGTCATGGGTGCTAGGGAAAAGAAAGGATTATGGTTGATGTTACCTAGTCAGTCTCATCTATATTATAGCTTTATTTCTCTTTACTTAAATAGAGCCTTAAAACTTCAAATCTGTTGCTACATTTGGTTTTCACAATACCTACAAGAAGTAGGCAGGAAAAGACATCACTGTGGTTGCCCCTCATGAAGGAGAACTTGTTCTGAGGTTCCAGAAAGCAAACATTGTGGCTCAGATACCCTTAACAATGAAATAGAAGACTTCATTCAATCCACAGGCTTTGGGATGAACTGACATATGGAGGAAAAGGACACCCACTTAGCCATTCAGATGGGTTGAGACAATCTTGGCAACCAGTTCAGTGACAGATGCTCTGGCCAGATGGCCCTCTCATTCATTTTATGCATGAAGAAACTGAGGCCCATTCACTCAACAGATTCACTAGACAAATATTTACTGAATACTGTTCTCAGTATATAGTATCTAGTGCTTCAGTGTAACAAGGGAAGTGGAAAAAATACAAATAGATAATTGATCTAAAGAAAAAGCAGGCTATCAGGAAAGGGAGAGCTCTGAGTCCATGGACTCTTCTCTGAGACGCCACTTAAGCAGATACATGAATATAGTGAGGCAGTCTGCCTATGGTATCCAGTGTAAGAATATTTCATTTCTTTAATTTTTTTGTTTATTCTTATTTATTTATTTGAGAGCGACAGACAGAGAGAAAGAGGCAGAGAGAGAGAATGGGTGCACCAGGGCTTCCAGCCACTGCAAACAAACTCCAGACATTTGCGCCCCCTTGGCTAACGTGGGTCCTGGGGAATTGAGCCTCGAACCGGGGTCCTTAGGCTTCACAGGCAAGCACTTAACCACTAAGCCATCTCTCCAGCCCTGTGTGTAAGAATATTTCAGATAGAGAAAATTGCAAGCATAAAGGCTCACTAGCAATAATATACCTGTGAGTTTAAACAACAAAGAAGCCAATGTGACTGAGACAGAGAAAAGGAAGAGGAGAATAAGAGCACATGAAGTTAGTCATGGACTAGTGGCAGGCACATAGGACTTCATGGGCCATTATGTGAATCTTAATTTCATTCATAATGCCATGAGGAAATCATTACATATTTTGATCAAGTCAATGACATAATCTCCTGGCATGTTTTTTTGAGACAGATTCTCATGTAATCCAGGCTGACCTTGAGTTAACTATGTAACTAAAGATGATTTTAAACTCCTATCCTTCCTGTCTCTACCTGCCAAGTGGAGTGCTAGGATTATAGGCATGTTCAGTATTTTAAAATATTTATTTATTTGAGAGAGAGAAAGAATGGGTGCACCAGGGTGTCTAGCCTCTGCAAACAAACTCCAGATGCATGTGCCACCTTGTGCATCTGGCTTCACATGGGTACTGGGGAATTAAACCTAGGTCCTTTGGCTTTGCCAGCAAGCACCTAACTGCTAAGCCATCTCTCCAGCCAGGCATGTTCTCTTTTAAAGGATCATCTACTTGTTGTGTTGAATAAAATATTATAAATAGGATGAGAATAAAAGCAGGAATAATGATACAGGCCAGAGATGATGGTAGCTTAGACCTATTGTAGTGGTGGTGGTAGTGTGGAGAGGGAGAAGGATCCTATTATTTTTTCCCAAAAGAGCTAAGAGAATTACTTAAGAATCAGATATGGAGGTATGACAGAAAGGTATCAGGAATAACTCTAGTTTGGAGCCTGAATAAGTTTGGATAGATCAGGCATGAGCAGACTTTTCCTGTAGAGACAGGTGGTAAATATTTTCAGCTTTATAAGTAATACAATTTCTGTTGCAACAGTAGTTATAGACAATAAGTGATTGTATATGGCTGTGTTCCAATAAAATTCTACTTTTTAAAAAACATGGCAGTTTGTATGGCTTAGATTACAAAGAGTACAAAAATAAAGACTATAAACACCATTTAGGATGGGGTGTCAAAGGTCTTGTTTCCAAAGATGGACACATCAGCAAACTATACTTTTATAGAGTTTATATACTCTTCCTTGATTCTAGACTGGCCATTGCTTGAAAAATGAGATGCACATTTTGCTTGATTTGCCTGCACAATAAGATGAGGCAGAAGTAATGGTATATGCCTTCCAAGGCTAGGCCAAAAGAAACCTTGAAGCTTCTGTATCTATCTTTGGATTTCTCACACTTGAGAGGTCAGCTGTTGTCCTATGAGGAAACATAAGCTCCCAGGGGACTATGATAATAATTGAGATAACTAGGATCCTAGCCAACAGCCAGCAATGAATGAACGGTAGTATAGGAACATGCCATCATGGAAATGCTGCTCCCAACTCCATTAGCCACCAGAAGTGATGTTATATAAGCCAGACGTGAGCTGTCTTCATAAGTCCCTGCCCAGTTTTAAATACTGTGAGAAAATAACTATTTATGGACTGGCCCAATAAAATTTGAGATGGGTTTTTTTTCAGCAATATATCTGAAGCACGAAATGCATCAGATAGCTTTTACTAGATTATACTACAAGAAAACATGATCCATTGCCTCAATGGTTTGTAACAACAAACTTTTATTTTCTGCTCATACATATGGTACCTGCAGAATATTAGCTCTTCTCCATGTCTTCTATACTCTAAGAGTCAGGTGAAGGAAAGATTCCTGTCCTCAGTCTAATGACACAAGGAATAGAGCAATTATAGAACTACGCAAATGTTTCAAAGCACCTTCTCAACAGAAGATATAGTCATTCCATGGTAACACAAGTCAGGCGGCAATGGATAGGAATGTCAAATTTTCTAACAAGGGAGTCAGTGGATATATGACAACAACTAAGGGGTCAGTGATATTTGTAGTGAGTGGCTCAGAGAGGTTTGGTATCCATTACCACACAGCTGACATTGGTGGAGTGAGGATGAGAAGTTACATTTCCCAATCCCCAGTCCAATGTTCTTTCTGCTATTCAGGCTCTTGCCACTGAGTGTGTGAGAAGCATAGAGAACAAGGCCACCACTAATTTAAACTCTACCAGGCATGCAATGGGCACTATCCACTGCATATCCACAAGTAGCATAGCAGAGGTTCAGCAATGCACATTCCAAAGAGAGAGGAGTGAGTGTCCCTTAACATCCCCATCCTATTTGCACATGCATTTTTGCCAGATGTACCAAGATAGTTCAAGATGGTTGCCTTGAGTCTGAAGAGATGGTTCAGTGGACAAATCACTTCCCATTAAAGTGTGAAGACTGGAGTTTGGATCCCCACCATCCACTTAATGCCAGTTGCATGCATCTGCACATGTACACACACACAGAGAGAGAGAGAGGGAGAGAGAAAGATAGAGAGAGATGGACACACACATAACAAGGTTGCCTGAGTGAATTTTGGACATATTTTTTGTCAAAAGTTGAAAAATATTGTCAGTTACTTCTTCAAGAAATAAGAAAAGAGGAAAATATTCTTTTGGATTTCTACCAAGAAGGGAGGGGAGGTTCTGACTGCATTACCTGTAACAAACTAATTATGGCAATAATTAATATTGGTCACTTTTTATGTTTTCCTAGGCCTTTCTGTTCCTCCTGTAAGGGACATAGAAGTTAGTCACACCCTGGCACCAAAAAGAGGCATATGATTCTCAGCTGCTATTGGCTTTTTTGCTCACTGTCTTCCTCCAATATCTGCATCTGTGGCTGATTTCTATGTGCCATCCTCTATGACTTTGTAGCCTAACGTCAGAGCTCTTTGAACATTCCAAGCACATGCTCAACCACTTTCACAATGCTTTCAGGGGTACAAGAAAATCCAGATCTTACCAGATGCTACTGAAAAGTGACAAGAGACTTCAGAGGTAGTTTCATGTCTTTCCTACCTAGATCCACCTAAATATGCCCTCATTTACAGCCTAAAAATCTGAGGCTCCTTCATCCCTTTTCTGATTCATGCCGAGAAATAAAGCACAAGACTCTTCCCCAAGAGGTCTATGGTTATCTGAGGAGCTTATTGTGCTCATACTCAGTAGCATGCTGGAACTAGCTCATACAGGCTCTCCAGAGCCCTTGTGTGCATCTCTCTCCACCTCCCAATGGTATCATATTGGTGACTTGGAACTAGCAAAAAGCATGGTATTTCACTACAGAAATGGGCATGTGCTATATAAATTAGGATTTCCCCTACTTGGCAAACTGCCTAGTAAGCATTTTTTAGCACATCACTTTCCTTATCAACATCATGACTTGGCAGAAATGAGAAAACACCAATGTACACATTATTTTCTACCTTCCTCTCACTTGCCAGACTGTAGTGTTTTCTAAGTATAATATAGTCGAATCTTGATCAGGAATAATTTCCAATCCTACTGTTCAAGGTTCCTAGTTCTCACCTCCTCACGTTTTAATTTAATTAGTATCGGTGCAACCTTGGCATTCAGATTTGGTTTGGGTGTACCCATGCCCCTGGGGATTTTAAAATCTCCCCAAGTAATTTGAATATGTAGCAAAATTTGGAAGCTGCTGTTTTAATATATTTGATGCTCACACTAGCTGCATATCAACATCATCTGAGAACTTTAAAAAGACATATATAATTAGGGTTGGAGAGATGGCTCAGAAGATAAAGTGCTTTTCAGTCAAGCTTGAGTTCCCAAGTTCAATTCCCAGACCTCACATAAAATGTCATAAGTCTCTCGAATCTGAGCATGATGATGGTGAAATGGGAAGGGGAAACAGGAGAAGGTCGCAAAAGCTTGTGGTGAGTATAGCAAAGAACAACAATGAAGTGAGAATCTAGAGTAAGAAACCCTGCCTCAAGTGAGGTGGAAAGGAAGAGGACTCTCCAGAAAGTTGACCTTTAATCTCTCCATGTGCACCACACACTCATATAATCATACTTACATGAAAATATGCATGAATCCCCCACACACAAATAAATAATATAAAAATACATAAAAATAAATGTTCACAAAAATCAGCTGAAACTGAGATTTGCAGGTGAAGGCTGGTAGGTTGATAAACATCCCATGCAAGAAGACTGAAAACTGTTGGCTTCTAGCACAAATGGTGGCTCTTCTGGTCTTAGGAACTATGTTGGTGAAGTTCAAAATCTTCTATCTACCTTGAAAAACAAACAAAAAAAGGTCTTTTCTCTGAAGCAATGTCAAAACTCCAAAGCTATAGGATATAATTTCTTACTTTGTGTGATAGTTAAGGTGTTGTCAACTTGATCTGTTTAGTAATCCATAGGTTGCTTCTAGGAAGGATCAACTAAAGGAGGAAGTCTTTCCCCCAGGGTGAGTCCTTCCCCCAGAATGGGCGGCCCCGCCCAGAGGGGGACTTGATTTAAGGAAGCTCTGGGTAAAAAGAGCCCCTTCCTTCCTTCCTGTCTTCCTTCCATTTGGCTGCCGGAGCTGCTTGCTACCTTCTAGCGTGGATTGAAGACCAGTGAGGACGAAAGACCAGCATCAACTGAAGACCCCCGTGGATCGAAACCCAGCGGCTCCTCAGGAAGCCTCCAGGCTTTCCAACACCATCTGTAGTGCCGGGTCGGGACTGCTGAGGCATCTGGCCACAAGGACTGAGCAACTACCAGGTTCGGTGATTCTCGGGCCTGCAACTGCTATTGGACTACTGTAAGCTGATCCAATAAATCCCCTTTTAAAATAATTCATTCTAGCAGTTCTGTTCCTCTAGAGAACCCTGACTAATACACTTTGTTTTCTCCTGCTGGGACTACTCTACCATGCAGGCAACCTGTGCAGAAAGACTGCATTGCTACCTCAAGGTGTGAGCATGAAAGTTATTGTGGATGGCCAACACAAGGCTTACTACTTACATATTACTCCACTATAAAAATTTTAAATCAGGGATGGAGAGATTGCTCAGTAGTTAAGGAGCTTGCCTAGAAAGCCTGGTGAGCCAGGTTCAATTCTCCAGTACCCACATAAAGCCAGATGCACAAAGAGGCACATGGATCAGCGGCTGAAGGCCCTAGCATGCCTTTTCTTTCTGTCTGTCTCCTATCTCTCTCTGCTTGAAAATAAATAAACTAAATATTAAAAAATTTCAGGAGAGGGTAAAAAGATATGATGAGAAAGGAGGTGGGCAAAGCAAAAGGACTCATGTGAAATGTAAGCAGAAAGGAGGGGAAAGGATACAAGGGTAGACAGGGGGATGATGGAAATGGGGGAAAGAGAATTAGCTAAAACAAACTGTGTTTGAAAATGTCATAAAGTTACCTAAAATTATACATGTTAATTAAAAATAATAAAATAAAATTATATTCTCTAATCCTCCTCAAGACAAAAGATTTTCAAAAATCATCTCTAGGCTTCTGGTTTTTTGTTTGTTTGTTATTTTTTTGTTTAAGTTGCTTTTCATCCTGTTTTTAATTCTCAGAAGCTTGGAACCATCGTGGTGAACTAAGTCTCTGCTCTGAAGCCAATTGGTTTCACATGCTGGAGGCATATTCCTCGAAAATGCACAATTAAATCTTAACCTGTGGAATGTTGCTGTTATTATGAACTAACAATTTAGACATTCACTAATTCTCATCTTTTTTTTATGTTCTCTTAGTCCAGTGAAACTTCAAATCACTTCTCCCTACACAGTATGCCCCCTTCCATTGAAATTTATTTCAAAGTTCTTCCACTAGTTCCAGTGATGGTGGAGGTGATGATAATAGTGGTGATAAAAAATAATGCTCATTAGTCACCAGCTCCATTGTTTCACTGTTGTGTTGAGATATAGCCTAGAAATATAACATCTTACCTCCAAGTCAACTGAGAGCTACAAGTAGCCAAAACACAAAATGAAAAGTAGTGCATTCAAGTTACACTGACATAGATTTGAATCCTATCCATACCACCAAATAAATCTAAAATTTGGGCAAGTAACTTAACCTCCCTGAGATTCAGTTCCCTCATCCATTAGTTAGAGATGATAATACTACTTGTAGAGGCATATTGAGAGAATTACAGCTAAAGTATTTAGAGCTACCAATTTAGTATATACAAAGAGGCACTTGAATTGTTATTTTAAGTTTATCCTTAGCCACATGACTATATCACTCTGTGTATCCATGTGATTTTCTTTTTTTTTCCCATTTTTATTTTTTATTTTATTTTATTTTGTTACAGTCAGTTTGGTACCATTATTAGGCTCATCTGTGACCTACCCCCTCCCCTTGGCCCCTCCTTGTTGAGGTATATGGGTCATGCATTGTGGAGTTAGGCCACAGTTATGGGTAAGCTAAACGTCTCTGCATATCATGACCCAACATGTGGCTCTGACATTCTTTCCGCCCCCTCTTCTGCAAAATTTTCCTGAGCCATGTTGGGTCTGCTTCAGTGATGAGGTGTTGGGGGCCTCTGAGGCTCTGGCTCTCTGATTTGGTAGGAGTTGATTTTTCTCTGTGCTGATCTCCTTCCCCCTTGTGCTGGTATCCGGTTCATCAGGAAAAGAGTGCCCTTGCTTGTTTCCCCAATTTTTCTTAGTTTCAGCCTGGGCCCTTTTGAGGTATGATGGGGTGGCTCTCTCCTTAGGATCTATATCTATCTGAAAAAGAGAAGCAGATTCTCCAACGGAGAGTAAGTTAGCACCAGGACAAATGACATAACCCTTTTTTATATAGAGAATTTAATAGGTGTAGACGCTCTTGTAGCCCACAGTTGATGGTAGCTTGATATTGGAGAGTGGGTTTATGTTTGGATCTGGTTCTGACTTGTTTCCCAGCTCCAGCTATGGGTCCCATACCAGTGAGGGGATCAGTTAGCCGAATTGAGAGCAGTTGGTTCCCCACCACGGCTGTGTGCCACCACTGCACTTGTGTGGCCATCACAAAAAGGTATTTGCTGCTAAGTAGGTTAGACCATGTGTTGCTGCGACAGATATTGGTCAATTTCCCCCAGTCGCCCATGTAGCACCTTCTGGCACTAGACGCACTGACTTTCTGGGGACTGACTCTCTTCCAACTTCCAGCCATGCCATTCTAATTTGCATGTCAATCACATAAGGTGTCTTCAGAAGAAGACACTTCTAGCCTTTGGTGGGTCATCAAGTACTCTGACAGAAATCTGTCTGTCTTTTAGGAAACCTTGTAGGTCTCTCTGATCAAAAGCTCATTGTGGATGATAGCCCCATGCTGGTCTGGGAGTTAGAGGTCAGTGCCCACTAAGAAAATGAGGAAAAAGATAACTAATATACAAGAGTTAGAGATAAGAGAGAGAGAGACAGGGAGAGGGGAAGTGAGGGAGGGAAGATGTAGGAGATTAAGGTTAGTCTTGATCTTTCCCTCTCCAGTGTCTTGTGGTTCAGGTATTCTCTGTAAGGGCATGGTGAAGGATCAGCCATTTGGTCTGTCTTTTAGTAAGTAGAAAGTATGGTGCCATTGCCGTTTGGGTCTAGATTTGTATTTCCCACCCCTTTGATGCCCTCCTCTCCCTCCCCTTCCATCCTGGTGTCTAGTCTAGGAGGTGCTTGGTGGGTATGTAAGGTATCTTGGGTAGATTCAGGTTAGGTGCTGTAGATGAGTGAGACTATGTGGCGATTTTTTTTCTGTGATTGGGAAAGTTCACTGAGAATGATCTGTTCCAGGTTCAACCATTTGTCCTCAAATTTCATTGTGTCATTTTTTCTTACTGCTGTATAGAATTCCATTGTGTAGATATACCACATCTTAGTTATCCATTCTTCTAGTGATGGACATCTGGGTTGATTCCGGCACTTAGCTATTACAAATTCAGCTGCTATAAACATGGTTGAGCAAATCTCTCTAGCCTGTGGTTTGAAGATTTTATGGTAGATGCCCAGTAAGGGAATAACTGGGTCTGTTCGTATCTCTATACTCAGCATTTTCAGAAGTCTCCATATTGCTTTCCAAAGTGGTTGTACCATCCTACATTCCCACCAACAGTGGATGAGTGTTCCTAATTCTCCACATCCTCACCAGCATTTATTTTTATTTGATTTTTTGATGTTTGCTATCCTTATTGGTGTAAGGTGGAATCTCATAGTTGTTTTAATTTGCATTTCTCTGATGATTAGGGATGATGAACATTTTCTTAAGTGTATGTTTGCCATTTTTATTTCTTCCTCTGTGAACTGCCTGATCAGCTCTTTGCCCCATTTTGTGAGTGGGGTGTTTGACTTCTTACTGTTTAGATTTTTGAGTTCTTTGTAGATTCTAGAGATTAGGCCTCTATCAGTTGGATAACCCGCAAATATTTTCTCCCATTCTATGGGTAATCTATTGGCTTTGCTTATTGTATACTTGTCTGTAAAGACACTCTTCAGCTTCATGTGATCCCATTGGTTGAGTGATGGTTTAAGTTCATGAGCTACTGTGGCTTTGTTCAGGAAGTCTTTATCCATTCCTATATCATGGAAAGTACTTCCTAAATTTTCTTCCAGTAGTAGACGAGTTTCTGGTCTTATATTGAGATCTTTGATGCATTTGGACTTGAGTGTAGTGCATGGTGAAATGTGTGGGTCAAGTTTCAGTTTCCTGCATATGGTTATCCAGTTTGTCCATCACCATTTGTTGAAGATGCTGTCTTTTTTCCAGCCTATATTGTTTGGGCCTCTATGGAATATCAAGTAGCTATAGTTTCTTGACCCAAATACGGGTCCTCAAGTCTATTCCATTGATCTATACTCCTGTTTTTATGCCAGTACCATGCTGTTTTTATTACTATGGCTTTGTAATATAGCTTTAGATCAGTTATGCTGATGCCTCCAGAGGTATTGCTTTTGCTGAGGATATATTTGGAAATGCGAGGCCTTCTGCTTTTCCATCTGAAATTTGAGATCATTTTTTCTATCTCTGTGAAGAACACTGTAGGGATTTTAATTGGAATTGCATTAAATCTTTATATTGCCTTTGGTAGGATTGTCATCTTCACAATGTTAATTCTGCCTATCCAGGAACATGGGAGGTCTTTCCATTTTCTCAAGTCCGCCTCAATTTCTTTTTCGAGTGTTTGTATGTTTTCATTCTATAGATCTTTCACTTCCTTGGTTAACGTTATTCCAAGGTATTTTTGTTGTTGTTTTTGCTATTGAAAATGGGACTATGTCCCTTATTTCTTTCTCTGTATCTTTGTCCTTTGCATAAAGGAAGGCTACTGATTTTTGTGCATTGATTTTGTATCCTGCTACTTTGCTATAGGAGTTAATCACCTTCAGGAGTTTTGGGATGGAGTCTCTCGGGTCTCTTACATATATAATCATGTCATCAGCGAATAAAGCTAACTTAACTTCCTCCTTTCCTAATTGTATCCCTTTTATTTCCTTCTCCTGTCTTATTGCTTGAGCTATGACTTCCAGTACTATATTGAAAAGCAGAGGTGAGAGTGGACAGCCCTGTCTTGTTCCTGATCTTAATGGGAATTCCTCCAGTCTCTCTCCATTAAGTATTATTGGGGCCTTCGAAGCTTTGTATATTGCCTTTATTAGGATGAGATATGAACCAACCATGCCAATTCTCTCCAATATTTTGAACATGAAGTGATGTTGAATCTTGTCAAAGGCCTTTTCTGCATCTATCGAAATGATCATGTGGTTTTTATGTTTAACCTTGTTTATGTGGTGTATTACATTGACAGATTTCCTTATGTTGAACCACCCCTGTGTTCCTGGGATGAATCCCACTTGGTCAAGGTGGATAATGCTTTTGATGTGTTGTTGGATTCGGTTTGCAAGGATTTTGTTCAGGATCTTTGCATCTAAATTCATCAAGGAAATAGGCCGGCAGTTTTCTTTTCTTGTGGCATCTCTGCCTGGTTTTGGAATTAGGGTGATGCTAGCTTCATAAAAGGAGTTGGGTAGCTTTCCCTGTTCACCAATTGTGTGGCACAGTTTGAGGAAGATTGGTTTGAGTTCTTCCATGAAGGTTTGATAGAATTCAGCTGAGAAGCCATCTGGTCCTGGACTCTTCTTTTTTGGGAGGTTTTTTATTACTTTTTCAATCTCCATGAGTGTGATGGGTTGATTGAGCTGATTAATCTGCTCTGTGTTTAGCTTTGGTAGATGGTATGCGTCCAAGAATTTATCCATCTCCTCCACATTATCCAGTTTTGTGGAGTAGAGGTTTTTGAAATAAGTCTTGACGATTCTCCCAATTTCACTTATGTCTGTTGTGATCTCTCCTTTTTCATTTTGAATTTTGTTAATTTGAAGCTTCTCCTTTTTTTGCTTGATCAGATTGGCCAGGGGTTTGTCAATCTTGTTTATTTTTTCAAAGAACCATCTCTTTGTTTTGTCAATTGTCTTAATTGTTTCCTTTGTTTCCAGTTCATTGATTTCTGCTCTGATTTTAATTATTTCTTTCCTTCTGGAGGTCTTTGGGTTGGATTTTTCTTGTTTTTTCCACTGCCTTTAGGTGGATGGTTAGGTCATTTGGGACCTTTCTGTCTTTTTTATGAAGGCATTGAGTGCTATGAATTTTGCCCTGAGGACCGCCTTCATTCTGTCCCATAAGTTTTGGTACGATGTGTTCTCATTGTCGTTCAATTCCAGAAATTTTGCAATTTCATTCTTTATTTCAACCACTATCCATTTATTGTTTAAAAGTGTGCTGTTCAGTTTCCAGGTGCCGTTGGGATTCTTGGTGGGTCTTTTCTTGTTGATTTCTAGCAATATAGCATTGTGATCTGATATCATGCAGGGAATTATGTCAATCTTCCTAAATATGTGGAGGCAGTCTTTGTGACCCAATATATGGTCTATTTTAGAGAATGCTCCATGGGCTGCTGAGAAGAATGTGTAATCTGTGGATTTGGGATGGAAGGTTCTGTAGATGTCCGTTAGGTCTAAGTGATCTATGGTTTTGTTGAGCTCTCTTACTTCCCTGTTGAGATTCTGTTTGGATGATCTGTCTATTACTAATAATGGTGTATTGAAGTCCCCAGCTATGATGGTGTTTGTGGTTATTTCTGTTTTATTGTCAAGTTGGTTTTGTTTTATGAACTGTGGTGTCCCTGTGTTTGGTGCATACCGATTTATGGTTGTAATATCCTCTTGATGGATCATTCCCTTGATAAGTGTGAAGTGGCCTTCCTTGTTTTTTTTTAATTATTTTTGGTTTGAAGTGTATTTTTTCCGATATTAATATAGCTACACCTGCTTGTTTCTTATTCCTGTTTGCTTGGAATACTGTTTTCCACCCTTGCACCCTGAGGAGATGTCTGTCTTTAATGGTGAGGTGGGTTTCTTGAAGGCAACAGATTGAGGGGTCTAATTTTTTGATCCATCCTGTTTGCTTGTGGCTCTTGATGGGCGAATTAAGGCCATTAATATTTAGGGTAATGACTGTGATATTTGATTTGATCCTTGCCATATTGTGATGGTAAATGTGGGTTGCTGTTTTCATGGACATTGAAGTTTTTTGTGCCTACTCTAAGTTTGGTTGTTGTGATCTGCTTCTTGTAGGCAATTGTGTTTCATTATTTTTTTCTTCTCTGTGGAGAATTTCCTGAAATACTCTCTGTAGGTTTGGTTTTGTGTTCATATAATTGTAAACCTGAGTTTTGTCGTGGAATGTTTTTCTTTCACCATCTATTATGAGGGATTCTTTTGCTGGGTAGAGTAGTTTGGGTTGGAAGCCGTAGGTTCTTAGACTTTGCAGTGTTTCATTCCAGGCCCTTCTAGCTTTCAGGGTTTCCATTGAGAAGTCTGGAGTAATGCTGATGGGGTTACCTTTGAAGGTGGTGTGCTGTTTTTCCCTAGCTGCTTTTAGGACTTTTCTCTTTGGTGTCAATGTTTAGCGTCTTAATGATAATATGTCTTGGAGAGTTTCTCCTTTTGTCCAGTCTGTTTGGAGTTCTACTGGCTTCTTGTATCTTGATGGGCCTTTCTTTTAAGAGACTGGGGAAGTTTTTCTACAATTATTTTGTTAAATAAGTTCTCCATGCCTTTGGTCTGGATTTCTTCTCCTTCTGGTATTCCAATGATCTTGATATTAGGACGTTTAAGTGTATCCCACAATTCCCTCATGTTCTGTTCACAAGAGCTTTTGAACTTACTGAAATTTTTGAACTCACTAACTGTTTCTTCCATCTTGTCTTCCAGATCAGAGTTTCTATCCTCCACTTGGCTGACTCTATTCTTGAGAGCTTCTAGAGAGTTTTGGACTTGTTCAATTAGGTTTGCATTTTCTATTACTTTTCTATGTATAATTTCCATCCCTCTGTCAAGCTCCCTTTTCACATCATTTTCTGATTTTCTTGATGATTCTTGGAGTTCATCTTTGCATTTCTTTATGTCTTCATTTAGCATGGCCAGCTGATTTTTAAGGTCTTTTTTTTTCACTCTCCCTCAAATCTCTTAACTCTCCTTGAAATCCTTCCAATTTCTTATCTAATCCTTCCAATTTCTTATCTATTCGTTCTAGTTTAGTGATGGCAGCATCCACATGATTATCGGCCCTTTGTTGCTTTCCTGCAAGTTCTACCAGTAGGTTGGTCAGGGTTGCATTGCTCATAGCTTCAATTTAGTGTTCTGGTCCTATTGGTTCTTCTATGTTTTGGTTAGAAGTATTCGTTGTGGGACTGGATGATCTAACTGGATTTTCTTGCATTTGATTTTTCATGTTATTTCTTTTGCGCTGTGTTCTGCCCATGACAGTGTATGGGCAGGTAGGTGGGTGTATCAGCCTGGGCTCAAAAACAATGGGAATCTTATGCAGCCTGGGGCAGTTGCCAAGCAGCCTGGGCTTTGGCTCTCACTTGCCAAAGCCACCTATCTACTGCCTGGCAGGGGCGCCAAAGTTGTCTGAGTTCTCAAGTGATAATGTGCCAAAGCTGCCTGCGTTTGAGCTAGGAGTGGCACTGAGGCACCAAGCACTGAAGCAGCTCAAACTCTGGCTGGGAACGGTGGGAACTGGAAGCAGTCTGTGCTCCTCCGCCACAGGACAATGGCGGACGCCCGGCGAGGCAGACAGGTAGGGGATGGCACCTAAGCTGGCGCAAGCGAGAGACACAGTCTGAGCTTGCACGGCACGTGCTGTGGGACTGGGCTCGCTCAGTAAGTGGGAGAGTGTACGCGAGTGCGGAGCAATCTAAGCTTCCGCAAGCGGGGAACAATCTCATTTGCCAAAGCCGCCTATCTACTGCCTGGCAGGGGCGCCAAAGTTGCCTGAGTTCTCAAGCAGTAATGTGCCAAAGCTGCCTGCGTTCGAGCTAGGAGTGGCACTGAGGCACCAAGCACTGAAGCAGCTCGAACTCTGGTTGGGAACGGTGGGAACCTGAAGCAGTCTGCGCTCCCCCGCCACAGGACAATGGCTGACGGCCGGCGAGGCAGACAGGTAGGGGATGGCACCTGAGCTGGCACAAGTGAGAGACACAGTCTGAGCTTGCATGGCACCTGCTGTGGAACTGGGCTCACTCAGTAAGTGGGCGAGTGGATGAGAGTGCGGAGCAGTCTAAGCTTCTGCAAGCAGCGAACAATCTCACTTGCCAAAGCCGCCTATCTACTTCCTGGCAGGGGCGCCAAAGTTGCCTGAGTTCTCAAGCGGTAATGTGCCAAAGCTGCCTGCATTCGAGCTAGGAGTGGCACTGAGGCACCAAGCACTGAAGCAGCCCAAACTCTGGCTGGGAACGGTGGGAACCGGAAGCAGTCTGCACTCCCCCGCCACAGGACAATGGCGGACGGCCGGCGCGGGAGGCAGGTAGGGGATGGCAACTGAGCTGGCACAAGCGAGAGACACAGTCTGAGCTTGTGTGGAAGCTTCTGTGGGACTGGGCATACTCAGTAAGTGGGCGAGTGGACGAGAGTGTGGAGCAGTCTAAGCTTCCGCACGCAGGGAACAATTGGCGCGCGGTGGCAGCAGTGGCTGCCGGCGCAGCAGCGGAGGCACCAGCGGTGCTGTGAACACGGTGGTTATTTGGGGTGAGGGGTGCCTACCTGCCCGTGAGGGGATCGGCGATTCTCTGTTCCCCCGCCTCTGTGCCCTCCCAGATTTCTCTCCCCTAAAAGCCACTAAGTACCCTTAATATCTTGCCTTTCTTTCCCCGGGATTTGCAGCACAGCTAGGCGGTCGCCATCTTGGCCGGAAGTCTCCATGTGATTTTCTTAAAAGCAAAGAAATCAATCAGTTTCATTTTCTTCTTGTATGTTAACATATTTGAAACTACCAATCTCTAGCTAACATTGCTATTACCTTGTGTGTGCAAAAAGTTGTAATAAAGAAAGTACAGTTCTAGAATTATAACTTCTTATTTTCAACCTCCCAAATCATCAATAAAGATTAATAAGTCAAACTAAAAATAATTTGGATGCCCTATCATTTCCACTTTCAGATTTGCTAATTTCCAGTGCTCTTCTAATTCTTTTGATGACATACAGAGAGCTTCTCTTGCTCACCACAGCCAGTTTCTTTTATGTTGTGATTCTCTTGTTGCATTTTGTTTTTATCCCCACAGAGCACCTGTTGCATATTTTTTACCTGTTATATTTTAATCTAATATTTCCCTTTATAGATTTGTGTCTTTAATCTAATCTATACTTTGGAATCACTTGGAAAGCTTATAAATATAAAATATTGAAGTTTGTGTTATACCTCCAGAAATTCTTGGGGGTGGGTATTTGTTTTTGTTTTATTTTGACTGAGAGTATGGTTTGAACATGGGAATTTCTTTGGTGTTTTTTTTTTTTTTTCATTTTTTTGAGGCAGGGTCTTATTCTGTAATCCAGGTTGGCCTGGAACTCCCTATGTAGATAATATGGTATTAAACTCATGACAATTTGCCTGCCTCAGCCCCCTGAGTACTAGGTTAAAGGCATGAGCCACCATACCTGGCTTCTTTTTTCTTTTCTTTTTTAAAAATTTTCTTTGTCTTGTCTTTCTTTCCTTTCTGAAACAGGGTCTCACTATGTCTCCCTAGTTAGACTGTACCCATTATGTAGCTCAGGCTGCCCTCAAACTCATGATTCCCCTGCCTCATTTTCCCTCCAGAGTGCTGAGATTACACCTGGCTGGCATGGGGATGCTTAAGGTCACTATAATTGATGATAACATTTGTCACACAGCCAACACTTTACACAGACCATGAGCATCATGAAGGTAGAAATGGTGTCAGGCTCACTCTCATAGGCTAGTATATAGTACAATGGCTGTTCCATAAATGCAGGAAGATATTTAAGCTCTTTTATTTCTGTCTTCTTTCTCAACCAAGGAGGGACGTGATAAGGATATGCCTAACAATCTGATCCTAGAGACTTAAATTCAACAATCCCAGGGCTTCCATCATCAGATTCTTATAGTCACTAATTGGCTCAAACACTGGATAGTCTTATATTGGTGCTATGCTACAATCCTTCCCTCACACATTCAATATATAGAAAATGATTTTATATCCTTTAGAAGCCTGAAATCTATCATTGATCCTCTTCACAAAAAAGGGAACCTTCCCTCCTAAGAACTGCTTAATGGAAGTAAAAGAAGTACTACAGCAAATTTCACCCAAGTTGAGACATGTTAGCCCATGGCAACATGAAACTCTTTTCTTTGATAATTTTTAAAAATATTTTATTTACTTACTTAAGAGAGAGTGAAGATGGGCATGCCAGGGCCTCCTTCCCCAAAAAACAAATTCCAGACATACATGCCACTTTGTGCATCTGGCTGTCTGTGGGAACTTGGGACTGGAACTGGGACCTCCAGGCTTTGCAAGCAAGAACTTTTAACTGCTGAGACATCTCTACAGCCCACACTGATACATTTTTATTGAGAACTTTAATATATGTAGTTTGATTGTATCCCCATTCCCTTATCCTCTTTTATTCCCTTTCTCTGCCCTCATTCCACCAAGGATCCTCCTCTTTCTGGATAGTCCTTCCTCTGTTTTGTTATCTCAATCCTTTTGTCTTCTTCCATCCTCCATGTCAAAATGTTGATGGGCTCAGACTAGTGAAGATCTTGTATCAGTAACCACTGTGAGGTTATGAATGCACCAGTTTGTACTCATGTCACCCTGTGGCTCTTATAGTTTTTATGCTCTTCTTCTGCAACATTCCCTGAGCCTTAGAGGGCCAGATAGGTATCTCAATTAGTGTTGATCTTTCAACAGCCTCTTATTTGCTGCTCTTTTGAGTCTCCTCATTATCTACCATCTCCATATCCACCATCTCCATAAAAACGCTTCTCTGGATAGTAGTGAAAGAAACACTGTCATTCATTCTATCACTTCCTCTGCACTATCCTCAGAGCCCTGGCAGGTGTGATAAAGATGGCTTCTTACACCTAACCATTTGTTTCATTTGGGACACACTTACTTAATGGACATTTTGTGTAAGATTCCACGATACTTGCTATGAGAAACACAAAAAAGATTTAGAATAATGAAAATAAAAAGGGAGATATTTTCTTCAGTGGCATAGCCACTGGTAAATTGCCTCTGCTCTGGTAAATAACCTCCCACCCACGTTCATGAAAGCAACCCTAATTAAACTCAATGGGTCACAAAAAAGAATACATAAAAGTAGAAATGAGACTGGTTGGGAAGAAGGGATTAAGTGCAAGTGAAAAGAGATTAAGGAAAGTAATGGGAAGTGAATATGATCAAAATACATTACACATGTATAAAATTGTCAATAAATAAATTATTTTTAAAGGAAATAAAATACATAAAAAATTCACAGTATTTAAAAGTTTGAAAAGCAATGTCACACACACATGATACATTCAAAGCTCAATTTTTCAAGAAACTTGTTCAATTTGCTCACATGTCCATAAATTTATAAGGGTATTCGTTCCACCCTTCCTCTCTTTATCATAGTTACAGAAAGTGTTAGCACCTTGGTTTCCACATCATAAGCCAAATACTCAAGAAAATAGCTTATTAATTGCCCAGGAATAATTTAAGAAATTCTAGAAATATCTCACAGCCAAAAAATTCTACTTTCTTCCCCCACATTTGAGATTCTTCCCTTCCTAATCTTCTGCTGGGAGGAGGAAGAGAAAATTATCATGGCTTAATGAATTTATCAGCTACATCCTTATTTCTAGAAGTAGACAATGGGTGAAGGACCAGTGAACTGGTAAACATTTGGGAGAGAAGGAAGAAAGAAATGCCAGGGAGCCAAAAATTTACTCACCTCCATATTTCACTCCATTTCTACTTTGGGTAATTATACATTTCAATGTCACAAAGTAGGATTAATTCCATTCCTGTATCAATAAGCTTCTTAATCCTGCTAACTTTCACCTGCTTTATAGATTTTGTTTGTATAGTTAAACATTCTGAATATGAGCTGCCTATAAATGTCTCCCTTCCTGAGGTGACCCCACAGAAATTTTGGATAAGACAACTCTCCCTCATGCTAGATGTTTTCTCTCCTTCCTCACCTCAGAAAATTGAAGTAGTGCACCCCCAGTCAGAGTGACAATCAAAAATGCTCCCACACACACTCCAAAATGCTCACTAGAAGAGTGGTACTGATGTGGGTTGAGAATTGCTCATTTCAAACCCTGAGCAAGCGAGACACAAAAAGGACTTGCAGCCATCTTGTACAGGCATTTTGCATGCAGAGCTTTGCAGATGAAGCTCTCATCTTATCCCACCCTCTGTATTAACTCAGTAGATATTATTAATTATCCAAAGACATGAAACCTTTCTGTCAGAAATAATAAGAAATAAACCAAAAAAAGGTTCTCTTCTTTCCTTTTATAAGACCCTGAACCTCACAAAGATTTCCTTGAACTGAGTTGTTCCCAATAAAACTCAGAAATAAACAAGATTCATTTTGAAATCTTTCAAGTGGGTTACTAAAATAATGATGTCTGAGAAGTTATTCAGTACTACCTGAACTTGACAGCAGATGGGGATGTCTAAAGGAGGAACATTTTGATGTCCCCCAGGGGGCGCCATAGTCCCTCCTCAAGCCTCCAGGCCCTTCCTTCTATGTGTGCTTAGGATGATCTGTGTTCATTTCCATTATCATCAGAGGGATGCTGGCAGAGAACAATTCTCAAATGTGGTCCCTAGGTCAGATCTGATGGACTCATGACACTCTAGATGTATTGAAGTCTCAATTTCCCTTTCTCCATTATAATTTGATTATTGTTGGCAGTGGGTGATGCTAAGGTGAATCCAAACTGTTCTGACTCCAAGCAATGTCTCAAATTAACCCAATTTCTCCACATCCCAAGCATTCTTTTGCAAAGTTTCTTGAATGCATCCATTCAAACCCACAATATCTGTCAACATCTCACTTAAAAAAAAAAAAAACCTGACAGGCTGGGGGGATGGCTCAGCAGTTAAAAGTGCTTGCTTGCAACGCCTGCTGCTCTGGGCTCAATTCCCCAGCACCCCCGTCAAGCTTGATGCACAAAGTAGTGTATGCATATAGAGTTCTCAGGAGATCCTCTGCAGCATCAAAAGGCCCTGACATGTCCATTCTCTCTCTCTCTATCTCTCTCTCTCTCTCAAATTAATATAATAAAACTATTTTTTAAGAAATAAAATGAATTCTAGCTAGGCAATAACTTGAGATCGTCCAAGTCCATATGCTAAAGCAATGTCATCAGGTAATACAAATTTTCTCCTCTCTTTGCCAAGAACAGATGTTAGCTTTCTAATTAGTATAATTATGTGTGTATGAGCATGTGGTTTGCATGTGGGTGCATGTTTATATGTGTGTTCAGATGTGCACGCATGTGTGTACATGCGTGTGAAGACCAAAGCTTGACATCAGATGTCTTCCTTGATCTCTCTCTACTTTATTTACTGAGGCAGAGTCTCTCACTTGAACCCGGAACTCATTGATTTTGCTAGTCTAGCTAGCCAACTTGCCCTAGAGATCCTCCTGTATCAGCCACATGACTACAGGCATGCACCAGCCCACCAGGTTCATGGGGATCCTAACCTCAGGCCCTCGTGCTTGTGCAGCAAGTGCTTTACCAATAGAACCATTTACACAAGCCCTGGTATCAATTTTGTTTGGCTAGGCACAGCAGTGCCACTTAGGTATGTATTCAAAAGAAATAAATACCCAGATCTGGAGAGATGGCTTAGCAGTTAATGTGCTTGCCTGCACAGCCAAAGGACCCAGGTTCGACTCCCCAGGACCCACATAAGCCAGATGCACAAAGGGGCACAAGCATCTGGAGTTTGTTTGCAGTGGCTGGAGGCCCTGGCAAACCCATTCTCTCTCTCTCTCTCTCTCTCTCTCTCTCTTTCTCTCTCTCTCTCTCTGTGTGTGTGGGGGGGTGTCTCTTCCTGCCTATTTCTGTTTCCCTCTCTCTCAAATAAATACATAAAAATAAAATATTTTAAAAAGAAGAAAGAAATACCCAAATAGTCCTGCTCCTTTCTTTGTTTACAAACTGCATATTCAATAATATTATTAGCAGCTTTACTCATAATAACTCATAACTTAGAGCAAATTCATCGACCAGAGACTAGATAAGCAAACCCATTCAATGGATACTACCTAATCAAAGGAAAAAATGATTGATACATTTAAAATTAATCCATGCTGTAGCATACATAAGGAAAAGTGAAAGAATCCAGGCTAAAGAAAAGAGTGAATCCATCTATATGAATGCCAAGTGCAGGCGAAACTAATCTTAGAAATCGTAATAGTAGTTATCACTGAGAGAGGATATTGTTTGGGTAAAAGCAAGGAATCTTGCAGAGGAATGAAATTGTTCTATATCTTTATTTGGACAGTAGTTATATGAGTGTTTAGACAAAAATTAATCAAGCTATGCACTTAAAATTTGCACATTTCACTCTAATTAAATTATTGCTCAATTTTTAAAAATCCAGGACAAATATGAAGCCATAAATATAGCTAGAAGCCTCAGTGAAGTATTTGTCTTGTGTGTGGTAATGCATATGACTCTCAGTGTTCTTACTAATATTCTTGCATGTACGTCATACTTTATGAAATCATATTTTATGCTTTCCTCTGAATTACATAATTTAATAGAAGTTAACAGAAACTTTATTTTAAAGTACTGATTGATCCCAGGCAATATCAAGGAAAGTAAGTAAAATTCCCCCAACAGTGAGTGGACTTAGGTTAAAAAATCAAATTAGCTGAGTCACTTCTTTCTTATCCTCAAAACTTTGCCAGGAATCTACAATGACTATTGAAGCAGTAATTGCCTTATGCCCCAAGTCTCTTCCTTCTCAAATCCAGTCTTTGCCCATGTGAATAATTTATGACATCTTGTTTAGAAAACAAACACATAGTCTTTACCTGATTGAATGCCTTTTCAGCCTTTCAGAAGGCAATAAAGCAATTTATTGATCTAAAATTGTTTTCCGAAGTAAGCATTTAATTACTACACACTCAGACCATGCATTTGAACTGGCATTTTCTAACTCTATAGTAACAATAATTTGAAAATGAAGATGCTATTCAGAGAATCATAATCCAATTGTACACACCAGTGCACTGGACATTTAAAACTACTTTATAATTTGTATCATAGTAAAAGAAATTAGACTTTCAAAGGAAGTTACTGCAGCATTGCTTATAGGTTTTTGTTTCTCAATAGGCTAAGAAAAACTTGATGAAATCTTGATGTATTATTGCGTGTCAGAGTTTGTGGCCACTAGCTGAGCTAAGCAGAGGCAAACCTACCAACAAGCAGGCTGTATAAAGGATGTTCCAGTAATCTTTCTTATTTTATCAAAGTATAAAAGCATTAAACACGTCAATTGCAAATAAAACCTGAAGAACTTTTAATTCACACCAGTTTACAGGTCATTAAACACCTATGTCAAAGATAACATGTTGAAAGCAATGACTTTTGAAGGAGGAAGTCGAATCAGAAAATGTGCTCACTTCAGCAGCACATATGCTAAAACTAGATTTGGTTTGTAGTCCTTTCCTTGCATGTATATGTATATGTTGTTTACATGCATGTGTATATGCATGTTCATATGTGTGTAGGTACACATGTGTGTATGGGTACATGTGTGTGTGTATATACATGTATGTGGAGGCCAGGGATGGATGTCGAGTGTCTTCCTCAATCACTCTCAACATGTTTTTATTTGAGACAAATTCTCTCACTGAACCCATGGCTCACCAATTCAGCTAGTCTAGCTAGATACCTGGACCCAGGTCTCCTGTCTCCACCAAATGAACATTGGGATTACAGGCATGTGCCACCAAGCCCAACATTTATGTGGGTGCTGGGCATCTGAACTTGGATCCTCACACTGGCATAGCAAGTGCTTTACAGACTGAGTCATCTCCTCAACCCGTTTGTTTTGTTTCTTTTGAGTCAATCTATGACACATAGACACCAATAAATAAATCCATCACTTTCCCTCCAGGTTTGCTGGAGCACTGTTTAAGATGGAGTGTTTCCTGAGCAAACTTGTATTTGCATGAATGTGATTTGTAAAGAAAGGGCTCCCAGGAGAAACTGGAAAGCTAAAGAGGGAAGCAAGATAGGAAAAGAAAACCTAACTAGCAAATAATCTCTGGCATCTGGATTTCCCAGTTCACCTGGGCCCCATGGTAAGTTTAGTCTTGAGAACATGAACCAGTCACAGGCTAATGAACATGAAGGTAGGAGGAGGAAAATACTCTGAAACTTGAGTTCTCTCCTTGGGACTGAAAGTTAGCTTTAGTGGCTTCATAGGTAGGCTTCTGAAGAAAACTAAGGACAGTTACATACTGGTCAATCTTTGACAAATGGGTGGGGACTGGGGAAAAAAAAGTCTCTTTTTAGTATTTACTCATTTCCATGGTGTAAATACTCCCACCTTGGTCAATACTGAACTGTAGATTTGGCATAATTGAACATGGTGGAGGGAGAAATGCATAGTAACATTCCCATTATATAGTATGCATACTATACAAATAGACATAAATGCCCTTGAGAACAGAGATAAAACTTTATAATAAAATAAAAACTTGGGAGTTTAGCATATTTATTATCTTTTGTGTAATATAATTTAATTTATCATATGTTCATACACTCAGTTCTCATTATTCACAGTAGTTACAAACATCAAATTACAATGTTTCTCAAGAAAATACAAAGTTATGATCCTATGTACTTTTGACTAAAACAATTTAACTTTATGTTTATTTTATTTTGACAATTTAATAATGTACATAATGCATTTTGATCATATTCATACCCCATCTTATTCCCATTTAATCCCCTTCCTACTTGAACGTCATGCTAATTTATTTGTTTTGATGGTGCACTGAGTTAAATTAGGATTGCTTGCATGAACATAGGTGGGAGCTTGTTTACTGGAGTATGAGCAACTTACAAAGGGCTATATCAGTAATGAACATGACTTCTCCTCCAGTAAACATTAGAGCAAAATATTTTAATCAGCTGATCAGTACATAACTCTGTTTTGTGTGTGTGTGTTTTCAGTTTTTCAAGGTAGGGTTTTGCTCTAGCCCAGGCTGACCTGGAATTCACTATGTAGTCTCAGGGTGGCCTTGAATTTAAGGCAATCTTCCTACCTCTGCCTCCCAAGTGCTGGGATTAAAGGTGTGCACCACCATGCCAGGCTCCATAACATTGTTTTATGTGTGTGTTTATTCAAAGACACCTTATTTAATATATATTGCTGATTCATTAACATTGAACTCAAAGCTTAAAGTACTTATGCATGAATGACGCTTACCTAACATAGGTATTTTCTCCATAAAGCATGTCAGTAACCATTGTGTGCTTAATAACACTAAACAGCAATTTAACATTATGTTTGGGGGAAGTTTAAAACAGAAAAAAATTGGGCTGGAGAGGTGGCTTTGTTGTTAAGGCTCCTGTCTGCAATGCCAAAGGACCCAGGTTCAATTATCCAGGACCCACATGCATCTGGAGTTCATTTGCAGTGGCTGGAGGCCCTGGCACAGCCATTCTCTCTCTCTCGCAAATTAAGTAAATAAATATTATTTTAAAATACTAGAAAAATCACCCAGTAAAGCACAAAAAATGTAAAAAGCCTGTCACTAAATATACCACAAAAGGATATTTGCTTATAGTATGAGAACTGAAATGAAAAGACACCATTTAACCTCAGCCTGGAGCACGCACTTTTGGAAACTGAAAATTTTCACAACTTTATACATGCACATGCTAACAAATGACCACACATATTGACTTGTGGTTACAAATAAATGTTATTAAGTAGGCAAGTTCACAAATAAGGAATTTGTGAATAATGAGTCACATCTATAGTTTTATTGTTAAAAATAGCTATACTTAACAACCCTGTTTCAGAATTCTGAAAGATGTAAGTCAGTTCTTATGAGCTGACATGAGCCAGCTCCAGCATAGCATTGACTGGACTAGATCATCATGATCACTATCTGCACTGACCTGTAAACTCCTACAAGGCAAAAACCAGCTACATGTCTCTATTCCAACAGCTAGAACAGGTGCCTGGTTCTATGGCAGGTAATCAAAACCCATTGTTGCAGTCAGGTTCACATTGCTGGCAGAAATCACCCAACCAAGAGCAGCTTGTGAGAATAAAATGGTTTATTTTGGATTACAGACTTCAGAGGAAGCTCCACGATGGCAGGGGAAAATGAGGGCATGAGCAGAGGGTGGACATCAGCCCCTGGCCAACATAAGGTGGACCATAGCAACAGGAGAGTGTGCCAAATACTGGCAAGGGGACACAGGCTGTAATACCCATAAGCCCACCCCCAACAATACATTGCATCCAGGAGGCATTAATTCCCAAATATCCATCAGTTTGGAACCTAGCATTCAGAACACCTAAGTTTATGGGGGACACCTGAATCAAACCACCACATTCCACTCCTGCTTCCCATAAACTGAGAAGCAAACATGATATAAATTCAACGCATTCATCCAACTTTACAAATCCCCATAGGGGCTGGAGAGACGGCTTAGTGGTTAAGCGCTGGCCTGTGAAGCCTAAGGACCCTGGTTTGAGGCTCGATTCCCCAAGACCCACGTTAGCCAGATGCACAAGGGGGCACATACATCTGGAGTTCGTTTGCAGTGGCTGGAGGCATTGGCACACCCATTCTCTCTCTATCTACCTCTTTCTTTCTCTGTCGCTCTCAAATAAATAAATAAAAATACCAAAAAAAAATTTAAGTCCCCATAGCTTTTACCAATCCTAATGATGTTCAAACATCCCCATAATCCAAGGTCTTTTAACTGAGCCATAATACCAAAAAACCCATAATGGCACAGAATAAACATTCACACTGCAAAATATGGCATTGTGCATAGAAAGAAATATTCAACCAATACAAGATTTAATGCAACCAGGGCAAACATCAAACTCTGTAGCTCTACGTCCACCAATTCTAGTCAGTGACAAATCTCCAAGTCCAATAATTCTAACCAGCAATAATTCTCTGGAGTTCTTATTCCACCCCTCCAGCTAGGCTACTCACAGTCATAGAAAACTTCATCCGGAGCTGGCTGCTTTCCTTAGTAGCCATCTCATGGTCCCAGCATCACCACTGGGTCTCTACTGCAACCCACAGTTCATCCTCATGGCCCCATGGGGTCTCCATGCAGGCATCCAGCAAACCTGCTTCACACTGCCCATGGCCATTTCCAAAACACAAGACTGTGTTATAAATTAAATGACTCTCTCTTTCCTGAATTTCTTATACTCCATAATACCAGGTGGAGTGCCAATTTGTTAATGGGGGGGAGGAATAAAGCAGACTTTGAAGAACAGGATACTCCTTCAGCATTCAGGCCCCTTCAAAAGAGTGCATTCTTTCTGTTGTCAGCTGGCCAAATCTCAATGGTTTTAATCTCTCATATGTTTGCAGCTGAACAGGCAGAAGTTTGGGCCCAAAGATTTCATTATTTTTTTCCTATGCCATATCCCACTGCTCACATTTGTTTGTTACTACACAAAGCAACCCTGCCCAAGTTCTCAGGATGCTGGAATAACAGCAAGCCTCTCACACAAACTGTTTCTATCCCAGTCCAGGCAAAGCTCTTTCTCACCCTCACAAGCCAAACCTCACAGTCCATAGTTCTTACTGCATTCAGGTCTTTCAACTCTGACTAGAATAGTCCATCACCCTGTACTTACAGTAATTCAAGGCATCTCTCAGGCCAAGATTTCAAATCCTTACACATTCCTCTTGAAAATCAGCTCCAAAAGGCCAAAGCCACAAAGTCAGGTGTCTAGCAGAAACCCCACTCTTGGTACCAACTTTACTGTTGCAGTCAGCCAAGAGGAGCTTGTGGGGGAGAAAATGTTTATTTTGCTCACAGACTCGAGAAGAAGCTCCATGATGTCAGGGGAAAATGATGGCATGAGCAGAGAGTGGATATCACCCCCCCCCCAGCCAACATAAGGTGGAAAATAGCAACAGGAGAAAGTGCCAAACACTGGCAAGAGGAATCTGGCTATAACACCCATAAGCCGGCCCCCAACAATACACTGCCTCCAGGAGGTGTTAATTCCCAAATCACAATCAGCTGAGAACCTAGCATTCAGAACACTTAAGTTTATGGAGGACACCTGAATCAAACTATCACACCCATTAATGGATGAGGGAATAAATACAAATAATTCCCATCTTTGCTATAGTAAAATAGTAGGCTCATACTGGATGAGTATGTTTTGCTTATATGGGAGCTTTTGGACTGGGGAGATGGCTCGGTGGAGGAATTGCTGCTGAAAAAGCATGAGGACCCAAGTTTGCTTTCCAGAATACACATTGAATGTGGTCCATGGTTGTGCAAGCCTGTAAATATAACACTGGAGAGGCAGAAACAGGAGGGTACCAGGGGCTCACTAGCTAGCTAACCTAGCCAAATTGGTGAGCTCTAGGGTCAGCCAGATACCCTATCTCAAAATATAAGGTATGCACATGCACACATGTGTGCCCACACATACATGCATATGTGCTCACACAAGTGTGCTAGTATACAAACAGATGTAAGCACATATCACACATATATACATGTGTAAAAAATAATAAGTTAGCTTCTTATTTAAAGGCTTTGGCTCTCATCTGAAAGCTGTATAAAATTCTATGGCCAGCAAGAAAATTAGGTACTGAGATTCCCAAAGATGACAGAGTCAATTAGGAAAAGCCCTAAGACTCAAAAAAATTTTCATGCTTCAAATTCCATGTGCTGCATCACATTAGGACTAATTATGTCCCTTAAATTACTGGCAGTGTTGACAGTAAGTATACCTATGAACTGCATGGGCAGTGTACTTACATTTGCTTCAAAGCTATCAGTTGAACAAGTCACTAGTCTACACAAGAAACAAGCATAGTACAACTCATGATACAAAATATAGTATGCTGGATTTTAAAGACTTCATATAAAGGCAGGGATTGGTGGCTCACGCCTTTAATCCCAGCACTCAGGAGGCAGAGGTAGGAGGATTGCCATGAGTTCAAGGCCACCCTGAGACTACATAGTGAATTCCAGGTCAGCCTGAGCTAGAGTGAGACCCTACATCAAAAAAAAAAGACTTCATATAACTAAAACATAAATCACTTGACCATGATTGTTTCTGTAGCATCAATGTTTAATGAAATGTTTTTAGAATATATTATGAATAGCAGACTGCTGAGGTATACTCTGAGACCTCTACAAATTTCTAGAGTCTCAAATGACAGATATGTTTGTGCAAGCTCCTATCTCCTAAATCATATTTCCTGTAAGAGCAACTTATTTCCTGTGCATGTCCATGCACTGCAATTTATCTCCTTTTCAACTTTTACTAATGTTTTCTCATTCACTTACAGGTATATCTAACAAAAAAATCTTTTAACTGCTTGGTACCTTATGTGAATAAGGAACACGAGAGCCACAATGAAATTCAAAAGCTAAGTGGGCAGCTAAACTTAGTAATTAAGTAATATAATTGTGTAGCATAGCCTCAAAGAACATTAAATTTGAATGACCAAAACAAGAACAAGGAACTACAAATGGCTTCTTCAACAGAGCAACAGGAATGAATGAACTTCTTTGGCTCTTATCATGACTAATGGGTCATCTATTAGCTCATCTACATTCAGGAAGAAGTTTGCTAATTATTTGCAAAGCAGCTAAACATAGCTGGGTTTCAATAGCTTTAGAATATATTAGTATAAATTTCACAGTTTGATTTTTTTTGAGGTAGGGTCTCACTCTAGCCCAGGTGACCTGGAATTCACTGTGCAGTCATATGGTGGCCTTGAACTCACAGTGATCCTCCTACCTGTGCTCCTGAGAGCTGGGATTAAAGGTGTGTGTCACCACTCTCAGCTTGATATTTTTATACAGAGGATTTGTATACTACCATGAGCTAAAACTCAAGCTATCATTAGGATAAGATGAATTCCTACTATGAGTACAATTTAAAGGAAGACTTGAGAGGGCCCTTCCCTAAAATTTCAATTAGGAAATAACTTCCCTTAACAGGTTAACCCTTTGACCTAGAAGTTCCACATCTACAAATTTCACTTTAGGAAATGGCAAAATTAATATTTATGAACTCCCACAAATATTTAGTGAAAATAAAAAGTACTTTTTACTTGACAAATGATAACAGAACATTTCAAATAAAGGAATATAAGTAACCAATACTAACAGGAAAGAAACGCAGAGGTGAGATATTATTTCTGCCCATTAATTAACTTGGAAGATTTAAAGGCATTTATTAATAACAAATACATAATACTAACATCAACTGTTGTAAAGGGTATGGAGAAATGGATTAAAAGACTATATAATTGGGCATACCAGACTTTGAGGATCACATGTCTATATACAAATTCCTCCAAGAATCTATCATATAAAACTACCTGCACTTATGCAAAATATATAGGTGTAAGAACTCTTATTTCAACTGTCACTTACTGTTTTTAAAAATTGGAAACAGAAAGTCACATCAGCATTATGTAATAATTTGCACCCATTTAAAAGAAGACAACGTATAGATTCATTAGCATGGAGCAATCACCATGCAATATTACTAAATAGAAAAATCAACTTGCAAGATAATACATGATGTAGGGTCTTACTTAAAACTAAATTAGCACTACAAAATTTAACTTTGAATGGTAAAAATTATTACCACAAAACTAATGGTCAAAGTAAAACCTTAATTTAGTAAAAAAAAAACAAATGTGAACACACACATTAATGTAGAGACAGAGATACAGAGGGTGAGAGAGAGGGGAGAAAGAGCAAGAGAATAAACTGTTTGCAGTTGTTCCTTTGGAGAAGATGGGTGAATGGAGAATCAATATGAGGAGGCATGTCTACATTTTACTATTTACTATTTTACTGAAACAGCACCATAATTTTGCTAGTATAAAGGTATTTTGTATTGCTTAGGTGATTTTTTTATATTACATAAGCATGATAAATTTTTCTAAATCATTCATTTAAAAAATGACTTGTCAGGGCTGGAGAGATGGCTTAGTGGTTAAGCACTTGCCTGTGAAGCCTGAGGACCCCAGTTCGAGGCTCATTCCCCCAGGACCCACTTTAGCCAGATGCACAAGGGGGCACACACTTTTGGAGTTCGTTTGCAGTGGCTAGAGGCCTGACACACCCATTCTCTCTCTCTCTCTCTCTCTCTCTCTCTCTCTCAAAAAAAATAATAAAATAAATGAAAAATATTTTAAAATGGTTTGTCATTGTAAAGCAGAAAAGGAAAGGGAAGTTGTTGAAATATAACAGTGCAAAGTCTGAGAGTATGTGTAGCTGAAGTTTTAAAGACTAATAGCTGATTTTCCATCCTAAAAGCTAAAGATTGGTCACTGGAAGAATGAGCTCAGGGATCATAGGATATTCTGTTGGCAGCTCACCTTGACTTACTACTTTCAGAACCTGGAAAGAATGTGGAAAAAAAGTTTCTTTCCATTTTTCTATCAGAAGCAGATGAAAAATGTCCACAAATTGTCACCTTCACAATTAAGAGATAAGAGTCTATCTCCCTTCCTCTTAACTCCAGGCATACTCTGTGACTTGATTTGACCAGTAGAAAATGAAAGAAATGACAGCATGTTTGTTCTGAGTCGAGATATACAGCATCAAGCCTCTACGAAACCTGGAAGCTTCCATCCTCTGATTATAAGAAATCTGACTATTCTGAGATCACCATAGATAGATCTAGCCAACCATGTGGAAAAGCCATATAGCAAAGAACTGAGACCCCAGGCATATGGTCTGAACTAAAGCATGCCAACCAGTTCCCAACCATTCAAACCACCTAGCCAATAACCAAGATATTGTGGGCCAGAGACAAGCATTCCCACTGTGCTTCTCCAAATCCCTACCCTACAAAGCCATTAACAACAAAAATAGTTGTTGCTTTAGACCACTGAATTTTGGGAAGTTTGTTCTGCAGCAAGATAACAACAATTCTCTGTGTTGTTCTTTTTCTCCACATCCTCTCAACTATGATAAGATGTTATAGTGATTTGTAGTCTGATGCAGTTGGCCTTTATTACAACCCCTATAAGTCACAATGCTGACCTTGGAAACAAATTAGCATTCTGACCCCCCAAAAATTAACATGCCAAACAGACAGCTATCTTCCTAGAAACTTCCAACTAAGTTTTGTAAAAAGGCCAACAGTGCAAGGGTGTTTTCAAGATGGAAATAATCAGGGCATTATTGAATTTGGAAAACCAAATTGCCAGCCTCTGACATCACAAAATGATTACACATCTCTGAACCTATTCTGCAAAGTTTCATACAGAGGCTTCACCCTCCAAGGGTTGCATGCACCCTGGTTCTTCTACCTGGTCCTTCGTGCATGCTGGTCCAGTCCATGACTAGCATAGACAATGAGTGTCTGGAAGTCACTCAGGGTCTGAAGGAAGCAGCAAGTAAGGAGGGTGATGGGTGTGGGAGTGAGAAAAGCTGCATATGTGGTCTTCAGGGATCATCTGGGTATGCCTATGGATAGAGCTTCCAACAGGATTTGAACCCAAAGAAATATAGCTGTTTGACTTCTTGCAATAAGAGATGTACATTGCCTATCAAAACTGGCCTGAAGCTTCACCAAATGAAATTTTTCCAGAAAGGAAGTCACTTAGTTGCTCTAAACGTGAACATTGTCTATTCCTAAGAATCACAGCTTCAGACATGAACATCTCAACTATTCACCATGGTTCAGAAGTTAGCTAATACTGTCCCTGTTCAGATGACTATGCACAGATGTTTCTGACTTCAGTCTCACATGAAAATAAAATAATTGAATTGCTCTTTCCCATTTGGGGATTTTATTTTTGACAAATAGCTTGCTGGGACTTTTTTCTGGCTAATACACAACTGAAGTCTTGATACCTCCCAAGGATAATTTTAAGTTGTTCTGTATAAACAGATGTGACCAACATACTCTAAATCTAGAACTCTGCTACTCCATGGATCAATAACATCAGCTTATTAGAAAGACCAAATCTCAGGCCCCACCCAGACCTACTATATTCAGAACTGAATTTTTAAGATAGCCATGGGGAACACAATAATGTTTGAGAAGCATCAGTCTGGGGGACCACATTTTTTGGCTGCTACTACAGGAACATCCAGCTCCTCCTACTTCTTGAGAACAAAGGTTATTCTCAACAAACATAAAAAGTGGCATTGAAGGGGCTGGGGCTTAATTGATAAAGTGCTCACCTTACAAGCATGAAGACCCAAATTTAGTCCCCAATACCCATGAAAACAAGCCAAGTATAGTGATACACAAATGTAATCTTAGTGCTAGGGAGAAAGAGATAGCAGGATCCCTAGAGTTTACTAGCTAGCTAGTTTAACTAATTTAGTGAGCTCGAGGGTCACTGCAGCACCCTGTCTCAAAAAATAAGGTGGAGACTTCCGGTCAAGATGGCGGCATAGGAACCATGCCAAAGCAGCCTAGGGGAGAAAAAGCCAAAGAAAACCCAGAAAAATACACACCTTTACTAAAAAGGGAGGTGTATAAGAGAGTAAAACAGCAGCAGAGAAGTAGGAGAGATCCAGAGCATCCAGAGCCCACACAGCCAGGCCAAAGAAGCTCCGGCAGCAGTGGCTTGGGCTCCGGCAGTGGAAGCGGCAGTGGAAGCCGTGACTCCAGCTCCAACAGCAACATCAGCGGCTCCAGCACCAGCTACAGCGGCTTCAGCGGCGGTGGATCCAGCAGCGGCAGCTCCAGCGGATCAGTGGTGGCAGATCCAGCAGCGGCAAGCAGATCCAGCAGCAGGGGTGCCAACCTGTAGGGCCACAGGTGCCAGGCTCAGTTTGCCCCGCAGGAAAAGCCAGTGCCCAGTTACAGAAAACAGAACAGTGGCCCAACGACCCAGCCAGCAACTTGACTGAGACCAAAAGCATCCAAACTCAACCACTAGGAACACTTGTCTAGATATGCTGAGAGTGTTAAGAGCCACACCTAACATATTAATCTCCTACATTGAAGACATACAACATCAGATCAATTGATACAGCTAAGAATACCCAGCTAAGTGGAAAATCTAAGCAGTAACTTAATCCAAGATGCAAAAATATATACATTATAACACAAGAAACACCAAAAACCAAGGCAATATAAATCCACCAAAAAGTATCAATGCATCAGAAATGACCTCCAGTGAGAACGAGTTAGAGGAAATGCCTGAGAAAGATTTCAAAAGAATGATTGTAAATATGTTCAATGAACTCAAAGAAGAAATCAAAGGAATCAAAGAGGAAACCAAAGGAATCAAAGAGGAAATCAAAGGTATCAAAGAAGACACAGGACACCAATTTAACGAAATAAAGAAGTCAATACAAGACATAAATAAGGAAAAAGAAATAATAAAGAAAAACCAGTCAGAATTACTAGCAATGAAGAACACAGTTAATGAAATAAAAAACTCTGTAGAAAATCTCACCAGTAGAATGGATGAAGGAGAGGACAGAATATCTAAGCTAGAAGACCAGGTGGCAGATCTAATACAATCCAACAAAGAGAAAGACAAACTAATAGAAAAGTATGAATGGGAATTTCAAGATATTCGGGACACTATGAAAAGATCAAACATAAGAATTCAGGGCATAGTAGAAGGAGAAGAATTTCACTCCCAAGGCATAGTAGGCATCTTCAACAAAATCATAGAAGAAAATTTCCCCCAAATTGGGAAAGAGGTGCCAATGCAGATACAGGAAGCCTTTAGAACACCAGCCAGACAAAACCTGGAAAGAACCTCTTCTCGCCATATTATAATCAAACTACCACACACACAATCCAAAGAAAAAATATTGAAAGCAGTTAGAGAGAAAAATCAAGTCACCTACAAAGGCAAGCCCATCAGGATCACAGCAGATTACTCAACACAAACTTTCAAAGCCAGAAGGGCTTGGAGTGATGTATTCCAAGTTCTGAAAGATAACAACTGTCAACCAAGGTTACTTTATCCTGCAAAACTATCCACTCAACTAGACGGAGAAATAAGGACATTCCATGACAAAAGCAGGCTAAAGGAGTATTTGAAGACAAAACCAGCTCTACAGAAAATACTTGAAAGAATCCTCCATGACGAAGAGAAGGAAAAGCACACATAAAAGGAACCTGGAAAACAACAAGCAATACTCAAATACTAGTTAATACAAGAGAGCAAAGGTAGAACGGGAACCACAAAAAAAAAATGGCAAACATAAATACACACCTTTCAATAATATCTCTTAATATCAACGACCTCAATGCCCCAACCAAAAGACATAGGTTTGCAGACTGGGTTAAAAAGCAGGATCCTACAATTTGTTGTCTCCAAGAAACTCACCTTTCTATAAAGGATGGACATTATCTTAGGGTGAAAGGTTGGAAAACGGTGTTTCAAGCAAATGGACCTAGAAAACAAGCAGGGGATGCTATCCTAATATCTGACAAGGCAGACTTCAGTCCAATGTTAGTCAAGAAAGATAAGGAAGGTCACTTTATATTGATGAAGGGCACACTCCAACAGGAGGACATTACAATCCTAAACATATATGCACCTAACATGGGGGCTCCCAAATTCATCAAACAAACACTGTTAGAACTAAGGTCACAGATAACACCAAACACAGTGGTAGTGGGTGACTTTAACACACCACTCTCATCAATTGACAGGTCATCCTGGGAAAAAAATAAACATAGAGGCATCTGGACTAAATAAGGTCATAGAAGGAATGGACCTAACAGATATATACAGGACATTTCATCCAAATGCTGCAGAATATACATTCGTTTCAGCAGCACATGGAACATTCTCTAAAATAGACCATATATTAGGACACAAAGCAAATCTTAAGAAATACAGGAAAACTGAAATAATTCCGTGCATTCTGTCTGACCACAGTGGAATCAAACTACAAATCAATAGCAAGAAAGGCTATAGAGCATACACAAACTCATGTAAACTAAACAATACACTACTAAATGATGAATGGGTCAATGAAGAAATCAAGAAGGAAATCAAAAAATTTATAGAGTCAAACAATAATGAGCACACAACATACCAAAATCTCTGGGACACAATGAAGGCAGTTCTAAGAGGTAAATTTATAGCTTTAGGTGCTTATATTAAGAAATTAGAAAGGTGGCAAGTAAATGACCTAATGCTTCACCTTAAAGCCTTGGAAAAAGAAGAACAAGGCAAACCAAAAATCAGTAGATGGGAAGAAATAATGAAGATTAGGGCAGAAATTAATGAAATAGAAACCAAACAAACAATCCAAAGAATTAATGAAACAAAGAGGTGGTTCTTTGAAAGGATAAACAAGATTGATAAACCCTTAGCAAATCTGACCAAAAGAAAGAGAGAAGGGACACAAATTAATAAAATTAGAGATGAAAAAGGTAACATCACAACAGATGCCACAGAAATTCAAAAAATCATAGGGACATATTATAAAAGCATATACTCCACAAAGTATGAAAATCTGAAAGAAATGGATGATTTCCTTGATTTATATGACCTACCTAAATTAAATCAAGATGAGATTAATCACTTAAATAGACCTATAACAAGCATGGAGATCCTAAAAGTTATCAAAAATCTCCCAACTAAAAAAAGCCCAATCCCAGATGGATTCACTGCTGAATTTTACCAGACCTTTAAGGAAGAGCTAACACCATTGCTTCTTAAGCTTTTCCATAAAATAGAAAAAGAAGGAATTCTACCAAACTCCTTCTATGAAACCAGCATCACCCTGATACCAAAACCAGGCAAAGATACAACAAAAAAAGAAAATTACAGACCAATATCCCTCATGAACATAGATGCAAAAATTCTCAACAAAATATTGGCAAACAGAATACAAGAATATATCAGAAAGATCATTCACCCTGACCAAGTAGGCTTTATCCCAGAGATGCAGGGATGGTTCAACATACGCAAATCTATAAATGTTATACATTATATAAATGGGTTGAAGGACAAAAATCACATGATCATCTTCAGACACAGAGAAAGCATTCGACAAAATCCAACATCCCTTCATGATAAAAGTACTACAGAGACTGGAAATAGAAGGAACATATCTCAATATAATAAAGGCTATTTATGACAAGCCTACAGCCAACATATTACTAAATGGGGAAAAACTGGAAGCTTTTCCACTAAAATCAGGAACAAGACAAGGGTGTCCACTGTCCCCACTTTTATTTAATATAGTTCTGGAAGTCTTAGCCATAGCAATAAGGCAAGAGACATGCATAAAAGGGATACAAATTGGAAAGGAAGAGGTCAAGTTATCATTATTTGCAGATGACATGATTCTATATATAAAGGACCCTAAGGACTCTACTAGCAAACTGTTAGAGCTGATAAACACCTACAGCCATGTAGCAGGATACAAAATAAATACACAGAAATCAGTAGCCTTCATATATGCTAACAACAAACACACAGAGGATGAAATCAGAGAATCACTCCCATTCACAGTTGCATCAAAAAAAAATAAAGTACCTTGGAATAAACCTAACCAAGGAAGTAAAGAATCTCTACAATGAGAACTTTAAAACACTCAAGCGAGAAATTGCAGAAGACACTAGGAAGTGGAAAAACATGCCTTGTTCCGGGATTGGAAGAATCAATATTGTGAAAATGGCAATCTTACCAAAAGCAGTCTACACATTTAATGCAATCCCTATCAAAATTCCAAAGGCATTCTTCATGGAAATAGAAAGCACAATCCAAAAATTCATTGGGAATCACAAAAAACCTCGAATATCTAAAATAATACTAAGCAACAAAAATAAGGCTGGTGGTATCACCATACCTGATTTAACCTATATTACAGAGCCATAGTAATAAAAACAGCATGGTACTGGCACAAAAGCAGACTTGTTGATCAATGGAACAGAATAGAGGACCCAAATGTAACTCCAGGTAGCTATAGCCACCTGATACTCGATAAAAATGCCAAAAATACTCATTGGAGATAAGACAGCCTCTTCAGCAAATGGTGCTGGGAAAACTGGATATATAACTGTAGAAGGATGAAAATAGATTCTTCTCTCTCTCCATGCACAAGAATTAAGTCCAAATGGATTAAAGACCTTAACATCAGACCTGAAACTCTGAAACTGCTAGAGGAAAAAGTAGGGGAAACCCTTCAACATATTGGTCTTGGCAAAGACTTTCTGAATACAACCCCAATTGCTCAGGTAATAAAACCACAGATTAACCACTGGGACCTCATGAAATTACAAAGATTTTGTACTGCAAAGGACACGGTGAATAAAGCAAAGAGGCAACTTACAGAATGGGAAAAAATCTTCCCAGCTATATATCTGATAGAGGATTAATATCTAGGATATACAAAGAACTCAAGAAGTTAAATAATAAGGAATCAAACAAGCCAATCAAAAAATGGGCTATGGAGCTAAATAGAGAATTCTCAAAGGAAGAAATATGAATGGCATATAAGCATCTAAAAAAATGTTCTACGTCACTAGTCATCAGGGAAATGCAGATTGAAACTACATTGAGATTCCATCTCACTCCTGTCAGATTGGCTACCATCATGAAAACAAATGATCATAAATGTTGGCAGGGATGTGGAAAAAGAGGAACCCTTCTACACTGTTGGTGGGAATGCAATCTGGTCCAGCCATTATGGAAATCAGTGTGGAGGTTCCTAAAACAGCTAAAGATTGATCTACCATATGACCCAGCTATAGCACTCCTAGGCATATATCCTAAGGACTCATCTCATTTCCTTAGAAGTACATGCTCAACCATGTTTATTGCTGCTCAGTTTATAATAGCTGGGAAATGGAACCAGCCTAGATGTCCCTCAACTGATGAGTGGATAATGAAGATGTGGCCCATTTATACAATGGAGTTCTACTCAGCGGTAAAGAAAAATGAAGTTATGAAATTTGCAGAGAAGTGGATGGATCTGGAAAGGATTATACTAAGTGAGGTAACCCAGGCCCAGAAAGCCAAGCACCACATGTTCTCCCTCATATGTGGATCCTAGCTACAGATGATTGGGCTTCTGTGCGATAAGGAAAAAGCTCAGTAGCAGAGGCCAGTAAATTAAAAAGGAGATAGAAAGGGAAGAGAAAGGAAGGGACGAGGGCATTTAGTAGGTTGGTATTGTACATATGTAAGTAGAAAGATTGAGATGGGGAGGGGATATGATGGAGAATGGAATTTCAAAGGGGAAAGTGGGGGGGGGAGGGTACTACCATGGGATATTTTTTTATAATCATGGAAAATATTAATAAAAATTGAGAAAATAAAAATAAATTTAAAAAAATAAGGTGGAGAATTACTAAGGAATACACTGGCCTCTACATGTGCACACACACACACACACACACACACACACACACACACAAACAAACATGCAGATACACAAGCCAGCCAGATTCCTATGCAATAAAAATGGCATTGAAAATAAAAAGTAAGCCAGGTGTAGCAGGACCTACCTGTAATCCAAGAACTTGGGGGGGGGGGAGGTGCTGAGACAGGAGATTTGGTGTTTAAGGCCAACCTGGACTACATAACCAGTCCACCTGCACTGTTGCACTGCTGTAGTAGAAATTCCAGAGCTTATTGCATTTCACAGTCTCCAGGTACTGAGTAGGCCAGCCAGTATGGGCTCAGCCCAGACATACATGGAGACTTCATAAACAAGAAGGAGCATTCTCAGCTTCCAATGTGCCTAGCTCAAACCTGCTAACTAGGACACTCAACAAGGCTCCACAAGAGCTGAAATTGCTGCATAATCAGCAATAAAAGGGACTATCTCAAGATGGGAAACCCTTATACAAAACAAATAACATAAGAAACCAAGGCAAGATACCCCCACAAAGACTTCCGAGCCCCATAGTAGAAGCCCCCAATGGTAATTACTAAGAGGAAACTGCAGACAAAGAATTCCAAACTGCAATTGTGATAAACATATTCAACAAACTTAAAGAGGCCATGAACAAATAGCTGAGCAAAATGAAAGAGAATCAAAAAGAACACAATAGACAGCTGAATGAAATGGATAAGAATTAACAAAAAAAGAACTCAATGTACAGTGGAATAAATTCAATGAGGACATGATCAACTGCAGGAATGAATTCCAAGATACAGTAAGAAAGTCAAATCAAGAAATGAAAATGGAACTTAAAACAAACCTAATAGAATGAAATTCACATAAGTCAGATCTAAGCAAACATCAGAAGTATCATCCACCTTGGTCAAGAAGGTCTCATTCCATGGATGCAGGGATGATTCAACATACCAAAATCAACAAATTCATCACACAAGTAGACTTAAAGACAAAAATCACATGATCATTTAACAGATGCAGAAAATGCCTTTGACAAAACACAACATTCCTTCACTATTAAAACATTAGAGAGACTAGGGACTGAGATGTTATATCTCAACATAATAAGGGCTCTATATCACGGACCTAAAACCTATAGCATACTAAATGGTGAAAACCTTGAAGCATTCCCTCTATGGTCTGGAACAAGATGCTTTTAACCAATGCTTTTAACATAGTCCATGAAGTCTTAGCTTAAATAATAAGACAAGGGAAATAAATAAAAAGGATGCAAATTGGAAAGGAAGAAGTCAAATTAGGCTTATTTTCAGATATGATTCTATATATAAGTGACCTGAAAGACTCCACCAAGAACTCCTAGAGCTTATCAACTCTTTCAGTGAAGTAGTAGGATATAAAGTCAACAAACAAAAATCAGTATCCTTCAAATATACCAATGAAAACATATGGAGAAAGAAATCAGGGAAACAATTTCATTTAAAATAGACACAAAGTGAAAGACCTCTATAGTGAAAACATTAAAACACTGAAGAAAGATATCGAGGAAGACATATGAAGGTGCAAATATCTTCCTTGTTGCCCCCTCCCTTAAATAAACTAATTAAAGTTTTTAAAGGGGTAGAAAGTTGGCTCAGTTGTTACAGGCACTTGCTTGCAAAGCCTTATGGCCCAGATTCAATATACTACCACCCAAATAAAGCCAGATGCACAAAGTGGTGCATGTATTTGGAGTTCATTTCCAAGCAGTAGAAGACCATTGCATGCCCATTCTCCCCCACTCTCATAAATAAATAAAATATTTTTTATAAAAAGATTTTCCATGCTCATGGAAGACAATATCAGAAATGGCCACACTACCAAAAACAATATACCAGTTCATTACAATTCCAATAAAAATTTTAGCAGCTTTCTTCACAGAAATAAGAAAAATAGTTTCAAATTCATATGGAAACAGAAAAAGACCTCAGATAGGAAAAAAAAATGGACTCAGCAAAAAAGAAACAAAAAACTAGTGGTATCACTACAGCAGATTTCAAAATATATTGCAAAATCGTAGTTGTAAATATATCATAGTACTGGCACAAAAATAGACAGATCAATGGGATAGAATAGACAATCCAGGTATAAGTTCCAATAACTACAGCTAGCTGATCTTTGATAAAAAGACCAACAATACACACTGAAGAAAAGATGGTATTTTCAACAAATGGTGCTGGAGAAACTGGATAACCACATGTGGAAGAATGAATTTAGATTCGCTTCTCTCACCTGCACAAAAATCAACTCCAAAAGAATCAAGGACCTGAATATAAGACCCCACTGATAGCCTGGCAACCAGCTCCAGAGAAATTGAAATAGACACTATAGTGAATCAAAACACATCAAAACAAAACTACAAAGGATGCAGAGAACGCAACACAAAACCAAACTGCTAACAGACCTTCCAAGGTTCACGGATTGTTGCGGAAGAAAGGGTAGGAAGATCGTAAGAGCTACAAGGTTTGTAGAAATATCCTGTGGCACACACCCCACTCAGACTGAATGAGGCCCAAATTATCCCACAGTGAACACCAATAGCTCACTGAGAAGGGCCCTTGGGGAAGTGGGGACTGGAGGAGAAGGGATATAAGACTATAATCTATGTACAAAAATAAAATAAAAATAAAGGTAATTTTTTTAAAGTCCTGAAACTCAAACAACTAGAAGTAAAAACAGGGATAACAGTATAAGATACAGGTGTAGGGAAAGATTTTTTTCTTTCCTTCCTTCCTTCCTTCCTTCTTTCTTTCTTTCTTTCTTTCTTTCTTTTTCCAAGGTAGGGTCTCACTCTAGCTCAGACTGACCTGTAATTCACTACGTAGTCTCAGGGAGTCCTTGAACTCACGGCTATCCTCCTACCTCTGCCTCCGAAGTGCTGGGACTAAAGGCGTGTACCACCACGCCCAGCTTAGGGAAAGAGTTTCTTAAAACGACCCAAGTAGTCATGCTAAGTTAAGTTATAGATGCTCAGAAAGACAACTGCTTTATATTTTTGCTCATATGTGGATCCTAACATGGAATAGTTTGATTTTTATATTACTTTATTTTATGAAAGATTATACTCTTTTACCCCTCACCCCTGTTCCTTTTTTCCCTGGGAGCTCTCCTCAGTGGGGTTATTGGTATTCACTATGGATCATGAAGGCCTCAGTCAGTCTCTGTGGGTGAGGTGAAATGGTGCCACAGGGTATTCCTACCCACTCTGTGGCTCTTATGATCTTTCCAGCCCCTTTCCTGAAATGTACCCTGAGCCATGGCAGGCCTATTAACAGTCTGATTTGGTGTTGAGGTCTCTGTAGCCTCTGGATACATGCTTTAATGGGTTTTGATTGACCACCATGTCTGTCACCATCACCCTGGAGCTGGTTGCCAGGTTAACAGTGAGAGCAGTATTCATGTCACCACTTCCTCTGCAATTTCTCATGAGCCCCAGCAGAGATGGTAGAGGTGACACATCTTATGTTAGGCAGTCAGCTATCTTCTCTTGTTGTATTGATGGATCTTGAATCTCCTAACTTCTCTCTGCCGTCTGTAAAATAAAACAGATTCTACAACCAAGAGTGAGAGAAGCCTTGATTAAAAGGAATATACATAGCTATTTGAGAGACCTTTTTTAAATAGTTTTTCAAGGTAGGGTCTCACTCTAACCCAGGATGACCTGGAATTCACTATGTAGTCTCAGGGTAGCCTCAGACTCATGGTGATCCTCCTGCCTCTGTCTCCCAAGTGCTGGGATTAAAGGCGTGCACCACCATGCCCAGCTGAGACTTTTTGATGTGTAAGCCCATTCTTCTTACCAAGATAGCAGTGGGGGCAACTGTTTGGAATTTATGAGTTTTCTGTCCGTGGAATTCTGATTCATTTCCCAGTACCAGATATGAGTTTTTTTCCACTGAGCAGGCCTCATGTCCAATTGGTGAATAGCAAAGCTGTGTACTGCTATTGCACAAGTGTGTACTTCTTGCCCAGCTGGATTTCATAGCTTGCTGGGTTCCCTGTTCTTATTCACACTGTTGGTGACAATTGTCCCCCAGCAACTTCCATAGCACTTTTCATAGCTACGAGAGCTAGCCAGGAGAGAGCTGGTTTCCCTCTCAGCTCCAGAATGATATATTAATATCCTGTGACTGCATCCTGTGGTTATAATAAAACACATGAGTCTATAGGGCCATACATTCAGACTACCAAACCTGTTAAGTATTTGTCTTCTCCCCCCCCTTCTTCTCTCTATCAGTTTCATTCTAGTTTTATGCCCATAGTCCTGATACTTACTAATGCTTGCACTCATCTCCAGTTGAGCCCAGGTAGGAACTGCACATGTGAGAAAACATGTGGCATTTGTCTTTCTGTGCCTGTCTGACCTTGCTTAGAAGGACTTTTTTCAGCTCAGTCCATTTTCCTGCAAATTTCATTATTTCATTTATTCTTACAGCTAAGTAGAATTCCATTGTGTATAGATACCACATATTCATTATCCATTTATCAGTTCATGAGCATCTGAACTATTTCCAGTTCCTAGGCAATTATGAATAGAGCAGCAACAAACATGGCTGAGCAAGTACCTCTGAGGTAAAGAGTGGAGTCTTTAGGGTATATTCCCAGGAGCTGGATCAAATGTTAGATCTATTTTCATCTTTTTTAGGAGTCTCCATACTGACTTCCACAATGGTTGTATAAGTTTGCACTCCTTCAAGCATGGATGAGGGTGCTTCATTCCCTCCATTCTTGCCAGCATTTGTTGTCATTTGATTTTTTGATGAATACCATCCTGACTAGAGTAAGATGGAATATCAAAGTTGTTTTGTTTTACATTTCTCTGATAATTAAAGATGTTGAACATGTCTTTATGTATATATTGGTCATTTGTAGTTCTTCTTTGAGAATTCTCTACTCACTTCTCTGCCCTATTTTTGATTGGATTGTTTGATATCTTTATTGCTTAGTGGCTTTTTTTGTTTTTTGTTTTTAAATTTGTTCATTTTTATTTACGTATTTGAGACTGACAGAGAGAGAGAGAGAGAGAGAGAGGCAGATAGAGAGAGAGAGAGGGAGAAAAGGCGCACCAAGCCTTCCAGCCACTACAAATGAACTCCAGACGCGTGCGCCCCCTTGTGCATCTGGCTAACGTGGGTCCTGGGAAATCGAGCCTCAAACCGGGGTCCTTAGGCTTCACAGACAAGCACTTAACAACTAAGCCATCTCTCCAGCCCTTTATTGCTTAGTTTTTTGAGTTCTTTGTAGATTACAAATAATAGACCTCTGTCTAAGTTACAGCTGGCAAAGATTTTCTCTTCTCACATTTTGTGTGGTATCTATTCAATCTACTGATGGTTTGTGTTTCTGTACAATTGCTTTTTAGTTTCATGAGGTCCCACTGGTTGAGTGTTTGTCTAAGTTCCTGGGCTACTGAAGTAATTATTAGTAAGAAAGCTAGAATGAGGCTTGGAGAAATGGAAAGAAGAGAGGAATGAGAGAAGTGGATACTTGTCAGGTAAGTGGAGGGACAGAACACAGTGGGCAGAAGGGTTTGGGGGCACTGGGGTAAGGGAGAAAAGAAAAGAAGGAGATACACAAAAATAATGATGGTATGAGTCAGTACTATAGTTGTTTGATTCAGGTGTCCCCCATAAACTTATGTGTTCCAAATGCTAGGTTCTCAGCTGATGGAAATTCGGAATTTAAAGCCTCCTGGGGGCAGTATATTGTTGGGGGTGGGCTTAGGGGTGTTATAGCCAACTTTCCTTGCCAGCATTTGGCACACTCTCCTGTTGCTATTGTCCATCTGATGTTGCACAGGAGGTGATGTCCACCCTCTGCTCATGCCATCATTTTCCCCTGCCATCATGGAGCTTCCCCTCGAGTCTATAAGCCAAAAATAAATGTTTTTCCCACAAGCTGCTATTGGATGGGTGTTTTCTGCCAGCAATGTGAACCTGACTGCAACAGTAAAATTGGTACCAAGATGTGGGATCATTGCTGCTAGCCACCTGACTGTGGCTTTGGCCTTTTGGATCTGATTTTCAAGAGGAATGTGGAAGGATGTGAAACCTTGGCCTAAGAGATGCCTTGCAGTTCTTTAAGTACAGCTTGATGGACTATTCTGGTCAGAGTTGAAAAACCTGAATGCAGTAAGAACTGTGGACTGTGATGTTTGGCTTATGAGGGTGAGAAAAAGCTTTAACCAGACTGGGCTAGAAGCACTTTTTGTGAGAGGCTTGGTGCATTCTTCCTGTCTGTGTCCTGGGAACTTGTAAAGGGCTGCATTGCATAGAAATAGACTGGTGTGAGCAGAAAGATATGGCACAGAAAAAGAAATGAAATCTTTGGGCCAAAATTTATACCTATGCAGCTGCAATTGTATGAATGATTACATTTGAGATGCTGCCAACTGACATGCATTGAGACAACAGGAAGAATTCAGACTCTTTTGAAGGGGTCTGAATGCTGAAGGAGTGTCCTATTCTTCAAAGTCTGCTTTATTCACCCCTAGATTAACAAATTGGCAGCCCACCTGATATTATGGAGTATAACAAATTCAGAAAAAAAAGAGTCATTGGATTTGCAATAAATTTTGTATTTTGGAAAGGGCCATGGACAGTGTGAAGTAGGCTTGTTGGAATATCTTCATGGAGACCCTATGGAGCCATGAGAATGAACCATGGGGTGTAGCAGAGACCTAATGGAGATGCCAGGACTATATGATGGCTGCCAAGGATAGCTGACAGCACCACATAAAGTTTTCTAGGACTGTGAGTAGCCTGGCTCTGGGAGTGGAATTGGAACACCAGAGACTCCTCACTGGTTAAAATTGACTTGGAGACTTGTCACTGGTTAGAGTTGCCAGACTTGGAGCTACAAAGTTCCATGTTTCCCCTGTTTGTTTTAAATCTTGTATTGGTTGAATATTTCTTTGCTATGCCCAATGCCATATTTTGCAGTGTGAATGCTTATTCTGTGCCTTTATGGGTTTGGGGGGTTGGTATTACTGGTCAGTTAAAACACTTGGGGTCATGGGGATGTTTGAACATCATTGGGATTGATGAAAACTGTAGGGACTTTTAAAGCTGAGCAGAATGCATTGCATTTTACACCATAGATGGTTCAGTTTATGGGACACAGGGGCAGAATGTGGTGGTTTGATTCAGGTGTCTCCCATAAACTTAGGTGTTCTGAATGCTAGGTCCTCAGCTGATGGCAATTTGGGATTTAAAGGCTCCAGGGGATAGTATATTGTTGGGGATGGGCTTAGGGATGTTATAGCCATCTTCCTCTTGCCAGTGTTTGGCACACTCTCCTGTTGCTATTGTCCACCTGATGTTGGCCAGGAGGTGATGTCCACCCTCTGCTCATGATATCATTTTCCCCCTGCCATCATAGAGCTTCCCCTTGAGTTTGTAAGTCAAAATAAACCCCCTTTTCCCACAGTCTTCACCTCATCGGGTGTTTTCTGCCAGCAATGCAAACAACTGCAACAAGTACCATGGAAACATTCCTCTTGATTAGCTAATTAAAATATATAACTCTACTAATGAGAAAGAAAGAGACTAGGCAGAAGTACCCTTTAAGAGGCAATGAAAGCTTTACCCTAAAACTATGGGCTATTGTTGGTAAATCCCAGTGTCAGCATTGGATTACCAATTATGCCCCACCAGTGAGCTTATTGGTCAAGGAGGCACATGATGCCCCCAAAACAATTCAATCCATTGCCAAAGCACTTGGTTACCCACCAAATCTAATGCTGAAGACACTACATGCTGTGGTTATGGGACATCCAAAGGTCGTGCTGGAACTGAAAGGGAACCAAGCTACCTGATGGCTAACTCATACTGCTGAAAAGTGCTATGCAAACTGATGGGGGATAATGGTTTTCAACAGCATGAACAAGCAGTTTATTCTGTAAGTTATAAAAACAACCAACCAGGCAAGATGTATATACCATTAAAATAGTGGCACACAGGATATAGGAGTAATCAATTGCTTTCTGATTGGATATGAGGCCTGCTCAATGAGAGGAAATTCATACTTGGTACTGAGAACCAATTTAGAAGCCTATGGCTTGGAATCATAGACCCTAGAGGGAAGCTTCTACTGTTCTTTGGCTAAAAGGAGAGGCTATGTCCATCAAAAATCTTTAAAATGGGATGAAGAAATGGCTTAGCAGTTAAGGTAATTGCCTGTAAAGCCTAAGGACCCATGTTCGATTCCCCAGAACCCATATAAGCCAGGTGTACATGGTGGTACATGCCTCTGGAGTTAGTTTGCAATGGCTGGAGGGCCTGGCATGCCCATTCTCTCTCTCTCCCTCAAATAAATAAATAAATAAAAAGTCTTAAAATACCTATGTTTGTCCCTTTTAAAAATTATTTATTTGGGCTAGAGAGATGGCTTAGCAATTAAGGCAGTTACCTTCAAAGCCTAATGATCTGGGTTCAATTCCCCTGTACCCACATAAAGCCAGATTCATGAAGTGACACATGCAACTGGAGTTTGTTTGCAGCAGCTAGAGGCCCTGGCAGCCCATCCTCATTCTCTCTCTCTCCTTACAAATAAATAAAATAAAAAGTATTTAAAAAATTATTTTATTACAAAGAGAGAGATTCTCTCCCACAGATTTCACAGTGAACATGGCCTTAATTTTAAACACCTAGCTGCCAAAACTGAAACTATACTTTTGTTGTTTTACTAATACTTTGTTATGAAATCCCTATAAAACTAACGTAGACAGAAACTCATGCTATATATTATAGTCTTGGCTCCTGTCTTAGCCCCAGAGGAGTCTCCTGCAAGGGGTGCCTCCTTTGTGATTCAGGGCTAAAGCATCTCTGAGCACTACTGCTGTCTCTGGTGATAATATCACAAAAATGAGTTTTCTAGCAATATGCAGCATATATTTCAAAATATCAGAAGTAATTTTGTATGTTCTCACCTCTATAAAAGATAAATATTTAAGGTGATGAATATGCTAATTGTGTTTATTTGATTATTACACAATATACATATACCAAAATATCATACTGTATGCTATAAGCATGTATAAATTATTACATGTAAATATAAAACCAAATTCAGAAAAGAAAAAGAAATGAACAAAGAATGAAAACAAGTCTTTAAAATTGCTTCATATACCCATCTGGCCTGTTTATGTACTATGGGAATAGAAGGAAATGGAAGACAGCACAAATACCCTTCAAAACCCAACTTGCTCTTCAGGAAATGAGCAATCACACTGGTTGAATGGCTGAAGAGGATCCTGTAGAAAATATCCCTTGTTGGCCTCTTTTCTGCCCTATTCCTTTTGCTGTAGAAAGGAATTTCAGCTGGTTTGGACAAGTTTCATAGAATACCACATGGGACATTCTTTTGTTCTTCAGGTTCCCTGGATCTCAGGCTCAAAAAAGAACTTAGTGCCCTTTCTCAAGATACCAAATGTATGTTATTTATTTTCTCTTATCCCTCTCTGTGGTTTACCAAACATTTCAAAAGATCTTAAAGCCAAAAAGAACCTCAGTAAACATCTGGTCCAACTGTCTTACACATGATGAAATGGAGGTAAAGAAAGGTCAAAGTTGGGTAGCAAAGCCAACACAAAAAAAAGAAAAAAGAGAAAGACCAGACCATTCAATGTATAGGCTCTGATAGTTTTGTGGATACAGTAAATGCACTGCTTCTCATCCATTTTTCATCTGAAGCAAGGTTTAGAGACCACAACAACGTAAGTACAGGCTTTGAAGTTGGGCAGACTTCAGTTTAAATTCTAAATCTTCCACCTACGTGTTGAGTGACCTGAGCAGTTTAACCTCTTGGTTTACTCATCCCATACATCATGGATAACATCACCTACCTCAAACACTGTTGTAATGATTGATGCGATAACATATGGGAAGTTCTGTGACAGTTGGGTAGTTTCAGCTCACAGAGTCTTTAATCCCACCTGTCCTGCCCTTTGGTGTCTTTCCTTTCTAATTTTCTCAGCCTTGAGCAAACATCAAAATAACCAAAGCTGTTTCAGGCATCTGCCCGAGCCACAGGAACCCCAAGAAGGGGAAACTCTTTCTTTTAATAACTCTCTTTAGAGTGAAGAAACTTCCTAGAAGCCTTCAAGCAAGTCCTCCTCAGTCTCATCTCCCTTTTTGGTCATGTTTCCATTTAAGGAGACTAGGAACAACCTTAAGCCAATCAGGCTACCCATGAAGGTGTGGTTTGTCATGCAAGTGTGTGTACCTAAGTTCATATATCCTCAGACCACATGTAAAAGCCGGAAGCTGTGACCGCCTTCTGTAATCCCAGAGTTACTATGGTGAGATGAAGGGCAGATAGCAAACTAGCTTAATAAACAGGGCAAGGAATAAGAGACCTTGCCTCAACAAAGGTGAAAAGCAAGGACTGACACTCATAAGTTGTCCTGTGACCTGCACATGAACTCTGTGGCATGCATACACCCACACTGACACACATACCCCAAGAAAACAAACAAAACATAAAAGACACAGAATGCATGCCGATTAGGCAAAAACAGTTGCAATTACAGCCAGTGTTTTGTGTTCACTTCTTTTATTATGAGTGAGGACATGTATTAGATAACTCTTCTGTCAAAGTTTTACCATGCAAGAGTTCCCTGACATTCCTGATGTAGCATTTCCTCACCTCTCTGGGATATATGTCAACTCATAGCCATTCATCATGATTGACTCCCATGAAATAAGTAAGTCACCCCTTCAAAGTTGTACTGTAAGTGAATATCTGAGGGTAAGACTGTCTATGTATGTAGTGCTTTCCAGTTTATATAGCTGTTAGACATATTTCATGTGAGCCTCTATCTCTAAGAAAAAGTGAATACCAGAGAGAGCTAAAGAAACTTGCTCATGCCTGTAGCTAGTAAGTAGTAGTTCTGTGTCGAAAATAAGTGCTAAATACAATGTACTTTTTGTTACTCATGTTGCCACAAGGAATCCCAGAGAAATTTGGCACATATAGTAGTCATGAGCAAAGAAGCAATTGGTGCAAGTTTTACAGCCCCAATCCCAGGGTACCCATTCTTTCAAGATTCATCCATTTTCTAATCCAAAATTGTCCTAGAAATACAAATGAGGTCTTTCTCAGTTTGAAGTAGAGCTTATCACATATTTAGTAAACATTTGCATAGAAGTTTCCACGTGGCATGGATTATGTAATGTGCTTTACAAATATTAACTTTCTTAAATTCACTTAACTCTGTCTTGTTAGAGAAGCACCAATGTCCTGAGGTCATATATGTTTCAAAAAAGCCTTGTATGATTTATTCCATGGCAATCCACCAGAAATAAAACAATCCAGAATCTTACAACAAGATCAAACTTTCAGACACAAACCTGTTCCAGAGCAAGCAATCCTTTGTCCTACTCTTCTATTAGCAACAACCTATGACCAACCTATTACCCAGCCAGAGCATACATATCCAAATAAATCACACCACAGCCTGTAATGTCTTGACAAGAATTCTGGATTATCCTAAATTTATATAGCATAATCTTTTTATGACCTTTTAAATTTTTTAACATACAAGACATTTTTTGAAATATTTTATTTATTTGAGAGAGAGAGAGAAAGAGAAAGGGAGGGAGGTAGAGTGCACATCAGGGCCTCTAGTTACTGCAAACAAACTCCAGACACATGTGCCACTTCATACATCTGACTTTTATGTGGGTACTCAGGAATCAAACATGGGTTCTTAGGCTTTGCAGGCAAGCACATTAACCATCTCTTGAGCCCTGAGACCTTTCCCTATTGTTGCAGATGATAATGTTCCTTAAAAGATGAGGGAAATTTCTGCTCCAAGTTTAGGAGGGCCAAAGGGCATTGGTTAAGGTTGCTTTGCATCAACATTCTTAACCTTCCTGTTGGTATTTTAAAATAACAGGTGGTCATGCAAATTATAAACTGCACCATGTAAAAGTCCCCGTGAAGTGCTGCCATTTGCTTTCTGGCAGCCAAGAAGTCATAATATGCCTCCTTGCTCTTCATGTGACAGTAATTAGCATCGAAGCTCTGAAGTGTTTATTCCCACAGCAAAGAAGATGACATTTATAACAGGATTCAGCAGAAAAGTATTACTGTTTGAAATATATAGGCCCTAGTTTCAATATGGAAGGATAAAGATTTCAAAGTGAAAAACCAGACTGTGAGATGATTTCTTCCATTTAACAGCTTGAGATAACAATTTTGAGGATATGGTCATTAGCCTCATATGCTTGCAAAATCAAGTCATAGTTTGGGTTTTTGTTTTGTTTTTTATCTTGGGTTTTTGTCATTGTTGTTTTGTACAAGGTCTCATATATAACTCAGGGTGGCTTGTACTCACTGTACAACCAAGGATAACCCTGAACTTCTGATCCTCCTGCCTCTACCTCCCAAGTGATGGTTTTACATGTGTGCTGCACCAGATTAAGCCCAGGAGTTATTTATTTAACAGATTATACACTTTTATTCCCTCTCCCCCATTCCCATTTCCCTGGGGCCCTCTTATGTTGGGTTGTGGGATTTATTGTGGGGTCATGAAGACCTCAGTCAGTCTCAATGGGACAGTGGGGGAAGGCTGTGTCTCTGGGTTATTTCTATCCATTCTGTGGCTCTTACAGTCTTTCTACGCCCTATTCCACAATCATCTCTGAGCCATGGCAGGCCTATTGGCAGTCTGATTTATTGTTGACTTCTTTGCAGCCTCTGGATTTCTGCTTTGATAGGTTGTGCTTCATCACTGTGTCTGCCCACTATTACCCTGGAGCTGGTTATCAGGTTAGCAGTAAGAGCAGTATTCCACTGCAAGTTCTCCTGGGCCCTAGCAGATGTGGAAGAGGTGGCAAGTCTCATGGTAGGTTATCTTCTTGTCTTATTGATGGATCTCAACTCTCCTCCATTTTCTCTGCCATCTGTAAAATAAAGCATATTCTCCAACCAAGAGCAAGAGCAGCTTGAAGCCCAAGGATTTTTTTAAGCTAGGAAATTACTCTAATAACTGAGCTATATCCCATGCCAAGACAACAAAGTACCAGTGGATATCTTTTTCCCCTTCATCTTTTTTTCTCTTTTTCTTTATTAACTTAAAATTTGCCATACAGGAATGGAGAAATGGCATAGCAGTTAAATGCATTTTGTACACAAGCATGAGAGCTTGAGGGGGCCTGAGATTGCCTGAGCTTGAATCCCTAGAATCCATATAAACAGATGGGCATCGGTATGTATATCTTTAACCTCAGTCATACGAGGAGAAGAGCTATGATAATCACTGGGGTTTGTGAATGCAAGAGCTCCAAAATAAGTACAAGACTTCATCACAAAGAAAACAGATGTATAAGTGATGGAGGGTATGTCTGACCTCCCCCTCTAGACACCACAGGTGAGTATATGGAGCATTACATGGGACATACACATACCACACACACCTCCACCACAACCACCCCCATACTACATACTACACACACACACATACCTACGCACATGCACACACACACACACACACACAATTACTATGTATAGAATAAATGAATAAAAATAACTGTTCCCCACTGTTTGTGGAACTAAAGAAAACTGTTAGATTCTAGAAAAATTGCTTATTGGAAAACATGATAAGGTTTGCTAGAAATATTTTTTTTCTTTGATTAAATGAGCTATTACAGATAGACACTCTTTAATAAAATGTGAAATAGAGAAAATTTGAAAATATTCCTCCCTCAAACTGTCTGTATCCATGTTGTGACTTGTACTGCACCAGATGAAGACATTGATCTTACCATTGAAAAGTATCCCATCACCGGCCTATTTCCCTGATGAACTTAGATGCAAAGATCCTGAAAAAAATCCCCACAAACCAAATCCAACAAAACATCAAAAGCATTATCTACCCTGACCAAGTGGGATTCATCCCAGAAACACAGTGGTGGTTCAACATACAAAATCTGTCAATGTAATACACCACATAAACAAGGTTAAACACAAAAATCACATGATAATTTTGATAGATGCAAAAAAGGCCTTTGACAAGATACAACATCACTTCATGATCAAAACATCAGAGAGAATTGGCATGGTTGGCTCATATATTAACATAATAAAGGCAATATATGAAGCTCCTAAGGCCCAAATAATACTTAATGGAGAGAGACTGGAGGAATTCCCATTAAGATCAGGAACAAGACAGGGTTGTCCACTCTCACCTTTGCTCTTCAATATAGTACTGGAAGTCCTAGCTCAAGCAATAAGACAGGAGAAGGAAATAAAAGGGATAAAATTTGGAAAGGAAGAAGTTAAGTTAGCTCTATTCACTGATGACATATGTGAGAGACATGAGAGACTCCATCCCAAAACTCCTATACCAAAGTAGCAGGATACAAAATCAATGCACAAAAATCAGTAGCCTTCCTTTATGCAAATGACAAAGATACAGAGAAAGAAATAAGGGACATGGTCCCACTTTCAATACCAAAAGAAATAAAATAAAATAAGATATCTTGGAATAACGTTAACCAAGGAATTGAAAGATCTATACAACGAAAACATAAAAACACTCAAAAAAGAAATTGAGGAGGACTTGAGAAAACGGAAAGACCTCCCATGCTCCTGGATAGGCAGAATTAACATTGTGAAGATGGCAATCCTACCAAAGGCAATATACAGATTTAATGCAATTCCAATTAAAACACTAACAGTGTTCTTCACAGAGATAGAAAAAATGATCTCAAATTACATATGGAAAGGCATAAGGCCTCGCATATCCAAACATATCCTCAGCAAAAGAAATACCTCTGGAGGCATCACCATACCTGATCTAAAGCTATATTACAAAGCCATAGTAATAAAAACAGCATAGTACTGGCATAAAAACAGGAGTATAGACCAAGGGAATACACTTGAGGACCCGGACTTTGGCTCAAACAATTATAGCTACTTGACATTTGACAAAGGCCCTAACAATATAGGCTGGAAAAAAGAGAGCATCTTCAACAAATGGTGCTGGACAAACTAGATAACCATATGCAGGAAATTGAAACTTGATTCACACATTTCGCCATGCACTGCACTCAAGTCCAAATGGATCAAAGACCTCAATATAAGACCAGAAACTCGACTACGACTGGATAAAAAGACATAGGAAGTACTTTCCATGATATAGGAATGGAAAAAGACTTCCTGAACAAAACCCCAGTAGCTCATGATCTTAAACAGTCACTCAACCAATGGGATCACATGAAGCTGAAGAGTTTCTTTACAGACAAGCACACAATAAGCAAAGCCAATATATTACCCACAGAATGGGAGAAAATACTTGCTGGTTATCCAACTGACAGAGCCTAATCTCTAGAATCTACAAAGAAGTCAAAATCTAAACAGAAAGGAGTCAAACACCCTACTCACAAAATGGAGAAGAAATACAAATGGCAAACACACACTTAAGAAAATGTTCATCATCCTTAATCATCAGGGAAACGCAAATTAAAACAATCATGATATTCCACCTTACCCCAGTAAGCATATCAAACATCTGAAAATAAATGCTGGCTAGGATGTGGAGAATTAGAAACACTTATCCACTGTTGGTGGGAATGTAAAATGGTATAATCACTTTGGAAAAAAATATGGAGAGTCCTGAAAAAGCTAACTATAGAGATACCAACAGACCCAGTTATTCCCTTACTGGGCATCTACCCTAAAACCTTTAGACCACAGCCCAGAGAGATTTGCTCAACCATGTTTGTAGCGGCTCAATTTGTAATAGCTAAGAGCTGGAATCAACCCAGAGGTCCATCACTAGAAGAATGGATAACTAATAGGTGGTATATCTACACAATGGAATTCTATACAGCAGTAAGAAAAAAAGACACAATGAAATTTGAAGAAAAATGGTCGAACCTGGAACAGATCGTTCTCAGTGAATTTACCCAGTCACAGAAAAAAATCGCCACATAGTTTCACTCATCTACAGCACCTAACCTGAATCTACCCAAGATGCCTTATACACCTAGCAAGCATCTTATGGACTAGACAATAGGATGTGGGGGGGGGAGGGCAACGGAGAGGGTGGGAAACACAAATCTACACCCAAATGGCAATGGTACCATAAAATTCTACATCCTAAAAGGCAGACCAAATGGCTGAACCTTCACCAGGCCCTTAAAGGGAACACCTGAGCCACAAGACACTGGAGAGAGTATGATGAAGATTGACCTTAATCTTCCACAGCCTCTCTCTCTCTCTCTCTCTCTCTCTTCTCTCTAACTCTTTTATATTAGTTATCTGTTTCTTCCTTTTCTTAGTGGGCACTGACCTGTAACTCCCAGTACCAGCATGTGGCTATCATCCACAATGAGCTTTTGATCAGAGAGACCTACAAGGTTTCCTAAAAGAAAGACAGATTTCTGTCAGAGTACTTGATGACATACCAAAGGTTAGTGGGAAGACCCTACTGCTGAAGACACCTTATGTGGTTGATACATAAAATGGAATGGCATGGCTGGAAGCTGGAAGAGAGTCAGTCCCCAGACAGACAGAGCATCTAGTGCCAGAAGATGCTACATGGGCGACTGGAGAAATATGACCAATATCTGTCTAAGCAACTCATGATCTAACCTACTTAGCAGAAAATAACCTGTAGTGATGCTCACACAAGTGCAATAGTGGTGCACAGCCATGATGGGAAATCAACTGCTCTTGATTCGGCTAACTGATCCCCTCGGTGGTATGGTTCCCATAGCTGGAGCTGGGAAATAAGTCAGAACCATATCCCAACATAAGCCCGCTCTCCATTAACAAGCTACCACCAATCGTGGGCTACAAGAGGTCCTACACCTATTAAATTCTCTATAAAAAAGTAAGGGTTATCTCATTTTTCTGGTGCTAACTTACTCTCCATTGGAGAATCTGGTTCTCTTTTTCAGATAGATGTAGATCCTAAGGAGAGAACCACCCCATCATACCTCAAAAGGGCCCTGGCTGAAACTAAAAACAATTGGTGAAACAAGCAAGGGTGCTGTTTTCTTGGTGAACCGGGTACCAGCATAAGAGTGAAGGAGATCAACACAGAGAAAAATCAACTCCTACCAAATCAGGGATGCAGAGACCCAGAGGTCCCCAACACCTCATCACTGAAGCAGACCCAAAATGAACCCAACATGGCTCAGGGAATTTTTGCAGAAGAGGGGGCAGAAAGAATGTCAGAGCCACATGTTCAGTCATGATATGCTCAGACATTTGTCCCACCCATAACTGTGGGCTTGCTCCAGAATGCATGACCCATATACCTCAACAAGGAGGGGCCAAGGGGAGGGGGTGGGACATGGAGGAGCCTAAGAATGGTACCAAATTGACTGTATTCGCCCTGTACAAAACTAATTAATTTTTAAAAAAAGAAAAGTATCCCATTCAAGCCAGGTGTGGTGTGTATGCCTGCAATTTCAGCACCCAGGAGGCTTAGGAAGTTGGATTGCCATAAATTTGAGGCCAGCATGGTCAATAAAGTGAGTGAGATCCTAACTCAAAAAAAAAATCCAATCTAGATGTGGACATGAACACAGAGCAAATTATAAAGTTTGTGCTGGAATAAATACAAAAAAAATGTAGTACAAAGTTTTATAGGAAATTTATACTCATAGATTATCAATGAGAAGATAAGTAGCCTGGGAAGGGTCAAAGAAGGGCATAAAATAGTTTGCAAAAACCTTCACATTTTACCATAATGTTTTCATATAATCTCATGTGTCCTATAGAACATTCTCATAAAATACTCTATATCTTTGTCTACTTTGTAGATGAAGAAATAAAGGCAAAGAGAGCTAAAAATCATTTTCCAAAGTTAAATTACAAATGTCTAGGATGGTTTAGAGAGGGATAGTGAAGAGGGCTAAGTAAATTAGTTGTCGCAGCCAGAAGTCACTTGAGAGCCACAGCCATAAAAGCATGATTGGCCCCAGGTAAATGATGAATCACAGCAAGGCGGAGAAAGGGTTCCAGAACTGATATGCTGCCTACAAGGACCCACTTGTGGAGCGGCTGCATGAATAGCCTTATGGGTTGATGACCTCAAATAGATACTAGAAAAGTAAAGAATTCTCACATTTGTGTGGTGCTTCATGGGGTGCCATAACAATTTTGTATAATCTCATTTTGTCTTTAGCCTGAGCCCATGAGGAAGATTACCTGCTCTATTTTGTATATGAAAAAAAATCTAGGCTCAGAGATTGAAAACTGATTTGCCAAAGTTACCAACCAAGGAAACCGAGAGCCAAGGAATAAAATTCTGACCTTACTTCCCTAAAAGCAAGTGTGGACACACTTCACAATTTGGCTGAGACAGCACTAATGGTGGAATGCTTTGTCAGAAGTGACCTTGTAAACTGATTTTAAAGAGAGGTCCCAGAGCCAAACAACATTAGATCAGATTGGGTTGCCACCTGCATACAAAGTCTACTAAGGGGGTATGGTTTGTGAAACCATTCCCTTAAAGAAGCTATTCTCAATAAGGACATCATATGAGTGCTTATTGGTTGGAGAAATGAATCCATTAGATATTTTAAGCCTCTTTATAATTCTGTATGTGATGCTCAACACTAGAGTATAGAATAAAGGAACTCTCTCTCTCTCTCTCTCTCTCTCTCACACACACACACACACACACACACACGAATATCACTCAGTATCTGAATTTGTTACATAAACTCCATATGAACTCAGAAACCAGATAGATTGTGTGAAGCAAAGATTATCTGTATATACTTCTCTCAAATAAGATATACAACCCTTAACTTCCTTATGAATATATGTGACATATAAAGTGAAGGTTTCTTCATAGAAATAGGTCACATTATTACATACATAATGGACTATGCAGGTCAATTATTTGATTCCATCATTCCCACTCTTTTATTCATGTCTTAATTGTAAAAACAAAAAACGAAAAGGTAGAAAGTTAAATAATCAAGTTCTGCCACTGAGAGAGAATTATAGGAAAGTGGAAGGCAGAAGAAAAGACGATATTAAGATATTTTTCTCTTGGTTCTGGGGGTGTCTCTGACTCAGAAGATGGCCTTCTATTTTTCCAGCAGCTGTAGTGATGGACAATTTCTAGTGGCTGCCAGTTACTTATACCACAGAGATATTAGAAAATTTGACAGCATGGCAACTATAGGCTCCAGTGGCCTTTGGTGTTTTAAAGGGTGATAGGATTCCAAAAGTAGCAGCTGTGAATGATTGCAGTGAAGAAAGTGCTGTTGGGCTAGGATAACATCACCTCTTCCTTTTCTCCCTCCAGTCCTAGCAAATGTTCCTCAGTTTCCTAGGAGGGTTTCTGTGGTGGTTTGATTCAGGTGTCCCTCATAAACTTAGGTGTTCTGAATGCCATGTCCCCAGCTGATAGAAATTTGGGAATTGAATCCTCCTGGAGGCAGTGTATTGTTGGGGGCGGGCTTATGTTATAGCCAGCTCCCTCTTGGCAGTGTTTGCAACACTTTCCTATTGCTGTTGCCCATCTGATGTTGGCCAGGAAGTGATGGCCACCCTCGGCTCATGCCATTGTTTTCCCCTGCAATCATGGAGCTTCCCCTCGAGTCTGTAAGCCAAAAATAAATGTTTTTCCCACAAGCTGCTATTGGATGGGTGTTTTCTGCCAGCAATTCGAACCTGACTGCAACAGTTTCCTACAATGACTACTCTCTGCAATTCCTCATCATCCCCTTTCTGCTCCTTGTGTCTTGCCAACACTTTTTCTGTAAACAATGTTTAGTGTTCAATTCCCTCTGAAATACCTAGAGTAGATTCTGTTTCTGATTGACTCATACTGTTATAATAGCTGTTCAGTGTTCTTCTCAAAATTATTCTAATGATAAATAAGGACAAATGTGAGTCTTTTTGACCACATCCCTGGCATCTGATTGTTTAGCAAAGAGCTGTTTCCAAAAATGTAAGAAATAAGTATTCAGCCTATATAATCTTAAAAATTTTGTCATAAAAATAAACCTCATAGGCTCTGGCTCTCTGATTTGGTAGGAGTTGATTTTTCTCTGTATTGATCTCCTTCCCCCTTCTGCTGGTATCTGGTTCATCAGGAAAACAGCACCCTTGCTTGTTTCGCCAGTTTTTCTTAGTTTCAGCCGGGGCCCTTTTGAGGTATGATGGGGTGGCTCTCTCCTTAGGATCTACATCTATCTGAAAAACAGAAGGAGATTCTCCAACGGACAGTAAGTTAGCACCAGGACAAAAGAGATAACCCTTACTTTTTAATAGAGAATTTAATAGGTGTAGGCCCTCTTGTAGCCCATGATTGATGGTAGCTTGATATTGGCGAGTGGGCTTATGTTTGGATATGGTTCTGACTTGTTTCCCAGCTCCAGCTATGGGTCCCATACCACTGAGGAGATCAGTTAGCCAAATTAAGAGCAGTTGGTTCCCCACCATGGCTGTGTGCCACTATTGCACTTGTATGGGCACCACAACAAGTTATTTGCTGATAAGTAGGTTAGACCATGAGTTGCTTGGACAGATATTGGTCATTTTCCCCCAGTCGCCCAAATCAGAGAGCCAGAGCCTCAGAGGACCCCAACACCTCATCACTGAAGCACACCAAAAATGAACCCAACATGGCTCAGGGAAATTTTGAGGAAGAGGAGGCGGAAAGAATGTCAGAGCCATATGTTGTGTCATGATATGCAGAGACATTTATCTTACACATAACTGTGGGCTAACTCCACAATGCATGACCCATATACCTCAACAAGGAGGGGCCAAGGGGAGGGGGAAGGTCACGGATGAGCCTAATAATGGTACCAAACTGACTGTATTTGCTGAATACAAAACTACCTAATAAAGAAAAATAAATAAATAAATAAATAAATAGACCTCATAAATGACTTGACATGAAAGATGAATGATTGATTATGTGGTTTGACTTACCCTGACAGTGGCATAAAAAGGGAGTCAGTATGGGGCAAAATATGCTCAGCATATAATATATACATGTATTAAAGATTAAAAAATTTAATTTAATTTGAATTTAACAAATCTATCCTGCATGCTACACCACTTAACAGCCAAATGTGTCCACTGGTGCAAGAGTGGCATGGCTGATATGGGTGTAACCAATTGCTCTCTGACAAGATTTGAAGCTGGCACCATGAAAGGGAATTCATGCCTGGTACTGAAAACTGAGTCAAAAGCCTATAGCTGGGGAGTTCATAAACCCTAGTGGGGAAGCCACTACTGCTATTTGACAAAATGGATATGTTTTACCCAGCAAATTGCTTTGTAAATATTATGTTCATGCCCATAGATTAATGCTGCTGTCACTTTTGGCCACAGAAACTTGTTTTTGCAGATGGCCATGACTACTGAGGGTACACAACGTCATCAAAATGCTGAGAAAAAGTAACTGTTGAGTGCTCGGTACCAAATGAAACATCTTTCTCATGACCTCCAAGGCTTCGGGAACAGTGTGGAAGAAGTGGTAGAAAGAATGTAAGAGTCAGAGGTTTGGGAGGAGTATATTGGGATACTATCTTCCAGACATGACGTCAAAGTGACTGAGGTTACCTCCACAAGACCTCTATAATATTGAACTCATCAATATTTCAACATGGATGATGGAGGAGGACAAAAATGTCTTCAAGAGAGAAGAGAGACTAGGCAGAAAGAGGAATTTAGTGGAAGGGACATTGAAGGGAGGACAAAAGAAGAAAATAGAGCCAGGCATGGTGGCACATACCTTTAATCTCAGCACTCAGGAGGCAGAGGTAGGAGGATTGCCATAGAGGACTCCATAGTGAATTCCAGGTCAGCCTGGGCTAGAGTGAGACCCTACCTTGAAAACCAAAAAAAAAATAGAGAGAGAGAGAGAGAGAGAAGAAAGAAAAGAAAAAAAGAAGAAAATAGGAGTGGATTATGATCAAATTACATTATGCTCATTATGAAAATTGACAATTAATTTTTTTAATGAAATAAATACGAGCACCAACTGAAATGAATCTATCTCACTAGGAAGTCACCAAAAAATTATCCTTCTCATTAGAAGCAAACTAATTTATCTGTATTTTACCTTCTTTGAGAGATAGGATTTATATATGATTTGTGTATAAGTCAGTAATAGAGGCCATCAAGTTCTAAAGGGGCCATGAGGGAGGTAGAACAAGGGAAGGTTTAAGGTGAGGGGTTAGTAGATAAGTAGTTACAAGGGTGAAATACTAGAAGTGGTAAACCAGGAGTGGAATTGTCTAAGTGAGGCCAGGGGGGTAAGTGGAGAAGAGAAAGTATGGGAAGAAGGTTAATCAAAACTAAGGAGATTATGAATAAGCCATATAGAGACCTACATGTTTGATAGCTGTATATATATATATATATTTATTTATTTATATAGTGTGTGTGTGTGTGTGTGTGTGTGTGTGTGTGTGTGTTAAAAAAGAGAGAGTTTTGGCAGAAGTCCCCTATAAGGTACAAATGTCAGGTTGTTTCAGAAAAATTTTCAGGGCCAGGAGTGGGATACTGACCAGTGAGTTGTTGGTCAAGGAAGCCCTTGAGGTTTCCAAAACAAGGCAGACTATTTCCAAGACTTTTGGTTGTCCAGCAGAATTAGATGGTAAGATCCTGTTGCTGAAGACACTACATTTTTTGGTTGCAGAACACTGAGAAATCAAGCTAGAACTGAGCTGGAAGCCTCCTCCCTGCTGGCTAGTGCTCAAGGTGCTGGAAAGTACTATGCAGTCTTCTGGGGTAGAAAAGTCACTGGCTGTCTTAACCTGCAGTGTACCCTGCAAGCTACACAACTGGAAACATGGCAAGATGCACCAACTTGTGCAGTAGTGGCATGTTTGTTATAGGAATAACCTACTGCTCTCTGATAATATTTGAAGCCTGCTCCATGGGTGGGAATTCACAACTAATATTGAAAACCTAGTCAAAAGCCTAAGGCTAGGAAAGTCACAAACACTAGGGAGAAGTCACTACTATTGTTTTGATATGTATTCATATTATTCCCACCAAATTCCCCTCTAAATATTTATGTTTATACCTGCATATTGGTGCTGTTCTCACTTTTGGTTATCTCTTTCAGATGGCAGTTGCTATGTAGAGTCTCAAAACTCATCAAAGTACTGAGGGATGGCAGTTGAGCATTTAGCACTAATGAAACAGCTCTATCACACCCTACAATGGCTCAGGTACCATAACAGAAGAGGTTTCAGGAAGAATATAAAAGCCAACGGATGAGGAGGATTGTTTTGGAATGCTGTCTTCTAGACACAAAGTGATCATTGTATTCAGGATCTCACAGCAGCTGATGTTATCTGCATAAGACCTGCATAATATTGGACACATCAACAGTTTGGCATGGATGATGGACAAAAATGTCATCAATACAGAACAGGAAACAGTAGGAAATAAGAGGCAATTCCATGGAGGAGGATGAGGTAAGAGGAAGAAAGGAGGGTTGTGAGAGGGGATTCTGTAAGTCGTTTAAGGTTTTTTATTTTAACAAAAAATTAAAATTTTGAGGAAAGAAAGCAAACTCAGGGAAGCGGCTAGGCAAAGTGTAAAATATGTAGACATTTACAGTGAGGAAGACTGAGTTCCAATTCTAAGAGATGAGTTGTGTAATTTGAGACCCATTTGTTGACTTTTATGAGCTTTGGTTTGCCTGTGTAGCAATTAAAGCTAGGAATCAATAGACCCTACCAGGTTGATGTGGGAACTTGCCATAATAAAGTGCTTGACACATACTAGATCCTTAACAAGTGAGACACTGCTGTTGCTGTTATCTACTAATGGACATCCTGATTGGCTTCCAAGATCTTTTCTGTAGCATTTGGAAGGAAAGTGAAGCCAACATTGCACTCCCATATTTTCATCAGCCAAAAGAAGACTCCACAGAATCCACTACTTGATTCTCTTGTGGAAGTCATCAGAAGGACCTCTTGATCCAGTGACTGTTAGTCTTTATCTCACCTCTCAGGGACCTGTTTTATGAAGAGAGTCAATGGTGACACCACATGCAACTATTATTAATTGTGCTGTCTATCTTCCTATTTCTTAAATTCCAGACTATCAAATAATGTCTGGAAACATAGGCACAGGAGATTGTGATATAAGTATACTTTTCTATAATTATACAATATGGAAATCTGATGCTGAAACTACCATCCCTGTGTAACATTTGACTAAAGGCAAAATCCTTAGTCAAATAGGTAGCCTGGTGAGTTTCAAACATTTGAAAGGGGATGTGGTTTGGGGTTACTAATATTTTGTTCCCTTTGGCCCTGAGTGAAATTTCTGTTATTATTAGAAGCTGTAAACATCATAGGTAATAACTGTCAACAAATGTATGATTCCAAAATACTATATTTAAAGAACATTTGCTTTGGAGTACAGAGGTGCCATGATTTAAGATGGGACTATGTCCTGAAAATTTTCTTATAAATTGCAAATATCATAAGTCTAAAATGTATGCAATCTACTTACACTGAAAAACATTCTAGCTGCTTAGTGCAGTACACTATAGAGTATCAGTGGTCTTCCATTGTAGTTGTATGGATGACTGTGAGATAAAACTCATCATTGCAGGAGTACCTCACAAGCAAGCTATGATATAGCTCAATGGTAGATAAATTATCTAACATTGCCAAAGCCCTAGGTTTGCTCCCCATACCTGAGGAAGAGGTAAAATAGTCAATAACAACTTTTAAGAAAAAATATTACCATATGACATTATCACTAGACCAAGTAAAGATCAAAGTTACAAATCAAAAGTGTGATTTCTACTGACATAAAGTTGAAAACCATCAGTTTTTACATTTGTAAGATAGAGTGTGGTTCTAAGCTGCTTGGATATCTCTCATCATTCTCCTATGATCTTTATAGCTTCCCTTCAGTATTAAATGTACTGTACACTGAGCTAGTATCAATAATAAACAAGAAGGAATTAGGCATTAGATCTTAAATCTTCATTTCAAGGGATTGTTAAACAAGCAATCAATGGAAAGAGGAAATAAAGGTGTTCTGAGACTTAAAAATAGCAATTACAGGCTGAGGAGATAGCTTAGTGGTTAAGGCACTTGCCTACAAAGCCAAAGGTCCCAGGTTCAATTCCCTAGAACCCACATAAGCCAATTGCACATTGTGGTGCATGCATCTGGAATTTTTTTGCAGTGGCTAGAGGCCCTGGCATGCCCATTCAGTCAGTCTCTCTCTCTCTCTCTCTCAAATAAGTAAATAATATTTTTAATTTTAAAAAAATAGCAATTACTTTATGAAACAATATTTTTATAGAATGAGTTAATTTTGTATTACTTAAAATAAGATCAGCATATCTTCATCAGTGTGTCAGTAGCTGAAAATTCCTATTTAATTAGTAATTTTAGTCAGTTTAGAGACTAGAGGAAATCCATTTATTCATTCAAGGAATGAGTGTGTCTTGTTGGAAAGTGCTATGCGAGCTGCTGGGGGGTTAATGGTCACCTGTTTAACACCATGAATAACTAGGGGATCCTGCAAGCTACAAAATCAACCAGCTGGACAATGGTGGCATATATGCTATGGAGTAATCAACTGTTCTCTGATTGGACATTAAGCCCATTCAGTGGGAAGAAACTCATACTTTGTACTGAGAATAAGTAAGAAGATAGGAAGGTTATAGACTCTAGAGGTAAGCTCCCACTATTCTTGGTCTAAGGTAAAAGGGAATGCCCATCAAAAAGTATTTTTAGGTGAGAAAAGCACTTCTGATCAAGATGGTATCCACCTAACAACACCTCATCTTATGGGGAAGGAAAGGCAAGATTTTTAGGGGTTTGCAGATCCTAGTAGATCTCCAGTGGGAGGGTGAGAAGGAGCAAAGTAGGGAATCCACTGATTCCCACACTCTTGGGTAGCCCACCAGTTCCCTAATCCCCTCAAGCAGTTGCCCCAGCCACAGTCCAAGCCTCCCTCCTAGCTGCCATGCCACCAGGTTCCTCCTGCAATACCTGCAGGCTAAGTGGACGCAGATCAGCAGGCTAGCATTCCCTTTCCCTCCCTCCTTTGGTTTACCTGCCATCAGGAACCTCCACACCCAACAGCCTTCCCACCAAGCTCCCTGGTGTGCATGGACCTGGTCCTCCTGCACTTGCTGCAAGCTACTCAGAACCAGTAAAGCAGGCTAGCATTTGCCTTCCCTCCCTCCTTTGGTTTTCCCGCCACTGGGGACCTCCATGTGCAGCCGCTCCACCTTACACAGACCTGGTCCTCCAGCACTTCCTGCCAATGAATGGCCCTGTCCCATCCCATTACCCCACACATTATATTACAGGACTATGGAATCCCATCCTCCCCTACCCCACAACAACACCAGACTGCTTTCTCCCAGTCCTACCCCACATCTGGTCAGGCCACCTGATCAAACAGTCCCATGCCCCAAACCACCAAACAACGAGCCCCTCCACCAGGTTTTTAGGCCCCTGCCAGAGCCTCACTGACTCATACCCTTTGAGAAGACAGGACCCATTGCCTTCAGAGACCTAATTGAAGCAAACATAAAAGGGAATATTCACTGAAGACATTTCAAGGGTAAACTACTGGTTCCTCCTAAGTTAAATAAGATTTGCACACTGATGGGCAGACCACAGCACAAAAGGAATAACATGAAAAATCAAATGCAAGTAAAACCAACAAGGTTGTTCAATCCCACAATGGAATTCTCTCATCAAAACAAAGAAGAATCTGCTTCTCTTTTTCAGATAGATGTAGATCCTAAGGAGAGAGCCACCCCATCATACCTCAAAAGGGCCCCGGCTGAAACTAAAAACAACTGGTGAAACAAGCAAGGGTGCTGTTTTTTTTGGTGACCTGTGTACCAGCACAAGGGTGAAGGAGATCAACACAGAGAAAAATTAACTCACACCAAATCAGAGATCCAGAGACCCAGAGGCCCCCAACACCTCATCACTGAAGCAGACCAAAAATGAACCCAACATGGCTCAGGGAAATTTTGCAGAAGAGGGGGTGGAAAGAATGTCAGAGCCACATGTTGGGTCATGATATGCAGACATTTATCTTACCCATAACTGTGGGCTAACTCCAGAATGCATCACCCATATACCTCAACAATGAGGGGCCAAGGGGAGAGGGTAGGTAATGGATGAGCCTAATAATGGTACCAACTTGACTGTATTCGCTGAGTACAAACTAATTAATAAAAAAATAAAAAATAAAGAAGAAACAACACAATCAGAAACCCCAAATGAAGACACAAACTATGTGACCATGGCCAAGCAATTAGAAGAACTTGCAGGAAATCAACAAAGCTCCAATAATTGTATGAATACAGTCCTTGCTAGATTAGACCTAATAGAAAAGAACCAGGAAGGGTTGCAAAGACAGTTGAATGATCTGAAGGAGAGCAATAAAAAAGAGGACCTCAATAATCAACTGGTAAAGCTCAATGAAGACATAAATAAATGCAAGGATGACTTCCAAGAAGGATTAAGAAAATAACGTGAAAACGGAACTCGACAGAGGGATACAAACTATGCATACAAAAGTAGTAGAAAATACAAACCAAATTGAGCAAGTCAAAAATTCTATGAAAGCTCTGAGAATAGAGTCAGCCATGTGGAGGATAGAAACTCAGAACTGGAAGACAAAACAGAAGAAAGAGTTCATGAGTCCAGAAGTTTCAATAAGTTCAAAAATTATTGTTAACAGAACATGAAGGACTGTGGGATCCCCTTAAACATCCCAACATTCAGATCATGGGAATACCAGAAGGGGAATAAATGCAGGCCAAAGGCATGGAGAACTTTTTCAACAAAATTATGGAAGAAAACTTTCCACTCTCTCAAAAGAAAGTCCCATCAAGTTACAAGAAGGTAAGAGAAATCCAAACAGATTGGACCAAAGGAAAAATTCTCCAAGAAATATTATAATCAAGACTCTAAACATAAATAACAAAGAGAAAGTCCTAAAAGCAGCTAGGGAGAAACAACACATGACATATAAAGGTAATCCCATCAGAATTACTTTAGACTTCTCAATGGAAACTCTGAAAGCCAGAAGGGCGTAGAATGGAACATTGCAAAATCTAAGAACTCTACCCAGAAAAAGTACCCCTCATAATAGATGGTGAAAGAAAAACTTTCCACAATAAAAGTCAGCTTTACAATTATGAATACAAAGGGAATTCTCCACACAGAAGCGTCAAATAACCAACCTCAAGTGCCTACAATAATCAGATCACAATAACCAAACTCAGAGAAGGCACAAAAAACTACAAAGTCCAAGAAAACATAAAACCACATAAACCACCACAATATGACAGAGATTAAATCAAACCTCACAGGTATTATGCTAAACATTAATGAACTCAATCCACCCATCAAGAGACATAACCTAACAGGGTGGATAAGAAAATTAGACCCCTCAATCTGTTGTCTTCAAGAAACCCACCTCACCACTAAAGACAGACACCTTCTCAGGGTGAAAGGGTGAAAAATGGTATTCCAAGCAAATGGAAATAAGAAACAAGCAGGTGTAGTACACTAATATCAGATAGAATAGACGTCAATCTAAAAGTAATCTAAAAAGACAAAGAAGGCCACTTCTTACTTATCAAGGGTAAAATCCAGCAAGAGGGTATCACAATCATCAATCTTTATACACCAAACACATGTGCACCACAAGTCATAAAAAAAACAACAAAACAGAAATAACCACAAACACCATCATAGTAGGGACTTCAATACTCCACTATCAGCAATAGATAGATCATACAAACAGAAAATCAACAGGGAAGTAAAAGAGCTCAATGACACCATAGATCAGTTATGACTAATGGACATCTACAGAACATTCTACCCCAAACCCACAGACTACACATTCTTCTCAGCAGCCCATGGAATATTCTTGAAAATAGATAGTATACTGGGCAATATAGCCTGCCTCCATATATTTAGGAAGATCAACATAATTTCTGGCATGGTATCATATCACAATGCTGTATTGCTAGAAATTAACAACAAAAGATACACCAGGAATCCTACCAGCTCCTGGAAATTGAACAACACACTTTTAAACAATAAATGGGTAGTGGACAAAAGAAACAAATGAAATTGTAAAATTTCTAGAATTGAATGACAATGAGAACACATTGTACTGAAACTTATTGGACCCAATGAAGGCAGTCCTTAGGGGAAAAGTCATAGCAATAAATGCCTTCATAACAAAGGCAGAGAGATCCCAAATCAATAACCTAACCATCCACCTAAAGTCATTGGAAAAACAAGAAGAATCCAACCCCAAAAGCTGCTGACACACGTGTAGTGCCAGAAGGTGCTACATGGGCGACTGGGGGAAAATGACCAATATCTGTCGAAGCAACTCATGGTCTAACCTACTTAGCAGCAAATAACTTGTTGTGATGCCCACACAAGTGCAGTAGTGGCACACAGCCATGGTGGGGAACCAACTGCTCTTAATTTGGCTAATTGAGCTCGTCAGTGGTATGCGACCCATAGCTGGAGCTGGGAAACAAGTCAGAAACATATCCAAACATAAGCCCACTCGCCAATATCAAGCTACCATCAATCGTGGGCTACAGGAGGGCCTACACCTATTAAATTCTCTATAAAAAAGTAAGGGTTATCTCTTTTGTCCTGGTGCTAACTTACTCTACGTTGGAGAATCTGCTTCTCTTTTTCAGATAGATGCAGATCCTAAGGAGAGAACCACCCCATCATACCTCAAAAGGGCCCCGGCTGAAACTAAGAAAAACTGGCGAAACAAGCAAGGGTGCTGTTTTCCTGATGAACCGGATACCAGCAGAAGGGGGAAGGAGATCAACACAGAGAAAAATCAACTCCTACCAAATCAGAGAGCCAGAGTCTCAGAGGCCCCCAACACCTCATCACTGAAGCAGACCAAAAATAAACCCAACATGGCTCAGGGAAATTTTGAGGAACAGGGGGCGGAAAGAATGTCAGAGTCACATGTTGGGTCATGATATGCAGAGACATTTAGCTTACCCATAACTGTGGGCTAACTAAACAATGCATGACCCATATACCTCAACAAGGAGGGGCCAAGGGGAGGGGGTAGGTCACGGATGAGCCTAATAATGGTACCAAACTGACTGTATTTGATGAATACAAAACTAACTAATAAAGAAAAAAAATTGCCACTTTAAAAAAAAAAACAAAAAAAAAGCTGCTGATGGAAAGAAATAATTAAGGTCAGAGAAGAAATTAAAGAATTGGAAACTAAGAAAACAATTAAGAAAAATGATGAAACAAAGAGCTGGTTCTTTGAAAAAATAAACAAGATTGATAAACCCCTGGCCAATTGGATCAAACATTAAAAAAGAGATGCTTCAAATTATCAGAAGTAGAAATTAAAAAGGAAAGATCACAACAGACATAAGTAAAATTGGGAGAATCATCAGGACTTACTTCCAAAACCTCTACTCCACAAAACTGGATAATGTGGAGGAAATGGATGAATTCCTGGACACACACCACCTCCCAAAGCTAAACTCAGAGCAGATTAATCTCCTAAACAAACCTATCACACCCATAAAGATTGAAAAGGTAGCCGGGCGTGGTGGTGCATGCCTTTAATCCCAGCACTCGGGAGGCAGAGGTAGGAGGATCACCGTGAGTTCGAGGCCACCCCGAGACTACATAGTGAATTCCAGGTCAGCCTGGACTAGAGTGAGACCCTACCTCAAAAAATCAAAAAGAAAGAAAAAAAAAAAAAAAGAAAAGGTAACCAAAAACCTCCCCAGAAATAAGAGTCCAGAACCAGATGGCTTCTCAGCTGAATTCTAGCAAACCTTCATGGAAGAACTGAAACCAATTTTTCTCAAACTCTGCCACATAATCAGAGAACAGGGAAAGCTCCCCAACTCCTTTTATGAAGCTAGTATCACCCTAATGCCAAAACCAGGCAGAGATGCCACAAGAAAACTATAGGCCTGTTTCCCTGATGAACTTAGATGCAAAGATCCTGAACAAAAACTTTGCAAACAGAATTCAACCACACATCAAAAGCATTATCCACCTTAGTAAGTAGGCTTTATTCCAGGTACACAGTGTTAGTTTAACATATGGAAATCTGTCAATGTAATACACCACATAAGTAAACTTAACACAAAAATCACATGATCATTTCAATAGATGCAGAAAAATCCTTTGACAAAACACATCACTTCATGATCAAAACATTGGAGAGAATAGGCATGGGCAGTTTATATTTCAATGGGGGGAGGGCAGGGAGGAGGCTAACAGTGGTAGCAACATGGCTGTTTACACACTGAGTATGTACATAACTAATAAAGAAAAAGGCGAGAAAAGAAAAATAAAACAGAAAAAATATTTTATTATTTTTTGTTTATTTGAGAGAGACACACAGAGAGAAACAGGCAGATAGAGAGCATAGCATACCAGGGCCTCTAGCCATTGCAAATTAACTCCAGATGCCTGTGCCACTTTGTGCATCTGGCTTACATGGGTCCAGGGGAATTGAACCTCAGTCCTTCGGCTTCGCAGACAAGTGCCTTAACTGCTAATCTATTGCTCCAGCTCTCAAATAGTCTTTTAAACAACTATGTTTGTCCTCTTTGATCCATGCTGCTGTCTCTCTTGGGTAGAGAATATGCCTTTTATGGATGGCCACAAATACTGGGGAGAACCCAGATCCATCAGTATGATAAGAAAAGAAAGTCAACTGCCTAGCATGAGATGAGTCATCTCTATCACATCTTCTGAGGCCCATGAGACCTTACAAAGGAAGTAGTAGATTAAATATGAATGCTTCTCTTACTATTGGCTTCAGGTCTTCCTCCAGAGAGATGAAGGTAGACACTAAAGAAACTCAAAACTCATCAAAATGGAAAATTAGAGGATATAGAAAGCTCAACAATAAAGGAAACCTACAACATTACCCTCCAAGGCCCAGGGAACATTGTATAAGAGGGTGTGAAAAGACTGTAAGAGCCATAAGGTGGGAAAGGGGCAACTCCCTCTCCCCACAGAGACTGACTGGTGCATTCATAACCCCACAGTGAATACTAATAATCCCACTGAGTAGGGCCCTCAGTGGAATGTAAGCAGAGAAGAGGGAAAATACAAGGATAATAGGAATATAGCCAGTATGCAATATGCTCATAGAAAACTCAATGAGAATAGGACCAATATGCAATATATTCCTATAGTAAACCTGATGAGAATATCATCATTATGCAATATGCTCATACAGTAAAGTTTTCAACTAATATAGTTCTTGTCATTGTGGAATATAGAGTCTTTCAGGGTAGGTGGGTTGAATAATAGCCCCTGAAAGATTTATGCAATCATAACTTGTGAATAGAACCTTAGTTGGAGAAGGAACTTTTGCATATATAATTAAGGTAAGATTCTTGAAATGAGAGCTTCCTGAATTCAAGTGGGCCCTAAATCCAAAGAATATCCTTATAAGAGACAGAAGAGGAATATTCAGTGACCCAGAGAAAAAGTGGCATGCAACCAGGCGTGGTGGTGTATGCCTTTAATCTCAGCACTTGGGAGGCAGAGGTAGGAGGATCGCCGTGAGTTCAAGGCCATCCTGAGACTACATAGTGAATTCCATGTCAGCCAGGGCTAGAGCAAGACAATACCTCAAAAAAAAAAAAAAAAGAGGCATGCAATGGAGTGAGGCACCCAGAAACCACAAACTGGCAGGAGCCACCAGAAGCTGGATGGAGTGAGAATGGATTCTTCCCTAAAGTCCTTGGAGGATGACATCACCCTGGTGATCACTTGATTTCAGACTTTTACCCTTCAGGATGGGGAGAGAATAAATTTCTGTCATTTTAAGCCACCAGATATGTGGTGATTTGTTATAGAAGACTTAAGATACTATTTCATCAGATGCTAGACCACAGAATAAATGTAAAATTACTTCTGTGCTAAAAGCAATGATAGCAAAATCAAACACTACTGAGATTTTACCTCTTCAGAAAGATCAAGCAGTGATCTGATGGGTAAAAGAGAAACAGCAAGTGCTTTGGGCTGAGGGAACAGCACATCAAAAGTCCCTGTGAAATGAGATGACATTGCTAGTACCAGGAGTGAAAGAAGGTCATAGGTCAAAGGAAGCAACTTTCAAGATGAACTTGAGGTTTTAAGTTGAGATTGTGTCAAATCATGTACACTATACCTTGTCAACCATTATAAGGATGTTGGAACAGATAAAGAGGAAAGAATTCAGCTATATAAACTTCAAGGTATGATACGATCATATGTAATCCATATAGATAACTAAATAGTTGCTTTAAAGAGCTTCATAAAACAAGAATCATTAAAAATGACATATGAAGGCTGCACATATGGCTGGTCAGTTGGTTAAATGCTTGCTTTTTGAACATGAATCACTAAGTTTGGATCTCCAGCACCCACATAAAAATTCTAGGTGTGGTGGCATATACCTGTAAGCCAAGCACTGGGGACACAGAGCCAAATCCCTAGGATTTGCTGGCTAGCTAGACTAACTGAATCAGTGAGCTCTAGGTTCAGCTAGAAATCCTGTCTGAAGAAGAATGTAGAGAGCAATTGAAGAAGAAAACAGATATAAACCTCTGGCCTCCACATACAGGTACACATACATACATATGTACCCATACACATATGAATATGGATACACAAGCTTGAATGTGTGCGCACACACACATATACACAAACACACATAGCTTGACCATTTTGTTCACAATGTATATTTTTTCACCAATCTCTCCATACAGATTCCAGACTTTATCCTAAGGGCAAGTTAGATTGCCTTTTCTTGGCCTCTTTCTGATCCATAAATTGTTATCTACAATTTTCCATTTAAATTTCTTTTGAGAAAAAAAACTAAAATATACTTGCAAGCATTGAAAGTACAGATTCCTCCTAATACATTATTTCCTGAGACCTTATATAATGTTTTATTAAATTATATAATTATTTACAAAACTGCCAAAGCAGGTTAGAAACTCTTTGTAAACAGACAGCTGCATAGGTAAGAGCATCCAAAGCAATGAACAGTCAGTGCATCACAGGTATGGACTATGTATTTTACAGAGATTTAATAGGAAAGCATTACTGAATCTAACAAGTTCAATGGATGCCCATTATGAAAACAAAACTGAATGTTTATTATAGGCAGAATTAATTTGATGGGAAAATAATGGATAGTTGTAAGTCAAATAGGCTAACCTGAGAGTATATGTGAGGTATTGGTAGCTTAGATTACTTTATCTATATTGGCAAAGGAAAGACACATCCAAGTTTCAAAGATATTTAAGAAGTATTTTAGTACATTTCAGGTGCTGTAACAAGTTGCCATAGACTGGGTAGTGTATTAAAAAATTTCTTGCTCACCACCCTGGATGCTGAACAGTCCAAGATCAAGGCACTAGTTGATTCAGTGTTTAATGGAGTTCAGCCACCTAAGGGCTGATACCTTCTCACTCTAAGCACACATGGTAGAAAGGACTAAGAAGCCTCTTTTATAAGGATATTAATCCCACCTTAATGATCGAATCATACCCAAGTATCCCACATTTTAATGCTATCATATTGGAGATTAAGTTTCTATTTATCAATTGGAGAAGAGCACAAGCATTTAGCATTCAGTCCACAGCAGCAGGTAAAACTGACAAGTTGTTGAGACATGGGGAAAGTACAAAGATGATTTAAATATTCTTATTTGAAAAACAGGATAAATAATGGCACATTCCCTGGTTAGGTTATGTTGAAATCAGACTAAGTTTGACATTAGTCTTGGATATGTTGCATTTGAAGTACTTTTGATATCCAAAAGGGGTTTAGAGCTCAGAGGAGATAACATTAAAATAGGTCCCTCTCACCTAACAATACATTAACAGCCATGGCAACATTCATTTGGCAACAGTTGTGATTTGATTAAAATGCCATTAACTGGTCCTGGTTCCCTGCACCGAAGGGTGTGCAGGTGGGCACAGCATAGAGTAAGTAGGCCAGATACCTGTTTCCCAACTCCTCCTGGTTCTTTGGTCCCAGTTCCCTGGGCTGGAGGAGGCACAGTGCAGAATGAGTTGGCAAGATCCCTATTTCCTGGATCCTCCAAATCCCTGGTCCCAATAGAACCCATTGTGTCTTGCTTAGGGAGGCCTGGTCACTGTGTGGGTTGTGGAATCAGGCCTTTGGCTCTGGTATCCTGACTGGCCACTGGGTACCAACATCCCTGTTCAGCTAAGTAAGAGGTTGCAAGGGCCAAAGGACAAAAACCTGCTTCCTCCTCAATAAAATAAAGAGTCTCCCTAAAATGGGTAGACCACAATTTTTAAAAAGCCAACTAAAGTCAGAAAACTGAGAGATCTCCACCAAGGATGCCTAGTCCTATAATGGATATTTCCAATGAAATCCTAGAGAAATCAACAGAAATTCATTCCAAAAGTGAAAACACAACAACCAATGAGACCCTGACCAAAAGAATTGCTGAACTGGAAGCAAATCATCAAAGAACCAACAATCATGTCAATTAAATTGAACAGAATCATCTCTTAGAGTGTTCAGCATTTGAGAGTAGCTTAAGTTGATTGAAGAAAACATTAGAACCCTCAAAAGAGATAGGAATGAATTGAAGGTGAGTCAAGAAATGGAAGATCTCAACAACAACTTGATTATGCTTAATGAAGATTTGATCAGATGTAAGAATGAATTCTAGGAAGCATCAAGAACTTGAACTAAAACTGTAACTCAAAAAAGAGATGGACATGATGCAAAATAGCACAACAGAAAAAAAATCAAATAGAACTTATAAAAATCTCTCCAGAACTCATCACTAACAGTGTTACTAATGTGGAAGACAGAACCACTCACCTGGAAGACAAGACAGAAGAAATTTATTGGGAGGCCAAAAACTTCATTAAGTTAAAAAAAAAAAAACAAGTGAACAGAATATGAGAGAACTGTGGGATACATTAAATGACCAAATATCCGAATCATGGGTATACTGGAAGGAAAAGAAATCAAAGCCAGATGCCTAGAGAACATATTCAACAAAATTACTGAAGAAAAATTTCCCAATCTCTCAAAAGAGAGTCCCACCCAGATACAAGAAGCCCACAGAACACCAAGCAGACAGGATTAAAGAAATTCTACAAGACACATCATAGTTAAAACACTTAACAATGAAAACAAAGAGAGAGTTCTAAAAGCAGCAAGACAGAAACCAATAAAATTACCAGTATCACTCTTCACAGAGATTGAAAAAGTGATCTCAAAATTCATATGGAATGGCAGCAGGCCTTGGATATACAAAGATCCTCAGCATAAAAATAAACCCTCTGGGCTGGAGAGATGGCTTAGCGGTTAAGCACTTGCCTGTGAAGCCTAAGGACCCCGGTTCAAGGCTCGACTTGCCAGGACCCACGTTAGCCAGATGCACAAGGGGGCGCACGTGTCTGGAGTTCGTTTGCAGTGGCTGGAGGCCCTGGCATGCCCATTCTCTCTCTCAGTATCTGCCACTGTATCTCTCTCTCTCTCTCTCTCTCTCTCTCTCTCTCTCTCTCTGTTACTCTCAAATAAATAAATTAATTAATTTAAAAAAACCTCTGGAGGTATTGCTATACCCAATCGAAAGCTACATTACAATGCCATAGTAATGAAAACAGCATGGTACTAGAATAAAAATAGAAATATAGACCAATGGGACAGAACTTAAGACCCAGATCTTATGTCAAGTAACTACAGCTACTTAATCTTTGACAAAGGTGCCAATAATGTAGACTGGAGAAAAGACAGCATCTTCAACAAATGGTGTTGGACAAATTGGATGACCATATGTAGAAAAATGAAATTAGATCCACTCATTTCCCCATACACAAAAATCAAGTCCAAATGGATAAAAGACCTCAATATAAGACCTGAAACACTTCAACATGCATCCCCAGAAAGGAAGGCCTCTTCAGAAAAGGGGCAGGGATGAGGGAAGGGATCGTATCAAAATGTATTGTTTACATAGTAAGTATGTCCATATCTAATAAAAATGCCATTAACTGCTATATTGCCTCTGCACAAAATTCGCCATGGAAAGTTTGCATTACATGTACATATTATAAAGCCAAGCATGGCCAATATTTAGCAGCCTAGTTGTAAACACACACACACATCACTCCATAGGTGACAATTTTTCAAAAGAAAATGGGTTTTGTCTACCCCTTATTAATTGTCCTGGGAACATTTATTGTTTTCTACATGCCAGGTATTTTAAGTGCTCACACATATTTTAACCTAGTCAATATTTGAAAATATTCTTTTGAGTGTGAGTATTTTGTGTATGTGCGTGTTCATATGTGTGAATGGGGGTGTGCAATGTTATGCTATGCATGTAAGGTTAGACAACTTTCAGGTGTCGATTCTCATCTTCCACCTCCTTTGAGGCAGGTGCATTGTTCATTGCTGCTTTTTTCTCCAGGCTATGGCCCCATTAACTCCCACCTCCCTATGGATTCTCCTGCCTCTACCTCCCTTCTCACTTGCAGTTGTGGCTGGAATTACACATGCCTGCCACAGTGTCCAGGATGGTTGGTTTCAAATTCAGGTACTTGAGTTAGCAAGGTAAGTGTCTTATCCATGGAACAATCTCCCCAGCCCTGAAAAATATTCATTAAGATAGAGAATGATATTTTCATGTCCATTTTACAGATGAAGAGAATGAGCCTCAAACTTAAAAGCCCTTAAAAAGTCACAGAGCTGTAAGCCAAACCAAAGAGGTATGTACCCATCCATAGCCACCATGCTGTCACCCACAAAGGGAAGCACGGACACCTAGGTCTTCTGGACATAGAGCATACTGCTGAAATCTCAAATGATTCACTGCCCATAGCTTTATAATTTTCTAGTCTGTGTTTGGGGAGAAAAAACTCCCTAAAATGACAGCATAAACTGCACTTCAACAGTTTCTCAGTCTTTGTGTTGCTAGCTCTGAACACTTTTTAAAATATTTTTTTATTAGTTGTCAACATACTCAGTATTTAAACAGCACATGTTGGTACCATCCTTACCGTCATCCCCGACGCCCCCTCCAAAGGGACCCTCCTCATTGGGGATGCCAGTTATATATATATATATATATATATATATATATATATATATATATATTATGAGGTAGTTTCTTGCCCTAGCTCAGGCTGACCTGGCCTCAAACTCACAGTGATCCACCTACCTCTGTCTCCTGCCTGCTGGGATTAAAGGCGTGCCCCACCATGCCTGGTTCTGGTCACTTTCTTGCTGCCATGGGAAAGCAACAAAGCCTATAAGGAGAGTATGAAGAAAAAAGCATCTCTAAAGAGATCTGAAACCATCTTTCAAAGTATGTACAAAGCAGAAATGCTTGCAAAACAATCAGTATTGTTCCAGAACTTTCTGAGCACTTTGGCAATACCAGGCACTTAGCATCTCCAAGAAACCTTTTAATCTCTGAGGTGGAAAAGACAATGTCATAGGCATCAGTGAATATGTTAATAATGAAGGACTTGTTTTGCTGTTGGGCAGCTAAAACATAGTTCTTTCCTAGGAAATATTTTCTAGAGTTCATCATTCCTGGTCGTAAATTATGTATTTCTAAATTGTTACTCAGCTGACAGTGCAACAGCACAATTATTTTTACAAAGGCACAACTTCACAGTGATTTAATATCACAAACTTCATTGTGCCTACTCTGATTAAGTTTTTCATTTGAAAATAAAATGGCTTTAGGAAAGTACATTCATCATATACAGAAAAAAAAATACTGTAATAAAACTGCACTGGCTTTCTACAGTCCTGGGTAAGGTTCAGCACTCACTTTGCTTTGGTCTCAAAAAATTAAAGTTATATCAATGCCTAGTTCTCCTTTTTCTCATTTTCTTTCCACCTATCGTCTCCTTATATCCACTTTATCACTCATTCCCACCTGCTATCTATTTTTCCACCTCAGATACTTTATGCTTCTCAATTCCTATCAGAATTAAATCAGGAACATGTATCGTGTTTTCAACTTTTGTTATGAATATACAGCAGGAATTGGCAAACTAAAGTCTGCTGGCCCTATTCAGTCCCTTGCCTGTTCCTATAAATAACGCCTTATAGGAACACAGCCAAACTTGTTTGTTTATGTATTATCTATAGCTACTTTCATGGCAGAGTTAAGTAGTAGTAAGAGAGAAGATGGCCCTCAAAGACCAAAACATTTACATCTGGCCCTTTATAGTAAATAAGTGTAACACCAGGTGTACATATGCCTGTAATCCTAGCACTTGGGAGGCTGAGGCAGGAGGATTGCTGTGACTTCAAGAGTCACCTGAGATTCATAGCAGAACTCTGTCAATAAAAGAAAGAGACAAACAGACACAGAAATGTGCTGACCAAAGTATGAGCTGCAGAACTTTGCAAGCCACCCTTTCAGGATCTTATCTCTGAAGCCTACATCGCAACTTTGCCTTTTTGTAACCCTAGAACATCAATGCCATCTCTCTGCTCTAATTCTCTCCTTTGCAAAAATTTCAAAAATTATTCTTACAAAAGAATATATATATATATATATATATATATATATATATATATATATAGAGAGAGAGAGAGAGAGAGAGAGAGAGAGAGAGACATTGAAACACTCTAACTTCAGATTTCAGGAGGCAGGTGTTCCTATGGATACCATCAGGACAATTACCTCAACAGAAAATATAACTTCCATTTTTCAACTTGTGGTATTTGGATTGCAATATTTATTTTTATCTGTCCACTCACCTTTGCACTCTCTCTTTCCAGATGGGGAGCTCATTGGGGAAAAGAGGCATTTGGCCAACTTTAAATCCCCCAGCAGAGGGAATTTAGTGGCTGAGTCCACTTATGGAGCTATTGGTCTCAGCACCAACATGAGATCCCATAGCAAGCTGCCAAAGGCTGACGGTGCCCAGGGTTGTCTTCATTTATTCTTTGGCTACAGTTGTCTCACAATGTTCCCAGATTTCTACTTTTGGGGGTGTGGCTTCCACTCTGCTTCCTATACCTTCAATTTATGAAGCATGAAGCATGGTTTTGTTTGAGGACAACACAATTTATCTTTACACTGATCTAGCAAGATAATCCCCTAGGGAATACACAGATATGGTCCTGAAAGCCTATGTGGAGATTGTACATGTGTGTTATTCTTCTTCAGCCCTTAAGCAGAAAATTGGGCAATATCCTTCAGAGATATCACAAAATGGCAGTCACCATGAGAGTGACATCATCACGTTTTTTAGAGGAACTACCTAAGATTAGCCCAGGTTGGGCCCTTTTTATGTTCCTATTTGACTAAAGAGATGAAAAGCTTCAGTTTAAGATGGTAATATCATTTAGAAGAGGCCACGCTTTAAACTATGATCAGTTATAATTCCCATCAGCTAGGCAAGTCTTGGAAAATTTGATATGGAGGAAAGAAATGAGGAATGCCCAAATTAAGGAGTGTGGAAAAGGAAAGCACAACACATTCCTTACTTGAGTGTTACAAGAACACAATTGTCCCAGGGGGAAGTCCTGATATGGCTTGTTCTCCACACCTATCAGGATAGCATAAACACTGGGTTCAAGGATTCACAAGACCTTGCTGCTGAAGCTTACACATCATCTGAGAGCTTATTAAGACAAACAGAATCTCAGGCACCACTCCAGACCTGCTGAACTTTAACAGGATCCCCAGGTGATTCATAAACATATCAATGTTGAGAAGCATTGTCCTAGGACAAGCTCAATAGTAAAATATTCCAGTTATTAAGTTGTTCAGTTATTGATTTTCTCTTTCAATGCCAAGCTTGCCCTTCTATACTTTCATTTGTTAGGATGACATTTGGACTCTGCAAAGAACCTACACCCTTTATAGCTTTGATAGACACACACCCCTTTCCCAGGGGTCCATATTCAACTCTACAAGCCTGTTCTCTTTGCTTAGCACCAGACAAGTGCCTTACCTCAAAAGCCTTAATGTCAGCAAGATGGAGCTCATAGTTTAGATTCTGGTATTTCCAATGTCTTTCTTTTTTAAAAAATAATATTTTTTTGTTTATTTTTATTTATTTATTTGAGAGTGACAGACAGAGAGAGAAAGAGGCAGAGACAGAGAGAGAGAGAGAGAGAGGAGAGAATGGGCATGCCAGGGCCTCCAGCCACTGCAAACTAACTCCAGATGTGTGCGCCCCCTTGTGCATCTGGCTAACGTGGGGTCCTGGAGAATCGAGCCTTGAACCGAGGTCCTTAGGCTTCACAGGCAAGCACTTAACCGCTAAGCCACCTCTCCAGCCCCTCCAATGTCTTTCTTTACTCTCTTGGCAACAGAGGTAGAAACTATTATGAGCAGTTGTAACCTCTATGGCACTTTTTTTGGTGTTTTCGAGATATGGTCTCACTCTAGCGCAGGCTGACCTAGAACTCACTCTGCCATCCCTAGCTGGCCTCAAAACTGGGATTAAAGGTGTGTGCCACCATGCCTGGCACCTTTATGACACTTTAAGTTCTCTTTTCACCCTTTTTATCACCTAGTGAGCAAGTTGTACTTCATTAACAATGCATTCACATGGAAAACTTAGTGTTCAAATAACTGGCAGAACTTTTCCTTGGCTGGATCCTAAGGTAATACACCAGAAGTAGTACAGAGATAGTTCCCATGGAGCAACCTGATGAATTTCTACTTCACCACAAAGAAAGCCTTAAAAGAACAACACACTGTCCAGCCCCCATGGAGAGGCCTTTTCCCCCCAGAGGATGTACCAACTCTGCTTAAAAGTCAGAACTAAAGCTGAAGAAGAAGTAGGGCAGAAAAGGGAACTCAAGAAGGAGACTTATATGAGAGCTAGAGCCTGCAAAAGACTTGTAAATTTTCACTGTTAAACTTCTTCCCCCAGCACTTGTACCATCTAGTCACATTCTGAGAGGAGGAACCCAGAACCCAGCAGAAGGGCTGGCTCTCCTATGGTACTAGGGGGGCTCTCCCCAAATAGCAGGCCTTTCATATAAAGAGCTGAAACAAGGAGATTGTACATTGTATTAGAGGTGATGTGGGTGGGGAGAAAAGAGGATGCCAGAAATTAAGCACAAAAGAACCCCCCCCACACACATACACTTACAGATACACACAGACATGCAGGAGGAGAAAGACACAGGGTTGTTTTCAGCCACTTATCACCTTGACATGGGGTTATTAAGGAATATTTAATTAAAAGGAAAGCCAAATAACCAAAATCTTTAAAAAAGAGAGTTTAAATTTCAAAACCCATTTGCAAAAAATAGGCATAACAACAATAAAGAAAAAAATAAAGATTGACAATAAATCCCAAATGGAACATTTAAAAATTATGTAAACTGGTATAATAAAGAGAAATGGCATAAAACAAAAAAGAATGAGTTTTAAGGAAATCAGAACCAAATTTAGAATACTTTATTCCTTGGAAGTTTGTTTTTTGTTGTTGTTTATTTTTATTTATTTGAGAGCAGCAGAGAGAGAAAGAGTGAGAGAGAATGGGCGCGCCAGAGCTTCTAGCCACTGCAAACGAACTCCAGATGCGTGCACCCCCTTGTTCATCTGGCTAACGTGGGTCCTGGGGAATCGAGCCTTGAACCGGGTTCCTTAGGCTTCACAGGCAAGCGCTTAACCACTAAGCCATCTCTCCAGCCCTCCTTGGAAGTTTTAAAGCCATTTGAAATTAACATTCTTACAAATCATCCTTACACATTATTTGGACAAAAGGAAAGAGGAGGGCTGGAGAGATGGCTTAGTGGTTGAGCGCTTGCCTGTGAAGCCTAAGGACCCCGGTTCGAGGCTCAACTCCCCAGGACCCACGTTAGCCAGATGCACAAGGGAGCGCACGCGTCTGGAGTTCGTTTGCCGTGGCTGGAGGCCCTGATGCGCCCATTCTGTGTCTCTCTCTCTCTGCCTCTTTCTCGCTCTGTCTGTCGCTCTCAAATAAATAAATAAATAACAAAAAAATTAAAAAAAAAAACAAAAGGAAAGAGGAAATACCACATTATAATGTTGGCCTACTGTGCATCAGAGATTTAGGTCAGTGCTTGACATGGGTGAAATCAAGGGAATTTTCTCTCTTCTTCCAAATAAACCTATAGTTATGACCCTCCCCATTTGTGGAGCAAAATGAAGCTTGAAGTTCATGAGTCTTACTGAAATCTGGGCACATGAACAAATAGAATTGGGTTCTACTCTTTAATCTGTCTTCCACACCACATAGCTGCCTCCAGTTTGTGTGTGGATCAGTGAAGCCCCCATTTGTAAAAAGCCTGCCTTTATTTATCATTTCCTGAGTTGTGATTAAAACCAGCTTTACTGGATTCACTTATGTTAAATGGTACATTACATAATCCTGCTCTGGTTCTACTATTTAAGTATGGATTTACAGCCAATAAGAATCCATAACTTTGCTCATCATAAAGGAAATCTCATTTAGGATCTCCTTTACCAAGTATGCCCTTGACCTTTATCCACACAGTGATAGAATGTTGTGCGACCTTGGGATGGAAAAACAAAATATAATGGATTGTAACTAATTCATGATGTAGTCTGCATCTCACTATTAGAAGCCTATATAACTGTATAACAGTGCTGACTAAAGACACTGTCAAGTTTGTTCTTATACACAAACTGTGTGTGTCACTAAAAGAAGGTCAATGAATTTGTCTTCAGTAGCAGTGGCTCTTACATTCAAGCGTGTGTTATATGACACTGTCCTCTGAGAAAAACAACTACTGCCATATTTATCAGACCCAGCTAGGACTGCTCATGAAATGAACTTGAAATTGGGACTTCTTGTAAATGTGTGTGTGTGTGTGTGTGTGTGTGTGTGTGTGTGTGTGTGTGCATGTGTATTTGTAAGCAGAGTGGGAGAAAGAGGGAGAGAGAAAATATGGGCATGCCAGGGCCTCCAGCCACTGCAAGCAATCTCCAGATGTCTGTGCCACTTTGTGCATCTGGCTTTACATGGGTACTGGAGAATTAAACCTGGGTCCTTAGACTTTGTAGGCAATCCTCTTTACTGCTAAGCCATCTCTCTAGCCCAAGGTTGGGTCCTTTGAAATTTCTCCAAAGAAGTATAGGATTGGGAACGGTCATAAGACTCTCATCTGAGAGTCCTGGCACCCTTTGTGCCAGCTACATGCAATGATCAGTATGTCTCCTGATCTCAGGGGAAGATAGAAAGTAGAAGATCAAGAGGCCAGGAGATCTACCTATAGGGGAGGGCGATGCCCATACTGGAGCAAGACTTTTCCATGCCACAGATGCTTTGGGGTCATTCACACTTCCTTGCTTAGACCTTCATTCATGCTCCATAAGGAACCCCAACAGACTCATTGATTCTTCAAGTTGAACTATGGTGTTTGCTTCAGGGGATCAAGCACTGGCTAGTGTCTCAGCAAAAAAGAGTTCATGCAGCAACATATTTCAGAACTTTCTGGAGGGTTGGTGAAAATAGATTACCTGGTCCTGCCCATACATTTCTGAGTTATCTGGTCTAGGGGAGGGGCCAAGCATTTGCCATTCTCACCAGTTCCCAGGTGATGCTGATGTTACTGGTCCTGGAGCACACTTTGAGACCTATGGTTCTATGGAAAGGTATAACAAATGAAGTAGACATCCCCCCGCCTTTCTTCTTGAGTAATGAAAGCTTGATTGTTTTTTTCATTCAAGATGGAAATGCCTTTGGCTTAAGGACTATATTTCTCAACCTCTCTTGCAACTTTGTATGGTCACATGACTAAGTTCTGGTCTATGAGCACTAAGCCAAAGTGAGGCATGAGAATTCCAGGAAGGCTGCTTGAAGGAAGTAGGGTGCCTGGAAAGAATCCTTGTGCTGTACAGACTTTATGATACCCACCTTCTAGTATTCAGATCCTTGTACTTTCCCCTCCTTTTGAGTGTGGTCTGGATTCTAAAGCACAAAGCCAGCTTCTATGTCACATAGTGAGCTTGGGAGAGAGCCTTTTGAGGCGTGCAAAAAACTGTGGTATTCTTCCTCAGTTGAGTCTTGAGGTGACTGTGGCCCCAGTTCACACTTTGATTACATCCTGGCCTCTGCTCAACTAAGCAACACACAATTTATGCCCCCAGAGAAATGAAGAGATGAGAAACATTTGGTAATTAGAGCACCCATGTGCTGGGGTAATGTATTGTGCATGTAACCTAGGTAATCCTTCCTCAGGAATGCAATCTACCTTTGTTGAGACAGGTTCTCTCATTGGTCAGGATCTGAATAATTAGGATAGACTGGTGGGTCAGCAAGCTCCTAGGCTCTGCCTATCTCAGCCTCCCCTGAATTGGGATTATAAGCACACACCAACCTTGCCCAACATTTATGTGGATACTGGGGACTAAACTTAGGTCCTTATGCTTGTGGGACAACCAGTTTACCAAATAAGCTCTCTCTCCAGCCCTGGGGTACTTTCTTCCACAGAAATCATAGCTCGAACTCCTGGACTCTCCTCATTTTCTTCATGCTGCTGGCCTGGTACACACAGGAGTGGTAACTAGCAGCCATCTTCCATCCTAAGGATGGAATCCATATGATTAGGATGGCAATGAAGAAAGATGGGCATCTGGGTCCCAATGGTGCCAGAAATCCAACACATACTGCATTCTTCCTAACTTCCTTATGTAGGAGAGAGAAATAACCCCTTCTCTTATGAAGCTTTAAAAAGCTTATGTGTATATGGCTTTCCTTTCATCAAGTCTATAAAATAACAGTGTTATAATTTTTAACAGATACTTAGTTCTTACAATGTGCCTATGTTTAAATGCTTTATAAATATTAACCCATGAATTGTCATCAAAATCCCACTGTTATTTCCATTTTGTAGATAAAGAAGCTAGGATACAACAGAATTAACTGATTATTGAAGGCTCAAACAGCTAGTGCAGACCCAAGAGTATAAACTCAGGCAGTCCAGCCATGTAATCTATGCTTTTAACCATAAGTCCTATTGGGCCAACATTTACTAAGCACTTTCTGAGTGCCAAACATCATGCTAAGTGCTTTACACATTTTATACATGAGGAAACTGAAGCTCAGAGACAGTTAAGTACCTGTCTCAAAACCACAAGACTAGACATGAGATTCATATCCAGGTTTCCTTGCTTAGGGCCTATGCTCGTAATAACATTTCACATTGCACTTCTACTGCAGGCTTCATTTATCTTCAAAGATTTTCATGGTTGTATCATGTACAGATTACCTGGGAGTCTTAGTAAATGCAGGTTTTAACTCAGTACATCTGGGCCTGGGCTAAAGCATCTGCATTTTTTCACATATATCCTGGTGATCATACTTCTTACATAGAGACTATCCTTTTCTTCTGTGTGTGTGCACATATGTGTGTATGTGTAGAGTATGTATGCAGTATGTGTGATGTGTGTTGTATGCATATGTGAGTACAGATTTGCACATTCCATGTCTGTGCATGCAAAGGACACAGGAGAATGTTTGTGTCCTCCTCTATCACTTGTGGTTGTATTTCTTCCTTTTTTTGTTTTGTTTTTGTTTTTTCGAGGTAGGCTCTCACTCTGGACCAGGCTGACCTGGTCTTCACTATGCAGTCTCAGGGTGGCCTCGAACTCATGGCCATCTTCCTACCTCTGTCTCCCGAGTGCTGGGATTAAAGGTGTGTACCACCATGCCCGGCTTTGTATTTCTTTCCTTGAGAAGGAAGGGTTTCTCCCTCAATCCAGAGCTGCTGTCGTCAGCAAACCCTAGTGTTTCTCCAGTCTCTCTTTCCCCACCCATTCAGACTGGGGTATAGTCCAGCTACTTATGTGAATTCTGGGGAGTCAAACTTGGTGTTCTCTGGCCTAAAAGGAATTCATGTTTAAGCAGCAAGTGCACTCAACTGAGACATCTCCCCAGCCCAGAGACCACTCTTTATAAACAAGTACGGAGAACAGAAGATATACATTCTTCTTAGCAAGGCTTATGCTTTAGTGGCTATAAAACTAGAAGGAAAGGCAGAAGAGATTGCTCAGTGGGTAAGAACACTTGTTGTGAAAGCACAAGGTCCTGAGTTTGATCCCCAGCCCCCATATAAAGAGGTGAATGTGATTCTATGCCTGTAACCTCAGCACTGAGGAGGACAGAGTCAGGAGGATTGCTGGTGTTCACCGGTCAGGCAGTCTAACCAAAAAACTGCATGAACTCAAGTTCAGTAAGACACTCTGTCTCCAGAAATGAGGCACAAGTACAATAAAGGGGTGTACCCCACATCCTCTTCTGACTTCCACACATGTGCATGTGGGGCATAAACATCTGTGCACACATTTATATACCACATGCACATACACAAAGAGAATAAAAACTAGAGGGAGCCAAAGAAGATATTCAATAATGTTCCTGCTAGCCTTACAAGTTTTTGATGTTGGGCATAATGATTGCCACACCTTTGTAGTTCTCTGACAAAGCAGCAAAGTAATCTGAATGAGGCAATCATGATAAATGCATCTGATTCAACAGTAGGGAGACGATCCACATGCTAAAGTCCTCATTTTACAAGTGAGAAAACAGCAGGGAAGTGACTTGCCATGTTGCAGGGCTTGGGGACCAGGGGCACCAGGAAAGATGCTGATGCTTCTTAGACTAGGTTGTGCCTGTGAGGGTACAGTTAAAATGCAAAAGCTGCTTAAGGAGATCTGAGGTAGTGTCATTTCTGACCAGTTCTCTGCTACTGATGCTAGCAATACCATGGTCCTCACTCTGAGGAACACACACCCAGAATGCTTTGCTCACAATGCCATGGGGTCAGCAGTGCAGCCCCTTGACCAGAACAGACAGGAAGCCCATGAGGCAGGAAGGAATGGGCCCAGTGGCCTGAATTTAGGAGGATCGCTACCACAACAGAAGTGAGGTTCCCACAATGCCAGGTTCAGAGGAAGTGGTTAGAGTCCGTGTGAGAGCTGAGAACACCAAAGTAAAGAAGGCTCAACTTCTGGCTCTACTATAGGTCTTTGTTGATATTTCTATGACAGAGGAGCCTGATGTCCCATCCCCCATGCCAGGAGCTGACTCAGGCCCTATAAGTAAGTACAGATTCAGATGGCATAGAAAACACAAGGTTCAAACCTATGGAGCCTTTCTGACCTAGGGCTGTGGTTATCAATGTGTCTAGAGACTTCTGATATAAATTAAGTAGTCTTTAGTAGGTGGCCACTGCCTGTTATGTACCTAGCATTGTGCCAGGTACTCTGGGAGATGTGATTAAAGTAAAAAATGAAATGTGGAATGTACTCTTAAAGAATTTTTCGTTGGGCTGGAGAGATGGCTTAGCGGTTAAGCGCTTGCCTGTGAAGCCTGAGGACCCCGGTTCGAGGCTCGATTCCCCAGGACCCACATTAGCCAGATACACAAGGGGGTGCACGCATCTGGAGTTTGTTTGCAGTGGCTGGAGGCCCTGGCGTGCCCATTCTCTCTCTCTTTATCTGCCTCTTTCTCTCTCTGTCTCTGTCTGTTGCTCTCAAATAAATAAACAACAAAAAAAGAATTTGTCATTGATTTGGGAGAGTCAGTGTGGAACACAGTGAAAATTCAGAGTCCCTGAACCATGCAGGAAGAACTGGATGTTCAGTAGAGACTCTTCAAAAGAAAAATGAATATGAGTATAAGGAACTTAGAAAATCCTTTTGGAAGACTTAGTATCTGATTTGGGACCTTAATTAGGTATGGACAAACAGTAAAGTAGCCCTAATTATGACCTCTGTTGGAATCCCCAATATTTGCCTTATAACTTCATAGCATTCTCCACTCCCTACACCCACCACCATTTTTATTCTGGAACTGGCAATGTTGCCATTGTGACGTTAGACTGGACAAAACAAAGGTCTGAAAAATGTCTCCACTTGCATTTTATACTTCAGCCACCATTAGAGAAATAGGCTCAGGCTAGTTTCTATTCAGAGGCTTAGGTAAGCAGGCCACAGCCAATTCACCAGTTATCCCAGCAAAGAATATATAAACAATTTCAGCCAAAGGCAGCAGACACCTAGCCTACTGCTCCAGATGCTTAAGCACTATTTACTGTTTTATGCCATGGTGTTTTGTGACTATTTTTATGCAGCATTATTATGAAAATGGGTAAGTGATATAATGGGGCATGAGGTTGGAAGAATGGAACACTTGGATATTTCCTGCAGAAATTTCTTTAGAAAACTAGCTTTGCATGACTTTAATAACTACCACTTAAAATCATCTGTTTAAGTATATTGGAGAAATGCTGAGTAAATGAAAATAAGTTTCTTGGTAGAGGACTTCCCAGGGACTTTTCTGTAAAATTGCACACTGAGACTCTGCAACAGAGAATTCAGAATGCAACATTTACCAAATAGTCTTTGAAGGATCTCATTAAACTAGAGTGCCCCAGAACACATTAGGGAGGTCAGTCCCAGAAAATAATGTGCCATTCTACTTCTAGTAGATAAGCTGCCCAAGGACAGGGGTATTATCTTTCTTGTTTATTGCTGTGGCTTGGGACCTACAATCTTGTTTGCCACATCACAGACACTTGATTAATATATACACAAGGAAGACAAGGATGGAGGTGGGATAAAGAAAGAGAAGATGGATATGGGGTTTTGTACCCCTCACCTAAATACACTTGCATTTGTGCCATCGTCTCTGCTGACAATAATTGTCTCAGCTTGGTCTAATATTTACATGAGACCTCTCTGACATCCTCAAAGTTGAGCAATGAATCCAGGTGCATTGTTGAATTAATCTTATGCACCATACTAGGGACAGAATCTGTCACACTGTCAGTGCCTAATGACTATACATTGAAAAGAAAATAGAGGAGAAGAGTCTAGGGAGGAGGAGGAAAAGTAAGGAGAAGGAATGAAGGATATAGAAAGGGATGGATAGAGGGAAAGTAAGAGAAAAAGTGGAAAGGGTAGAAAGAGGGAAAGAGCAAGGACAAAAATATAGAAAAGGACTTAGAAATTAATGCAATACACAGGGATAATTTCATGATAAAATGGTTGCTACTGATAATATTAGAGAGATGTTTCTAGGAACAGGTGGAAAGATATGAACATAAGGGAGTTTACCCTCTATTCTTCAGGGAGACACTGATTAATATTTTCAGCAATAAGGTAGCATCAGATAAGTTTTCTTTGGGAAATTGATTTTTTGGTAACAAGTAAAGCACAATTACACTATGTATTTTATGATATATTGAATACAATTTGCTATTTACTAAACAGAGATGAAGTATATAGAAAACGACAATAGAAACAATTTTGCAAGTCCTTCAGCTACCTTAAACTCACACAGAGACTTCTATAGAGTCAAGATACTGTGCTCATCTGGGGCCTGATGACAAGAAGTAGTCATCCATGCAACTGATCCATGTGTTTACATGCTCAATATTGTATCAAATCTGCCCTGTGTGGATAAAGAGAGGCACAAGTCCCAAGAAGAGTACCATTAAATATTTTCTTCTGAAAGCACTAGTGTTGAATCAAGATCTGTTCATCACCAACCCCTATGCATGGAACATAAAGAGCATGTAAAAATTATGACTTGTATTCTCTAGCCTTTATGGTTTCAAGCAGATGCTGACAATTTCCCCACAGTTCTTATGCCTGCCAAAGTGAAAGGAATGGTTTGTATTTGCTGAGGGCTGTTCACTATCATATGTATCTGAAATGTTCTCTGCTAAGTAAGAGAAAATAATAAGTGCGCCTGTTGCACACACTTGTAGTCTATGTAATTCAAAGCTGGCCAGGAGCAGTAAGCAAGCTAAATCTTATCTGTATTGACAATTAATAAGAGGTGAAAATTAATTCTGTCTAAATCTAAACATGCCAAAAGAATTGCAGAAGTGAGAGCTAGAGAGATGGCTCAGCAGTTCAGAGCACTTCCTGTGCAGGCATGAGGGCATGAAAAGATCCACGAGACAGCTAGAGTTTGATCCCCATGACCCACATAAACTGCTTGGCATGGCTACACACATCAGTAACCCCAGTCCCACAGGGGAGCAAAAATCCAAGAATGACTTGAGCTTGTGAAAAGCCAAACAGCAGGGTCCAGGGCCAGTAAGAGACTCCTGCTCATTTAAGACTGAGGCAGATGAGCAATGGAGCAGGACACCTGATATTCCAGTCTGGCCACCACAGGCAAGTGCACCTTGCCACAGGTAAGTGTAGTAGGTGCATATGGGCTCATATGTGTGTGTACACCACACACACACACACACACACACACACACACACACACACACACATACCAGCAAAAACAGGATAAGTGACACAGTTATACAGAAGCTTCCAAAAATATAAGAAATTCTGTGTGTGTGTGCACACACACATACTCACATGCCTGTACACACACATTAGAGAGGGGAATAAGGAAGAACAGAATGGTTGAGAAGACATTTTGGCCAGCTGCATATTCAAGTGATTGCTGCAGTCAATAAATTCAAGGAAGCAATTATGGTCTCAAGGTGTAAGCAGGCAGGGATGACTTAAAGTAACAGATGAACATTCACAAAAATAATCTGCATATAAATGTGTGGCTGGAAACAACATTTTTAGAATAGTTTCAAGGAGACATCTTTGTAATATGACTAGAACTGAATGCTGATTGGACTGTACCATCATTTAAAGAAAAAAAATGTTAGTGACAGAAAAAAGGATGATTATTTGGGTGTTGGGAAGCTAGAAAAGAAAGATCAGAAAACAGGAACTATAAATCTGGATACGCCTATCCAATAAATGAGTTCAGCACAGCCAAAATGAGTATTCTACTCTGCTCATAAGATTAATCCCTTGGTGCCCTATAAAATGCTCTCCTCACAGATATTCACAACCTATTCACTGAAACTTGTGGATGTTGCCTTTGATGGAAAAAAATGACTTTATAGATGTAATGATGTTTAGAATCTTAGGATTGGGAGAATATTCTAGGTTATCCAGGTAGGCTTTAAATGCCATCACATGTATCCTTTAAAAGGGGAGGCAGAGGGTACTGTAAAATACACAGATAAGGCCACATGGAAACAGAAGCAAAGGTCAAAATAATATAGTCCCAAGCCAAGGAATGCCACATAGCCACTAGAAGCCAGAAGAGGCAAGAAATAAGATTGTCCCCTAAAGCCTACAGTGGGGGCAAAGCCCTGTCAACATCTTGATTCTGGCCCCGTGATTCTGACTTTAGACCTCTGGCCTCCCTCCAGAATTGTGAGAAAATATGTGTAACTTCTTTTAAGACATTCATTGTGTGGGAAATTAGTGGAATGGCCACTGAGAAGAATTAATACAATCCCTACCACAGGATAAGTATCTAAGGCAGTTGGAGCTTGGGGACACTAGCCATGACATTCACATAGTTAACCCTCTGTTGCAGTCAGGTTCACATTGCTGGTAGAAATCATCCAACCAAGAGCAGATTGTGGGAAAAAAGAGGTTTATTTTGGCTTACAGGCTTAAAGGGGAAGCTCCATTATAGCAGGGAAAACAATGGCATGAGCAGAGGGTAGACATCACCCCCTGGCGCACATAAGGTGGAGAGAGTGTGCCGAACACTGGCAAGGGAAAACTGGCTATAATACTCATAAGCCTGGCCCCAACAATACACTCCCTCCAGGAGGTGTTAATTCCCAAATATCCATCAGTTTGGACCCTAGCATTCAGAACACCTAAGTTTATGGGGGACACCTGAATCAAACCACCACATTCCACCCCTGGCTCGCATAAACTGATAACCATACATGATGTAAAATGCAATGCATTCATCCAACTTTAAAATTCCCCAGTTGGGCTGGAGAAATGGCTTAGCAGTTAAGGCATTTGCCTGCAAAGCCAAAGGATCTCTGTTCAATTCCCCTCAACCCACATAAGCCAGATGCACAAGGGAGCGCATGCATCTGCAGTTAGTTTGCAGTGGCTAGAGGCCCTGGTGTGCCCATTCTCTCTCTTTTTCTCTCTGCCTCTTTCTCTTCCTCTCTCTCTCTCTCTCTCTCTCTCTCTCTCAGACACACACACACACACACACACACACAAATAAATAAATAAAAATAAAGTAAAAAATGCCCATAGTTTTTATCAATTCCAATGATGTTCATACATCTGTATAGCCCAAGATCTTTTAACTGAGCCATAATACCAAAAAATAACCTAAGAAAAACATAATGGCACAGAATAAACATTCACACTGCAAAAGATGGCATTGAGCATAGCAAAGAAATACTCAAGCAATATATGCTTTAAACAGGGCAAACACCAAACTCTGTAGCTCCAAGTCCAGCAACTCTAGCCAGTGACAAGTCTCCAATTCTGATAACTCTAACCAGCAACAAGTCTCTGGAGTTCTAATTCCACCCTTCCAGCTAGGCTACTCACAGGCTTGGAAAACTTCATCCAGGGCCAGCAGCTCTCCTTGGCAACCATCTTGTGGTCCCAGCATCTCCACTGGGTCTCCACTGCAACCCACAGTTCATCCTCATGGCCCCATGGGGTCTCCATGCAGGCATCCAGTAAAACTGCTTCACACTGCCCATGACCATTTCTAAAACACAAGACTGTGTTGAAAATTCAATAACCCTCTCTTTCCTGCATTTCTTATACTCCACAATACCAGGTAGGGTGCCAATTTGTTAATCTGGGGGGTAATAAAGCAGACTTTGGAGAACAAGACACTCCATGAGCACTCAGGCCCCTTCAAAGGAGTATACATTCTTCCTGCTGCCCCAGTGCAGTTCAGCTGGCCAATCTCAAAGGTCGTAATTTCTCAAACAATTTGCAGGTGAATGGGCAGCAGTTTAGACCCAAAGATTTCATTTTTTCTGTGCCATATCCCTTTGCTCACAACAGTTCATTTCTATGCAAAGCAACCCTGTACAACTTCTCAGAAAACGGGCATAACAGCAAGCTTCTCACACAAACTGCTACCTCAGTCCAAATCACAGTATATAGTTCTTACTGCATTCAGGTCTTTCAACTCTGACCAGAATAGTCCATCAAGCTGTACTTACAGCACTGCAAGGCATCTCTTAGGTGATGGTTTCAAATCCTTCCACATTCCTCTTGAAAATCAGCTCCAAAAGACCACACAGTCAGGTGTCTAGCAGCAATCCCACTCCTTGGTACCACTTTACTGTTGCAGTCAGGTCCGCTTTGCTGGCAGAAATCACCTGACCAAGAGCAGCTTGCAGGGGGAAAAGGGGTTTATTTTGGCTTACAGGCTTGAGTGAGAAGCTCCATGATGGCAGGGGAAAACGATGGCATGAGCAGAGGATGGACATCACCCCCTGGCCCACATCAGGTAGACAATAGCAACAGGAAAGTGTGCCAAACACTGGCATGGGGAAACTGGCTATAACACCCATAAGCCCACCCCCAACAATACAGTGCCTCCAGGAGGCTTCAATTTCCAATTGCCATCAGCTGGGGAGACTAGCATCCAGAACACCTAAGTCTATGGGGGACACCTGAATCAAACCACCATACCCTCTCCTCTCTTTCTTTCCTTTTATAACTTCATACCCCACTGTCATGCCTCTTATTTCTTTCCATACAATGAGATCTATGACTAGTAATTTGACTGTTTTTGTATATTTGCCAAAAACATACAGACCACATCAATCAGAAGACACGACTTTTAAGTCTGCTCAGTTAAGTTTTCTATTGTAAATTCCCTTTAGGTTTATAAGCCAGTCACTGTAGGGATAGACTGGCTGCAAGAGTCTGACTTCTCAGACCTAGGTAGCCTCAGTCTCACACAGTCAATATTCTGGTCCCAAAATGTTGAAGTATCAATATGCATATTTTGTGGTGCTGTGGGTTGAAGCCAGAGTCTTATACCCCCAGCCACAATATTCAGATTCTTAGTGACCTCATTGGTCTACTAAACCCTACTTGGGCAGCTATCCATTCTTCCATAAAACATCTCCATCTCCTCTGTCAAAATATAGCAGTTCTAATGTTGGCAGGAATCATTTCAGATACCTGTGTAAGTGCAGCTTATACTCCAAAACATGTAAGAACATTATGAAAATAGACCCTTGGTGCATTTGACAAGACTCACTCAGTTGCAAGTGACATAAACTCCAACTTAAGTTAGCCTCAATACACAAAACAAAAAGAAATGTCTTTCTTTGTTTCCTTGGAGAATTAAAGAAAAAAGCTTCAACTTTAGGCCTAAGTGGATACATGAGTATCATGTTGACTTTTACTCTTTTCTATCAGGGTGTAAAAAATATCCACTAAAATTTCAAATTCTTACTTATCTAACTTACATCTGGCAATCACAGTAAAAACAGGTTGACTCCTTAATATTTGTATCAGGAAAAATTTCTGAGGAACCTCCAGTTGATTGATTTATGGTTATAGCTCCATTTTGGGGGGCAATTATTGTTGCCAGGAAGTTTGCTGCATTACTTACATGGCAAATTGTTTTTATATGTTTCCATATGAACATTGTAAGATATGTGAATCAGTTTTTATTTAATTTTTCTTTATTTATGCTTATGTAGGGGGTGTATACATGAATTTATGAGCATGGCAGGGTGTCTTGTTGCTATAATCACCAGATATATTCTCCACTTTGCATCTAGCTTTACATGGGTGCTGGGGAATTTAATACAGACCAGCAGGCTTTGCAAGTAAGCACCTTTGACCACTGAGCAATCCATGCAGCCCCAAGATATACAAGTCAATCAAATCTGACCCCAACCCTCAGGATCAGGCTGCATCCCAATATTCTAAGAATCAGCATCTTCACAAGGTCACAGCAGAAAAAAAATGTAGAGTACCCATAGTAGGATGATTTGAGAAGGAATGTGGATAGGGTGGATATAAGTCCCAAAGAATATGCAATATTCAGAAGCTAATAATCACGGGGTTCTTACTATAGGGAACAACAGTTACCAGAATAAAGTAGAGGGAAAGGAGCAATTTTCAGAGCAAGTCAGGAAAATGCCATGTAGAATGCCACCTTGACAGAAGCCATGACCTTTATTTTGTTCACAGATAGTCAAAGAAGTCCTGCAAATACTGGGTTAGGAAAGTAAGTAAGCTAACTCCATGCCCCTCTTTCTTCCCAACCACCTTCTGTACTCACCCATTAGTCAAGCACATTTTGCAGCCAGAGGATAAGGGAGGCCTGAGGGATAGGGAGCCAGTACATATAAGTAGATGTCCTAGGCCACAAAGCAATGGGGGAAAAGGCTGGTAGTGGCATCTAGACAGAAAACAAAAAATATTCATCATCAAATATGAGGACATAGCACTGGAAATCTATTGGCCAGGGGTTGATCAATATTTTTTATTTTTTTCAAAGAACCAGCTCTTTATTCCCTGCATTGGGTCCCATAAGTTTTTTGTATGCTGTGTTTTCATTATAATTTAACTGTAGAAATTTTACAATTTCTTTTCTAATTTCTTCCACAGCCCATTTATTGTTTAACAGTGTATTGTTCAGTCTCTAGGTGCTGGTGGAGTTCCTGATGTGTCTCTTGTTGTTAATTTCTAGCTTTAAAGCATTGTGATCTGATATAATGCAATAAGTTTGGTCAATTTTCCTGAATTTATGGTTGCATACTTTTTGCCTTAATACATGATCTATTTTGGAGAAGGCTCCATGGGCAGATAAGAAGAATGTGTATTCTGTGGAATTGGGGTGGGATGTTCTGTAGATGTCCATTAGGTCTAGTTGATCTATGGCTTTATTAAGCTTTATTATTTCCCTGTTGATTTTCTGCTTGTATGATCTGTCTACTGATAATAGTGGGGTATTAAAGTCACCTACTATGGTGATATTGGAGTTTATTCCTAATTTGTTGAGAAGTAGCTTTTTTAATGAACCATGGTGCACCTGTGCTTGGTGCATATAGGTTTATGATTTTGATTCCTCTTGCTGGATTGTTCCTTTGAAGAGTAAAAGTGGCCTTTTTGTCCTTTTTGATTAGTTTGGTTTGAAGTCTATTTTATCAGATATTAATATAGCTACACCCACTTGTTTCTTATTTCCTTTTGCTTGGACTATCATTTTTCATCCTTTCAGCTTGAGGAGGTGTCTGCCCTTATTGGTAAGGTTGGTTTCTTAGAGACAGCAGATAGAAGGATCCATATTTTGATCCACCCTGTTAACTTGTATCTTTTGATGAGTAAGTTAAGACCATTCATATTTAAGATTTTAACAGTGAAGTTACATTTAATCTCTGCCATGTTGGGGGCTTTAGGAAGTTTGTTGCTTTCTTGGGCTTTGGATGCTTTTGATCCTGCTCTAGTTTTGGTTATTGTGGTCTTTCTTTTCTGGGTTCTTGAGATTGGTTGTTTGACTCTTTTGTGTGGAGTATTCCCTGAAGTATTGTCTGTAGGTTTTGCTTTGTGCTCATGTAATCATAGAGCTGCCTTTTATCATGGAAAATTTTCCTTTCACCATCTATTATTAGGGGTATTTTCGCTGGGTACAGTAATTTATCTTAGAAGCTATAATTTTTTAGACTTTGGAATTTGCCATTCCAGGCCCTTCTGGCTTTCAGCATTTCCATTGAGAAATCTGAGGTGATTCTGATGGAATTTCCTTTGTATGTAATGTGTTGTTTTTCTCTTGCTGTTTTGAGGACTCTCTCTTTGTTTTTGTTGTTTAGAGTTTTAACATTGGTGTACCTTGGAGAGTTTCTTCTGTGGTCCAGTCTATTTGGAGTTCTGTGAGCTTATTGTATCTGAATGGGTCTCTTTTTTGGGAGGACAGGTGTTTTCTTCCATAATTTTGTTGAATATGTTGTCCATGCCTTTGGCCTGAATTTCTTCCCCATCTGATATACCCATGATCTGGATGTTTGGTCATTTTAGAGTATTCCACAGCTCCCTCATGTTCTGTTCACATGATTTTTTGAACATTTCAAAGTTTTTGGGCTCACAGACTATTTCTTCTGTCTTGTCTTCCAGATCTGATGTTCTATCCTCCACCTGATTAACCATGTTAGTTAGTGACTCTAGAGAGGCTTTGGCAAGCTCTATTTGGTTTGTATTTTCTCTTGCCTTTTTCTGTATAGTATCCAACCTTTGGTGTAGTTCCAATTTCATGTTGTGGTTTGATTTCATTGATGCCTTCTTGGAATTCATTCTTGCATTTAATTTTTTCTTCATTAAACTTAATCAGCTGGTTATTTATATCCTCTGGTTTTTGATTCACTTTTAATTCATTCATATATCTTTTGATGTGTCTCCGGTTTTCTTCAATTAAGTTAAGCTTAGTTAAGTTAATTAAGAAAGCTATGTGCTGTAGGAGATTATTTTGCTCACTTTCCTTTATTTGATTGTTGGTATTTTGATAGTTTGCTTCCAATTCATCAATTTGCTTGGTCAGGGTGAATAAGCTTATTATGCTTTCATTTTGGGATTAAATTTCTGTTGTCTCCTGTATGTTTTCATTAGAGACTAACTTTTTGTAACTAGGCAGTCTTGGAGATCTCTCAGTTTGTTCTCTCACATCATTTTTGTTTGTATTTGCATTAGGTCTACCCATCTAGGGGTAAAAGTCTTTTCAATTAAGGAGGAAGCAAGTATTTTCCTTGTAGGATCTTCAGTAAGTGTTCCATTTTGGGTTTGACCAGATTGGAGTGTTATGATATTATATTCACAGATACATGAGTTTTGGAAGTTTCACTAGTGGCTGCAGCTCTGGGATGGTAGCTGATAGGAGAGCTGTGGTCCGACATCTTTAATCTCTTCAGCCCATGACCATAGCTGTTCCTTGCTTGTTGGGCCTTAGCACTTGTCCCTGCTCCCTTACTATACCCAGTTAAGCAGGTTATAGAGGACTCACCCGTACTCTCTGGTTAGTGTTTGCCAGATATTCTTGTGCTCCCTTTCTGGGACATGAGAGGTATATCAAGGGGGCACTGGTAGGCCAATGCCAGCAGTATGGGGAATGTAGGGTCAGGTAGGGGATGTGGTGCACCAGGTTCCAGGGACCAGGTCCACAGAGTTGGCATCAATTAGATGCACAGGCCCCAGCTACACAGAGCCCCTTAACATCCCAGAGTGTACAGGCCCCAGATCTACCCCACACACTCAGGTGTCCTTAGGGGACAGGCCATGACACATGGAGCCCCTCACTCACTGGGACCACACAGGCACCAAACACACAGATCCCCTCAACATCCGAGAGCGCATAGTCCTCACATGCTGATCACCTCACCAGCTGTGTCAGGAAGGTTTTTGGAGTGTGGATTCAGAGCCATTGGGTCTGACATGCCTTGACTGGCAATGTCAAACAAAGGAGAGGGAACCTTTGGGAACAGAGTCAGGGATCCATAGGAACAAAAACGCCATGAAGCAAGGGTTTTTTAATTCATAAAAATCCAAAAAAAAAATACCCAGAGACTTAATCTATTCACAAATAACTGTTAAAGCATATTGACATAAGAAATTGACTTTGACAGTTTTTCACAACAAATTCATGCAAAGCCGATGCACTGAATGTTCAATTTCATTTCCTGTTTTTCCTGCCCTAGGCAGTAAAATTGCTTGGGAAGAGATAAAATCAAAAGTGAGAATGAAAAGAGAGTGCTTAACTGAGTCATTCTTGGACACATGTTCCTCACATGTCAAGTTATTCCTTCTCTTAATTATATACCCCTTGTACCCAGAGGGTACATTCTGCTCCTAATGACACCACAACACTCCTATTCAAAGTCCGTGACACAGAGTTTCCACAGCTTTAAAACCTTCTGGATGCTACAACTCGAGCTAAAAGCTATCTAAGGACCTTAAGATATGGCAGCAGCATAGGAGCCCTTTTGGGTAGCATTGACAACTTCCACCTTGGTCCCTGAAAAGAGTGGTAAATAAAAGACAGCAGACATGTTGGTACATTGGAGACTAGACTCAACTTTAAGTAAGTGACATTTTGTATGCACATGTGAGATAATTTTTAAATGATGGGAAACTGCCACTCAATTTTCTAAGTTCTATAACACAGCATAGTGAAAGGAGAAAAAGTATAAAATAAGTTTCAATTCTATAAATTTGTTATTCATTATATGTTTAAGTGATAAGCAATCTGCTTATAGTTTAAACTAAGTCACCAACCAACACTATATATATATATATATATATATATATATATATATATATATATATATATATATCCTTGTTGATAATGCTTCTATGATATTTGATTATATCAGTAATGGATGAGACTTACTCCATGAGTGATTTCAAAATAGGTCTTCTTATTATATCATGAATTTGTAGCCTGTAATTTGCTGCTCATTGAATATAGCTATAACTTAAATAGTTAAAACAATATTAACTATTTCTCAATTCATATTTCTTTTTCTCCATTTTATTCTTTGTCAAATATTCTAAGATTTTCTATTTAAATAAGTCAATGATCCTTGTCTGTGGTATCATGAAATTATGTGAGATTTTTATCCTGACACATTTTTAATATACAATGTTTATCTTCAATTATGCTTAATTACATCCAATAGTTTGAATTTCTTAGGGCAGAGGCCATGAAAGAAAAATTAGGTAAAATATTTGACCTTCACCTTTCATGTATATTTCATTTTAAAAATTTCTCTCAGAAAACTTTACTGTTGGACATTGGAGAGACAATATAGGAGGGCAAAAGAAATCCCAGTTGTCAAAGTATTGAAATCCTCAGCTCCATTGGGATTTTTTTTTCAGTTTGGGGCAGGGGCTATGTGTTACAATATACTCAGGATCACAAGATTATGGTAGGAATACTGGGTAAGCTATCCTCCATAAGTAGGCAAACATCTTCAAATTTGGACACAAATCTTATAGGCATGTTTGTCTTTCCACTTGCTTCCATTGACCACTTTCTGTAAGCCAACCTTAGCAAATGGGTTATTTATTTTTGGGACATTTTTTTGTATAGATAATTCACTTTCAATAGTTAGAAATAGGTAATATAGACAAAATTTGCCTGTCCAACAATCTTATTGTCAAGTAGGATGTTAGAAGCAAATATTGGAACAAATTCTGAAGCACTGTAATATAAGAAGACTCCTAGATCAGCTGGGAAGATTGTATAGTGGTTAAAGCACTTCCTTAGAAAGCCTTCCATCCAGGGTTCATTTCTGACATGGCTACCCAAAATATCACACTGGATTCTATGGATAGTCACAAAACATCTGGAGAATATACAATAAGTTATATACTCCAAAATCCATCCTGCAATTTGTCTAAAACTTTAAATGCTTAAATGAGTACATAGCCACCTGATAAAAGTAAGACTACATTTTTTGAGTGTAGGTGTAGTTTTAGCTAATGAGATACAAACAGAGCCTATATGTTAGTCTCAAGAACACCTTCTTAAAATATGAAATGAGGGCTGGAGAGATGGCTTAGCGGTTAAGCGCTTGCCTGTGAAGCCTAAGGACCCTGGTTTGAGGCTCAACTCCCCAGGACCCACGTTAGCCAGACACACAAGGGGGTGCATGTGTCTGGAGTTCGTTTGCAGTGGCTGGAGGCCCTGGGGTGCCCATTCTCTCTCTCTATCTCTATCTGCCTCTTTCTCTCTGTGTCACTCTCAAATAAATAAATAAAAATGAACAAAATATTAAAAAATATGAAATGACCTGTTTTACCTTATTCATTTTAATACAATAATCTAGAAGTGATGATTAGAATTCTAGCCATCATTTTGAACCATGAAGATAAGAGATGATGAAGTGATAATCTGAAAAGAAGATGGGTCCCAAATAACTTTACAAAGCTACTGGACCAGTCTTGTGTTGCCTACTTCTAGATCTTATTTACAGAAAGAAATATCCTCTTCAATTTTTTTTTTTACTTTCTTCTCTGCTTTTGAGGTAGGTTCTTACTCTAACCCAAGCTAGCCTGGAACTCATTATGTAATCCTAACACAATTTCCCCAAGAGGGAAATTTATAGCTTCAAGTGCCTATATTAAGAAATTAGAAAGGTTGCAAGTAAACAGCTTAATGCTTCACCTTAAGGCCTTGAAAAAAGAACAAGGCAAACCAAAAATCAATAGATGGAAGAAATAATAAAGATTAGAGCATAAATTAATGAAATAGAAACAAAAAACACAAGGAATCAATAAAAGAGCTGGTTCTTTGAAAAGATAAACAAGATTGGTAAACCCTTAGCAAATACAACCAAAAGAAAGAGAAAAAGACACAAATTAATAAAATTAGAGATGAAAAGGCACCATTACAACAGATACCAAAGAAATTCAGAAAAATCATAAGTACAAATTTTAAAAACTCCACTGAGTTTGAAAATCTGAAAAAATGGATGATTTCCTTGATTCATATGACCTACCAAAATTAAATCAAGATGAGATTAACCATTTAAATAAACATATAACAAGCATGGAGATCCAAGCAGTTATCAAAAATCTCCCAACTAAAAATATGCAGGCCCAGATGGATTCACTGGTGAATCTTACCAGACCTTCATGGAAGAACTAACACCACTGCTTCTCAAACTTTTCCATAAAATAGAAAAGGAAGAAATCCTACCAAACTCCTTCAACAAAGCCAGCATCACCCTGATACCAAAACCAGGCAAAGATACACAATAAAAGAAAATTACAGACCAATCTCCCTCATGAACATAGATGCAAAAATTGTCAACAAAATGTTGGCAAACAGAATACAAGAATATATCAAAAAATCATTCAACCTAACCAGCTAGACTTTATCCCAGAGATTCAGGGATGGTTCAACATACACAAATTAATAAATGCAATACACTATATAAATAGACTTAAGGACAAAAATCATTAACCATTATCCCCCAAGCAAACTATATCTAAATACTGAACTTTTAAAATGAATTCATTATAGCATTTACAGTTATAGTAGATGTTACCATTTGACAGAATGAATCTCCAAAAAGTTTATTTACATCCATGAATTAGATTAAAATGTCAAACTATAATTAGAATAGAGTGATACCTTATTCAGAGCATGTGAAGACCAAAGGCACTAATACCATCTTTGTGAACTTCTTCATCTTCTAATGAAACCATGCTATTAGCAGCCATTTTTCACTTTTTGTAGGACGTAAGGAATTTGAAGTGAAGTTCAGCTACTAGAGATAAGTGAAAATAAATACTGCACAAAGTCATATGCAAATATCTTTAGACATGGAAAAGGAGAACCCCTACCCTGAAGCACTAAATATGACAAACATACCCCAAGAGTTAGTACATTTTAAAGCAGCTGTTACTTTTGAGTTTTGAGATTCAAAACTCAATGCTGGTAGATTCTTAGCCAACACCCTAGATATCCATACTAAATACTAATACCTTTCCAAGCTCAAGAACCTCTTTTCTACAATTCTTTCTTGATGTCCTAAAAGTAAAGGTGACTGTTCCCAAACCCTGCAGGCAAAATCAGAGGCAGAAACAATTTCAGAACACAGTCATGAGCTGAAAATAGAGGGACTTCTAGAAAAGGAAAATTAACTTGTGAGACACTGCCCCATACATAGCAAGAATGGAAAAGATTTGTGCATAAGCAGGAAGTATTTTCCATTAGTGCTAAGCATATTGCCTTTTCTTTTTGTTCCACTCCTGGGTCCTTGGAAGTGTGACTGATTCAGTATGTATTTGAAATATTTTATAATATTGGACAATTCAAATTATTCTTAAATTCAGGCAAGGCTGGTGTAGTGGCTCATGCCTTTTTTCCCAGCACTCAGGAGGCTCAGGTAGGAAAATCATCATGAGTTCAAGGCCATATAAAAGAGTGAGTTCCTGGTCAATCTGAACTAAAGTGAGACCCTGTCTTGAAAAAAATAGTTAAATGCATGTGTCCATATATACATACATTTCTTTTAAATGTTTGTGTATACATATACATCAATATCCACCTAGTGTAATATTGGTGAACTGACAACTAAGTTAGGTAAACTTTGAACCCTAGAATTGTAACTTGGTCTACTTATATAAATTGAACTGGATACCAGCACAAGGGGGAAGGAGTTCAGCACAGAGAAAAAATCAACTCCTACCAAATCAGAGAGCCAGAGCCTCAGAGGCCCCCAATACCTCATCACTGAAGCAGACCAAAAATAAACCCAACATGGCTCAGGGAATTTTTGCAGAAGAGGGGGCAGAAAGAATGTCAGAGCCACATGTTGGGTCATGATATGCAGAGACATTTAGCTTACACATAACTGTGGGCTAACTAAACAATGCATGACCCGTATAAGTCAACAAGGAGGAGCCAAGGGGAGGGGGTAGGTCACTGATGAGCCTAATAATGGTACCAAACTGACTGTATTTGATGAATACAAAACTAACTAATAAAGAAAAAAATGCCACTTAAAAAAAAAAAAAAAAAAAGCTGCTGACAGAAAGAAATAATTAAGGTCAGAGAAGAAATTAAAGAATTGGAAACTAAGAAAACAATTAAGAAAAATGATGAAACAAAACTAACTAATAAAGAAAAAAATTCTCTTTTGTTTTGTTTTTAATTTTTTTGTGGGTTGGTTTGATTTGGTTTGGCTTTCTTGAGACAGGGTTTCAACTATATGAAACTATATGACTAATCTTATAAGCTGAGATTGGCCTTAAAATCCTGATACTCCTGCCTCTGACTCTAAAGAGTGATCAGGGGCTGGAGAGATTGCACAGTGGTTAAGGTACTTGCCTGCAGAGCCTAATGACCCAGGTTCGATTTTCCAGTACACACATAAAGCCAGACACACAAATGGCACATGCATCATCAGGAGTTCATTTGCAGTAACTAGAGGCCCTACCATGCCCATTTTCTCTCTCTTTTTGCAAGAATATAAATAGAGTGCTGGGACTACAGTATGTTGTGTCACCATACTCAGAAGTTTTGTTTTGTTTTGTTTTGTTTTGAAGATAAGCTATTTTCAAGGCCCAAGCTGGGCTTGAACTCACTATCTAGTGGTGAATGGCCTTGAACTATTGATTCTCCTGCCCCACCTTCCCAAATACAGGCACACTCCTGAATTATAAATTTTTAATTCAATTTTTATCTGTATTTATTTATGGGGAGGGGGGTTCAAGGTAGGGTTTCACTCTAGCCCAGGCTGATCTGGAATTCACTATGTAGTCTCAAGGTGGCCTCAAACTCACAGCAGTCCTCCTACCTCTGCCTCCTAAGTGCTACGAATAAAGGCATGCGCCACCATACCTGGCTAATTTTTTAAAAATATATTTTAAGAGGATCATGCTCTACTGACTGAGCTACCTGATCTCAAATTTCATATGGAAAGGCAGAAGGCCTTGGATAGCCTCAGCAAAATAAATACCTCTGGAGGCATCACCATACCTGATCTAAAGCTATATTACAAAGCCATAGTAATAAAAACAGCATGGTACTGGCATAAAAACAGGAGTATAGACCAATGGAATAGAATTGAGGACTTGGACTTTGGGTCAAGCAACTACAGCTACTTGATATTTGACAAAGGTCCTAACAATATAGGCTGGAAAAAAAAAACACAGAATCTTCAACAAATGGTACTGGACAAACTGTATAACCATATACAGGAAATTGAAACTTGATCCACACATCTTGCCATGCACTACACTCAAGTCCAAATGGATCAAACACCTCAATATAAGACCAGAAACTTGGCTACTACTGGAAGAAAATATAGGAAGAACTTTCCATGACATAGGAATGGAGAGAGACTTCCTGAACAAAACCCCAGTAGCTCATGATCTTAAACCGTCACTCAACCAATGGGATGACATGAAGCAGAAGAGTTTCTTCACAGGCAAGCATACACTAATCAAAGCCAACAGATTACCCACAGAATGGGAGCAAATATTTGCTGATTATCCAACTGACAGAGGCCTAATCTCTAGAATCTACAAAGAACTCAAAAACCTAAGCAGTAAAAAGTCAAACACCCCACTCACAAAATGGGGCAAAGAGCTGGGCAGGCAGTTCACAGAGGAAGAAATACAAATGGCAAGCACATACTTAAGAAAATGTTCGTCATCCCTAATCATCAGGGAAATGCAAATTGAAACAACTATGAGATTCCACCTTACCCCAGTAAGGATAGCAAACATAAAAAAATCAAATGAAAATAAATTCTGGTGAGGATGTGGAGAATTAGGAATCCTCATCCACTGTTGGTGGGAATGTAAGATGGTACAACCACTTTGGAAAGTAATATGGAGACTACTGAAAAAGCTGACTATAGGGTTACCAACATACCCAGTTATTCCCAGTGAGGCATGTACCCCAAAACCTACAAACCTCAGTCCAGAGAGATTTGCTCAACCATGTTTATAGCAGCTCAATTCTTAATAGTTAAGAGCTGGAATCAATCCAGATGTCCATTACTAGAAGAATGGATAACTAAGATGTAGTATGTCTACACAATGGAATTCTACACAGCAGTGAGAAAAAAATGACACAATGAAATTAGAGGAAAAATTGTTGAACCTGGAACAGATCATTCTCAGTGAACTTACCCAATCACAGAAATAAAATCGCTGCATAGTCTCACTCATCCAGAGCACCTAACCCAAGATGCCTTACATACCCAGCAAGCTTCTCTAGGACTAGACAATAGGTTGGGTGGGGAAGGAGGGTAGGGTAAGGGAAGGGGTGAGAGACACAAATCTAGACCCAAATGGCAATGGTACCATAAAATTCTGCATCCTAAAAGGCAGACCAAATGGTTGAACCGTCACCAGGCCCTTAGAAGGAACACCTGAGCTACAAGACACTGGAGAGGGTATGATGAAGACTGGCCTTAATCTTCTACAGCTTCTCTCTCTCTTCTCTCTAACTCTTTTATATTAGTTATCTGTTTCTTCCTTTTCTTAGTGGGCACTGACCTGTAGCTCCCAGTACCAGCATGTGGCTATCATCCACAATGAGCTTTTGATAAGAGAGACCTACAAGGTTTCCTAAAAGAAAGACAGATTTCTGTCAGAGTACTTGATGACCCACCAAAGGTTATTGGTAAGACCCTACTGCTGACGACACCATATGCAGTTGACATGTAAAATGGAATGTCATGGCTGGAAGCTGGAAGAGAGTCAGTCCCCAGACAGTCAGTGTGTCTAGTGTCAGAAGGTGCTACATGGGCAACTGGGGGAAAATGACCAATATCTGTCCAAGCAACTCATGGTCTAACCTACTTAGCAGCAAATAACCTGTCGTGATGCTCACACGAGTGCAATAGTGGTACACAGCCATGGTGGGAAACCAACTGCTCTTGATTTGGCTAACTGATCCCCTCAGTGGAATGGGACCCATAGCTGGAGCTGGGAAACAAGTCAGAACCATATCCAAACATGAGCCCGCTCTCCATTATCAAGCTACCACCAATCATGGGATATAAGAGGGCCTACACCTATTAAGTTCTCTATAAAAAAATAAGGGTTATCTCATTTGTCTGGTGCTAACTTACTCTCCATTGGAGAATCTGGTTCTCTTTTTCAGATACATGTAGATCCTAAGGAGAGAACCACCCCATCATACCTCTAAAGGGCCCCAGCTGAAACTAAGAATGATTGGCGAAACAAGCAAGAGTGCTGTTTTCTAGGTGAACCGGGTACCAGCACAAGGGGGAAGGAGATCGACACAGAGGACAATCAACTCCTACCATATCAGATATCCAGAGACCCAGAGGCCCCCAACACCTCATCACTGAAGCAGACCCAAAATGAACCCAACATGACTCAGGGAAATTTTGTGGAAGAGGGGGTGGAAAGAATGTCAGAGCCACACATTGGGTCATGATAGGCAGAGACATTTCTCCTACCCATAACTGTTTGCTAACTCCACAATGCATGACCCATATACCTCAACAAGGAGGGGCCAGGGAGAGGGGGTAGGACATGGATGAGCCTAACAATGGTACCAACTTGACTGTATTCACTGAGTACAAAACTAATTAAAATTAATTAATTAAATATATATATTATTTACTTATTGGAGAAAGATAATTAGGGAGAGGGAGAGAGAGAATGGGCTTGCCAGGGCCTCCAGCCACTGAAAATGAACTCCAGATGCATGCGCCCCCTTGTGCTCTGGCTTATGTGGGTTCTGGAGTATCGAACCTGGATTCTTTGGCTTGCAGGCAAATGCCTTAAACACTAAGCCATCTCTCCAGTCCCATATTTAATCTTTATTTTAATTTTTTATGGTATTCCTTAATTATAATTGGTATTTTCTCTTAATTTTAATTTATACTTCTAAAATATTAAAATTATCATTTTTGAAAAAATGTAAATTAATTTTCATATTTTATTTTTATTTCTTCAAGGTAAGACTTCACTCTAGCCCTCGCTGGCCTAGAATTCACAGTAGCTACAGGCTGGCCCTGAACTCATAGGGACTCCTACCTCAGCCTCCCAAGTGCTGGGATTTAAAGCATGTGCCTAATTTTTATATTTTAAATTTGCTTTACATATTTGGGTGTAATATTTTTATTTTATACATTTTGAATATAATTAGTTTTTTGCTTCCTAATCCTTTAGACTTTTGCCATGATCCAATGCAAATCATTTGAAAAATCTTTTTTTTTTTTTTCTTGGTGGTGGAGATTGAACCCACTGTCTCACACATGCTAGGCTGGCATTCCACCACTGGGCTATATCCCCAGCTCTTTCTATTTTATTTTTGAGAAGGAGCCTCACTATGTTACCCAGGGTGACCCCAAGCTTATGGTCTTCCCACTTTTAGCCACTCATCAGCCATGAATATAGGTGAGCAGCACCACAAATGGCCCATTAAAATCTTGAATACAAACATAAATTATTGATTTTAATGAAGTGATGGAAAAAAATGTGCATTCTTTGTTTTGATGCTAGAGATTGAACATAGGCCCTCATGCATACATACAAGCATATTAAACATATATTATACCACTGAACCACACACCCAAGAACACTACACTTTATGAAATAAATGCATGGTAATTTATGAGTCACATCTTACTTTACATGCATTACACATCTAGACTTTGCCAACCCTTCCAGACACTCAGACATATTTAAGTTTAGTTATCTTTGAGCTTTTGCCAATTCTGCATAAAAACCATAGCTTTATACATTTTGTCATAAATGAAGGTATTTTTAAGGTAGAAGCATAGAACATATTTTATTTAATAACTTTCTATCTTGATCCATAGCTTGTAAATATTTAAAACTAATGGAACGTGGGCTTTCATTTGTCCTCTTTGCTCCAGGCCTACAAACGTCAGGGGCAGCCAGAACATTCCATCCACTGAAGCAGGAAGCAAATCACCACCTCCCAGCCGTCTTCTCCCAATAACGACTACTTTTTGGAGCAAATGGCAGGTCTTTTTGTGTCTTCTTTTTTGTGTCTTCTTTTTTCCATGTGATTACTGACACCTCTGTTGCCTCTGTGGTAGGTAATAAATGTCCACAGACACTTTCTGCCTTTCTGCGGGTTACACACTTAACATCAACATCTTAAGAGGTGAAATACCATGCTTAATTTTTCACTGAATATTCCCTTGTGCTTATTGTTGGCAAAATAAAAAAATATGCATTACCTGACAGTACAATAAATAATAGATATATATTTGTATTGTACAGTGAATAACAAAATGCCTGTAGCAAAAGCATTAAGATGCCCTTTTTATCTTCTTCAATAGTACAGCTCAGCCTTTATTTGCTGTACATACTTCATATACATCTAACCTATGACATCCCACATTTCCCAAGAGGTAGCCTATGTAGCTTGGCATATGTGTCTAACTGTAACAAGAACCTCAGCAACTGGCTATGATACACAAAGAAGCTGGTGGGGATAGTAGCTTCAAATATTTCTCCCACCACCACCAGAGACCAGAAGGACATCGATTCCTCTGGCTTCTAATGTTGGAACCACTTGGCTTTATCAGAGAGCAAGCTTGTATGCCCCCTTTCCTGAAAGATAAGTATTAGCTACCATGCAATGAGAAAGCAGGGAAAAGAGAAGCAGTCTTGCTCTTTAACTCCAGATTTAGTTGTGTGATAAAGTAAGGTCTCTGCTCAGTGAATCTTTATCTCACTACTGTGAAGTACCAAATGGAATTCTTCCACACTTGCCCCAAATATTTCAATGTTTATTGATAATAATGCTTGATTTAAAATTGAAGAAAAAAATCTAGGACAAATGCTAAACTAGGCAGAATCCTAGAATAAGAGATATAAACTAAAATGTCTGAGGATCCTGGGGAGATTGTTCAGTGAGCAAAGCACTTGCCATGCAAGCATAAGGACATGAGTTCAGATCCCAGCACCCTTATAGAAAGCAGACATGGAAGCACAACACATGCCTGTAATCTTGGTGCTAGGGGAGTGGAGACAGGTGGAGTGCTTCAAAAAGTAGTTGTCTGCTCTAGGACTTTCTGCTAGCTATTATTATAGCCGAATTGGAGAGTTTATTGAAAGACCCTGCCTCCAAAATAATAAAGTAGAGAGAAATTAAGAAAGGCACCTGATCTCTGGCATCCATACACATACACATTCACACGCATCTGTACACACATGTGCCTTCACATATGAATATAAATACACACACATGCATATGACCTACACATGCATGCAAAAATATAAATTAAAAAAACTGTCTCGGGCCCTCAGGGACCCAACGATCACTCTAAATATTCCCCTTCTGATTCATTCTCCAGGACATAGACAAAATGATTTTTCTAAAGTATTACTCTGATAAGACCAGTCCTTATCTATTTTCTTGATCCTCTGTTCTAATCAGCCCATCTGTCCCTATTCCCCAATAATGCCTTCTGCATGTCTCTACCATTAAGGTTATATCATGATATTATAATGTTCTTTTATTTGTTCCTCCTTTTTACATCTGTGAGCACTTTGAAGATAGAGACCTTGCCATGTAGAGAAACAACACATTAGACTACTCTAGACGGAGTTCAGTTTGGTTGGGCTGGGCACGTTTTGGAAACAAATACTGGAAGCTCAAATATGGTAATTGCTAATGCCTGGCTGATAAAATTGTGCTCTAGGTAGATGACTGACAAAGACAGACGAGATTTTGAGCAGAAGGCATATTGATAGAATTGCTTTAGGAACAACAGTTCAGAGGCAAATAGAGGATGAACTGAATTTCCATTTCATCTAACATGCTCCCTACCAATAACGTCCCCAGTAAAAACTCTTACATTCTCTCCACCCACCTCCATGCAAACCTATCAAAGTAGCTAGCACATTAGAATTTGGAAAGCATTTCAAAGTCAGTGCTTTTCATTTTACCAAATAAAATCTTTAATTATTCTTACTACCCTTACTATATAAACCAAGAACTCTTGTAAATAATCATGAAAATGCTAATATCCACTGGAAAACAGAGAAAGAACATAAATGGAAATACCATAAAAGAAAAAATGGATCAAGTAACCAGAGTATGCAAAATAAATTAATAATTAGATGCAAATTTTGCCTACCAAATTTTCATAAACTATAAAATTAATAATAATATTGAAAAGAGTTTAGCAAAATGGCACTCTTATATTAGATGTAGGAGTGGCAAGTAGTAAGGGCTTCTAGAGAGGAAAGCATTCAGAGATGAAGTCAAAGATGTACTGTACAAAACATTCAGCAAGTTTATAATCACTCAGAAATCTGGAAAACAACTGAGTGGTCAATAAAAAAGAAATTAAAGCCTACTGTGGTATGCTGACTAATGACCCATAAAGATTCACACACCCTAATCCCCAAAACCTGTAAATGTTACCTTATACAGCAAAAAGAACTTTGCATACATAACTAATGATTTAACAACTTTAATGTTTCAATTTCATGTAATTATTTTAAAATATATTATAAAAGGATACTAGGGACTTTGGTTATTAATGTTCACATTACAAGTTTAGTTCAAAAAACGTGATATGGACATATACATATAATAATTGTGTCACATCTAATACATGTTTTGAGTGAATGTTGAATGACTCAGTTTTAAAATGGCTATTTAACTAAAACTGAATCTCACTATCACAGAATATGGGACAAAATTAAATCAGGACTTTTGGCCAACTAATCATAATTATAATTTCGTTATAAAAATTATAGTATTCCAAATTTCTAAAATTACTATTTTAATTTTTTAATTTTTATCTACTTGAGAGAGAGAGAGAGAATTGGTGCACCAGGGCCTCTAGGCACTGCAAACAAACCCCAGATACATGCACCACCTTGTACATCTGGTTTACATGGGTCTTGGGAAATCAAACCAAGGTCTTTCACCTTTGCAGCCAAGTGCCTTAACTGCTAAGCCATTTCTCCAGCCCTCAAGTTACTATTATAGTATAGGAACAATTAATTTGGGACAGTCAATCAATGCTAACTTTCAGCTGAGGCTGGTGGAAGGACGTGTTTTCATGCAAACTCAGTAAACTCATTTTAGTCCTTACATAAATTCTAACTTCATGAGCTTTCTACTTCTAAGCATGCAAGGTTTGAAGATGATGCTGTTATACCTGAGTTATACCTGAGTTTTGAGTTTTTACACACACACACACACACACACACACACACACACACACACACGGGCATTTTCAAATACAAGTTGTTTTTGTTTTTGTTTTTTAATTCCTATCCTCCTACCTATTCCTCTCCTCTTTCCCCCAGTTCCTTACTCTGTGTATTTTCCCTCCTTCTAATGTAAATAGATGTATCCTTCTGCTCATCCTCCCTTCCAGCTTATCTCTTTATATTCACTTTTGGTTGCAATTCTGTTTATAGGTTTCATCCACATTTGCTCCCCTATATATACATACTTATAGATATTATAAACTAAGCCCTGCCTATCTAAGAGAACACAGTTTTTTAAAATACTATTTGTCTTTTAATTTTTTATTCATTTGAGAGAGAGAGAGAGAGAATGGGCATGGCCAGGACCTCCAGCCACTGCAAACTAACTCCACATGCATCAGCCACCTTGTGCATCTGGCTTGCATGGGTCCTGGTGAATCGCACCTGAGTCCTTCGGCTTTGCATGCACGCGCCTTGACTGTTAAGCCACCTCTCCAGCCCAGAACATACAGTTTTGATCTGAGTTTGAATCACTTTCCATATAAGTCCATTTTCTTAAAAATTTTACAATTTCATTTTCCATACTGCTGAATAGAATTCCATTGTACACATGTACTGCGTTCTCACTATCCATTCATCTGCTGTTTAGTAGCTAGGCTGATTCCAATTCTTAACTATTGTAAATAGAACTGCAATAAACAAGGATGTGCAAGTATTTCTGTAGTAGAGTGTGGAGTCCTTAGAATATATGCTTTAAAATATATCTTATTTATTCATTTATTTATTCATTTATTTGAGAGAGAGAGACAGAGACTGACAAACAGAAAGCATATTGGCACACAAGCAAACGCCAGATGCATGTGCCTCCACTTTGTACATCAGCCCTGAGGGAGACTATCAAAACGTGTGTGGAAGGAAAAAGAAAAAGTGAGAAATTAATGGAGAGGAATAGCAAAGGGAAGGGAAATGGAGGAACTATTTGCTGAATACCTACTGAAAGCCATACAATACGCCTGGTACTTAAGATTGGTTTTCTACTGTTCGTTGACAAGAAAGGAAGGAGAATGCAAAATTGAGGAAAGAAGAATGTTAGCACCAATTTTCTCTCCCCACTGATGGTGAATGTTGCTGCCTGTTCTCTCCCAATGTGGAGTTATTTGAAAAGAACTCACTGTTTGTTGGTATCTGTATCTCACTTATCAGGAAATCCTATGTAATGAGCAAGTTCTTCCAGTTTTAGCACAGAACACTTTTTTAAAATTTTAATCAGTTCACATACATGAGTATTAAGCATTATGCTTAGTGAAAAAAGCCAGGCTTATCAGACTCCATAATGTATATATGTGTGTGTTTGTGCATGCACGTGTGTGTGTGTGTGTGTGTGTGTGTGTATGCTTCTCAACATTCATCAATTAATATGCCTAACAGGGTAAATTTTGATGTATGCTGTTCCTCAATAAACATACCTTTTCATTTTTCTCATTAGTTCACACTGAAATCTTTAGAAATTTTATTATACACAACCTTGAATTTTCAGGGTTTTTCATTTTTATATTTTTGCAAGCAGAGAGAGAGGATGGATATGCCAGGGCTTCTAGCCACTTCAGATGAACTCCACGTGCATGACTTTGTGCATCTGGCCTTACATGGGTGCTGGAGAATTGAATCCTGGGTTGTTAGGCTTTGCAGGCAAGTGCCTTAATCACTGAGCCATCTCTGCAGCCCCAAATTTTCAGTTTTTATTTGCTTGTCTATTTTTTTGTTTGTCTGGGTTTTTTTGTCTGTTAGTTTGTTTCAGTTTTTTAAGACTGGGACTCTTGTATCCCAGGATAGCCTTGAACTCTATATGTAGCCAAGGATGTCCTTGAACTCCTGATCTTGCTGCCTCCATCTCCCAAGTGCTGGAATTACAGCCATGCATCACCATGTCCAGCTTGTCTTGAATTTTCTAGATCTAAACATAAATATCTTTATTGATCTAATATTTGAAAAGAATATGAATTCTAACAATTTTCCCTTCTATATAGAACTGACATATTTGCCCCTACATAAAATGGTCCAGATCACTGTTTTTGTTTTGTCTCTATGTGTACTTTACCATTTTTGTTGTGTGTGTGTGTGTGTGTGTGTGTGTGTATGTTTGGTATGTGTGCATGTGTATATGTGTGTGGACATATGTGTTTATGTAGGTGTACTGCACATGTGTTCAACGTGTGTGGAATCCAGAACATTTTTGGATGTTATTCCTCAGTAATGCTGTCCACTTCTTGAGACAAGGTCCTGAAGTTTACCAATTAGGTTAGCCAGTGAGCTCCAGATATCTGGCTGTCTCCATTTCTCCAGTGCTGAGATTACAGAAATGTGCCACCGTGTCCAATACATGCATGTATACTGGGGATCAAATTTAGATTCTCATGTATGCAAGGCACTTTAAATACTGTACCAACTGCGCTATCTTTAATTTTTCTTTTCTTTTCCTATATGCTCTCAACATTACTCCCCCTGTAGATGTACTTTGCTAAAATAATACTTCCTTAGTAGGTGTTCTGATCTGTTGCGAACTGTTGGGGTAGGAGTGAAAGCACATAACCATATTGATAAGAAATATGTGTTAACTACAAATAAATAAGTTCTGAGTAAGAGTCTAGGAAGCATTCCTACAACGTACATCCACTTTTGTGCAAGGATTGAGTGATATCTAGTTTAGCTATTCAGACTTCTGGCTTTATTATTTGTTAGCTCTCCACAAAGTTCTCAAAAAGGTCAGGTTGCTACATCACTGTATTCACTTGAGATGAAGTGTTATAACATTTTATTCATATGCACAATCATACATAGGTATTTGCATACCAAAATAAACCTTGCTTTATCTACAAGGAGAAAAGGAGGACCCAAAAGAAACTTCCCGTTCTGGTAATTCAGAATAGACACAGACTAGGATACTGTAGCTGAGTGGTCAAAGTGACCCCACAGGGGAAACACACACACACACAATTTTTTTTTGCATTAGACTAAAAGGATTAGGTTCACTAACCACAGAATAAGGTCACATTTGAGTCAACAAACTGATAATGCCAGAAAAACATTTTCAAGAAGCACAAATGAGGGCTGCTTTCTATCTCTGTATCAAGCAGAGCTTTTGATTAACCTTCTTTCTAAGATAAAAGAATCAATTACATGAATATCCTGCTGGATGTGTGTCTGCTCACAATGTTACATTTAAGCTTTTTATCAAAAGTAAGATGAGTTCTGCATTCATAGGCCTTGATGAAATTTTGCTAATTCATTCTCAGAGGCTGTAGTAATTAGTGAAATATTTAAAGTGACAGGAAATAGTAATGAAGCTTCAGAGTTCTGGCATAAAATGACATCAGAACTAGAATATGGAATTTTGATTCTTGGTTCTCTGGGAAAACCTGCATGGTTGGATTTGTAGATGACATTAGTTACATTCGTCAGATGTCCTCATTTTGCATCTCTCTGTGCCTGGTAATTGCTATCATTTTCTGAAAGGCTTTGTAAAAAGGAAGGCACTCATTTTAGATTTATTACCTTCTATTTTTGAACTTCTAATCTGTGTTGGGCACTGTGAAGGCACTTAGAATCCTCAAAAAGATAGGTACTAATATTTTCTCTCTTTTAAAACTACAGAGACTAAAGCTCAAGAGGTTCCTGTAGATTTCTCACACACAAAGCTAGTACATTGGGAACTAGTGAATCTCCACAGTAATGTCCTTGAGCTTACTGATATTACTTTTACTAGATAAAAAAAAAACCTCTATTTATTTTCTATTATTGTAGCAGAGCTTTAGTCTTTAGCCCTATATATTTTTAAAAAATAATTCTGCCCCTTGTGCCTCTATTCAACTGAATTATTATTTTCTTGTCGTTTTATTTGAGTCGATGAATTTTTAATAAATGTCAACCATAAACTACTGTTTCTAAGAATTTATAATTGTTTCAATAATATGTCAAGTTCTTCACAATCTTCTTTTTACTGAAATTATGTCAGTTGCACCCTTTCCAAGCATAAAAATAGCCATCTTAAAACTCTCAACTTTAAAAGACACACCAAAAGAAAACTGATCCAAGTTTCTTCCACCATCAGTTAAAATGATTATGCATTTTTTGTAGTTCTATAGATCAAATCCAGGGCATCCCATATGACAGATAAGGACTCTACAACTAAACTACATCCTCAGTCCTCGGGTTATTTGTATTTTGTTATTTGTATTTGTATTTTAAGACAAAGTTTTTTGAGATACTCTGTAGTCCAGGTTGGCCTCCCACTCCCTGTAATTCTCCTGCCTCAGCATTCTAAGTGTTGGGATTACAGGCCTGAGCTACCTCGTCCAGCTGCCAGCCCTTGGTTTCTTGAGGCAGTGTCTCACTATGTAGCTACAGTCTGGCCTTGAACTTGCTGTATAACCCAGGCTGGCTGCAAACTTAATCTTCTCACCTCAGCTCCATGAGTGTTGGGATTGCAGATATGCACCACCAAACTCCACTCTATAAAAGCTTAATATAAAACAAATTTGTCTGATTTACATGATTAAAAAAACCAAAACTGAAGTAAAAGGAACATTTATTACTTTACCTTTTCATGCTTTTGTATACAGTACTTTTAAAACAAAAATTTTTGGCCCTGCCTCTCTTTTCAAGTGAACACAGAAAGATGAAGCAGTGAGGAATCTTTAACGAGAAAGAAACTAAGGTCCAAAGAACTGGTGTCAATCTGGTAAGTGAATATAAAAACTAGTTCTGAAAGCTCACTCCAATCCTGCTCATTTTGTCCCATGGAGCCTTGGATTGGCCTTATTCCAACTTGTTTTCTCCTCATTCTTGAATTTCCTCAGTCTCCCTGTCTAACTGCTCAAAGAGAAAGCCATGCCCACCACTTCCCTAGCAGAACCATCTTCCAAAGTTCTAATAGGTTCCTATTTTCTTGTCTTAATGATACCACCCTGTTGGTGTTGACTTTCCAGATTATCAGATAAAAAATTGAGTCACTTCTGCTTTCTAAGTGTCTGGGAGATTCAGTTGCTGACTAATGAGAAATTGTCAAGGAAGTAATTCTGGGACAAGTCAGAGGAGCATATATTGATTATTATGGTACAATGTGCCTATATCTATCCTGTCTAGACAACCCAACTCATTGCATGAATCTTAATAGGAAAAGACAAATAGGAATTATCTACTGCTGTGACTAATATTGTTTCAATTATACATTTTAATGAAAATTATACACAACAATGAAAAAGGTCATGACTGCAACGGTGAAAGCATGATTACCTTAAGGTATATGACAAAGTTAAAAGCAGAATATCCAGTCCAAATTTTTCAACACTCCCTGATAAAGAGTTGGCTCTCTTCCTCTACAAAAGCAGGCAGACAACTCCAAATAGTTGGCCACCTGTGAAATATTGCCCCATGCTGTGTTTTCATCAGGAAAAAGAAACACAAGCCAAGCTTCCTCATGTGTAAAACGCAAAACAATACATACCACTTAGTGCTGTGAGAATTGTGTGCTATCACAAATGTGAACATGCCCCAGCACAGGCTTGATGCATAGCTCACCCACAAAGCCACCTTCAGTGGAAGGCTTGTTCCCATCATTACTGAGAGTGCTGTCAGCAGGTAGCCTCCAGTTGTGGGATCCTCCAGGACACTTTCAGCTCCAGAGACTCTTGAGATCCCCAGTACACTCTTCCTGGGTATCCCACATCATGAAAAGGCAGAGTTATAAGAAAGACATAGCCAATTAGGCTCAACAGAGGACAATATTGACGGGTAACACTAGTCACACAGCAACTCATGGCCTAAGTTGTCAGTAAGCCTTTTCAAGCAGGCTAACTTCTCCTTCTAGCCATTCATGCCATATCCTCCTCTCTACAGTTGTTGGCCCCAAAGGCACACTTAAACATCCTGCCCAATAAACTCTGTCTTGGGGTCTGCTTCCTAGTGAATCCTACCTGTAATATAAAAATGAATAAATAAATACATAGTTGAAATTTAAGGTTTAAAACCAATTGTAGTTATGGCTTATATTCATATAACTTGTCTAAGTCTGTTACCAAAATGCTTATAAGCCACCAGAAACACAGAATAACTTTCAAAACTAACATTCAAAAATTAGTACTACTGGTAAATAGAACTAGGGTATTAGATACTGGGAAAGTGGTTATTTGGAACAAAAAAAAAATCCAGCTATAAACTTCACTTCTTATTAATTTGAAGATATACTTGACAGTTAAATGTATCTTTTGTACTATAAGAAAAGTAGAAGGTAATATGAATATTTAGCTGATATCTACTTAATAAGATCTTAAAAGTAAGTAATTTTTTAAGTTCTATTTATTTATTTGAGAGAGAGAGTACACACTAGGATCTCTAGCTGCTGCAAATGAACTTCAGATATATGTGCCCCTTTGTGTATCTGAATGTAAGTGGGTACTGGAGAATTAAAACCAGAGTGACAGGCTTTGTAATCAAGTGCCTTTAACTGCTAAACCATCTCCCCAGCCTTAAAAGTGATTTTCAACTGAGTGTTAAATTAACCTCTAATATTGTTAAGAAACATTAATATTATGAAAATACAAAGAAAGCTGGGCATGGTGATGCACGCCTCTAATCCCAATACTTGGGAGGCTGAAATAGGATAGCCATGAGTTCAAGGCCAGCCTGGGACCACGGGGGAAGTTTTCGATCAGGTTGGGCTACAGTGAGACCCTATCTCAAAAAACAAAAAAGAAAATACAGACAGAAAAGTATAAACTGTTCTAGTATCATCACCCAGAATTGGCAACTTTATTTTTAGCAAAATTAATGTTTTATATTTGCTTCCAGCTATTTGTTTGTTTATTTGTTTTTGTTTTTTGAGGTAGGGTCTCACTGTAGTCCTGGCTGACCTAGAATTCACTATGTAGTCTCAGGGTGGCCTTGAACTCACAATGATCCTCCTACCTCTGCCTCCCAAGTTCTGGGATTAAAGGGGTGCACCACCAAGCCCGGCATGCCTCCAGCCATTTGTTAAAATTCACATATATAGTATTTTATCAGTTTCAGTGCTTGAATGCAAAATATCAGGATTTATGGGTTACTGACTCATTAGCACATGAAAGGAAAGTCTGCAGATGGTCTCAATAGTCAGGCAAGTGCAAGGACAGCTACAGAAGCATGGCCAAGTTATAACACAGAAAATAAGCTTAAAATACAAACACTCCACACACACCACACACATATTAGATGCCTCTGCCTCTGGGCTGTCAACATGTCAAGATATAAAGTCCATTCAAATGACCTAAATTATACTCTGGCTTCCTATGGAAAAGTTAGGAGACTCTTGCATAAACATAACATTATCCTCCCAAAAAATCATAAAATTTTTATGAATACTTTTTACAATATTTTCCTTAACCTTAATCCCAGTCTCCTGTATCCCACTATGTCATGGTTAAGTCAAGACTCTTTAAACCACAATACTTCTTCACCACCTGCTCTCTCTATTGACTCTGCCAATAAAGGACTCTAGAAGCAAAGTAGAAATCTGAGAAGGAAAGAAAGAAATGTCAATTTTTCTTTCCATTCACTTCCTGTGCCTGAAAGAATTACTTTAGTAATGCTTCTTAACCCCAGCAGTAATGATTCATGCAAGTAGTAACAGTAATTCCAGATTGCAATCTCACCAACACTCTCAGAATCTTAACAACACTCCCAGCACGAGCTCCTTTGAGCTCAAAGACACTAGTACCAGCCAGTCAGCCCTTGCTTTCCTCAGAGCTTCAAGTTAATGATTCATGGGACCTCTCCACCCAAAGCTTGAAATTTTTCAAAATTCTAAACGTTTTCCTTTGATTTTCTTTTGCTAGGGGTGGTAGTCATTGGTGTCCCTTTTTAATGTAGGGATGAAACTCAGAGCACTGTGCACACTGCCGCTGAGCCATATCCCCAGCTTAGGGTTTTGAGACAGAGTCTCACAATGTACCCCAAACTGGCCTCAAATTCATGATTCTCCTGCTTCCATATCCTAAGTGCAAGGATTCCAGGTGTGCGAACATCCTTGGCCCTTAATGTCTCCCTTTTGCTTTCAGTTTTCTAGTACCTAGTTAAAAATTGTTTAGACTGAATTCTTCAAAGTTCGCTGCCCTCTGTTTAGAGATTCGCTAAAATAGAAATGACTTCCCCTAAAATGTAATGTGTAGAGGCTGAGCATCCTCTCTCTACCCTCCAAAATTCATAAAACATCTCCTTTTGCTATTATCCTATTTCTTCACTGTACTTTGAAGATTGGAGGCTTCCCCTGGTTATTGCTATTTTTTCAGGATATATGTGATTAGGAGATAAAGGTAAAAGCCTGCATGCTCATCTCAATGTTTCCATAAAAGTCATTTGACAAAATTCAATACACATTTATGATAAAAATCTGTCAGTATTTTAGAATCTGAAAAACTGTCTTAACCTGACGAGAATATCTATGAACAAACTACAATCCGCATCATACTTAATGGGGACATATTTCATGCTTTCTTTCTAAGGTCCAGATGAACAGAAAGACACCTGCTGTCAGTACTACTACACAACATTATATTAGAGGTCCTAGCCAGTGAAATAAAAGAAAAATGGAATAAAAGGAAAACATATTGACAAGAAAAAATTAAATTGTCTTTATTTGTAGATTCCATGGTGGAAGATGTGGGACATCCAAAGATTCTACAGGGGAAAAACTGTTACAACAAATAAATGAGAAATATCAGGTCACTGTCTACATGGCCAACATTAATTGCATTTCTATATGCTAATAATAGACAACTGACAAATTTTTTTTCTTTTTCTTTATTTTATTTTATTTTTTATTGGCAATTTCCATAATTGTAAACAATATTCCATGGTAATTCCCTCCCTTGCCCCCACTTTACCCTTTGAAACTCCACTCTCCATCATATCCCCTCACCCTTTCAATCAGTCCCTCTTTTACTTTGATGTCATGATCTTTTCCTCCTATAATGATGGTCTTGTGCGAGTAGTGCCAGGCATTGAGTGATCATGGATATCCAGGCCATTTTGTGTCTGGAGGAGCACGTTGTAAGGAGTCCTACCCTTCCTTTGGCTCTTCCACAATGGACCCTGAGACATAGAAGGTGTGATTGAAATATTTAAGTGCTGAGCACTCCCCTGTCACTTCTTCTCAGCACCATGATGCCTTCTGAGTCATCCCAAGGATGCTATCATCTGAAAAAGGAAGGTTTCCTAATCAAAGGTGAGAGTACCATCATCCCAGGAACACAGGGGTGGTTCAACATATGGAAATCTGTCAATGTAATACACCACATAAACAAGGTTAAACATAAAAACCACATGATCATTTCAACAGATGCAGAAAAGGCCTTTGACAAGATACAACATCACTTCATGATCAAAACATTGGAGAGAATTGGCATGGTTGGTTCATATCTTAATCTAATAAAGGCAATATACAAAGCTCTGAAGGCCCAAATAATACTTAATGGAGAGAGACTGGAGGAATGCACATTAAGATCAGGAACAAGACAAGGTTGTCCACTCTCACCTCTGCTCTTCAATATAGTACTGGAAGTCCTAGCTCAAGCAATAAGACAGGAGAAGGAAATAAAAGGGATCCAATTTGGAAAGGAAGAAGTTAAGTTAGCTCTATTCACTGATGACATGATTGTATATGTAAGAGATCCGAGAGACTCCATCCCAAAACTGCTGAAGGTGATTAACTCCTATAGCAAAGTAGCAGGATACAAAATCAATGCACAAAAATCAGTACCCTCCCTATATGCAAATTACAAAGATACAGAGAAAGAAATAAGGGACATAGTCCCATTTTCAATAGCAACAACAACAACAACAAAAAAAACCTTGGAATAATGTTAACCAAGGAAGTTAAAGATCCATGCAACAAAAACATAAAAACACTCAAAAAAGAAATTGAGGAGGACTTCAGAAATTGGAAAGACCTCCCATGTTCCTGTATAGGCAGAATTAACATTGTGAAGATGACAGTCCTACCAAAGGCAATATACAGATTTAATGCAATTCCAATTAAAATCCCTACAGTGTTCTTCACAGATATAGAAAAATGATCTCAAATTACATATGGAAAGGCAGAAGGCCTCACATATCCAAACATATCCTCAGCAAAAGAAATACCTCTGGAAGCATCACCATAACTCATCTAAAGCTATATTACAAAGCAATAGTAATAAAAACAGCATGGCACTGGCATAAAAACAGGAGTATAGACCAATGGAATAGACTTGAGGACCCAGACTTTGGGTCAAGCAACTATAGCTACTTGATATTCGATAAAGGCCCAAACAATATAGGCTGGAAAAAAAAGACAGCATCTTCAACAAATGGTGCTGGACAAACTGGATAACCATATGCAGGAAACTGAAATTTGACCCACACATTTCACCATGCACTACACTCAAGTCCAAATGGAACAAAAACCTCAATATAAGGACACAAACTCGAATACCACTGGAAGAAAATTTAGGAAGTACTTTCCATGATATAGGAATGGAAAAAAACTTCCTGAACAAAACCCCAGTAGCTCACGAACTTAAACCGTCACTCAACCAATGGGATCACAGGAAGCTGAAGAGTTTCTTTACAGACAAGCATACAATAAGCAAAGCCAATAGATTACCCACAGAATGGGAGAAAATATTTGTGGGTTATCCAACTGGTAGAGGCCTAATCTCTAGAATCTACAAAGAACTCAAAAATCTAAACAGTAAAAAGTCAAACACCCCACTCACAAAATGGGGCAAAGAGCTGAACAGGCAGTTCACAGAGGAAGAAATAGAAATGGCAAACATACACTTAAGAAAATGTTCAGCATCCCTAATCATCAGAGAAATGCAAATTAAAACATCTATGAGATTCCACCTTACCCCAGTAAGGATAACAAACATCAAAAAATCAAATAAAAATAAATGCTGGCGAGGATGTGGAGAAGTAGGAACACTCATCCACTGTTGGTGGGAATGTAGGATGGTACAACCACTTTGGAAAGCAATATGGAGACTTCTGAAAAAGCTGAGTATAGAGATACCAACAGACCCAGTTATTCCCTTACTGGGCATCTACCCTAAAACCTTCAAACCACAGGCTAGAGAGATTTGCTCAACCATGTTTATAGCAGCTCAATTTGGAATAGCTAAGAGCTGGAATCAACCCAGATGTCCATCACTAGAAGAATGGATAACTAAGATGTGGTATATCTACACAATGGAATTCCATACAGCAGTAAGAAAAGATGACACAATGAAATTGGAGGAAAAATGGTTGAACCTGGAACAGATCATTCTCAGTGAACTTACCCAATCACAGAAAAAAAATCACCACATAGTCTCACTCATCTACAGCACCTAACCTGAATCTACCCAAGATACCTTACATACCCAGCAAGCATCTCCTAGACTAGACACTAGGATGGAAGGGGAGGGAGAGGAGGGTATCAAAGGGGTGGGAAACACAAATCTAGACCCAAACAGCAATGGTACCATAATTTTCTACTTACTAAAAGACAGACCAAATGGCTGATCCTTCACCAGGACCTTACAGGGAACACCTGAACCACAAGACACTGGAGAGGGTAAGACCAAGACTAACCTTAATCTTCTACAACTTCCCTCCCTCACTTCCCCTCTCCCTCTCTCTCTCTCTCTCTCTCTCTCTCTCTCTTATCTCTAACTCTTGTATATTAGTTATCTTTTTCCTCATTTTCTTAGTGGGCACTGACCTGTAACTCCCAGAACCAGCATGGGGCTATCATCCACAATAAGCTTTTGATCAGAGAGACCTACAAGTTTTCCTAAAAGACAGACAGATTTCTGTCAGAGTACTTGATGACCCACCAAAGGCTAATGGTAAGACCCTACTGCTAAAGACACCTTATGTGATTGACATGCAAATTAGAATGGCATGGCTGGAAGTTGGAAGAGAGTCAGTCCCCAGAAAGTCAGTGCATCTAGTGCCAGAAGGTGCTACATGGGCGACTGGGGGAAAATGACCAATATCTGTCGAAGCAATGCATGGTCTAACCTACTTAGCAGCAAATAACTTGTTGTGATGCCCACACAAGTGCAGTGGTGGCACACAGCCATGGTGGGGAACCAACTGCTCTCAATTTGGCTAACTGATCCCCTCACTGGTATGGTACCCATAGCTGGAGCTGGGAAACAAGTCAGAACCATATCCAAACATAAGCCCACTCTCCAATATCAAGCTACCATCAATTGTGGGCTACAAGAGGGCCTACACCTATTAAATTCTCTATAAAAAAAAGTAAGGGTTATCTCATTTGTCCTGGTGCTAACTTACTCTCCGTTGGAGAATCTGCTTCTCTTTTTCAGATAGATGTAGATCCTAAGGAGAGAGCCACCCCATCATACCTTAAAAGGGCCCCGGATGAAACTAAGAAAAATTGGCGAAACAAGCAAGGGGGCTGTTTTCCTCATGAACCGGATACCAGCACAAGGGGGAAGGAGATCAACACAGAGAAAAATCAACTCCTACCAAATCAGAGAGCCAGAGCCTCAGAGGCCCCCAACACCTCATCACTGAAGCAGACCAAAAATGAACCCAACATGGCTCAGGGAAATTTTGCGGAAGAGGGGGCAGAAAGAATGTCAGAGCCACATGTTGGGTCATGATATGCAGAGACATTTATCTTACACATAACTGTGGGCTAACTCCACAATGCATGACCTGTATACCTCAACAAGGAGGGGGGCAAGGGGAGGGGGTAGGTCATGGATGAGCCTAATAATGGTGCCAAACTGACTGTATTTGATAAATACAAAACTAACTAATAAAAAAAGTAAGGGTTATCTCTTTTGTCCTGGTGCTAACTTACTGTCCGTTGGAGAATCTGCTTCTCTTTTTCAGATAGATGTAGATCCTAAGGAGAGAGCCACCCCATCATACCTCCAAAGTGCCCCAGCTGAAACTAAGAAAAATTGGGAAAACAAGCAAGGGTGCTGTTTTCCTGATGAACCAGATACCAGCACAAGGGGGAAGGATATCAACACAGAGAAAAATCAACTCCTACCAAATCAGAGAGCCAGAGCCTCAGAGGCCCCCAACACCTCACCACTGAAGCAGACCAAAAATGAACCCAACATGGCTCAGGGAAATTTTGCAGAAGAGGGGGCGGAACGAATGTCAGAGCCACATGCTGGGTCATGATATGCAGAGACATTTATCTTACACATAACTGTGGGCTAACTCCACAATGCATGACCCATATACTTCAACAAGGAGGGGCCTAGGGGAGGGGTTAGTTCACAGATGATCCTAATAATGGTACCAAACTGACTGTATTTGCTGAATACAAAACTAACTAATAAAGAAAAAAAAAGAAAATGAAAAAATAAATTAATTAAATAAAATAAATTAAAAAAAGAAAAGCAAAGTGCTTACTGAGCAGTTTGGTGAGCATAGTACATACATTTAGCCAGACATCAACAGCAGACATTACACCTCTAGGACTCATAACTACCCCTGTTGTAGGTTTTCAGTATCAGGGACATATTCCCTCCCATGGAGAGGGCCTCCAGTCAAATTAGAGGGCAGTTGGTTTCCCCCATAATAGACATGCCACTATTGTAGCCATTGGCTCATTTGGCCTGGCTGGCCAAATATAAGGCTTGCAGTGTACACTGTTGGGTATCTTCACTGATGATTTCTCTCTCTCCCATTGAACTGCATGCAGGGTTGCTTTTTTTGCAGCTTTACCGTCAGCTGTTCTACAAGGAGGACGTTCTCAGCTCAGCTCCCGGAGGGTTTCTCAGTGACCTTTCAGCCCAAGTATGTGGAGTCTTCAGCAATAGGGTCTTACCATCTATTCCTGGTGGTAAACCAAGGGCATCAGCAATGGCCTGTAATGTTTTGGTGCCATCAGGGACCTCCCTAGCCAACAACTCACTCGTAGGTATCCCATCCCTGGCACTGAAAATTTTCTAGCAACAATCTATGGCTCCTGTGTGTTCCATTGTCCAAAAAAGTAGGTTTCCATATGACTTATTTATATGCTCTTAGATTTTGATTAGCCCTCCCTCCACCTTTCCTTTACTCAATCTCTTCCCCTGACCTCATTTAGGCCTTTTCACCCCAATTAATCTGTTCTTCTACTTATATATATACACAATACCATCCTATTAAGTCCTCCCACCTCCCTTTCTATTCCATTTATATCTACTTTCTAGCTTACTTGCCTATGCTACACATTACCATTTACAATAGCATAAGACATAAAATACAATAAATTAAACATGTGTAATGGATATATACTGAAAAACACACCTTGATGACTAAGATTACAGATGACTTAAGTAAATGGGAAAATATACCATGTATATGGAGTGAAAGATTTAATCTTCTTAATATGAAAACATCTCCACATTAATTTATATATTTTTATTAGATATGGATATATTTAGTATGTAAACAGCACATGTTGGTACCATACTTTCCCTACTACCTGCCCCTTTTCTGAAAGGACCTTCCTTGTTAGGGATGCAGGTCAACCACATTGGGGATTGTGGGTCATGCATTATGGGGGGGAGAGGCAATGTCTCCATGCAAAATGTCCCAACTTGTGTCTCTAACAAACTTTCCACACACTCTTCCTCAAAATTCCCTCAGCCACCCTGGGAGCATTTTAAGTCTACTTCAGTGGTGGGCACTTAGGAGCCTCTGGTATGGTAGGTGTTGAGTGTTCTCATTGTCTATCTCCATCACCCTTGTTGTGATATCCGATTCACTAAGAAAGCAGCACTCTTTCTCATTTCCCCAGTTCCTCTGTGGTTTCAGCTGGGGCCAGGGTAGAGTGCACTGGGTCATTTATCTCATCAGGCCCAGCTCCCATCTGGAAAAGAGAAGCAGATTCTCCAACAGAGAATAAAGTCAGCACCAGTTAAATGGGATAACTATTATTAATTTAGAAAGACTTAAAGGGTTTAGACCCTCTTATAGCCCAAGGTTAGTGGGAGCCTGACAATGAAAAGCAGAATCATTATCTAGATATGATTCTGACTTGTTTTCCAGTTCCAGATAGTTTTTGTTGCACTGAGTTGATCTGTTAGCTAATCCAAGAGCAGTTGGTTACCCACCATGGCTGTGTGCCACTATTGCACTTGTGTGAGCATCACGTCAGGTTGTTTGCTTCTGAGTCACTTAGACTTTGAGTTACTTGGACAAATGTTGGCCACTCCCCCCCCCCAGTAGCTCATATAGCACCTTCCAGCACTATATGGTCTAATTGTCTGAAGACTGGCTCTCCTATGGATTCCAGCCAGGTCTCTCCATGGTATGTACCAACAGTGTATGGTGTCTTCAGCAGTAGGGTCTTACCATTAACCTCTGGTGGGTAATCAAGTGCTCTGACAGAAGTCTGTGTTGCTAGTTTTGGAAGATCTGGTATGTCTCTCTGATCAACATCTCATTGCACATCCTGGTACAGGGAATTACAGGCAAGCACCAAAGGAAAAGAAAAAAGAAAGAAAAGACAGAGGAAAGAGAAACAGGAGAAATTTAAGGTTAGGTTTCATGTCACCCTCTCCAGGGCCCTTTGATTCAGGTGCTCCCTCTAAGGTCTTCTTGAGGGTTCAGTTTCGTGTCCCTCCCCCACCCTCCCTTAACCTCAAGCCCTACCCTCCTTATTGTCCAAGCTTCAAGATGCTATTCAGGCATGTCAGAAACTCAGGCTGATTCTGGTTAGGAACTGCAGATGAGTAAGACCATGTGATGGTAGTCTTTATGAGATTGTGTGAGTTCACTTAGAATGATCAGTTCCAAGTTCGACCATTTTGCCACAAATTTCAATGTGTCTTTTTTTTTCTTACTGCTTAGTAGAATTCCATAGTGTAGATATACTACATCTTGGTTATCCATTCATCCAATGATGGACACCTGAGTTGATTCCAGTTTTTAGCTATTATGAATTGAGCAGCTATAAACATAGTTGAGCAAATGTCTTTGAACTGAGATGTAGAGCTTTTAGGGTAAATGTCCAGTAATGGAATAACAGGGTCTGTTTCTAACTCTATATTCATACTTTTGAGGAGTCTCCATATTGATTTCCATATTAGCTATACAAGCTTATATTCCCACCAACAGTGAATGAGTGTTCCTATTTCTCCAAATCCTCACCAACATTTGTTTTCATTTCATATTTTATTGTTTACTATCCTTCCTGGGATAAGGTGTAATCTTATAGTTGTTTTAATTTGTATTTCCTTAATGGTTAGGGATATTGAACATTTTCTTAAGTGTGTGTTAGCCATTTGTCTTTCTTCCACTGAGAACTCCCTATTTAGTTCTCTGCCCCACTTTTGGAATGGGTTGTTTGATTTTTTTATTGTTATTTTTTTTTGAGTTCTTTGTAGATTCTAGATATTAGGCTTCTGTCAGTGGTATAACTGGCAAAGATTTTCTGCCATTCAGTGGTTAATCTACTGGTTCTGCTTATGGTATGTTTATCTGTGCAAAAGCTTTCTAGCCTCATGAGATCCCATTGGTTGAGTGCTTGTTTAATTTCCTAGGCTACTGGGGTTTGGTTCAAGAAGTCTTTTCCCAGTCCTGTATCATGGAGAGTACCTCCTATTTTTTCTTCTAGTAGATGAAGAGTTTCAGGTCTATACTGAGGACTTTAATCCATTTGAATTTTATTTCTGTGTATGGTGAAATGAGTGGGTCTAATTTCATTTTTATACATATGGTCGTCCAATTTGTCCAACATCATTTATTAAATATGCTGTCTTTTCTCCAGTCTACATTATTGGTCAAACATCAAGCAGCTGTTGTTACTTGACCTAAGATCTGGGTCTTCAATTCTATCCCATTGGTACATGTTTCTGGTTTTATTCCAGTACCATACTGTTTTTGATACTATGGCTTTGTAATGCAGCTTTAGATTGGGTATAGTGATACTGCCAGAGATGGTTTTATTTTTTGCCTGAGGATATGTTTTGATATCCGAGCCCTTCCCCCATTCCATATGAATTTTGAGATCATTTTTTCATTCTCTGTAACAAATTATGCTGGTATTTTTATTGGTATTGGGTTAAATCTGTATATTGCTTTTAATAGAATTGCCATTTTCACAATATTAAGTCTACTTATCCTGGAACATGAGAGGACTTTCCATCTTCTCAAGTCCTTGTCTATTTCTTTCTTGATTTTTTTTTTTTGTTTTCATTATATAGGCAAGTCACATCTTTGGTTAGGGTTACTTCAAGGTATTTAATTTTTTTTACCTATTGAAAATGGGACAGCCTCACTGATTTCTTTCTCTGTATATTGGTCCTTTGAATATAGAAAAGTTACTGATTTTTGTCCATTGATTTTGTATCTTGCCACTTTGCTGAAGGAATTTATCACCTTTAGAAATTTTGAGATGGAGGCTTTTGGGTCACTTATATATAGGATCATGTCATATGCAAATAGGGTAACATTTCTTCCATTCCAATTTGAATCCTTTTTATTTCTTTCTCCTTCTTATTGCTTGAGCTATTACTTCTGGTACTATCTGGAAGAGCAGTGGTAAGAGTGGGCAGCCCTGTCTTGTTCCCAATCTCAGTAGGAAATCCTTGAGTCTTTCCCCATTAAGTATTATTTGGGTTTTAGGAGATTTACACATAGCCTTTACTGTGTTGAGATATAAACCCTGCATGCCCATTCTTTCCAGTGTTTTGATCATGAAGTGATATTGTATTTCATCAAAGGCCTCCTCTGCATCAATTAAGATGATAATGTGGTTCTTATGGTTCAGTTTATTTATGTGGTGTATTATGTTAACTTATTTCCATGTATTAAACCATCCCTGCATCCCTTGGAAGAAGCCTACTCAATCAAAGAGAATAATGCTTTTGATGTGTTGTTGAGTTCAGTTTGAAAGGATTTGGTTCAAGATCTTTTCATCTAAGTTCATCAGGGATATCGGCCTATAGTTTTCATTCCTTCTTCCATCTCTGGCAGGTTTTGGTATTAGGGTGATGCTAGATTCATAAAAGGGGTCAGGAAGGATTCCCTGGTCTGCAATTATGCAGAATAGTTTAAAAAATTGGTTTCAGTTCTTCAATGAAGGTTTGATAGAATTCAGCTGGGAATCCATCCAGTCCCAGGCTTTTCTTTTTGGGGAGGTTCTTGAGTACCTTTTCAATCTCCATGGATGTGATACGTCTGTTTAGGAGATTAATCTGCTCTGAGTTTAGTTTTGGTAGATGGTATGTGTCTAGGAATTCATCCATTTCTTCCAGATTGCTCAGTTTTGTGGAGTAGTTTTGGAAGTATGCCCTGATTATTCTTCCAATTTCACTGATGTTTGTAGTGATCTCTCCTTTTTCATTTCTGATATTTTTGCTTGATCAGTTTGTCCAGGGGTTTGGCAATCTTGTTTTTTTTTTTTCAAAGAACCCACTCTTCATTTCACTGATTTTTAATTTGTTTTCTTAGTTTCCAATTCATTAATTTCTGCTCTAATCTTGATTATTTATTTCTATCTGGAACTCTTTGGGCTGGATTCTTCTTATTTTTCCTGTGCCTTTAGGTGGACAGTCAGGTTATTTATTTGGAATTTCTCTGTCTTTGTATTGAATGTACTTATGGCATGAATTTCCCCATTACTGCCTTCCTTGTGCCCCATAAGTTTTGGTAGGTTATGTTTTCATTATCATCCAATTCTAGGAATTTTAAATTTTCATTTTTAATTTGTTCCATGATCCATTATTTAAAAGTGTGTTGTTTAGTCTCCAGGAGCTTGTGGAGTTATTGATATGTCTCTTGTTGGTAATTTCTAGCTTTAAAACACCATAATCTGACATGATGCAGGAAGTCACTTCAATTTTCATGACTTTATGGAGTTGTGCTTTATAGTCTAATATATGGTCAATTTTGGAAAAGGTTCTGTGGTCTGCTGAGAAGAATGCATACTCTGTAGAGTTGGGGTGGAAAGGTCTGTAGAAATCCATTAGGTCTAGTTGATCTATGATGTTGTTGAGCTCTGTTATTCCCCTGTTGATTTTCTGCTTGAATGATCTGTCTATTGATGATAGTGGAGTGCTGAAATCTCCAACTATCTTGGTGTTGGTGTTTATTTCTATTTTATTGTCAAGTAGGTTTTGTTTTATAAATTGTTGTGCACTTGTGTTTGGTGCATATAGATTTATGACTGTGATGTGCTCATGTTGTATCATTCTCTTGATGAGTAAGAAGTAGCCTTCTTTGTCCTTTTATTTTGGCTTTTGGTTTGAAGTCTATTTTATCAGATATTAATATAGCAATGCCCACTTGTTTTTTAAATCCATTGCTTGGAATATCATTTTCTAATCTTTCACCCTGATGAGGTGTCCATCTTTATTGGTGAGGTGGGTTTCTTGAAGACAGCAGATAGAAGGGTTTGGTTTTTTGATCCATCCTGATAACCTGTGTCTTTTGATGGGTGAGTAAAGACCATTAATATTTAAGGTTATTACTGTGAGGACTGAATTAATCCTTGCCATGATGAGGTGGTTTATGGGGTTTGGTGCTTTCTTCTGTTTTGTACTATTTTCAACCTGGCCTATTTAGGTTATTGTGATCTTCTCGTTGGCTCTTGAGATTGGTTGTTTGACTGTTCTGTATGGAGTATTCCCTCAAGTATTCTCTGTAGGTTTGATTTCATGCTCATATAATCATAGAGTTGACTTTTTTCATGCAAAGTTTTTCTTTCACCACCTACTATTAGGGATCCTTTTGCTGGGTAAAGTAACTTGGGTGGGAAGTCATAGTTTTTCAGACTTTGAAGTGTTCCATTCCAGGCTACTCTGGCTTTCAGGGTTTCCGTTGAGAAATCTGATATAATTCTTATGACATTGCCTTTGTATGTTGTGAATTGCTTCTCTCTTGCTGGGTTTAACAGTATCCCTTTGTTATTGCTGTTAATAGTTTTTAACTATGATGTGTCTTGGAAAGTTTCTTCTTTGGTCCTGTCTGTTTGGTGTTCTGTGTGCTTCTTGTATCTGAATGCCTCTCTTTTGAGAGATTCGGAAAATTTTCTTCAATAATTTTGTTGAGTGTGTTCTCTGTGCCTCTGGTCTGTATTTCCTCTCCTTCTGGTATACCCATGATCTGGATATTTTGTCATTTTAGGGTGTCCCACAGTTCCCTCATATTTTGTTCACTTGATTTTTTAAAATATTTTATTTTTATTTATTTGACAGAAAAGAGGGGGAAAGAGTGAGAGAATGGGCATGACAGGGCTTCTAGCCACTGCAAATGAACTGCAGATGCATGTGCCCCCTTGTGCATCTGGCTAACATGGGTCCTGGGGAATTGAACTTGGGTCCTTTGGCTTTGCAGGCAAATACCTTAACTGATAAGCCAAACCTCCAGCCCCTCACTTGATTTTTTTGAACTTAGCAAGTTTTTGGCCTCCTGATCAATTTATTCTGTCTTGTCTTCCAGGTCAGAGGTTCTGTCTTCCACATGAGTAACTCTTGGTGAGGGGTTCTAGAGAGGTTTTCATAATTTCTATGTGATTTTTGTTTTCTGTTGTGTTATTTTGCATCATGTCCATTTCTTTTTTGAGGTACAACTTCAATTTGAGTTCTGATTTTCTTGATGCTTCTTGGAGTTCATTCTTACATTTGATCAAGTCTTCATTATGCTTAATCAACCAGTTGTTGAGGTCTTCCATTTATTAATTTGCCCTTGATTTATTCCTATCTCTTTGGAGGATTCTAACATTTTCTTCAATCAAGTTAAGCGTAGTGTCAAAAGCTGAACCCTCTAGGAGATGATTCTGTTCAACTTGGTTCTTTGATGATTTGCTTCCAGTTCAGTGATTTTATATATATTATCAGGGTCTCATTGGTTGTTGTGTTTTAATTTTGGGAATGAATTTATGTTGATTTCTCTATGATTTCTTTGGAGACTTCCATTGTAGGACTAGGCATCCTTTGTGGAGATCTCTCAGTTTTCTGACTTTTGTTGGCTTTTTGGGTTGTTATCTACCCATTTTAGGAAGACTCTTTCTTTTATTGAGGAGGAAAAAGTTTTTTTTTCCTTTGGCCCATGTACCCTCTGACTCAGGTGAACTGGACTCAGTGGCCAGTCAGGATACCAGAGCAAAAGAATTGATTCCATAGCTCACATGGGACCAGGCCTCCCCAAGCAAGGCACAATGGGACCTACCAGGACCAGGGAACTAGGAGGAGAAAGTGAACAGGAATCTGGCCTACTTACTCCATGCCATGCCCTCCAATACACAGACCAGCTCATGGAACTTGGAACAGAGAACTGGCGAAGCCAGGAAGGTGGAGTCTGACTGACCTACTCACTCCACACTGCTGGGCCCACCTGCACACTGCCCATGCAGGGAACCCTGTCCAGGGAAGGTAGGAGGAGCCCAGAAAATGGGGTCTGGCTTACTCACTCCATACTGCTGAGAGCCCGCCCACACACAGACCATGCAAGGTACCTAGGATAGGGAGGAGCCTGGAGACAGTCTACTGTTTAGTCTACTCACTCCAGACCACTGGGCCTAATTTATATATTTGATGCAATCACATATATTGCCAAGCTTATTCTAAACTTCATGTGGAAATAAAAATGACTTAGTATAGATTAAAAAATTGAAATAAAGAATAAAGTTAGAGAACTTAAACTACCTGATTTCAAGACTTCCTATAAAAGCCACAGTAATCAATACAAAAAAGGTATTGGCAAAGTGATTAGCATATAGATAAATTGAACAGATTAAGGATTTCAGAAATATATCCAAACATATGTGAACAATTGAATTATTGTCTTGTTTTCAGAGACAGTCTTGTTATATAGCCCATGCTGGCAAGAAACTTGTGATTATCCTGCCACTGCATCCTGACTGTTGAGATTATAGACAAGCACCACCATTACAGGCTAAACAATAGACTTTTAAAATATTTTAAATATTTATTTGAAAGAGAGAGCAAGAGTATGGGTATGCCAGAGCTTCTTGTTACTACAAATGAGCTTCGGACACATGCACCAAATCATGCATCTGGTTTTATGTGGGTGCTGGGGAATAGAACTTAGACCTGCAGGTTTTGCAGGCAAGTGCCTTTAACCATTTAGCCATCTCCACAGCCCCTGAACAATTGATTTTTTTTATTTTTGGTTCATTTTTATTTATTTATTTGAGAGTGAGAGAGAGAGAGAGAATGGGTGTACCAGGGCTTCCAGCCACTGCAAACGAACTCCAGATGTGTGCACCCCCTTGTGCACCTGGCTAACGTGGGTCCTGGGGAATCTAGCCTCGAACCAGGGTCCTTAGGCTTCACAGGCAAGCACTTAACTGCTAAGCCATCTCTCCAGCCCTGAACAATTGATTTTTGATAAGCATATGACATAGAAGAGACTCTTTTCAACAATGGTGTTGGAAAAAGTACTGTATATGTACTTTGGAAAAATATTAACCACAGATCTTATCTCACATCATACATGAAACAACTCAAAATGGATCAGAAAACTAAATATAGAAGTTCAAGATACATAATTTCTAAACTACAGGACATGGTGGCACACACCTTTAATCTCCGCACTCGGGAGGCAGAGGTAGAATAATCGCCATGGGTTTGGGGCCAGCCTGGGACTACAGAGTGAATTCCAGGTAAGCCTGAGCTAGAGTGAGACCCTGCCTCCAAAAAAGAAAACTCCACCACTGTACTTTGGCTAAATAGAGACATTATGCCATCAAAAAATGCAAACCATTGCTATATAATTTGGCTTGTTTCCCAAACGCATAGGTGTGGTACTTTGAAAATCTATGGCTCCATAGACTCAGGTGTTTTACCAAAATTAAATCTGTGACTTTGGCCATCCAGACCAAAAGTGTATTTGAGGGTGGATCTGATTTTTGGCTAGATGGTATCCAGAGAGAGATTGCAATAGCAATACAAACAATTCTCTAAAATCTACAGAATAATGACATGAAGGTTTCACTTTTTTGTCTGCATATTTTCCAGCTAACCTCCCTGTTTTCCCTCACACTCTTCAGAACACACAGATACTTCTAAACTGTAAGTAAGAAAAGATCTCTTTTCTATTTTTCTTCAGTGGCCCACAGATTTTTCCCTCTCCCACCTACCTCTCTTCCTCAGCTTCCTAACCACTTACCCCTGTTCAGTGAATTCCAGCTCTACTGGCTTCCTTGCTGATGATCCCTTAAATACTCCAGATATGCACACACTCCTGGCCTCTTCCCTCCACTTGGAATGCTCTTGCCCCTAGTAGGTGCATACCTTATTCTTTCACTTTCTCCCTGTCTCTGCTCAGTTACATCTCCTGACTGACCACTTTAGGTAATGTAGTTCTTTTGTCCCTCTCTATCTGCTTGTTTTGCTTACTTTTCTTCATAATATATTTATTCCCTGATAGTAAATTGTTTATTTATGTAATACTATTGAAATTCTCCATGATTTTTCATGTGTCAGTCATCAGTTCACTTTTATTGAGTATTGTTCCATTGCAGGAATATGCCATAATTTATTATCTATTTACCTGATGATGGACACTTAAATTGTTTCCAGTGTTTGGCTATGGATAAAGTTATTATTAACATTGGTATATAAATCTTGGTAGAGACATGTGTATTTAATTTTTGCTGGGGAATATCCAGGAAAAAATTGCTAGGTTGTTATATGTTCTATGATCCAAATAACATTTTCATTTCCACTAGCAAAGCATAAGATTTCCAGTTGTATGACCTCCAAGGTTCAGGGAACATTGTGGGAGATGGGGCAGAAAGCTTGTAAGAGCCATAAGGTATGAATGAGTATCCTGAGGCCTTGTCCCTCTCACAGAGACGGACTGCTGCCTTTATGACTTCACAGTGTGTACTGATAACCCCATTGAGGACAGCTCTAAGTGGAATGGGGTTGAGGGAGAGGGTACCTAAGAGTATAACCTGTTGAAATATGACCAATATGCAACATGTTAAATGAATAAACAATCAAAAATAAAATAAAAATAAATGAAAGGAAGCAAATAAAAGTATTTATGAAGTTGTGAAACAAGAGTTCCCGTAGTACTTCACTGTCAACATTTAGTATGGTTAGTCTTGTTTAACTTTAGTTGTTCTAATTGATATGTTATGGCTTTGATTTAAATCTCTCCAGTGACTATGGTGAGAATATTTTTGTGTGGTTATTAATTATTTGTATTTTAATGTTTGCTATCCTTATCTGATCTAAAGCTATATTACAAAGTCATAGTAATAAAACCACATGGGCCAGGCATGGTGGCACATGCCTTTAATCCCAGCACTTGGGAGGCAAAGGTAGGAGGATTGCTGAGAGTTCGAGGCCACCCTGAGACTGTATAATGAGTTCCAGGTCAGCCTGGACTAGAGTTAGACCCTACCTCTAAAAGGCCAAAAATCATGGTACTGGCATTAAAACAGGATTATAGACCAATGGAGCAGAATTGAGGACCAGGACTTTGAGTCAAGTAACTACAGCTACTTGATATTTGACAAAGGCCCTAACAATGTAGGCTGGAAAAAAAGATAGCATCTTCAACAAATGGTGCTGGGCACAATTGATAACCATATGCAGGAAAATGAAACTCAATCCACACATGTCACCATGCATAAAAATCAAGTCCAAATGGATAAAAGACTTCAATATAAGACCATAAACTCTGCTACTGGGAAGAAAAAAATAGGAGGAACTTTCCGTGATATAGGAATGGGAAAAGACTTCCTGAACAAAACCCCAGTAGCTCAAGAACTTAAACAGTCACTCAGCCATTGGGATCTCACGAACCTGAAAAGTTTCTTCACAGACAAACATACAATAAGCAGAGCCAATGGTTTACCCACAGACTGGGAGAAAATTTTTGCTGGCTATACAACTGACAGAGGCCTAATTTCTAGAATCTATAAAGAACGCAAAAACCTAAATAATCAAAAGTCAAACAACCAACTCACAAAATGAGGAAGAGAACTGTATAGGGAGTTCTCAGAGGAAGAAATGCAAATGGAAAACACACACTTAAGAAAATATTCATCACCCCTAATCATCAGGGAAATGCAAATTAAAACAACTATGTGATTCCACCTTACCTGAATAAGGGTAGCAAACATTATATCTATAGTCTTAATGGAGATTACCATTTATCAGACCCCTCAATAAAATTAAATTTTTTTCTTCATACAATCCTTCCAGGAACTTTAATTTACATTTATACTATAAACATTTTTTTCTACTGTGTTTTATATTAATTACCACTGATGACAGGAAGATTTTTTATTGTCCAAAAACAAACAAACAAAAAAAACTCTTAACAAGCATAAAAAGGAAAGAGGCAGACAAAAGTGAACAACGGATATGAAGAGGCAATTTTCAGGAGAAATACAAATAACCATTTGACATGTTGAAGATTTTGGCCAAATTAGCAAACAAAGAAATGCAAATAACTCTTGAGGTAATCATTTTTCACTGACCTAAAAATTAAAAGCTTATTTATAAATTCTGTGCTTACTTTGTTTTTAAGGATAATATGAGTAGGCATCTCATATTGTTGGAGAGGGTGTAATCACACAATTTGGAGGGAAGGGAATGTAGTAAAACAATCTCAGAACACAATTGTAGAGATTCCCATCTAAGGAAAAAGCAAAAGATTGTTGTAAAGGAATACTCATCAGAGTCACTTCTGATAGTGAAAACCAGGAGAAGAGTTAAATAGAGTATGGTACAACCACATGATGAAATGATGCAGCAACATCCAGCCACATCATAACATTCTTTCATGGCTGAGAAAAGTTAAATTCAAAATGAAGATATGGGTGCTGAGAAGATGTGGTTAAAGGAATTTGCTTGCAAAGTCTGCTGGTTCAGGTTCAATTCACAAAACACCTACATAAGCTGGATGTAAAAAAAAGTGGCACAAGCATCTGGCATTTGTTTGCAGCAGCAAGGAGCCCTGGCATGCCCATATACACACATGGAAATAAATAAAATAAATTTTTAAAAAGAAGATGCAAAACAGTACATCTCATAGATTCATAAATATGTTTATAAAATATACCAGTATACCATTAACCATACATCTATCTGTATATATGTGGTTATGTGACTGTATTTATCTCTAGATAATGTATTATCAGTAATTTTTAGTGTTTCATTCTAGTTGTCTGAATTTCCTAAAAATTTATACAGTAAGTATATATTATTAGGATATGAAAATGTTAAATAAATAATAAAAGATTCAAACTGATATAAGAGACAAGAAATATGAATGAGATCTGCTTGAATTCTTAAGTTCACTTTTAAATATTTGTTCTGTTACATGTAACAATGGACATAGATAGACACTACTATTCTGTCCTTGAAATGTATAAAGTTTTGATCATGACAATTTAAATCCTAATGTAATTCACAGAACTTCTTTGCATGGCCACCTCTTTATAGTTCTAAGGTGTGTGTGTTGCGTGTGTACACACATGCATGTGTGTAGTGTTCATTAATCCACTCAGTGAAAAATTTCCATCTGGATCTACACTTTACCATAATAATTGCATTTTTAAAAAGATGAGTTTGTCATGATTTTGCCAAAAACAATGCACTAGCTTTAAGCTTTAAGTTGTCACTTGGTCCAGCTTCCAAGCCCAGCATTCCCACGAATATAATCACACCCACAACCTTGCTGGTTACTATAATTCACTCCTTGCCCTTATAGCCAGGAAAGATTTCAGAGTACCTTTTACACTTACATGTAACTGCCTACCAATATATTTTTATCGTATCCTCAAAACCACTCATCTCCTTTTCATTGCCTTTTCTACTTACAATAGATTCAACTCTTTCTGCTTTCTGAAAACAAGGAAGTTCTCTTCGTATTTATGTATTTGTTTTGCTAGGAAACAAGTTGGAATTAAGCCCACATTCTATTCAGTGTTAATAGAGCCCAAAAAGAGACCAGTTACCCTCAGTTTAGGCCTCTTGGTCAAATTTACTCAGCTTCACAGTCAGCTATCTGTCCCACTCACAAGCCCTGGGTTTCTCCAGAGAATAAATAACATAGGCCTGGAACTCTGTGACATCATGTTTGCCCAGCCTCCCCATTCCCTCATTAAACAGCATTTAGAATTCAGCTTCTTCTGTCTACCAGTGAGTCCGTGAAATGCAGAGATCCTGTATCCTAAACTCCAGTCTAATATGGCAGCTTCCTCTTCACTGGTTCCCTAGCAGCATGCTGGTAGGTGTGCAAATTGCTAATGTACTCTGTGTCCATAATTACCATTTGCCCAGCTGAACATACACCCTAGCATCTGTTCCCATCAGTGCTGTGTATATCTAAATGCAAGCCCTTAGTCAGCAAGTTGATAATAAATAGGGCTATGAAGGATTTTTTTAATGCTCACAAAAATATTAAGGCCACATATATGCAGCACCTAAAGTAGTCAAATTCATAATGACATGGCTGGAGCATAGTTTAGAGGTAGACCGTGTGCCTGCTATGGGCCAGGCTTTGAATCTGAGCTCTGGAACAAAAAATTCATAAGGACAGAAAATAGAAGGGTGATTACTAGGAACTGGAGTGTGGGGACATGAGGAGTAAGTATATAATAGGTATCCATTTTCTGCTGGGGAAGATGAAATGTTCTGGAGATAGATGATGGTGATAGTCACACATCAATGTGAATATATTCAATGCACTGAAGTTTCAATAAAAATAATTAAAATGGTAATATATTGTGACATGTATATTTTATAACTTAAAAGAAAAAACAAGTCAATGGGGGAAAAAGCAGTGAGGAAAAAGCAGTTGTGTTTGTCTCGTGTAATCCAAACCCCTCTTAACATTCCAGACAGATGAGCTCTTAGATTTTCAGAGTTCCACACCAGGTCAGCTGGTGAAAGGAAGCTAGAAAGGACAGGAGAGAATGGAGACTTAGATGTATCAGTGTCCCTACAGCCTGCAAGGAAACTACATTGAAAAGGCACTCAGACTTCAAAACTGTTGATAGCTTACTTTTACTGGTAACATGGGCTACAAAAGCCCTTACAAGGCAACTTGTTTTGGGTCTTTGCCTTACATGGAGGTGATCAACCCTCTCCCCAATTGCATCCTAGTTGTTAGCCCCACAGCTACATGCAGTGCCACCTTCGGCACAATGTAGCTTATCCCCTTGCCCAACCCTGACCAGTCCTTGAGATCCACCCCAGCTACGCCTGCCTCTGGACCAAATATCAGGAAAGACGGCTGACACAAGTCAACAGTAGTGAACAGCCAACTCTGCATTTTTCTGAGCCATCGCCTCAATTCCTAAGTAAAATTCCTCAAGTAAAAATGGAATTTTTCTGGAACAATTTTCAAGTTGAGCAAATCTGCCACATTCCTTAAACGACAGCTGCGGTAAGTACAGCTACTGTGCTGTTGTGTAACATTCAGCCAATATTGGTACAACCAAGAACATGGATAAAACATGACATGCTTTTTGTTTCCCATGCTTTGCCACAAAATTCTGTTGAAAAAAAGTCTGTGATTCTTGTTGTCTGTCATTTCTATGGGCTCATCTGGAAATTTGTAGTGTCCTTTCAGTTCAAATTCCTCCCTGCGTAATGACAGTGCTGCCTCACTCACCTTAACTAACACTTACTTTTCCTACCTAAACTGACATTTACTTACATATATTGAAGTGACAATAATTACTATTTTGATTTTGCATTTGCAGGGAATAATATGTAGAGCCAAGGATTTTCACATCCCAATTTCTAAGGTACCAAAAGGTCCACACATCTGTAAAGACTAAGTTCTTCCCCTCAGGAACGATTTTACTACTTCCCTGCTCTGTGGAAGCAGTATTGGTAACACTTCTCTGAATCTGAAATCTGTTTAGATGTAACATTGGTATGTATTAATACCAAAGTGTGACTTTTTTTAAAAAAATATAGCTGGGAATGATGGTGCATGCCTTTAATTCCAGCACTCAGGAGGCAGAGGTAGATAGATCACTGTGAGTTAGACTACATGGAGAATTCCAGGTCAGCCTGGGCTAGAGAGCGAGACCCTACTTGAAAATCCTCCAAAAAATAAAAAGTACTTTATTTATTTCAGAGAGGTAGAATGTGCATCTGTCTGGCCTTAAGTGGGTATGGGGAACTGAATCTACAGAAGCAGGCTTTGCAGGCAAACACCTTTAACCCCTGAACCATCTTCAAAATCCTCAGTGTAACTATAAGTGAACTAAAATAACAAAATTTTAATACTTTAATTTTTATTTATTTATTTGAGAGAGAGAAAGAAGGAAAGAAAGAAAAGAAAAGAAAAAAGAGAAGAAGATAGAGAATGGGCATGCCAGGGCCACCAGCTGCTGCATATATGTGTGCCATCTTGTGCCTCTGGCTTACATGGGTCCTGGGGAAACAAACCTGGGTACTTTCACTTTGCAGGCAAGTGCCTTAACTGATAAGCCACCTGTCCAGCCCTAAAACAACAAATTTTGAACCTGAAATTGTAATTTTGCAGTATAGGTCTTAAGCACTTAAAAATGAAAGAAATACTCAGGAAACCATTCATAATGTCACAAGAGGAACTCAAATTTAGTTGGGCTACCTTAAAGAATACAAGAAACAAAATTAACATTTTTAGAAAATTACTCTTAAATATTTAGCATGCAACCTGCTTGGAGAAAACAATTGTTCTTCTAGTTGAAGAAAGCTAACAAATTAAAGAGAAAAATCAATTCTAACAGGTGGTTGGAAAGAATTTGCAGATTAAAAATAAAATATATTGACAATGCCAAGCCAAACTATTATCCAAAGTCAGGTTCTCAGAGGTGAAAATCTTTTAAGACCCCAAAAGATCATTCCAGATTAAATTTCATAAAAATAAATACTTTTGCACTAAAAAGATCATTAAACAATAAAATTACCAAACCCCAACCCATGCCCACTTACTGTAACAAATGGCAGCACAATAATATTACTGCTTCAATAAACAAGATTGACACAACCTTGGCCAAAGTGGTAAAGAAAGAAAAGGGAAGTCTCAAATTAACAAAATCAGAAATGATAAAGGAAAGATAACTACAGACATCAATGAAATTGGAAGAATTATTAGGGCATACATCAAATACCACCTACTGAAACTAAACTCAGATAAGCCTAATCTCCTAAACAAATCTATCAAATCCATGGAAATTTAAAAAGTAATCAAAACACCTCCTCCAAAAGAAAAGTCCAGGACCAGATAGCTTCTCAGCTGAATTCTATCAAACCTTCAAACAAGAACTGAGACCAATTTTTCTCAAACTATCCCACATAATAAGGGAATAATAATAATAACCAGGGAATCCTCCCCAACTCCTTTTATGAAGCTAGCATCACCCTAATACCAAAACCAGGAAGTGATGCAACAAGGAACATTATAGGCCTATATCCCTAAGAACTCAGATGCAAAGATCCTGAAAAAAAATCCTTGCAAACAGAATTCAACAACACATCAAAAGGATTATCCACCATGATCAAGTAGGCTTCATCCAGGCTTCATGCAGGGATGGTTTAACATACAGAAATCAATCAACGAAATACACCACATAAATAAACTGAACCATAAGAACCATATGATTATCTCAGTTGATGCAGAGAAGGGCTTTCACAAAATACAACACCACTTCATGATCAAAAAAGTGGAAAAGAGAGACATGGAGGTTTTATATCTCAACACAATAAAGGCTATGTATAAAGCTCCCATATCCCAAATAATTCTTAATGGGGAAAAATTCAAGGAGTTCCAACTGAGATTGGGAAGAAGACAGGGGTGATCACTCTCACCACTGTTCTTCAACATAGTACTAGAAGTACTAGCCCAAACAATAAGACAGGAGAAAGAAACAAAACAGATGCAAACTGGAATGGAAGAAGTTAACTTAGCCCTATTTGCAGATGACATGATCCTTTATATAAGTGACCCAAAAGTCTCCACCCCAAAACTTCTAAAGGTGACAAATTCCTTCAGCAAAGTGGCAGGATACTAAATCAATGCACAAAAATCAGTAACTTTTCTACATGCAAAGGACAAATATACACAGAAAGAAATCAATGAGACTGTCCCATTTTAAATAGCAACAAAAAAATTAAATACTTTGGGAGAACACTAACAAAGGATGAGAAGGAACTATATAATGACAACATAAAAACACTTAGGAAAGAAATAGAGAAGGACTTAAGAAGATGGAAAGACCTCCCATGTTCCTGGACAGGTAGAATTAATATTGTGAAAAGGGCAATTCTACCAAAAGCAATATACAGATTTAATGCAATACCAATAAAAATACCAGCATCATTCTTCACTAAGACTGAAAAAATGATCTCAAAATTCATATCGAATGGCAGAAGGCTTCAGATAGCCAAACATATCCTCAGCAAAAGAAATGTCTGGTGGTATCACCATACCTTATCTAAAACTATATTACAAAGCGATAGTGACAAAAACAGCATGGTACTGGAATAAAAACAGAAATTTAGATCAATGGAACAGAATAAAAGACCCAGACTTCCCAGACAGTCAGCACGTCTAGTGCCAGAAGGTGCTACATGGGCGACTGGGGGAAATTGACCAATATCTATCTTCAAGTAAAATGTGATTAATCACAGCTACTAAATGTCTTCACAGCAACATCTGGACAAGTGCTTAAACAATTGAGCACTAAGGCAATACAAGTTAACACCTAAGATTAGCTATCATAACAGTGAGATTCATCTAGATTTAGTATTGTCTAATTAAAATTACTCAGGTTTTGGGCTGGAGAGATTGCTTAGTGGTTAAGCACTTGCCTGTGAAGCCTAAGGACCCCGGTCCGAGGTTTGATTCTTCAGAACCCACGTTAGCCAGATGCACAAGGGGGTGCATGTGTCTGGAGTTTGTCTGCAGTGGCTGGAGGCCCTGGCAAGCACATTCTCTCTCTCAACCCCCCCCTCTCTCTCTCTCTCTTTCTCTCTGTCTATCTATCTATCTATCTATCTATCTATCTATCTGCCTCTTTCTGTGTCTGTTGCTCTCAAATAAATAAATTAAAAATAAACAAAAATATTTTTAAAAAATACTCAGGTTTTATATTTGTGAAAATTGTCAAAGCTTCATGCAGAAATGAGAATGGAAGGCTTGATAAGTATTGAGGAAATTGGTGAATGATAAAGTTAAGTCATATAAGCATAGTCATGATATAAATTCTCCAATTATTCAAGCTCCTTTTTTGAGTTATTGGTCCTGGAAATAGTAAAAATAATTTAACTTTAAATTTTCCGCTTGCAATCTCGGGAGTTGGCTCAGTGGTTAAGAGCACTGCCACTTAATCATGTGGATATCTCAATATCTCAGAGACTGCCAAGGTTGATTCCCAGTTGTATAAAATATTTGAACTTTAAATGTATATACAGGAAATACTGGAAATATTATTATTATAAATAGGATAAGACAAATGATATGAAGGAATTTAAATTTTATAGATTATATATCTGTAAGATGTAATAATAACTGACTGTGATAACTTCCATGCTGAGCACATTTATATTCACCCCATACTCCTTTTTCATACTCCCCCATCCTGTTTGTCCTGTCTCTCTAGACTTCTTCATGCCATGTGTATAAATACAATTTTATACATCTATATACAAATCTAGAAAATACAACTAGAAAATATTTTTGACATTTATCTTTCTCCTATTGAATTAATTCACTTGATGTGATTATTTCCAGTTGTACTTATTTTGTGCAAATGATATAACTTCACTCTTTATGGCTAAAAAATCCATTGCACATAAATATGTTTCCTCTGTTGTTTGACACCTGGGTTGGTCCTGTAATTTAGCTGTGAACAGTGCTGCAATAAACTTTGATGTGCAAAAAATATTACTGATTATTACTAGAAAATTTTCCGTGCCAGGAATGGGATACCTTCCAGTGAGTTATTGGCCACAGAGGTCCCTGATGCCCCCAAAACATTAAAGGCCATTGCCAAGGCCCTTGGTTTCCCACCAGAAATAAATGGTAAGACCCTATTGCTAAAGACTCCACATACCTGGCCTGCAAAGTCACTGAGAAATCCTGCCGGAGCTGAGCTGAAAATCTTCTCCATGTACAGCAGCTGACAGAAAGCTGGAAAAAGCCATACTGCATGCAATTCAATGGGCGAGAGAGAAATCACCAGTGAAGATACTCAACAGTGGACACTGCAAGCCTTATATTTGGCCAGGCAGGACAAATGAGGCAACAGGTGCAATAGTGGCACATTTGTTATGGGGAAAACCACCTGCTCTCTAATTTGACTGGAGGCCCTCTCCATGGGAGGGAATACATCCCTGATACTGACTACCTACAACAGGGGTAGTCATGGGCGCTAGGGGTGTGACATCTGCTGCTGTCTGGCTAGATGTATATACTATGCTCATCAAACTGCCCAGTAAGAACTTCTCTTAATGATCATACCCATATATTAATTCTACTCTCACTTTTGGTTAGAGAAGCTTCTTTATTCAGATGGCAGTGACCTTGGGATGACTCAGAAGGCACCATGGTGCTGAGAAGAAGTGACAGAGGAGTTTTCAGCACTGAAATATCTCTCCAAGGTTTAAAATACTTAAAAATAATCTAAATGGCCATGAATGGAAAGCTGGTTACAAAATTTATAATCGCTACCTATTATAGAAACTAATAAATGGATAAAGGTTCTTTCTATGCATGTATGTAGAAAGTATCCTAAAATATAGTGTGAAAGAGAGCAAAATGCAAAACACTAGGTATAGAAATTCCATTTGTACTTCCAGCCAAGATGGTGACCACCTAACTGCACCACACATCCCCGGGAAAGAAAGGCAAGACATTAAGGGTTCACTGGGTCATTTAGGGGAAAGAAATCTCCAATAGATTGCCAGTGGGAGGGCACAGAGGGGAAAAAAACAGGGAATCATTGATTCCCCCCCAGGCGGGTAGCCCACCACTCCCCCCAAGCAGCCTCCATACCCACAGTCCCAGGATCAGGAAACTCCTGCACTTACTGTAGGAAAAGGGTTCCAGGCCAACACAGTTCCACTAGCCTCACTGCACAGGGGAGGTCGCCCTGCTACCAATGCCCACAAATGACCTTGGCCAGGCTAAGACTCCTGGCCACTGGAACTCAGGCTCCTTTGATCAATTTGCCCACCAAACAGCGCCGCCACTCAGATCACTGCATGTGGAAGCTTAGCCTGCTCCGCCCACTTGCTCACTTACTGCTCCAGCCACTGCACATTGATGCACGAGACCAGGCCCATTCCAATTCCCCACATGAGCTTATGCTAGCTCAGGTGCCATCACCTCCCTGTCTGCCGAGCAGGCTGACCACCATTGTCCTGTTGTGGGGGAGCACAGAGTGCTTCCAGGTCCCAGTGTTCTGCCACACCACAGCTTGGGCTGCTTCAGGGCTTAGCGCCTCAGTGTCCCTCCTAGCATGAGCGCAGGAAGCTTTGGCACATTACCACATAAGAGCTCAGGCAACTTTGGCGCCCCGGCAAGGCAGGAGCTCAGGTGGCTTGGCAAGCGAGAGCGAAAGCCCAGGCTGCTTGGCAACTGCCTCAGGCTGCTTCAGATTACCATTGTGCATAAGCCCAGGCTGATCCACCCACCTACGTGCCCATACACTGCAAGGGGCAGACAACAGAGCAAAACAAATAACATGAAAAATCAAATGCAAGAAAATCAAGTTAGATCACCCACTCCTACAATGAACATCTCTAATCAAAACATAGAACAGTCATTAGGATCAGAACACCAAAATGAAACTATGAGCAATGCAACCTTAACCAAGCTACTGGTAGAACTTGCAGAAAAGCAACAAAGCACCAATAATTGTGTGGATGCTGCCATCACCAGACTAGACCTAATATATAAGAAAATGGAGTGAGTTCAAAGACAGTTAAGAGGTATGACGGAGAGTGAAAAAAGGAGGACCTCAAAAATCAGCTGGCGATGCTCAATGAAGACAAAAAGAAATGCAAGTATGAATTCCAAGAAGTATCAAGAAAATAAGAAAATGATGTGAAAAGGGAGCTTCACAGAGGGATGGAAATTATACATATAAATGTAGTAGGAAATGCAAACCTAATTGAACAACTCCAAAACTCTCTAGAAGCATTCAAGAATACAGTCAGCCGTGTGGAGAATAGAAACTCTGATTGGAAGACAAGATGGAAGAAACAGTTCGAGAATTCAAAAATTTCAGTAAGTTCAAAAGTTTCTGTGAACAGAACATGAGGGAATTGTGAGATACACTTAAACGTCAAAACATCAGCATCATTGGAATACCAGAAGGAGAAGGAATTCAGACCAAAGGCATGGAGAACTTATTTAACAAAATAATTGAAGAAAACTTCCCCAGTCTCTTAAAAGAAAGGCCCATCAAGATACAAGATGCCGACAGAACTCCAAAAATACTGGACCAAAGGAGAAACTCTCCAAGACATATTGTCATTAAGACCATAAACATTGACACCAAAGAGAAAATCCTAAAAGCAGCTAGGGAAAAACAGCACATGACTTTTAAAGGTAACCGCATCAGAATTACTCCAGACTTCTCAATGGAAACCCTGAAAGCCAGAAGGGCCTAGAAGGAAACACTGCAAAGTCTAAAAACCTATGGTTTACAACCCAAACTACTCTACCCAGCAAAAGTATCCCTCATAATACATGGTGAAAAAAAACTTCCCATGACAAAACTCAGCTTTACAATTACGTGAACACAAAACCAAACCTATAGAGAGTATTTCAGGAAATTCTCCACAGATGAGAAACAAATAATCAACCTCAAATGCCTACAAGAAGCAGGTCACAATACCCAAACTCAGAGTAGGCACAAAAAATTTCAAAGTCCATGAAAACACCAAACCACATATACCACCACAATATGGCAGGGATCAAATCAAACCTCACAGTCATTACCCTGAATATTAATGGCCTTAATTCACCCATCAAGAGACACAAGCTAACAGGATGGATCAAAAAATTAGACCCCTCTATCTGTTGTCTTCAAGAAACCCACCTCAACACTAAAGACAGAAACATCCTCAGGGTGAAAGGGTGGAAAACAATATTCCAAGCAAACGGTAATAAGAAACAAGCAGTGTAGCTATATTAATATCAGATAAAATAGACTTCAAATGAAAAATAATCAAAAAAGACAAAGAAGGCCACTTCTTACTTATCAAGGGAACCATCCATCAAGAGGATATTACAATCATAAATCTGTATGCACCAAACACAGGGGCACCACACCTCATAAACCAAAAACTACTTGACAATAAAACAGAAATAAGCATCAACACCATCATAGTTGGGGACTTCAATACACCATTATCAGTAATAGACAGATCATCCAAACAGAAACTCAACAAGGAAGTAAGAGAGCTCAACAAAACCATAGATCACATAGACCTAATGGACATCTACAGAACTTTCCAACCCAAATACACAGACTAAACATTCTTCTCAGCAGCCCATGGAACATTCTCTAAAATAGACCATACACTGGGTCACAAAGCTGCCTCCACATATTTAGGAAGATTGACATAATTCCTTGAATGATATCAGATCACAATGCTATATTGCTAGAAATTAACAACAAAAGACCCACCAAGAATCACAAAGGCACCTGGAAACTGAAGAGCACACTTTCAAACAATAAATGGATAGTGGATGAAATAAAAAATGAAATTGAAAAATTTCTAGAATTGAATGACAATGAGAACACATCATATGAAAAATTATGGGACACAATGAAGGCCGTCCTCAGGGGAAAACTCATAGCACTCAATGCCTTCATGAAAAAGACAGAGAGATTCCAAATCAATAACCTAACCATCCACCTAAAGGCACTGGAAAAGCAAGAAAAATCCAACCCAAAGAGCTCCAGAAGGAAAGAAATAATTAAAATCAGAGCAGAAATTAATGAATTGGAAACTAAGAAAACAATTAAGACAATTGACAAAACAAAGAGCTGGTTCTTTGAAAAAAATAAACAAGATTCACAAACCCCTGGCAAATTTGATAAAGCAAAATAAAAGAGATGCTTCAAATTAACAAAATTCAAAATGAAAAAGGAGAGATCACAACAGACATAAGTGGTATTGGAAGAATCATCAGGACTTATTTCAAAAACTTGTACTCCACAGAACTGGATAGTGTGGAGGAGATGGATAAATTCCTGAACACATACCATCTATCAAAGCTAAACACAGAGAAGATTAACCTCCTAAGCAAACCTATCACACCCATTGAGATTGAAAAAGTAATAAAAACCTCCACAAAAAGAACAATCCTGGACCAGATGGCTTCTCCGCTGAATTCTATCAAACCTTAATGGAAGAATTCAAACCAATCTTCCTCAAGTTGTGCCACACAATTAAAGAAAAGGAAACGCTTCCCAACTATTCTATGAAGCTAGTATCACCCTAATTCCAAAACCAGGCAGAGATTCCACAAGAAAAGAAAACTACTGGCCTGTTTCCCTGATGAACTTAGATGCAAAGATCCTGAAAAAAATCCTCACAAACCGAATCCAACAACACATCAAAGGCATTATCCAACTTGACCAAGTGGGATTCATCCCAGGAACACAGGGGTGGTTCAACATATGGAAATCTGTCAATGTAATACACCACATAAACAAGGTTAAACACAAACACCACACGATCATTTCGATAGATTCAGAAAAGGCCTTTGACAAGATACAACATCACTTCATGATCAAAACATCGGAGAGAATTGGCATGGTTGGTTCATATCTTAACATAATAAAGGCAATATAGAAAGCTCCTAAAGCCCAAATAATACTCAATGGAAAGAGACTGGAGGAATTCCCATTATGATCAGGAACAAGACAGGGTTGTCCACTCTCACCTCTTCTTTTCAATATAGTACTGGAAGTCCTAGCTCAAGCAATAAGACAGGAGAAGGAAATAAAAGGGATACAACTTGGAAAGGAAGAAGTTAAGTTAGCTCTATTCACTGATGACATGATTGTAGATGTAAGAGACCTGAGAGACTCCATCCCAAACCTCCTGAAGGTGATTAACTCCTATAGCAAAGTAGCAGGATACAAAATCAATGCACAAAAATCAGTAGCCTTTCTATATGAAAATGACAAAGATACAGAGAAAGAAATAAGGGACATAGTCCCATTTTCAATAGCAACAAATACATAAAATACCTTGGAATAACATTAACCAAGGAGGTGAAAGATCAATACAAGGAAAACACAAACAAACTCAAAAAAGAAATTGAGGAGGACTTGAGAAAATGGAAAGACCTCCCATGCTCCTGGATAGGCAGAATTAACATTGTGAAGATGGCAATCCTGCCAAAGGCAATATACAGATTTAATGCCATTCCAATTAAAATCCCTAGTGTTCTTCACAGAGACAGAAAAAATGATCTGAAATTTCATACAGAAAAGTAGAACGCCTCGCCTATCCAAACATATCCTCAGCAAAAGAAATACCTCTGGAGGCATCACCATACCTGATCTAAAGCTATATTACAAAGCCATAGTAATAAAAACAGCATGGTACTGGCATAAAAACATGGGTATAGACCAATGGAATAGACTTGAGGACCTGGACTTTGGGTCAAGTAACTATAGCTACTTGATATTTGACAAAGGCCCTAACAATATAGGCTGGAAAAAAAAACAGCATCTTCAACCAATGGTGCTGGACAAACTAGTTAACCATATGCAGGAAACTGAAACTTGATTCACACATTTCGCCATGCACTACACTCAAGTCCAAATGGATCAAAGACCTCAATATAAGATCAGAAACTCGACTGCGGCTGGAGGAAAATATAGGATGTACTTTCTATGATATAGGAATGGAAAAAGACTTCCTGAACAAAATCCCAGTAGCTCACGATCTTAAACAGTCACTCAACCAATGGGATCACATGAAGCTGAAGAGTTTCTTTACAGACAAGCATACAATAAGCAAAGCCAATAGATTACCCACAGAGTGGGAGAAAATATTTGCGGGTTATCCAACTAACAGAGGCCTAATCTCTAGAATCTACAAAGAACTCAAAAATCTAAACAGTAAAAAGTCGAACACCCCACTCACAAAATGGGGCAAAGAGCTCAACAGGCAGTTCACAGAGGAAGAAATACAAATGGCAAACACACACTTAAAAGAATGTTCATTATCCCTAATCATCAGAGAAATGCAAATTAAAGCAACTGTGAGATTCCACCTTACCCCAGTAAGGATAGAAAACATCAAAAAATCAAATAAAAATAAATGCTGGCGAGGATGTGGAGAAGTAGGAACACTCTTCCACTGTTGGTGGGAGTATAAGATGGTACAACCACCTTGGAAAGCAATATGGAGACTTCTGAAAAAGCTGAGTATAGAGATACCAACATCCCCAGTTATTCCCTTACTGGGCATCTACCCTAAAACCTTCAAACCATAGGCCAGAGAGATTTGCTCAACCATGTTTGTAGCGGCTCAATTTGTAATAGCTAACAGCTGGAATCAACCCAGATGTCCATCACTAGAAGAATGGATAGCTAAGATGTGGTATATCTGCACAATGGAAATCTATACAGCAGTAAGAGAAAATGACACAATGAAATTTGAGGAAAAATGTTTGAAGCTGGAACAGATCATTCTCAGTGAACTTACCCAATCACAGAAAAAAATCACCACATAGTCTCACTCATCTACAGCACCTAACCTGAATCTACCCAAGATGCCTTACATACCTAGCAAGCCTCTTGTGGACTAGAAAATAGCATGTGTGGGGGGAGGGGAGATCAATGGAGGAGGTGGGAAACACAAATCTAGACCCAAATGGCAATGGTACCATAAAATTCTACATCTTAAAAGGCAGACCAAATGACTGAACCTTCACCAGACCCTTAGAGGGAATACCTGACCCACAAGACACTGGAGAGAGTATAATGAAGACTGACCTTAATCTTCCACAGCCTCTCCCCCCCCTCTCTCTTTTCTCTCTTCTCTCTTCTCTCTAACTCATTTATATTAGTTATCTTTTTCTTCCTATTCTTAGTGGGCACTGACCTGTAGCTCCCAGTACCAGCATGTGGCTATAATCCAGAGACCTACATGTTTCCTAAAATAAAGACAGATTTCTGTCAGCATACTTGATGACCCACCAAAGGTTAGTGGTAAGACCCTACTGCTGAAGACACCTTAGGCGGTTGACACATAAAATGGAATGGCATGGCTGGAAGCTGGAAGAGAGTCAGTCCCCAGACTGTCAGTGCTTCTAGTGCCAGAAGGTGCTACATGGGCGACTGGGGGAAAATGACCAATATCTGGCCAAGCAACTCATGGTCTCACCTAGTTAGCAGAAAATAACCTGTCCTGATGCTCACACAACTGCAATAGTGGCTCACAGCCATGGTGGGAAACCAACTGCTCTTGATTCAGCTAACTGATCTCCTCAGTGGTACGGGACCCATAGCTGGAGCTGGGAAACAAGTCAGAACCATATCCAAACATAAGCCCGCTCTCCATTATCAAGCTACCACCAATCGTGGGCTACAAGAGGTCCTATACCTATTAAATTCTCTATAAAAAAGTAAGGGTTATCTCCTTTGTCCGGTGCTAACTTACTCTCCATTGGAGAATCTGCTTCTCTTTTTCAGATAGATGTAGATCCTAAGGACAGAACCACCCCATCATACCTCAAAAAGGCCCCGCCTGAAACTAAGAACAATTGGTAAAACAAGGAAGGGTGCTGTTTTCTTGGTGAACCAGGTACCAGCAGAAGGGGGAAGGAGATCAACACAGAGAAAAATCAACTCCTACCAAATCAGAGAGCCAGAGACCCAGAGGCCCCCAACACCTCGTCACTGAAGCAGACCAAAAATGAACCCAACATGGCTCAGGGAAATTTTGCAGAAGAGGGGGCAGAAAGAATGTCAGAGCCACATGTTGGGTCATGATATGCAGGCATTTATCCTACCCATAACTGTGGGCTAACTCCAGAATGCATGACCCATATACCTCAATAAAGAGGGGCCAAGGGGAGGGGGTAGGTAATGGATGAGCCTAGTAATGGTACCAAATTAATGAGTACAAAACTAGTTTAAAAAAAAGAAATTCCATTTGTGTGAGGGAATGGGTGAAGGAATATAAATTTGTATAGTCCTAAGCATACACTTTCAAAATTCCTAAGCAATTAAAAAATGCAGTGGGGAGTGGAGAGATGGCTTAGTGTTTAAGCACTTGCCTGTGAAGCCTAAGGACCCCCGTTCAAGGCTCGATTCCCCAGGACCCAAGTTAGCCAGATGCACTAGGACGCGCATGCATGTGGAGTTCATTTGCAGTGGCTGGAGGCCCTGGCGAGCACATTCTCTCTCTCAACCCCCCCCCCTCTCTCTCTCTGTCTCCCTCTTTCTCTCTGCCTGTCACTCTCAAATTAATAAATAAAAATATTTTTAAAATGCAGTGGCCTATGAAAGGAGATAAGTGGGAAGATAGGAGAGTCTGTTAGAAACTTTTTATCACATATATTTTTATATGTTTTTTTATTTTTAAACTATATAAATACATTCATCTCTGAATAAAAACACTTAAGGGCTGGAGAGATGGCTTAGTTGTTAAGGCACTTGCCTAATGACCCAAGTTCAATTCCCCAGTACCCACATAAGCCAGATACACATGGTGGTGGCACATGTATCTGGAGTTCATTTGCAGTGGCAAGAGGCCCTGGAACACTCATTTTCTCTCTATCTGTCTCTCTCTCAGATAAATTAAAAACACTTAAAACTCTATGTCAGATTGAATGAGCCTAATTCATGTGTTTTCAACATATATGTCCATCCTTAGGAATCTTTTTTTTCCAGTTTTCTGATGCTAGAGCCATCTCCTGTGCTAGAATCAGAACTGGAGACAAGGATTTAGGTGGTCACTAACGATGGGAGGGATGTTCTCATGAGACACTTGTTCTTGGGCTTATGAATGGAGGAAGCAAGATACAATGAGGTATCAAGCAAAAATATGGTCTTAAGGATGTCCAACCTTGGGCTGAACCACACAGGGGTTTAGGAACATAAATCACACCACAAATTGTTACACAATGGAATACTCCTTAGCCACAAAAGTGAAATCTTGTCTTTTTGAGCATAATGAACACAACTAGAATACATTATATTGAGTGAAAGAAGCCAGACACAAAAAGCTCAATACTACATTCTCTTATTCATTTAAGGAAGCCATTATGTCAGCTTTGTAGAAGCATGGAACTAGAAATTGAAAATGATAAGGGGAAAGTGGATCAGAAAGAAATTAAGAGTAGAAGAAAGGGGGATGGACAAAATTAATGCATAATGTATTTATGTATGAAAATGTCAGTGAACCCTATAAGTTTGTACAATTAGTATATGTTAAGAATTACAACTGGGGCTGGAGAGATGGCTTAGCAGTTAAGGTGCTTGCCTGTGAAGATGATGACTGGGGTTTGATTTCCCAGGACCCACATAAGCCAGATGCACAAGGTGGTGCATGTGCCTGGAATTCATTTGCAGTGGCTGAAGGTCTTGGCATGCCTATTCTCTCTCTCTCTCTCTATCTCTCTCTCTCATAAACAAATAAATAAAATATTCTTTTAAAAATTACAATTATTGGGCTGGAGAGATGGCTTAGCAGTTAAGGCATATGCCTGTGAAGCCTAAGGATCCAGGTTCGATTCGGCAGGTCCCAAGTAAGCCAGATGCACATGGTGGCACCTGAATATGGAGTATGTTTGCAGTGGCTTGAAGCCCTTGCATGCCCATTCTCACTCTTTCTCTCTCTCCCTCTCTCTGTCTCTAATAAATAAATAAATAAATGAAAAATTACAATTATTTTATGCATTTTTGGGTGTATGTATGTGTGCATGTATGTGTGTAAGTGCAGGCACACACATGCAGTGGATGTCAGAGGACAAATTTCAGATCAATCCTTGTCTTCCACCTAGTTTTTAGGCAGTATCTCTTGTTGTTCACCAGTTCATTTGCCAGGCTATCTGGTCCATGAGATTCTGGGAAATTCTTCCTTCTCTTCCTCCCCTTTTGCCATAGATACACTGGAATTACAGAAGCCCACTCCAGCTTCAGACTTTACCTGTGATCTGAGTATCCAAACTCAGGAACTCAGGGTTGTGCAGCAAGTGCTTTATTCACTGATCCATTTCCTGAGCAACAATCAATGTTTTGAAAGATTAGGCAAAAAGAGTTTTCACTTCCCAGACCATGCCAGTTCCTGTTTAGCCAAAGGCAAGTCTCCAGAGATGAAGGACAGCTATGAGCATTTAACTATTGATTTAATTTATGTGTTAATTTAACTGGGCCAAGGATGCCAAGAGAGGTGATTAAACATTGTTTCTGGGTATTTCTGTGAAGGTGTTTCCAAAGGATATTGGGTTGAATTGGGGGACAGAGTAAAAAAGATGACCTTCACCCATGCATATAGGCATCACCCAGTCACTCCATGAAAACCCTGAATAGAAGGTGGGCAAAGGTGGAATTCATCCTATGCTTATTATTTCAACTAGAATATTGATCTTCTGTCATATGTGTTCTTTGTTCTCAAGTCTTTTGGTTCAGATTTGAACCTCAGGTCTTTGTAGCACATTGGCTTTCCTAGGTCTCCAGCTTGTAAAGGCAGATCGTGAGTGAGGCTTTTTAGACATCAGCCTCTATAACTGCATGAGCCAATTCTTTTTCACTTTTTCACTTGCTCTTTCTCTGTGTATATATGTTTCTCCTCTGGAGAACCCTCACATCAGCTGGGAGATGGATGCACAGCATGGCAAGAGGAGGGATATGGATAGGGCTCCAGTAGCATCCTCCACACCAGGGATTAAATGTATGTCAGAACAACAAGAGGAGCTTCTTAAGATGAGTCACTGGGCTCCAACCCCAAAGTTTTAGATTAGGTAAGAGGAGAGAGAGGAAAAGATAGGAACATAATAATTTGCATTTCTAACATTTCCAGGTGATGTTAGGTTGCTAATTCTAACACTGCACTTATATCGATCATCTTTGCACCTTGTCTCTCCTTTTATTCTGTAGCGAACCTCTTAACTTCCTTCAATTTCTCTCCTTAATATACTATTATCCCTCTATTACCATTGCTAAGATACCAGTTCAGGCCTTTATTATTATCAAAACTAGATTAGAGGCCAGGAGTGGTGGCACACGCCTTTAGGAGGATCGCCATGAGTTCAAGGCCACTCTGAGACTACAT